>CM056173.1:45679764-46879764 GCA_029691765.1 Entomobrya proxima | reverse complement strand
CATGTAGATGAACTTGTTAATTAAAACACTTACGGCTATTTTATTCAAAATTCAATTCTGCATCGAACGTAGTGCCACTCGCGGGTTCAATCTTAAGTTATCTAGCGGATCCGCTGGCAACACAAAAGCATATGCCATTCTACAGCCGTTTGATCCTGTAAATAAACTTACTAACTACGACTGAAAGCACCATCCTAATCAGCACAAAATTCTGCATCCGAGGCAGTGCAACACGTTGGTTCAAATTTGCGATATCAATTGGAAGAGAGGCCTGCAAAAAAACTAATACCACTTAATATTTCAACGGCCGTTGGGCCGAAAGGATGAACTTGTTAATTAAAACACTTACGGCTATTTTATTCAAAATTCAATTCTGCATCGAACGTAGTGCCACTCGCGGGTTCAATCTTAAGTTATCTAGCGGACCCGCTGGCAACGCAAAAGCATATGCCATTCTACAGCCGTTTGACACTGTAAATGAATTTTCCACCGTAAAACTAATACCACTTAACATTTCAATGACCGTTTGACCTTATAGATGAACTTGTTAATTAAAACACTTACGGCTATTTTATTTAAAATTCAATTCTGCATCGAACGTAGTGCCACTTGCAGGTTCAATCTTAAGTTATCTAGCGGATCCGCTGGCAACACAAAAGCATATGCCATTCTACAGACGTTTGACCCTGTGAATAAACTTACTAACTACGACTGAAAGCACCATCCTAATCAGCACAAAATTCTGCATCCGAGGCAGTGCAACACGTTGGTTCAACTTTGCGATATTTCTCGGAACGGAGGCCTATACAAAATTTATTAAAACTTAACATCTCATCGACCGTTTGACCATATAGATGAACTTGTTAATTAAAACACCCACGGCTATTTTATTCAAAATTCAATTCTGCATCGAACGTAGTGCCACTCGCGGGTTCAATCTTAAGTTATCTAGCGGATCCGCTGGCAACACAAAAGCATATGCCATTCTACAGCCGTTTGACACTGTAAATGAATTTACCACCGTAAAACTAATACCACTTAACATTTCAATGACCGTTTGACCATATAGATGAACTTGTTAATTAAAACACCCACGGCTATTTTATTCAAAATTCAATTCTGCATCGAACGTAGTGCCACTCGCAGGTTCAATCTTATATTATCTAGCGGATCCGCTGGCAACACAAAAGCATATGCCATTCAACAGATGTTTGACCCTGTAAATAAACTTACTAACTACGACTGAAAGCACCATCCTAATCAGCACAAAATTCTGCATCCGAGGCAGTGCCACACGTTGGTACAACTTTGCGATATCAATTGGAAGAGAGGCCTGCAAAAAAACTAATACCACTTAATATTTCAACGGCCGTTGGGCCGAAAGGATGAATTTGTTAACTGAAACACTCACGGCTATTTTATTCAAAAATCACTTCTGCTTCGAATGCAGTGCCACTCGCGGGTTCAATCTTAAGTTATCTAGCGGATCCGCTGGCAACACAAAAGCATATGCCATTCTACAGCCGTTTGACCCTGCAAAAAAACTTACTAACTACGACTGAAAGCACCATCCTAATCAACACAAAATTCTGCATCCGAGGCAGTGCAACACGTTGGTTCAACTTTGCGATATTTATCGGAACAGAGGCCTATACAAAATTAATTAAAACTTAACATTTCAATGACCGTTTGACCTTATAGATGAACTTGTTAATCAAAACACTTACGGCTATTTTATTTAAAATTCAATTCTGCATCGAACGTAGTGCCACTTGCAGGTTCAATCTTAAGTTATCTAGCGGATCCGCTGGCAACACAAAAGCATATGCCATTCTACAGACGTTTGACCCTGTGAATAAACTTACTAACTACGACTGAAAGCACCATCCTAATCAGCACAAAATTCTGCATCCGAGGCAGTGCAACACGTTGGTTCAACTTTGCGATATTTCTCGGAACAGAGGCCTATACAAAATTTATTAAAACTTAACATCTCATCGACCGTTTGACCATATAGATGAACTTGTTAATTAAAACACCCACGGCTATTTTATTCAAAATTCAATTCTGCATCGAACGTAGTGCCACTCGCGGGTTCAATCTTAAGTTATCTAGCGGATCCGCTGGCAACACAAAAGCATATGCCATTCTACAGCCGTTTGACACTGTAAATGAATTTACCACCGTAAAACTAATACCACTTAACATTTCAACGACCGTTTGACCATATAGATGAACTTGTTAATTAAAACACCCACGGCTATTTTATTCAAAATTCAATTCTGCATCGAACTTTGTGCCACTCGCGGGTTCAATCTTAAGTTATCTAGCGGATCCGCTGGCAACACAAAAGCATATGCCATTCTACAGCCGTTTGACACTGTAAATGAATTTTCCACCGTAAAACTAATACCACTTAACATTTCAATGACCGTTTGACCTTATAGATGAACTTGTTAATTAAAACACTTACGGCTATTTTATTTAAAATTCAATTCTGCATCGAACGTAGTGCCACTTGCAGGTTCAATCTTAAGTTATCTAGCGGATCCGCTGGCAACACAAAAGCATATGCCATTCAACAGATGTTTGACCCTGTAAATAAACTTACTAACTACGACTGAAAGCACCATCCTAATCAGCACAAAATTCTGCATCCGAGGCAGTGCCACACGTTGGTACAACTTTGCGATATCAATTGGAAGAGAGGCCTGCAAAAAAACTAATACCACTTAATATTTCAACGGCCGTTGGGCCGAAAGGATGAATTTGTTAACTGAAACACTCACGGCTATTTTATTTAAAAATCACTTCTGCTTCGAATGCAGTGCCACTCGCGGGTTCAATCTTAAGTTATCTAGCGGATCCGCTGGCAATACAAAAGCATATGCCATTCTACAGCCGTTTGACCCTGCAAATAAACTTACTAACTACGACTGAAAGCACCATCCTAATCAACACAAAATTCTGCATCCGAGGCAGTGCAACACGTTGGTTCAACTTTGCGATATTTATCGGAACAGAGGCCTATACAAAATTAATTAAAACTTAACATTTCAACGACCGTTTGACCATATAGATGAACTTGTTAATTAAAACACTTACGGCTATTTTATTCAAAATTCAATTCTGCATCGAACGTAGTGCCACTCGCGGGTTCAATCTTAAGTTATCTAGCGGATCCGCTGGCAACACAAAAGCATATGCCATTCTACAGCAGTTTGACACTGTAAATGAATTTACCACCGTAAAACTAATACCACTTAACATTTCAATGACCGATTGACCATATAGATGAACTTGTTAATTAAAACACCTACGGCTATTTTACTTAAAATTCAATTTTGCATCGAATGTAGTGCCACTCGCGGGTTCCATTTTAAGTTATCTAGCGGATCCGCTGGCAACACAAAAGCATATGCCATTCTACAGCCGTTTGATCCTGTAAATAAACTTACTAACTACGACTGAAAGCACCATCCTAATCAGCACAAAATTCTGCATCCGAGGCAGTGCCACACGTTGGTACAACTTTGCGATATCAATTGGAAGAGAGGCCTGCAAAAAAACTAATACCACTTAATATTTCAACGGCCGTTGGGCCGAAAGGATGAACTTGTTAACTGAAACACTCACGGCTATTTTATTCAAAAATCACTTCTTCTTCGAATGCAGTGCCACTCGCGGGTTCAATCTTAAGTTATCTAGCGGATCCGCTGGCAACACAAAAGCATATGCCATTCTACAGCCGTTTGATCCTGTAAATAAACTTACTAACTACGACTGAAAGCACCATCCGAATCAGCACAAAATTCTGCATCCGAGGCAGTGCAACACGTTGGTTCAACTTTGCGATATCAATTGGAAGAGAGGCCTGCAAAAAAACTAATACCACTTAATATTTCAACGGCCGTTGGGCCGAAAGGATGAACTTGTTAATTAAAACACTTACGGCTATTTTATTTAAAATTCAATTCTGCATCGAACGTAGTGCCACTTGCAGGTTCAATCTTAAGTTATCTAGCGGATCCGCTGGCAACACAAAAGCATATGCCATTCTACAGCCGTTTGACAATGCAAATAAACTTACTAACTACGACTGAAAGCACCATCCTAATCAGCACAAAATTCTGCATCCGAGGCAGTGCAACACGTTGGTTCAACTTTGCGATATTTCTCGGAACGGAGGCCTATACAAAATTTATTAAAACTTAACATCTCATCGACCGTTTGACCATATAGATGAACTTGTTAATTAAAACACCCACGGCTATTTTATTCAAAATTCAATTCTGCATCGAACGTAGTGCCACTCGCGGGTTCAATCTTAAGTTATCTAGCGGATCCGCTGGCAACACAAAAGCATATGCCATTCTACAGCCGTTTGACACTGTAAATGAATTTACCACCGTAAAACTAATACCACTTAACATTTCAATGACCGATTGACCATATAGATGAACTTGTTAATTAAAACACCTACGGCTATTTTACTTAAAATTCAATTTTGCATCGAATGTAGTGCCACTCGCGGGTTCCATTTTAAGTTATCTAGCGGATCCGCTGGCAACACAAAAGCATATGCCATTCTACAGCCGTTTGATCCTGTAAATAAACTTACTAACTACGACTGAAAGCACCATCCTAATCAGCACAAAATTCTGCATCCGAGGCAGTGCCACACGTTGGTACAACTTTGCGATATCAATTGGAAGAGAGGCCTGCAAAAAAACTAATACCACTTAATATTTCAACGGCCGTTGGGCCGAAAGGATGAACTTGTTAACTGAAACACTCACGGCTATTTTATTCAAAAATCACTTCTTCTTCGAATGCAGTGCCACTCGCGGGTTCAATCTTAAGTTATCTAGCGGATCCGCTGGCAACACAAAAGCATATGCCATTCTACAGCCGTTTGATCCTGTAAATAAACTTACTAACTACGACTGAAAGCACCATCCTAATCAGCACAAAATTCTGCATCCGAGGCAGTGCAACACGTTGGTTCAACTTTGCGATATCAATTGGAAGAGAGGCCTGCAAAAAAACTAATACCACTTAATATTTCAACGGCCGTTGGGCCGAAAGGATGAACTTGTTAATTAAAACACTTACGGCTATTTTATTTAAAATTCAATTCTGCATCGAACGTAGTGCCACTTGCAGGTTCAATCTTAAGTTATCTAGCGGATCCGCTGGCAACACAAAAGCATATGCCATTCTACAGACGTTTGACCCTGTGAATAAACTTACTAACTAAGACTGAAAGCACCATCCTAATCAGCACAAAATTCTGCATCCGAGGCAGTGCAACACGTTGGTTCAACTTTGCGATATTTCTCGGAACGGAGGCCTATACAAAATTTATTAAAACTTAACATCTCATCGACCGTTTGACCATATAGATGAACTTGTTAATTAAAACACCCACGGCTATTTTATTCAAAATTCAATTCTGCATCGAACGTAGTGCCACTCGCGGGTTCAATCTTAAGTTATCTAGCGGATCCGCTGGCAACACAAAAGCATATGCCATTCTACAGCCGTTTGACACTGTAAATGAATTTACCACCGTAAAACTAATACCACTTAACATTTCAATGACCGATTGACCATATAGATGAACTTGTTAATTAAAACACCTACGGCTATTTTACTTAAAATTCAATTTTGCATCGAATGTAGTGCCACTCGCGGGTTCAATTTTAAGTTATCTAGCGGATCCGCTGGCAACACAAAAGCATATGCCATTTTACAGCCGTTTGACCCTGTAAATAAACTTACTAACTACGACTGAAAGCACCATCTTAATCAGCACAAAATTCTGCATCCGAGGCAGTGCCACACGTTGGTTTAACTTTGCGATATCTACCGGAACAGAGGCCTACAAAAAAACTAATACCACTTAATACTTCAACGGCCGTTGGGCCGTAAGGATGAACTTGTTAACTGAAACACTCACGGCTATTTTATTCAAAAATCACTTCTTCTTCGAATGCAGTGCCACTCGCGGGTTCCATTTTAAGTTATCTAGCGGATCCGCTGGCAACACAAAAGCATATGCCATTCTACAGCCGTTTGACCCTGTAAATAAACTTACTAACTACGACTGAAAGCACCATCCTAATCAACACAAAATTTTGCATCCGAAGCAGTGCAACACGTTGGTTTAACTTTACGATATCTACCGGAACAGAGGCCTACAAAAAAACTAATACCACTTAACATTTCAATGACCGTTTGACCATATAGATGAACTTGTTAATTAAAACACCTACGGCTATTTTATGCAAAATTCAATTTTGCATCGAATGTAGTGCCACTCGCGGGTTCCATTTTAAGTTATCTAGCGTATCCGCTGGCAACACAAAAGCATATGCCATTCTACAGCCGTTTGACAATGCAAATAAACTTACTAACTACGACTGAAAGCACCATCCTAATCACCGCAAAATTTTGCATCCGAGGCAGTGCAACACGTTGGTTTAACTTTACGATATCTACCGGAACAGAGGCCTACAAAAAAACTAATACCACTTAACATTTCAACGACCGTTTGACCATATAGATGAACTTGTTAACTGAAACCCTCACGGCTATTTTATTCAAAAATCACTTCTGCTTCGAATGCAGTGCCACTCGCGGGTTCAATCTTAAGTTATCTAGCGGATCCGCTGGCAACACAAAAGCATATGCCATTCTACAGACGTTTGACCCTGTGAATAAACTTACTAACTACGACTGAAAGCACCATCTTAATCAGCACAAAATTCTGCATCCGAGGCAGTGCAACACGTTGGTTCAACTTTGCGATGTTTCTCGGAACAGAGGCCTATACAAAATTTATTAAAACTTAACATCTCATCGACCGTTTGACCATATAGATGAACTTGTTAATTAAAACACCCACGGCTATTTTGTTCAAAATTCAATTCTGCATCGAACGTAGTGCCACTGGCGGGTTCAATCTTAAGTTATCTAGCGGATCCGCTGGCAACACAAAAGCATATGCCATTCTACAGCCGTTTGACACTGTAAATGAATTTACCACCGTAAAACTAATACCACTTAACATTTCAACGACCGTTTGACCATATAGATGAACTTGTTAATTAAAACACCTACGGCTATTTTACTTAAAATTCAATTTTGCATCGAATGTAGTGCCACTCGCGGGTTCAATTTTAAGTTATCTAGCGGATCCGCTGGCAACACAAAAGCATATGCCATTCTACAGCCGTTTGACCCTGTAAATAAACTTACTAACTACGACTGAAAGCACCATCTTAATCAGCACAAAATTCTGCATCCGAGGCAGTGCCACACGTTGGTTTAACTTTGCGATATCTACCGGAACAGAGGCCTACAAAAAAACTTATACCACTTAATACTTCAACGGCCGTTGGGCCGTAAGGATGAACTTGTTAACTGAAACACTCACGGCTATTTTATTCAAAAATCACTTCTTCTTCGAATGCAGTGCCACTCGCGGGTTCCATTTTAAGTTATCTAGCGGATCCGCTGGCAACACAAAAGCATATGCCATTCTACAGCCGTTTGACCCTGTAAATAAACTTACTAACTACGACTGAAAGCACCATCCTAATCAACACAAAATTTTTCATCCGAAGCAGTGCAACACGTTGGTTTAACTTTACGATATCTTCCGGAACAGAGGCCTACAAAAAAACTAATACCACTTAACATTTCAACGACCGTTTGACCATATAGATGAACTTGTTAATTAAAACACTTACGGCCATTTTATTCAAAAATCAATTTTGCTTCGAATGCAGTGCCACTCGCGTGTTCAATCTTAAGTTATCTAGCGGATCCGCTGGCAACACAAAAGCATATGCCATTCTACAGCCGTTTGACCCTGTAAATAAACCTACTAACTACGACTGAAAGCACCATCCTAATCAGCACAAAATTCTGCATCCGAGGCAGTGCAACACGTTGGTTCAACTTTGCGATATCTACCGGAAGAGAGGCCTACAAAAAAACTAATACCACTTAACATTTCAACGACCGTTTGACCATATAGATGAACTTGTTAACTGAAACACTCACGGCCATTTTATTCAAAAATCACTTCTGCTTCGAATGCAGTGCCACTCGCGGGTTCCATTTTAAGTTATCTAGCGGATCCGCTGGCAACACAAAAGCATATGCCATTCTACAGCCGTTTGACCCTGTAAATAAACTTACTAACTACGACTGAAAGCACCATCCTAATCAGCACAAAATTCTGCTTCCGCGGCAGTGCCGCACGTTGGTTCAACTTTGCGATATCTATCGGAACGGAGGCGTTCAGAAAAACTAATACCACTTAACATTTCAACGACCGTTTGACCATATAGATGAACTTGTTAATTAAAACACTCACGGCTATTTTATTGAAAATTCAATTCTGCATCGAACGCAGTGCCACTCGCAGGTTCAATCTTAACTTATCTAGCGGATCCGCTGGCAACACAAAAGCATATGCCATTCAACGGATGTTTGACCCTGTAAATAAACTTACTAACTACGACTGAAAGCACCATCCTAATCAGCACAAAATTCTGCATCCGAGGCAGTGCCACACGTTGGTACAACTTTGCGATATCAATTGGAAGAGAGGCCTGCAAAAAAACTAATACCACTTAATATTTCAACGGCCGTTGGGCCGAAAGGATGAACTTGTTAATTAAAACACTTACGGCTATTTTATTCAAAATTCAATTCTGCATCGAACGTAGTGCCACTCGCAGGTTCAATTTTAAGTTATCTAGCGGATCCGCTGGCAACACAAAAGCATATGCCATTCTACAGACGTTTGACCCTGTGAATAAACTTACTAACTACGACTGAAAGCACCATTCTAGTCAGCACAAAATTCTGCATCCGAGGCAGTGCAACACGTTGGTTCAACTTTGCGATATTTATCGGAACAGAGGCCTATACAAAATTAATTAAAACTTAACATTTCAACGACCGTTTGACCATATAGATGAACTTGTTAATTAAAACACTTACGGCTATTTTATTCAAAATTCAATTCTGCATCGAACGTAGTGCCACTCGCGGGTTCAATCTTAAGTTATCTAGCGGATCCGCTGGCAACACAAAAGCATATGCCATTCTACAGCCGTTTGACACTGTAAATGAATTTTCCACCGTAAAACTAATACCACTTAACATTTCAATGACCGTTTGACCTTATAGATGAACTTGTTAATTAAAACACCTACGGCTATTTTATTTAAAATTCAATTTTGCATCGAATGTAGTGCCACTCGCGGGTTCAAATTTAAGTTATCTAGCGGATCCGCTGGCAACACAAAAGCATATGTTATTCTACAGCCGTTTGACCCTGTAAATAAACTTACTAACTACGACTGAAAGCACCATCTTAATCAGCACAAAATTCTGCATCCGAGGCAGTGCCACACGTTGGTTTAACTTTGCGATATCTACCGGAACAGAGGCCTACAAAAAAACTAATACCACTTAATATTTCAACGGCCGTTGGGCCGTAAGGATGAACTTGTTAACTGAAACACTCACGGCTATTTTATTCAAAAATCACTTCTTCTTCGAATGCAGTGCCACTCGCGGGTTCCATTTTAAGTTATCTAGCGGATCCGCTGGCAACACAAAAGCATATGCCATTCTACAGCCGTTTGACCCTGTAAATAAACTTACTAACTACGACTGAAAGCACCATCCTAATCAGCACAAAATTCTGCATCCGCGGCGATGCAACACGTTGGTTCAACTTTGCGATATTTATCGGAACAGAGGCCTATACAAAATTTAATAAAACTTAACATTTCAACGACCGTTTGACCATATAGATGAACTTGTTAATTAAAACACTTACGGCTATTTTATTCAAAATTCAATTTTGCATCGAATGTAGTGCCACTCGCGGGTTCAATTTTAAGTTATCTAGCGGATCCGCTGGCAACACAAAAGCATATGCCATTCTACAGCCGTTTGACCCTGTAAATAAACTTACTAACTACGACTGAAAGCACCATCTTAATCAGCACAAAATTCTGCATCCGAGGCAGTGCCACACGTTGGTTTAACTTTGCGATATCTACCGGAACAGAGGCCTACAAAAAAACTAATACCACTTAATATTTCAACGGCCGTTGGGCCGAAAGGATGAACTTGTTAATTAAAACACTCACGGCTATTTTATTCAAAATTCAATTCTGCATCGAACGTAGTGCCACTCGAAGGTTCAATCTTAAGTTATCTAGCGGATCCGCTGGCAACACAAAAGCATATGCCATTCTACAGACGTTTGACCCTGTGAATAAACTTACTAACTACGACTGAAAGCAACATCCTAATCAGCACAAAATTCTGCATCCGCGGCAGTGCAACACGTTGGTTCAACTTTGCGATATTTATCGGAACAGAGGCCTATACAAAATTAATTAAAACTTAACATTTCAACGACCGTTTGACCATATAGATGAACTTGTTAATTAAAACACTTACGGCTATTTTATTCAAAATTCAATTCTGCATCGAACGCAGTGCCACTCGCGGGTTCAATCTTAAGTTATCTAGCGGTTCCGCTGGCAACACAAAAGCATATGCCATTCTACAGCCGTTTGACACTCTAAATGAATTTACCACCGTAAAACTAATACCACTTAACATTTCAATGACCGTTTGACCATATAGATGAACTTGTTATTAAAACACCTACGGCTATTTGATGCAAAATTCAATTTTGCATCGAATGTAGTGCCACCCGCGGGTTCCATTTTAAGTTATCTAGCGGATCCGCTGGCAACACAAAAGCATATGCCATTCTACAGCCGTTTGACCCTGCAAATAAACTTACTAACTACGACTGAAAGCACCATCCTAATCAACACAAAATTTTGCATCCGAGGCAGTGCAACACGTTGGTTTAACTTTACGATATCTACCGGAACAGAGGCCTACAAAAAAACTAATACCACTTAACATTTCAACGACCGTTTGACCATATAGATGAACTTGTTAATTAAAACACTTACGGCTGTTTTATGCAAAATTCAATTTTGCATCGAATATAGTGCCACTCGCGGGTTCCATTTTAAGTTATCTAGCGGATCCGCTGGCAACACAAAAGCATATGCCATTCTACAGCCGTTTGACCCTGCAAATAAACTTACTAACTACGACTGAAGGCACCATCCTAATCAACACAAAATTTTGCATCCGAGTCAGTGCAATACGTTGGTTTAGCTTTACGATATCTACCGGAACAGAGGCCTACAAAAAAACTAATACCACTTAACATTTCAACGACCGTTTGACCATATAGATGAACTTGTTAATTAAAACACTTACGGCCATTTTATTCAAAAATCAATTTTGCTTCGAATGCAGTGCCACTCGCGTGTTCAATCTTAAGTTATCTAGCGGATCCGCTGGCAACACAAAAGCATATGCCATTCTACAGCCGTTTGACCCTGTAAATAAACTTACTAACTACGACTGAAAGCACCATCCTAATCAGCACAAAATTCTGCATCCGAGGCAGTGCAACACGTTGGTTCAACTTTGCGATATCTACCGGAAGAGAGGCCTACAAAAAAAACTAATACAACTTAACATTTCAACGACCGTTTGACCATATAGATGAACTTGTTAACTGAAACACTCACGGCCATTTTATTCAAAAATCACTTCTGCTTCGAATGCAGTGCCACTCGCGGGTTCCATTTTAAGTTATCTAGCCGATCCGCTGGCAACACAAAAGCATATGCCATTCTACAGACGTTTGACCCTGTGAATAAACTTACTAACTACGACTGAAAGCACCATTCTAGTCAGCACAAAATTCTGCATCCGAGGCAGTGCAACACGTTGGTTCAACTTTGCGATATTTATCGGAACAGAGGCCTATACAAAATTAATTAAAACTTAACATTTCAACGACCGTTTGACCATATAGATGAACTTGTTAATTAAAACACTTACGGCTATTTTATTCAAAATTCAATTCTGCATCGAACGTAGTGCCACTCGCGGGTTCAATCTTAAGTTATCTAGCGGATCCGCTGGCAACACAAAAGCATATGCCATTCTACAGCCGTTTGACCCTGCAAATAAACTTACTAACTACGACTGAAAGCACCATCCTAATCAACACAAAATTCTGCATCCGAGGCAGTGCAACACGTTGGTTCAACTTTGCGATATCTACCGGAAGAGAGGCCTACAAAAAAACTAATACCACTTAACATTTCAACGACCGTTTGACCATATAGATGAACTTGTTAATTAAAACACTTACGGCTATTTTATTCAAAATTCAATTCTGCATCGAACGTAGTGCTACTCGCGGGTTCAATCTTAAGTTATCTAGCGGATCCGCTGGCAACACAAAAGCATATGCCATTCTACAGCCGTTTGACCCTGTAAATAAACTTACTAACTACGACTGAAAGCACCATCCTAATCAGCACAAAATTCTGCATCCGAGGCAGTGCAACACGTTGGTTCAAATTTGCGATATCAATTGGAAGAGAGGCCTGCAAAAAAACTAATACCACTTAATATTTCAACGGCCGTTGGGCCGAAAGGATGAACTTGTTAATTAAAACACTTACGGCTATTTTATTCAAAATTCAATTCTGCATCGAACGTAGTGCCACTCGCGGGTTCAATCTTAAGTTATCTAGCGGACCCGCTGGCAACGCAAAAGCATATGCCATTCTACAGCCGTTTGACACTGTAAATGAATTTTCCACCGTAAAACTAATACCACTTAACATTTCAATGACCGTTTGACCTTATAGATGAACTTGTTAATTAAAACACTTACGGCTATTTTATTTAAAATTCAATTCTGCATCGAACGTAGTGCCACTTGCAGGTTCAATCTTAAGTTATCTAGCGGATCCGCTGGCAACACAAAAGCATATGCCATTCTACAGACGTTTGACCCTGCAAATAAACTTACTAACTACGACTGAAGGCACCATCCTAATCAACACAAAATTTTGCATCCGAGTCAGTGCAATACGTTGGTTTAGCTTTACGATATCTACCGGAACAGAGGCCTACAAAAAAACTAATACCACTTAACATTTCAACGACCGTTTGACCATATAGATGAACTTGTTAATTAAAACACTTACGGCCATTTTATTCAAAAATCAATTTTGCTTCGAATGCAGTGCCACTCGCGTGTTCAATCTTAAGTTATCTAGCGGATCCGCTGGCAACACAAAAGCATATGCCATTCTACAGCCGTTTGACCCTGTAAATAAACTTACTAACTACGACTGAAAGCACCATCCTAATCAGCACAAAATTCTGCATCCGAGGCAGTGCAACACGTTGGTTCAACTTTGCGATATCTACCGGAAGAGAGGCCTACAAAAAAAACTAATACAACTTAACATTTCAACGACCGTTTGACCATATAGATGAACTTGTTAACTGAAACACTCACGGCCATTTTATTCAAAAATCACTTCTGCTTCGAATGCAGTGCCACTCGCGGGTTCCATTTTAAGTTATCTAGCCGATCCGCTGGCAACACAAAAGCATATGCCATTCTACAGACGTTTGACCCTGTGAATAAACTTACTAACTACGACTGAAAGCACCATTCTAGTCAGCACAAAATTCTGCATCCGAGGCAGTGCAACACGTTGGTTCAACTTTGCGATATTTATCGGAACAGAGGCCTATACAAAATTAATTAAAACTTAACATTTCAACGACCGTTTGACCATATAGATGAACTTGTTAATTAAAACACTTACGGCTATTTTATTCAAAATTCAATTCTGCATCGAACGTAGTGCCACTCGCGGGTTCAATCTTAAGTTATCTAGCGGATCCGCTGGCAACACAAAAGCATATGCCATTCTACAGCCGTTTGACCCTGCAAATAAACTTACTAACTACGACTGAAAGCACCATCCTAATCAACACAAAATTCTGCATCCGAGGCAGTGCAACACGTTGGTTCAACTTTGCGATATCTACCGGAAGAGAGGCCTACAAAAAAACTAATACCACTTAACATTTCAACGACCGTTTGACCATATAGATGAACTTGTTAATTAAAACACTTACGGCTATTTTATTCAAAATTCAATTCTGCATCGAACGTAGTGCTACTCGCGGGTTCAATCTTAAGTTATCTAGCGGATCCGCTGGCAACACAAAAGCATATGCCATTCTACAGCCGTTTGACCCTGTAAATAAACTTACTAACTACGACTGAAAGCACCATCCTAATCAGCACAAAATTCTGCATCCAAGGCAGTGCAACTCGTTGGTTCAACTTTGCGATATTTATAGGAACATAGGCCTATACAAAATTAATTAAAACTTAACATTTCTACGACCGTTTGACCATATAGATGAACTTGTTAATTAAAACACCTACGGCTATTTTATTTAAAATTCAATTTTGCATCGAATGTAGTGCCACTCGCGGGTTCCATTTTAAGTTATCTAGCGGATCCGCTGGCAACACAAAAGCATATGCCATTTTACAGCCGTTTGACCCTGTAAATAAACTTACTAACTACGACTGAAAGTACCATCCTAATCAACACAAAATTCGGCATCCGAAGCAGTGCAACACGTTGGTACAACTTTGCGATATCTACCGGAACAGAGGCCTGCAAAAAAACTAATACCACTTAATATTTCAACGGCCGTTTAACCATAGAGATAAACTTGTTAATTAAAACACCTACGGCTATTTTATTTAAAATTTAATTTTGCATCGAATGTAGTACCACTCGCGGTTTCAATTTTAAGTTTTCTAGCGGATCCGCTGGCAAGACAAAAACATATACGATTCAACAGATGTTTGATAGGTTTGTCTTCTTAAGTATTATTTTGAATTTGCGTTAGGCAATCAAAATATAAGCAGTTATTCAAAAGGGTTTTAAATTCACGCATGGAAATGAAAATTATCAAGTTTGTTAGGCAAAGAAACACAAGCATGTAAAGGAAACCAATTTGGAAGCTAAGAATACTTAAAAAGCACGCAACTTTTAAAATGTCTTGGGTTGAAGAAATTTATAACATAACTAGCACCAAATTAGCTTAGTTCTTTTACGAGAGATCGCTGAGAGCCGGTATGATCACTGGATTTTACTCAAAAATTTATTTCAAATTGAATCCTGGCTTATCTATGTGATAGATACTGGTGTCATTGTTGGAAGAGAGAGCATAAAACATATTGAAGTGAATTACCAGTTCTTAGAAGTCAGAGTAACGATCAGCGTAACACCGGATTTTGGATGAAAGAAATACATGATTCTGCGACTGTGTACGTTTCGGAAGCGGCATAATTTGCAATTTTTGAATTGTGTTTGATTTTGAAATACCGCACACACAAGCAGATTTGCTTGCCAAAACAGTTTTTGTACGTATCACTAAGCTTGTGCACAGTGTGCAGTATGTATATTTTGATGAAACATGTTGTAAAGAAAATTGGTGTATGGGTACTACCGAATAATCCGTCACAATGAGAAAATTAAGAACAAATAGCTTAGTAAAATGTTTTAGAGCATTTCTAACAAAAAGGCTGTCTACTGAGTACAAATGTAATGTATTTGTGTTGTATTGACATTTCTGTGTAAGGTGTCAGATTGCATCTCCATTTCTAATGCGTGAGGAACAAATGCAAGCATTGATTAAAATTTTCACAATTTGTTTAAAATGCATAGAGTTAGTTGGATATTTGTGAATTTGGTTTCAAATAAATTAAAAATGTGTTTAAACAGTGCAAATTTCAATAAAGTAGCTATATATTATTTCACGTGGTACTAAATGTTGCCAGATAAATCTTCATTTGGGTCCAACTGTAACTATTGTGTTTGTACATAGTTATATGTTGAATAACAACGTACGTAATGCTAACCTGTGTTTTTGTTGTTTGCATTGCATTAGGGTGTATATGTATATACAATTTTATGACATGTCATTCATGTTTGTCTCTATAATAAAGACTAAATTTTAATAAATGAAATTTATTATGAAACGCTCTTTACCTGCCTGACTTTATTTTTTTCAACTGTCTTTGTCATACTTTTAAATTTTAATTCAAATTTTCATCAACATCATCATCCATAAAAATGTATAAACTTAGGAAACCAATTTTGTAAGAGGTATGCAACAATTACTTTGAAGTAATACTAGCATAATTCTTTACCAATTTACACAGTCATAATTTTATTCACATTAAAAATAGTCATTAATCATGAACACGTTTCGGTATTTTGTCCTCCTATTTTGTAAGGTAAGCAGCATAATATACAATATACTATGACTTCTTCCAGGAATTTTACTTCATACAAACAGGTTTAAAATGCGATCCAAGCATCAACTCACCGAAAGAAAAAATACAAACGTTTTGCAGCGTGTCAAGCAAAAAGATATACAAATAAGTAAATAATTGCCTTTTCAGTAAAATATTTTCTTTGTTTTACTTTACACCAACGTTATGGTCAAGCTAATGTAGTTTTTCGTCATCGAAACGTTTTTCGTTCAACCTTCTCAATATTCCAGATGTAGCAACGCATACATTTCTTTTCTACTTTTCAATGCTCAAGCTAATGGCGGCGTAGTGCTGTGTCATGTACACTCTTGGCTTTTTGTATGCTGCGAGTGCACAGAACATACCTGGTACTTCAATTTCCAGAATGCTTGGGCTGGTACACTGTAAGAAACGGCATCAAGTGTAAAAATCTTTTGGACGCATAACAAGTATAGTGTGAGCTTCGCAGAGAATCTGGATATGAAGAGTCACCATTGTGTCTAGCTGCACACCACACTTTTTCTATTCAGTTATTCACTGGCCACCGCCCAAGCAGTTTCACGCTTATAATGATAGCACAACAATCTAAATAAGTAAAGTACGTTTGCAGTGTCTCTCTGTGCTACGTACAAGTTCAAAGGAAATTTTATGATGCAACTGCGTGACGAGTTTACAGTTTAAAAATCGATTCCTGTCCATCTAATTGCATAGTAATCTTAGTTCCTATCTTGAACTATCAAAAACCATCTTTTCCGAAACGTGTTTATTTTCTGCAAGGATTCGTACCTCTTTTTAGTTTTCTAACATTTTTTAAATATTACGTGTATCCAACGAACAGGTACAATACTTAAGTACAACACTGAACAATTCTCAACCTTTTCGAAATTCACGAGCCATTGTGCAAACTATCCAATAAAAATTTTAGTACAGCTGGTGAGTAACAAAAAACACTTCAGAAATTTTATCATCAAGCCATCAATTAACCAACTCGTCAGTTAGGAAAAATCAAAATGCATACGCAAATAAAAAAAACAATTAGTTTCATTTGTTGAGTAAAGGGCAAAGCATTTGTCCGGTGACTAATTTTGTTCCAACTATGTTGAATAAATGGCACATCTTGCAATCACCGCCACATGCATTGAACCATTATAGGTTTGTTTAATATTTCAACATAACAAGGGTCAGATTTGTACACAAAGAATTAAAAACTTTCATTTTATGATATATTGTGAAAAAATATTATGCGCTTTACAAACCTGCTACGACTAAAAAGTATGTAGGTATGGGCAATTGCGAATACACTGAGAATATTAAGATTTAAATCTCACAGCTTCACAAGATAGATTTCCTGATTTTTTAATTTGTGCTCCACGTTTCTTTTTACGATAAATTGCTTATTCTAAAGGTTTGAGTTGTGTCTCTATAGAAAATAAACCCGCGTAATACGGGTTCTGACAATTATGTCACCACAGGTAGTAGTCTTCAAAGTTGTATTACAAAGAAAACTTTCTGCATATTGTCACGAAACAAGTTTAAAAATGGTTTTATACTTTAGATTTGATGTGCTATATTGTTTAGATTTTTACGCATGAAAAATCTCTAATAAATTAATGTTTGATGGGTTGATAATTAGTTGCATCTTGTATAACTAATATTAGTTGTAATTAGTTGAATAAGTATCTCCGATAGGTATCACAATTTGTCTTTCTGTATTAAGCAAATCTATACATCAGTAATAATTTTATCAAACTGCGAAATAAAAATAAAACTGGAGTTCGGCTAATCTTGTTAGGATTTCGGGTCCATTTGCAATTTTTAAATTAAACAGAGTATGCAACTTGTTTTATATTTTGCTGTAATCATATTTTCGTCTTTCAGTTTGAAACAAGCTGCCACAATGAAAGCACTTCTCTAGCAATTAGGAATTTCCAGGCTCAGGACAGATATTTCGTCCCTAGTAGGATCTATTTTATTTGTTGTTCTACTTGCAGCTGCTTTCCTTTTACAATTTTGCTTTTGTTTGAAATAATAATGTGATACACTATGCATAGAGCCGGTTTTGAGAGGCAATGCGATTTGCTGCTGCTAGTATAAACTGGTTTCATGGAAATAATCATCAAGAATTATATTGGAAATACGGCATGCCGTTATGGAAAAGATTTACAAAACCTTATAGAATTTTGTATTGACAATCAGCATAAGCATTACGGGTAAACCCGATTTGGTTGGCTCAACAAAAGAAAACAAAGATGAAAATGCGTGTGAAACGATCATAAGACTAAGTTGAAACAGAATTGCACATTGAACAATACTGCATGCTTTTGGGGAATCGGAACATCATATAGAACTTTGAAAACCCTGAAAAATAAATCACCATTTGACGTTCCCTGAGACATTCATAATTTCACGTAGTCTATACTTTGTGATTGGTAATACTAAATGGTATGACACTGTTTTCTTGACAAGTTGTCAATGACAACATTGCAAATTTAAATTCAGAATCATTTGTAAAAAACTGGTGCAGAAGTACATTTCTAAGCAATTTTCGGAACATAGGATGAACAACAATTCAGAAAGTGATTTATAAAATTAAAAGGTTAGATGTTTTTATTCAAAGTTTTGCCGTTTGCCGTTGAACGCGATTCGAATCTTTAGATGAACTATATTAATTATATCAATTCCAGATTTTGCAGTTTCAAAAATTTTACCTAATTTGAATTAAACAGTGATTGTGACGTGCATCTTTAGAGATGCTTGTTTTTGCATTGAAACAAAGAAAGCAGCGTATGAAACTGTTATGTGATATTACCTCACCTCTTAGAATCATACAAGAGCAATTTTTTCATTGCATAAACAAACGTTATGCATGATTTATCCCCAATAACTCTGTTGATATTTTCAGTATTTTTTTAGCAATTAGAAAACGAAATACTGGGATTTTGTTTTAAAATACTTTGCAGCTTTAAACCATCTCATTTTATGTTTATCCTTTGTATTTCAGGCACAGCTCAGATACCACGGTAAAGAAAAACCCGATGATCAACAATCGAGTTTGAGGTTTTGGAAGTCCCAACTGCAATAGATTCTACAAACTTTTGGATATTGGTAAGTAGTTTTATATGCTACCTTACAAATGATTAGTTTTCCAATACAATTGTGTGTCCGACTTTCCTGCAGTGAGCCTATGGTATCAGCATCATATTGTTAGGAATAACTTATTCAAACAGGCTTGAATCATTTTGGCTTGAAAAAGATTTAAAAAACGATTCATTTTGGATGCAATTTTCCCCTCATGTATTTTCTAAACCATTCCTGCATCCCAGGTCTAAATATTTTGTGGTTTAGCATTCTTCTATTATTAACATTGATATATAAAGAGCACTGGTTACATTATCACGGTATTTTATATGTAAACTTACTCATTAATTTGCTTTTTGATTTTGCATTCGAACTTTTTAAATAATTTGTAATCATGCGTTTAAATTGAAGATCAAAATCTAAGACAGAATTTGAGCATTTAGCGTTTACTCTTACATTTTATGTAACCAAATGTAAATAGCTGCGTATAAATAGATTCTCATGCAGAATTTTTTTAACAAAGCAACATTAATTTTTAAGTCATGTGATACTCATTTTTATTACGCATTCACGCAGATAATCTGCGATTATAAACTTTCCGTATAATTTTGAAAGTATGGAAATAAGGAGTAAATCATATTTGATTAGGCAGTTGAATTAAATTTTAGATGCATAAAATATAAACAGAAAAAATTGTTAGGCGGTTCATATTGCATCTCCAAGTAATTGCTGCTTTTGTAGATTTTTTCATTTAAATCTGCAAAAATATTCTTTTAAGGACTGGAGATACCGAGCTCAGCAATGGGCATT
The DNA here is from genome assembly GCA_029691765.1 of Entomobrya proxima. Lineage (NCBI taxonomy): Eukaryota > Metazoa > Arthropoda > Collembola > Entomobryomorpha > Entomobryidae > Entomobrya > Entomobrya proxima. The sequence continues at coordinate 46,859,582 of CM056173.1, read as the reverse complement.
TATAATATTCACGAGCAACACTGTTATTTTTTCTTGTGACTCATTCATGTCTAGTTGAGGGAAGAAACATCTCATATTCTCTGCTAAAAGCCAACTGTTACTCAAACTGAGCGATAATATTAAGTACAATATTGTAGTAAAACACATTATTCCATCAAACATTTTACAACGAGCAGTAATAAATTTGAGATGTTATCATCTTTTCGTATCAATGTAGACACCAGCAGTTTATAAATATTCTGAAAACATCATAACGACCTTGGTTGCCTGTATTTTATGTTTGAGTTTTTTATAATATGTCTAGACATATGCTCAAACCTTATTCTTTGAGTTGGAGTTTGTGTGATTTTGTCTGGAGCTGGCGACAAATTAAATCTAGATTGCGTGCCGAGACGCAGTTACAAAACTAATGAAGTTTGTATTTTACGCAAGCGGTGATGTCAGCATTTTAAACTTGTCTGTGTAGAATCTTTTATATGACTAAAAAATCACCAGTAAGTAAGTAAAAGCATTTTTTGTCAGACCTTCTTTAGGCAGCTTGATCTTACCACGAAAAAAGTAGTCGTATTCTTTTCATAGATTTCAGCTATACAGACAAGAAAATGTAAGGACTCGCATTTCTACATCCGGCTTAAATTTAGTTAAGCCACAACGGTTATTGCTTGCACCTTTTTGGTATGTACATCATGATTAATGAATATTTGTCTCATGAACTTCTTAATATGGAAATAAGTTCTTGTAGAAAGCTAAAATCCAAAATAAACTTCATTTTCAATTTAATCGTTATTTACATTAGCTCAATAGTAAGTGGTCAACTGCTAACCATGTATATAGGCAGTAAAATCAAAGATAGTACAAAAACAATACAAGACTACTTGGATCTATATAGTCAAAAATGCAGATGTCGGATAAATGTATTTATACAACCAGACACAGGTAGTGGAAGGTTTTAGCAAGAACTGAATGAACCTCTTATCAACCATGAGCACATATTTATTGAGCCACGCAGATTATGACTACTGCTTATGTTTTAAATACGTTAGAGAAAATATTACTCATGTTTCTATATGATATGTAAATGGTTTTCTTTGTTGCATCAAAACATGCTAATACACAACGTGTTTTCCTGTAAAAGTACATTTACTTCTTATATTCGTCACAAAATATTATATTATATGCGGAACATATTTGTTTATTTTAGTAGTGTAATAGACACACAACACAGAATGATGTAATTAAATCTCTACAAGCTCATAAATCTCTTTGGAATGTTCTTAAAATAAATTACATAGCTTTTAACTCACTTTATTATTGTTTAACTTGATGTTCATATTTAGATTCATTTTTCCAACATTTACTCTGCACTTTACATTTATTAACATTTATAAACAAGATGGACCTGTTTGAGAAGTCAATATGCCAAAAGCAAACGTTAGGGATAGTAATAGTCTGTATTAACTAAATTCCTACAAAAACTAAGCATTTGGGTTTTGGGTATGCATTGCTTACTTTTGCTAAATTTTGCTACTTCAAAATTTCTTTAGAACTGCTTGCTTTTCTCTCGCAAAATATTACCATTTACTTTTTGCATCTTGTTTTCCATTGAAGACGTAGTTATGAATGCAAGCATACGAATGACATTTGTACAAGTACCGCTGGAGTACTAGAGCACTGTACAAAACGTAAGGATACAATAACGAAAACAACCAAATATAAGCTATAATGTTGTAGAGGAATGATGTGAATAATGTATACGTAAAATGGTTTTGTTAATTCAGGTAAACCGATTTTTTGTTGCTTGGCCAATTCTCCGACTACAACTTGTTATCAACGTCATGACTAATCAGGTAAAAATTTACATATAAATACTATTACAACTTCAACATTGATTTTTATAAAGTTTTCTAATTTTGTGTTTACAAATGGAGTCTTTTTTTCTAGGATTCATTGCTAGTCTTTGTGTCTTTACTTCACCGGATTCGTGTTGTCGTTGGCAGCTATAATAGGAGCACTTTACGGGAAAAAGCTAATTAACTAAAAGCTTGGATAAGACTGTTATTTTTTAAAATTTAGTTAATACTATCTGTTAAAAAACGAAATTGCGAATTCCATATACTTGTTTATGCGGAACTCAGGGACAGGTAAACTGAATTCATAATTTTTCGAATTTCCAATTCAGTGAGAAAACAAAGATTCGAAAATGGAAATTTTTTAATTAGAAGACAAGTCATTACATTCAGTGAGCAAAGTTTTTTACTGTCATTAGAGTCTGCCGTGCTTCATATACAATAAATATCAGGTTACTAAGTATGCCATATTTAGTTGAATCTGTTTCACGTATATTACGTTTTTTTAAATAAAATATTCATTGGCAGACTGTCCAACCTTTATACATAACGTAAAGTTGTTAATTTTTGGATACTGGTATCAACATAAGTTTAGCAAGAAGCCAGTTCTGAAGAAATTGAAGACTGGGTAGCACTTTATGGTATTAAAACTGTATGAGTAGTGTGGAACTTTTGCTGTAATTGGTTTGTTTGAAACATATATTTGGAAAAATCAAAATTTTAACATGTCATAAGATTCTAACAATCTTCTAGTCAATCATATATACTTATGTATTTGATGAATGTAGGGCATTTATATATTTTGGCACATTCAGAAATTGTGTGTTTCTGGTTATCAATTTTCTGCCAAACTTTTAAAAGAATTGCATTGGCTAGCATGAAAAGTGGTCTCAGTGTTTTTTAAACGTTGCTAGTTTTCCGAAGAAGACTTTTATTATGAGAAAGTTTTTACTTCCAGACAGTTTTCAGAGGTATGACCATGACCAAAAACTTATGCAGAAACCGAATTTTCTTTGTTTACAGAATTTGTTGGATTGTTTGTATTTAAAAAATTTGTAAACGTATCTGACATGCCACTTGTGGCTCTATAAACCCATGTCCCTATTCACTGGGTTTTTTTGGCGGTTGGAAAGTTTCCCCCACCTCTTCATTTATAAAGCCTTAAGCACGGGAGCATTCGCAATTGTACTGGAAAGAGTGAAATATTTCTTGGCACTTCTCTAGAAAACTTTTGTTTAAAATTCAGTTGTCTGGATTATCAAAAAACATATTTATTATAAAATTGTGATGTCTTCGAGCATTTGGCATGTAAGTAGTCACGCTTTATAAACTCTCCAAAGTTTAATACTAGCCAAGGATCTTTCAGTTTTAAGTTTTAATTGAGAATGGCACACGACAGTATGCGTACATATGATTGCTCTTAAGACGGCATGAAAAAACGAGTTTAAAATCTTTGCGTGACATATTAGGTTTAACAAAAGCTTAGCATGTCAAATGTAGAAAATGTTTTACGGTTGTTTAATTGAAGCGATGTATCATAAGGAACCAAAACGTATAATTATATTTACAAATTAATGCTTGCTTATACAAGCTCCTGCCAAAGTGCATTTGTATCACACATTTAACTATTTTTAAGACCAACAACTCTTTTTCCTTACTAGTCATTCATGATGCAGGGAGGCTGAGAGTTATACACACGCATATACTAGACGTACATGTGCCCTTGGTTGAATGTTGTTTCTGGAATTAAAATGTGTCCAATATTATACCTTAGCAAACAGCATTAACGTAAATATGTGGTTCCGTGATCGCCGTGTTGTTGTCCCGAAATCAATATTATCAAAACAGAAATCTAGGTCTCTTGCACACTACCATAACCACATCAGCTTTTGTTGTGTACTTTCTACTAAAATTCCACGTAATACTAACAACTAAGGATGTCCATGCTACATCAATATTCACGGTACAGTGAAGACTAGGGTTTCTACTTTATAAATGCATTGTGAAAGGAAATAAAATTTATTTTCAACTTGGAACCCACCATATTTTTATTACTCCTACATTTTTTTCTTCTAATTTTCTGAAACACATTGTTTTACCAAGCAAAGCACGAATTGACACCTTGTCAACGTTTTGCTGAACTCGAGATATTTTGTTCTCTTTTCTAAACTTATAATGTATTATTAGCAAACCGTTTTCACTGCAGCAATCGGCAAAACGGTTTTGTCTTGATCTAACGGAAGTTTTGGCTTGTCGGAGATTATTACTGGTGTTACCAAAGATAATTAATGGAGAGGCAGTCGCATTGTGTGTCAGACTGAAAGTCTTTTGAAGTCTTTTGTGCCCAGCGCGAATAACTAGTGAGATTTTATTGAAACTGCCTTGTTTATTCCTTTGGGCCGCCTGGTAAGGTGCAATTCACCAATGTGCAGTGCCATTTTTTCACAGTTTTTAAAATTAATTTATTAAAAAATACGAGAAAACACCATCGAGATTAAGACTTTAAAAACATCTCCACAGTCTCTAGTTTCAGATAAGTATTTTGGTTTACCTGTAGATGTGGGTTCTTTAGGTGAAAATCGGGTTTGAAATATGCACAGTCCCTCATTTACCTCCATGTTAACGAGTTTTTTGTAACCCCCATAACTTTGGCCTGGTTTGTCCAATTTCCACCGGGTGTTTTGCAGTACATCCGGCTTGTAATGTTCTATCAGTGGATGTGAACTTCCAGAAAAGCCCACGGGTATATGGGGAGTCAGAAACCTCCTTTGTTTGAGGAAAAATGTATTTCCAAACAACCTGTAAACAAAATTGAAGGATTTACTTTCTCTACCTGGTAGTTAGTATTGAATAGTAATATCCTACTCTCTAGTCCGCCTGTACCTCCGGGATAAGGGTTTCCCGACGATCCTGCAATATGGGCAGATTTCTGATTCGTTGTTCTTGATTATTTACAGTAACTTGTGCGGGATTAGGAATCGGTTTTTCAGTCGTTGTTAAAACTTTAAGGTGAAAATAGTGGAAAGCATGATAATTAGGAAGTATTTTTCTCAAATGCATTTTAAAGAATTCTGAAGTAATACCTTTACATGACAAATTGTCTTTTTCATCACTTGATCGATTCATCATATCAGTCTCCAACTTAATCTATAATAGATTTACCAAAACCAAACATATTGCAATTTTTTGAAAAACTAAGTTGAGTTATAAAACTTTTAAAATTACTATTTACAGATAATTTACCACATCAAAATCAACTACAACTTCATTAAGCTTGCATGCATTTCGTCACTGCTGCTTAGGTGTACAAAATTGCCTAACTTCCGACCGATGTTTCAAATTTGATTGGATTGGAATTTTTGGTTCTTTCTTGATTGCCCCATGCTCAGCTTATTTATTTTGGTTTTTGTTTATACTTGAATTTCTGAAAGCTCCAGCTTGGCATTTACTCATTCCATATGCATGGATTTTATTGCTGCTAGGCATTTGTATTTTTACCTAAAAGTATAACAAACAGTTTGTAATAATGTATCTATTATTTGACACAGTCCAACGCTTTTGAGCAAACACAATTTAAAATTACTTATAGTTGATTACGTGGAATAACGTGTACATCGTAAAAATTATTTAGCGATTTACCTTGGTTGACAAAAGCAGTTTCTCGAAATAAAGGGAAATAGCTCCATTCGGCTCAAATGTTTGCTTTCGAAAAAACAATGTATTTGCAACTGCAACATTGCAACAATGTCTCAAATTTTAAATGCAGTTATATTTCTTTTTATTATGATGCACTGATTCAATTTCCAATTGAGACATGAGTATCTTTGTATTGTACTAGGAACTGCAAACATTGTGTGGATTGCGGTAGTGTTGCGCAAATTTACAACATAATATTTCTGGAAATAAAAATGTAGTATCATGCTTTTAGACCAATCATACTTTTAAAGGTTCAGGGACCATCCAACTTGATACTTTTTCTTGACAGTTATGAATTATGTGTTTTACTTTTAATTGTTTTTGCGCGCATTTTAGGAAACTTTGCCACTTGCTTTGAATATTACTATGGGATAAATCGGGTTTGGTTGTTTTTAGATCAATGTAGACTATGAAGATACACATTTCTAGAAAACTAAAATTCCATCCACTTGATGTGACCTTTAAAGATACTATCCGTTTTTTCAGAACCATGGGATTTCAGTATAAAAAATAATACAATATCATATTTCTGCCTTTCGTGTTATGAGGCCCGAAATATTAACGATGTTCACGAATCACACTCTGGAAGGCAAATTTCAGTGCAATGTCTTAGAAAGCATGCACTACCGTTTATACCGTGCGTCGGAATATGATTTGGTGAAAACGGTAAAGCTAAATTTTGAAAAGTATTTTAAACTACTCTCCGGCACCATTGGTGAACAATAACAATGCATATAAACATGTTGAATTTACATGAACACAGATTTTACTATGACAATAATGGGATTAGATATAGCCGCTAATGACAAGAACCGAACACAGTTAAAAGTGAAAATAAATTCTAAATACTTTGTACACTTTTGTTTTGGATTTCAATAACTTGGACTGCAATGTATCAGTGAAAGTTCGTTGTTGAAAAAGGATTATTGGCGTAAATATAACTTTTTATATGAATACTAGAGAATCAGTAGTAATCGTTTTATTTTATCTTACAGTGAAAAATAGCGTTTACTCATTCCAAATTAGATAGATTTTGCATCTTATGTCATAACACATTTTAAATTTTGTACTTCACGATGGCTGGGTTTGGGATGTTCTGGCCATAGCTCCTACAGTACTATTCTGAGAGGTTGGGACATATTCTAGTTCTTTAATAACGGAAATTATTCCAGACGTAGTTTCGTACCCAAAGGTTTATAAAACTAATGGCAACCTAAATTTAGAAACAATCTTATTAGCATCCAAGCAAATATTTAAGCTGATTTTTGCGCTTATTTTTAATTTTCTCCTAACGTAAGAAGGAAAGACCCTTTTATTAAAAGAACTTGAAGATAAGGATATGGTAAGGATTTGTCAATCCTTCGTGACTATAAGTCAAATTCAGATGGTGATGATCGGAGAAGTTACACGCATGGATGACGAGAGAAGAGTGATTTCTTTATTCATTAGTGTTAGTGATAGTAGTTGTACATTACTTCGGAGTCGCGGAAAAGCCAAATTTTGTGTGTGCGGATGTCTACTCACTTTGGCTGCGGGTTGGCTTGAAAGTTAGTTATTATTGTAATTTGTGTTAAAAAACTTACTACAAGAATTTTATACTTGGATTTACAAACTGCACAAATCTTCGTGTGTAAAATGACTACAACATACGAATGGGATAGCAATGAGATAAAGCAGAGTTTGTTGAATCAACAGGCGTAACGTTCTTTATCAAAATTTTCGCACGTTATTGACAAAAACTTTCTTAAAATAAAGGAACATGACTTTATTGTTAACAATTCTGTTTTAAAATTTGATTCATAGCTGAACCATAGCTGTTCTAGCTAACCCCAATATCATAACTCTGTTCAAACAAGCTCACGAACGTTTTTCTAGCTGAAAAAAACTTTTTGATTAATATATTTCAACATATTTGATTCTGCATTCAGCAAATCGAAAAGATTTTATTTCATACCGTGCCTCCGTACACAGTTGCGACCTCCTCAGCAGTTGCTGAAAATATTTTGAGTCTGTTCTGCTATAGCTGAAAAGAAAACAATTTATTTGTAAGAAAACACTTGCTAATTATTTAGCAGAATAAGAAATTACGTACATGCAACAAGGTACGTTAACTGCACTCTATGAAACTCTATGAAACTTTACACGCGTTTTCAAAAATATAAACTTAACTGTTGTGAGAAAAAAAGCAAATACTCAATTGGCAATTTGCGTAAAAAACATCTACAAATAACACTCAGTAACAATACATGTGTTATTACAACATGTAAATTATTTTGCTTTCTGCATAGACACGACAGAGTTTGTACCGAGCGCGTATTCCAGTTTTTCTTGGATTTGTACCCATGGGAAGTTAATTTTGAAGATTAGTGTGGAGATTCTTTGCTAAGTTCGTAGTCTGAATTCGGCTTGATTTTGGGTGCGATGAGTTGCTGCGGTAGTCAGTTTAACTTATAATTAATCTGATAGTGTCTCGCTGATGAAGTTAGTGGGTGGTAAATGCAATTAAACGGTAGATTCAATCTTTTTTCTGATTTTGGTCCGTTCCATGAAGATATCATGGATAATAAAGCTGAGTTGTTTTCCAGCATGGTCAGACTTGGACAGCGTTCAGGGTTAAAAATTTGAAAAGGACTTTTAGTAGGATGGGAAGTCAGTTAATAAAGTAGTAAATGGAGGGGTGTTTTGGCGGACTAGTGCGTATATTTCCATTGGCGGGTTTGCGCGTTCAAATCCGTTGGTGACAGGAGGGTAACAAAAGTCCGCTTTAAGTGATGCCAGTGGCACACGATATTAAAATACGCAGTCAAAGTTAATGTCATCGAAATGTAACGATCGGCTTCATAGTGAATTTCAAAACTACGGTCAATGATTTTTTGCATGGTTTTACTTGTCTTTTTGGGTGGTTGGAATGTTTGGAGCTGTATGAAGGTTTCTGAGAAACCTGTTATTGGTTGACCGTCGTCACTTAAAATTGTTTCCAATGTTGCGAGGACAAATCACGTCTGATGTTGGTTGGATGTTGGACGGGTGGTGTAGTAGCAGAGTTGCTTAGTTAATTGTGGTGCATCGCATAATCATTTTGCATGAACTTTGGCTCTGGGCATAGCTACTGTTTTTTTTTGTTTTTGAAAGATCTGGTGCATACTAAGATAGGAATTGGAATTATTGTGGCTACAATATTGGGCTGATTGCTTCCGTTTCTTTTTAATTATAAGTGATCATTATATGCACAAGGACTATTTTATGAACTGGTTACGTCGTGACGGTGACTGACTGATGTACGGCCATTAGAATATTTTAATGCATTTTAACTCATATTTTTGTTTTCTCATAAATTCCAAAATTGAAAAGCTTTCAAACGTAACACATTTGAGTTTACAAGGCAATTCGTTCCGCAAGCTTTTGAACGTAAAACTATAGTATGTTTTGATTTAATATATCATGCTGCATTTGAACGCAATTTTTCAAGGTACACACAATAAATGTAAAGCGTGTTTACCCTCAGACAGGGGAACAAACGTACTTGCACAATATAAAGGTTTATCTAAGATGTATTTGTATTACACACTTAGTAATGAAGCATTTGCTAATTGCTTGTTTGTAACCTTTTACTATATGAATAAAATTAGACAACAAATCCTTATATTTAATGCGTTGTCTATAGTTTAAAAGTTATTGCTAATAATAAATTCAAGTATTCATAATCACGTTGTATCGAAGGACACGACAATGTCTGAAAAGCCCCTACAGTGCGTGAAATTATGTATTCCTCTTCATATCCTTTTAAATATTCTTTGAAAATTTTCTAAATTCAGAACTGCATTGTGTATTGGGAAATAATAATTAATTGCAGATAAAATAAAATGAAGTTTGAACGACTTCAAACCTTGTCGCAAAAGTTTGCTTTGTGGGCATACAAAACCACGAGACTGTCAGTCAAAAATGTTTGGTAACGTTTCTGAACATTTCACTGTTGGAATCTATTAGCAAACTTCGGAACTAAATTCTAAACTGTCTTACTGCTAAAATATTTTACTAGTTTAACCTATATCATGAAAAATTAAATTCCCGTATTCTGAAAGTTTAGGGGGATAATGGGTTTAGCCAAACATCAGGTTCCACACACCCAATACAGGCATTGAAGGCCCCCACATGTACATACAAGGTACCCGTGAGTATGGATGACCCCATGGACCCCTATATTCTGGACGTAACGACTTTGGGGGGAGAAAGGGTTTACCCAAAATTCAGGTTCCACACACCCATTACAAGTATTGAAGGTACCCACATGTACACATATGTAACTCATGAGTATGAATGACCCCTTGGACCCCTTATTCTACACGTAACGACTTTGGGGGGAAATGGGTTTACCCAAAAATCAGGTTCCAAACGCCCATTACAGGCATTGACGGCCCCCACGTGTACATATAAGTTAGTTGTGAGTATGGATGACCGCTTGAGTCCCTAATTCTTACCGTAACGACTTTGGGGGGACCCACACACCCCCCAACGCTTTACGTCTTGTTGAAGGCCTCAATGGGGTGGTTCATAGTATATTGCAACTAAACAACTGTCCCAATAATTAATATGGAGTCAATTTTATCTTAAGCCTCAAATTTCAGGGGGGAACCCACACACCCCCTAACGCTTTACGCCTTGTTTAAGGGCTCATTGGGGTGGTTCATAGTATATTGCAACTAAACAATTGTCTCAATAATTAATATGGAGTCAATTTTATCTTAAGCCTCAAATTTCAGGGGGGACCCACACACCCCCCAACGCTTCACGTCTTGTTAAAGGTCTCAATGGGGTGGTTCATAGTATATTGCAACTAAACAACTTTCCCAATAATTAATATGGAGTCAATTTTATTTTAAGCCTCAAATTTCAGGGGGGGACCCACCCACTCCCCAACTCGTTACGTCTTGTTTAAGGGCTCAATGGGGTAGTTCATAAGGATATATATGTGAATTCAACTTTAATTGGTTCCTTCTACCCCATTTATAGCGGTATTGGTTAAAACCCACCCACCCCCAAACTCGTTACGTCATGTTGAGGGGTGCATTGGGGTCGTTCATAACGTCATATATAATTGCACGTTTAATTATATTTTTTTAAATAAATTTTTATTAATTTATTTTTTTGGGTGGGAGTGTGTAAGGTATATTTACCAGCGGACAGAGACACACACGTAAAATTGTGTTAATAGATTATCGATCGATAGTGATGGAATGTCTGTCACGTGACAACAGTCTTTTCTTTGTTCAGGAAACGTTACCAAACAATTGTAACTGCAGGTATCGTTTCGGAGTATGTTTGTGGGTTGTTCATGGAGCAGGAAGACAAATTGATGGATGCTAGTGCCTTGTGCCAACGTAGTCCGTGAGTATCTTGACCTTGCAATTGTCTGAACTGGGGGATGTTGGCATTTACGGAATTTGCGTTCTTTTCGTGAAGTCGCATCCGGATCGGTCAGAGCAAGAAGAGCTTTTTGGGATCAGCATCTTAGCTTATCTTGGTTAATATTTTTTATTTCGGTGAGAATCAACATACTGCCGAGGTTGCAACCATTTTGAGGGTTAGTTTTTTTTGTTGGTCCTCAAAAGTTGAAGCCAAGTTTTAGAATATCGCATGCATGCGATATGCGCATTGCGCATATCTTTTGAAAATACATAACTGTTGAAAATTTCTATGCATTTTGTAACGCCTGGATAAGACTTAACCATACATCTAGCTATATACGTTTGCTTAGACGTTTTTTACACTGGAAGATCATTTCTATGTAAGATATAATACACTAAATTAGAATAAATTTGCATTTGTACTTTAGAATTCGTAATCATAACTGGTAATCAAAGACTGGCCTTCAATGTATTTAGAAAAATGAACCAGTATTTAAGAGTTTGGGAATTCGAGAGAGTTACTGTTTGAACTGGACACATGACCAAATCAAATTTCCTTTTTTCGAAGAAGCACAAGTAGAGGCAATATTGCTTAGATGATATTCCAATCAAGCAACGTGCGTATGAGTTTTTAAAAAAATATTAGTTAATTTGAATTTGATTTTTATTGTCTAACCTTTTACAATGTTTGTGTAAGGTTAACTTGCTGTTCAGATAAACCATGTATATATTATGGCAACAGAACTTATCATTCCTACGCTGGTAGATCCGCTACTTTTAAATAGGCACATAGTCTTAACTTATTGTTTGTAGATACATAGTATTTAGCATAAATAGATATCAAACCTTTGCAGTCTAAGTATTTTCAATAATGCAAGCTGATGAGATTAATATACAAAAACGTTGATAAAGTTTAAGCCAATCATGCTATTACGCACTTCTTTTTCCGCTGTAAGTGTTTTATAGGTATATTTTATTTTGTTGGATTGAAGCAACGAAATGTGAGTGTGAGTGAGTGAGTGCAAATTGATAAATTTAAGACACACTTTCATAAAAGTAAAAATCCTAAGGTTTTTGTCCCTCGGCTTTCGGATCTATGAAAGGTTTAAATTAAATATATTCAGCAATATATGCAATTACTAACAAACCACAGTAAACATCGTCAAACTCGGATTGCTACAATGTAATCATATGAAAAATTCTGAAGCGTATTTGCTGATTAGCAAAATTGCGACTAAGGGTTTTATTGCCGTAGTTAGAGTTCCCCAGGTGCCGAAGATTTTTGGATATTATATGTGTACTAAAACTACACTTCCTTTAAAAAAACTAGGAAGTATAGATGCCTACGGTTCATAAAATTAAAAAATATATGAGGTCTCAACACATTCTTAATCACGTTTGTACAGCAAGCACATATTTGGGAACTTTTAAAATTGCGTTCACAACGTTTGAGTTGTAAATCTTGTGCAAAAAGGCATTATTAAATGTAGTAGTAATAGCATAAAAGGAAAAAAGTGGCATATAAAAAGTTTTATAAACGGAAGAATTAATTTGGTAGAATTTTATTGCAACCAAAAAACTTGCTTCAATAACGCACGAAAATATTAGGTATATTGTAAACGTTTTGGGTTCTTACCTGGCGCAGTCAAGCCTTTCTTCCATGTTTGTGTATTCCCCTGAGTTACGTGCTTCTTTACACAGTGCTACACGTTGACACCGCTGCTCTCAATCTGCATTACTAGTGTGGTTGTTGTCGTTTGGAAGGTTCTGATTTTCACCGCGTCGTGAGTCAGCTCATTCGAAATATATGTGTAGCTATATTTTGATTAATGAATTGTAGAACAAACAAACAAACAAAGGAAATGTTTCAAGAATTTCAGGTTTGGATTTTTGTCATGCGTCGACACATACCATATGACACAAAATCCACAAATTCCATGCGTGTTCCACCAAATTCAATGTTATATGCACCGATTTGGCACAATATTAGTCATAGTAGCTACAACAAACGACAAATAACATTGGGCAGCGACAACTACCAAACTAATATTTGCTGATGTCCGTTCTTCAAAGAGTCCCTGGTACAGCAGCATGCACATGTCAATTGTTGCTCGTTTAAAGGGGTATAGATATCTCTTCAGGTCATCTTGCTGCTTTTAAGGGCCAATCATATTTTTCATTTTTATTGTTTTGCGGCAACCCAATTGGATTTAATTAAAAGTATTGCGTTTTGTATTTTTGTACCGTCCTTTGTTGTTGCATGTTTTTATATGTTTAACCTTGTATCTTTCAGGATTTTTATTGAACGGATTTGATTCGTTTTGGATCCTTTCATACCTATATGGTTTTACGTTACTATATGTTTTGTGAACGTTGTGTGGACGAACTGATAACCCCGTGTCCACCTTTTGCATATGTTTCTAAATATTGTGACATTTTTAGTACTTACTTAGTTGACTAAATAGTTTACACAAGCTTTATGAAAAGAATTTCGTTTCAAATGGGCATTTTGAAAACTTTCGATTTTAGGTACATTTTGAAAAACTTGCGCAACAATGTGATATACACATTTATGACCCTCCTGTCCATACCAAACAGTATTTTTCAAAAACAAAAAATGGCTATAAGGTTACTAGGATGTGTACAAAATGTAACAAACCACAAGTAAAAATTCCAAGACGTTGTTGAGATATCCCGCTTTAAGAGTTAACAATCACAAAATTTTAGTAATAAAAATCTTAAATGACATCGATTTGTAAAAAATTTATTTATTTATTGGAAAATTTCAAGTTATGACGTATACTGAAAGATTTATTGCGTTTTGCCAATTTAGTGAAAATTTATGTAAATTTGAAATTTGTGCGTTGTTGTGGCGATGGTGCTTGTCCGCCACATATGTGCAAATTGACTATCTGTGTCCTAGCAATATTTTGGAGAGGTTTAGGCATAACATTCAGGTACCATTCAAAACTGCTGAACAGGGCTCTATTACGCATATTAGTTCGTCTAATATTATGGACCTATTTTAATGTTTCAAAATATCCCACTTTCCGAACATATTACCTGTTTCTGGTGCAAGAATTTGTATGTTCAAACCTAGATATCTCGGCAACGTCTCAAGATTTTAACTTGCGGCTTGGTACATTTAGTAGCACATGTAAATAACTTTATAGCAATCTTTTTGATTTTGAAAAATACTGTTTCCTATGGCCCAAAAAGTCATATATGTGTTGGGCGAATACCAATATATGAGATAAACTGTCCTGCAAAATTTTTTGTAGCAAAGCAAACAACTTTATTCTACGTATGCAAACATCTCAATTAATTGTGTATCAGCATGCAAAGTTTCATTGGTGCACTCGTGCACACAAAAAAGTTATGACGGTAAGGTGAGATTTTTCAAAAATATCTCGTTTTTTGCAATTTTTGCGAATTATAACGGTCTTTTGAGCTAAAACTTAAAACTTGCTGTTTATTTATAGAGACAAATCAGCCCTGAAAGTTTGAAGAGTTTTTGAGAAGGCGAAGAAAATTTTGGCCGATTCTGAAAAAAAAGATGATCTTAGCAAAGAATAATGTAATTACATGCTAGATGTATAAAAGATACTTTGTTTCGGTGAAACGCCAGTTTACGTATGAAAGAAATTTTATCAAGTATGTCATTAAATTTTTTAAAAACGTTATAGTCTACGTAAAACGCGCAGTGTTTGTAGCAAGCAATGATATGCTTGTACTGCATATTGTAATCTGTTGTTCAACGAATTTTGTAAACACTATCACAACAGGATGAAAATCTATGAATGCTTGCTGTGTTTTGATGATGGTCATATACGAATTGCGATAAGCAAACCACGTTTCCATTTACCCATATGGGGGTTTATGAGTCAGTACATTGCGGCAGTTTGCTGCGGTGATAAGGATGACAAAGGACTAAAGCACAGTTAAATGTATTTGTTGATATGCTTTGTGACAACTAGTAAATTATTTCGGTCCAATTGAGTTATTAAAATAAAGTGGTCGATTAAAGAGATATTAGGATATAAAGTCGATGATGCTCCTGAATAAGCGTCATCATTGCTACTAGTCACAGCAAGACTAGTTCCACTACTCTGACCTCCGGAGACAAGTGCTTTGTCCTTAGGCTCACGATATAGATTTTTGGAGACACATCTTGAACTTTCGACAGACTTGTTATCTTTCAACTCTTCAACCTCACAATCATCATTATCAGTGCAGCTGTGGCTTCTATTCCCAACTCATAAATTGTTTTGCGTATCACCATTAAAGGGGCCTCGTTTTTCCTTCCCCGAATTGCAGGGTGTGTGGGAACCTTATCAACTTGATATGGCTTTCCTTAACTTGGGGAATTAGAAAATGCAAAATCCTGTCCAAGTTTTCTCTGCATAGGTCTCTTCTTTCCTTCTTGCATTTTCGTTGAGATAAGAGAGCAAAACAGCAGGTGCCATTTGTAAAATAGTGTATTTACACTTAAAAAAATACAGTGCAAAGTAATGTGTGTGATTCGAATTGCATGCAAGCATGGTTCTGTTAGCACCTTAACATACAGAGATACAGCATGGAATTCAAACCAAATAGTTACACCATAGATTTATAAATTTGTTTCACAAAGAAAAATTCCAGTTTCGCAGATATTTTTGGGCCTTTGCAACTTGTGTATCAAACTTTTGCAATCTGCTTAAAACGCTTCAACAAAAAACTTTTGTTGTTTATTTTTTAAATTGAAAAACAACCGATAATAAATTTAAGCTTATTTTAAAAAGTTAAATAGTAAGACAGACCAATCGACTAATTGTTGCAAACAAGCTTACCAATATTGACGCAAATAAAATTGTAATAACGCAGATTTAAAGCCAGGTATGACTTTAAATGTTTTTAGAAAACAATGGCCTGTCAAATGCTATGCGAACTTAAAAGTACATGTAAATATAAAACAGAATTTTCTGTGTAAAGTTATGTTTGATGGGTTGGTCGTATGTAGTGCAGTTATGTGTGTAATAACGGATCTCTTACGAGATGATTATGCATGGGAAAGCAACTGAGTTGCTTGCAATGAATACGAGCACAGAGCGGGACGTGTTTTGAGATAGAAGAAAATCAGTCGACTGACTGCTGTATTGTTTTATTGAATAATAGAGAATAATAAGAGTTCGGATAATATGAAACGTATTTTATGTTAGTCATATATTATGACTAACCTGTGACTAATTAATGACTAATGGATAAAGTGACCAATGACACTGGCAGAACGTGCCAAGCACGTTACTGTGTGATAAGCTTTATTCTGTTATCTAACAGCTATTTTGAAATTTTCCTTCTTAACATTTTTTTAACTAAATTATCTGTAATAATTGAACTGTCATAGGAATGTTGGCTTGTACTCTCGGCATACCGAGCGGGGAGTTCCTTTCCTTCCTGTGTATTTTAAGGAAGAGTTCACTAAAGCATAAAAATGCGCGAGTTCTAGCGCAAGTTTCCCCATAATATTCGACCCACACATATGCTGAGGGTAGAAGTTTACATTCTTGAGGTTGCTAAACTATTGTCGAAGGCCGACGACAATAGCACTGGCATAAATAATTGATGTGGTTTAAAACATTTCGATAATAGAAATAGTTCCTTGAATAGAAAATCCCACAATGCGACCATATACTACGCTTGTGAAGAATAAAAATTGTCTTTCTGCTTGCAAGATTTTTGTCATGGAGCACATCTGTATAAGCTTCTCCATCTATGGTTAAGTTACAAATTTAAATCACTTATAAGTTCTTAACTTAAACGTATTGAAACGGTGTTAAACTGCAAAAAAAACGATTTCAAGTGTGAAAAGTTACTAAGGCTTATTAAAGTTATACATTTAATTTGATGTGCTGTTATGAACAGAATCAGTCAGTGTGATCTCTACATGTATTTTCCAGGGAATACTTGCACTCATTTTCTTAACAACTGTTATAAGCTGTGAAACATATGGAAGGCGTTAAATATATTGTTGCTGTGACAATTTTTCACACTTTGAGATATGACTAGTTAACTAACATCTAAAAGCATCTGGATGACAAATAATTACTGGAATCAGTTAGTTTTTGGTAATAAGTAGGAACAGAATGGTGTCTGAAAATGACAGGTTTGTATAATACATGCAAGATAATTGTAATATAGGAGTACTCAAATCTAAAGTCATACTGCAATAAAAAATGCTATGACTTTTTAGCGATTATCATCTCTCTGTTTTCCGTCAGGTTTGAATTAACTCAGAATTTTTGGTTTGGGATCCACTTTGTGTACTTTCAAAAATCAATGTAGTATATTTGGAAATTGGATAACTAAAATACGGAATGGTTTTTTGTATGACTCTCATTATGTATACAACAGTTTGCAAGGAAATAAAGTTTGCTTGCATTTTCGATACTTGACGATCATTAATGCCTATATCGCAGATACGGGAATAACTATATCGTGGAATTGTTTTATCTTATATGCTCGTAAATTAATCCGCTTGGTTTACCACTTGCAATATATCATGCAAATTTATTGTATCTGGTAATTGGTACGCGTACTTTCTAATTTCTATACATAGTATAAAGTTAAGAGTGTAAAGTGTTTTTTTTACTCTAGCGAAATTTTAGTAGCCCGTTAATGAAATAATTACTAACTTACTGGGTGGAGCACACATAGCTTGGTTTCCGAAAGATTTTACCTTGATGGCAGTTAAGCTAGAAATAAGATTGGTTTGGTAAAATTGAACCCATCAAGTTTTTGTGCAGGGTGGTT
The DNA here is from genome assembly GCA_029691765.1 of Entomobrya proxima. Lineage (NCBI taxonomy): Eukaryota > Metazoa > Arthropoda > Collembola > Entomobryomorpha > Entomobryidae > Entomobrya > Entomobrya proxima. Next base: position 46,841,845 of record CM056173.1, on the reverse strand, counting down.
GCTCCTAAGTTTGAACCATCCAAAGAATATATTTCTAGGAACTTAACCAAAACGGAACTTAGAGATTTAAAACGGTTCAAAACGAAAATTTTGCCTTTACAGAACACTTTGGCAATATATTTAACCAGCCAGTAGTATCAATGGCCACGTTTAGAACTTCTATTCGCTATAACACCATATGGACCTAGGTCAGTAAAACCTTCTAAACTTTTAATATGCAGTCGTAGAGAAAAGTATTTCATTTTATAGTGTGGTAGCAATATTTGACATTTTGTTACTCATTTTAAAAGTTATAGTGCAGTTTTTATAAAGAAAGCAGACATATTTGTCCGTGGTTTCTATTTGGTTGAAACAGTTTGGTTTGCTTAGTAAAATACTATATGCATGAATACTGCTTATAGCAATGTAAAGGTTTGGAGGTAACAAAGTGCTCACCTGTTTGACCTGCAAACGAGAGAATCCAAAAGAAAATTAGTAAATATTATTTGCTTCTTGTCATTTAGTTAAAGAGTGTTAAAACTTCTAGTGTTTTGAGCAAACATGTAATTTCCTGGTGTTTTCCAAGAAAAAATAATAGTTTGAACTACATACGGGTATCGTGAACTTGGACTTTTTAGGAGGATATAAAGGGTTGACAAATGGCCTGCAAAAATTTCTTAGGGCACGGTGTACCTACCACTTGATATTAAATAACTTGTAATAAATTGTTTTCTTCAAATGCTATTGTCAAACAATGTAGGTTTGAGACATTTCAAACCTGTTATATTTCTGTACGTTAGAAAATCTAGGATAAGTGTTTACAAAATTGTTCGTTTTGTAGCGCCTTGACGCAACGTATTTTGTTTTCTGGAATAGCCTTTGGCAAATTGTTTCTACGGAAAACCAAAGTTTTCTCTATTTTGTTACGCATTGGTAGATGCCTAAAATTCGGAACCAAACAATTTTTACAAAAATCATTAGTTTTGACAATCCAAAATTCATAAAATAACCTTTTGCTTGTAATACTCACAATTAGAGTACGTAATTTCATATTTAATTCGGCTTGACAACTTTTGTCGCGAAACCTCGCAAAATTTATTCCTCGCACAAATGCCTATTTGTTTTACAATGACATTTGTTGTTTATATTCTTTTCCTGCAAGCTATTTGTTATTTGGTGCACGTTAAGTGGTGTATTTTACAGTCGAACATGTGCCGGAAAACTTGCTATATGTAAAATACACTCAGAAGAAACGCAATTCGTTATCGTACTAGATTCCAAACTAATCATTTAAAGCGTAATACCTTTATTTTTGTGAGGACGAAGTCCTCGCTGTGACGGTTTAAAATGTACACCTCTGTTTAATACTGTATGTACCAGTCAATAGTACATATGCGCACTTTTGTGTTATAACTTCCGGTTTTGCACTGACTTGATTGCACAAGGTTTTTTAGGTTTCCCAAGCTTACATGTACGTGCACACAATGAAGTTAGGTTATGCATATATTAATTTTGAAAACAACTATTTAAAATATAAGGTAAATTAACATTTATTTTTCAAGTTTTTCGTAAGCAAAGTTTCTTCAATAATTTGTCATGCTGCAGGGCATCAAGAAAAACTCATAGTCTAACCTAATTAATAGGACAAGCTTCGTCAGCATACCAAACCTTATATAATTATAGGTCTCATTTATTGTAGGAAGTTGTGTGCTTAGGAACTGACTTATATTTGCGGTTGGCATACACTGAGTTTACATATTTTATTGATAAACAAATTTGTTTACAGATGTAATTAACTTTAAGCACGTTGGCTAATTAGGGGCTTTGTTTAATCTTTGCCATTCAGTGCAATTGTATCTTTATGGGACACACGGCTTGATATCGAAAAAATACCTCAGGTTGCCAAGTGTTGGTTAAAAATTTCCCACTCAAGCTGTCAGACAGCGAGCCGCATGCGCTTTTAAAAATACTGACTTTGGTGTGCACGCATGTGGCCCTTTGAGCAAAACAAACGCAATGGCTTGCTGGCGAAGGACATTTTATTCCCTGTCTTTTTAAAGAAAACGTAGACGTCGGTAGAAACGTCGGTGACCTTTCTAGAATTTAGGGGTTCCCAGATTCATCTCGAAAGATTAATATGTTTGCTAATACAGGTTGACTTACTTCAAAACTTGATGCTATCGTTTACTTTGCGAACGAATTTAAAAGGTTTACTATGGTTTTATATCATTTACGTCGAAAACATTTCACCGACATAAGATTATGGTGGCAAGATTCTGATTATGAGGAAAAATCGCATCCTGCAAAAGTTTTAGGGGCTTGAAATCATAAAAACTTTTCCAAATAATGTCGAAACAAACACTCGTTTTTTGTTCGAATTATGCAGCACTTGTGAATTATTGTTTGGTTGTCAATATAGGACAACAATTTTGTAAACTAATAATGTAATTGCTGGATGAGTGTCCTGATCGATAACAATTCAGAAGATGAGATTGACGGTAACCGGCTATTAGCTCCCGAACCAACTAGCTCCCGGTGGTCAGTGAGCTCCCCAACCCACTTGCTCCCAGACACATTAGCTCCCCGTGCCATTTGCTCCCAGGTAAGTTTGCTCCCATAACCACTAGCTCCCGGAGCACTTGGCTCCCACGCCAACTAGCTCCCTGTTCCATTTGCTCCCAAACTATTTGCCCCCTTAGGACTTTAGCTCCCAGGCAAGTTTGCTCCCAACAATTTACTAAACCGTGCAAAGTCCTTGCAATACAAGTCACAATTTAAAACATAAACATTTCTGTAAACATAAAACCGTTAACTTTACGTTTCATAAAGTTAGTTAAGGCTTCATTAAATAACATGGAGAGAATGCCTGACAGACGAAGTTGTATACACACACACATCTATTTGTTATCAAAGAGAAAACTATTACTGATTATTCTAATGAGTGGTGTGAACTGCCTAAATCCTGGCCCATCCTGTGTATCGTGTAGTTTAAAAACCAAAAAAAGCCAGCATATACTTACATGTACAAAATGTAAAAGTTCATATCACAGAATATGTTTAAACATTACAAGCTTAGAATATACATCGCTGTCATCAAAACAGTGGATTTGTCACCGTTGCATGCTAGTACCATCTTCGCTACGCTGCAACATTTGTCAGAAAATAGACAGACGCAAAGTTACTCTAGAATGCTCTAAATGCAAGAAATTCTATCACAGAGCGTGCATAAAGAAACTAAAACCTAACTATACAACTTATACAAGTGACGATATGGTTTGGATGTGCTTAGACTGTAACGATAAGCAAAACGTGAACAAAGATAGCCAGACAGAAAATTCTGAGTTGAATAAAAACCAGATTGCTGCATACAAAGGAATGTCTATTGCTCATGTTAACGTTAGAGATATGATGTCCAAAAACAAAAAGGATGATATCCAAAATCTTGTTCTGAAGGAAAAGATACATGTGCTAGGAATCACAGAAACTTGGCTATACGAAAATGTAGATGACCAAGAGATATCGATTCCAAACTACCACACAATCAGGCAAGACCGAAAATCCATAAAAAACTATAAAACAAGAGGGGGAGGTTTACTAATGTATGTGTCATCAGAATATACAGTTAAAAAAGTGCAAACATCACAAGCTTCTAGCACCGAAATACTACATGTTGAACTCACGAAGGAGAATTTTAAACGTCTGCACATCATTCTCATCTATAAACCTCCGACTACATCAGTCAAAAATCTAATTACAGACCTAAAACAAAATTTACAAATATGCCAAAACAACGAATGCTATGTAATTGGAGACTTCAATATTAACATGCTAAAAATCAACTGCACAAGCAGAGAACTATTTAACCTTACGAATGAATTCAATCTCACGCAGTTGATAAAACAGCCCACTAGACAAACAACTACCTCAACCACACTAATAGATGGTATATTCACCAATAGACCGTTACTTAACCGCAAAAGCGGAAGTATTGATTTTGATATAAGTGATCATGACTTAGTTTTTACGATACGCAAAACACCAAAAACAACCAAATCACAACATCGTACTACAAAATTAAGATGCTTAAAAAACACTGACAAGGAGAAGATGAAGAGCATGGTGATATCCGCGCCTTGGTGGATATTCCAATATTGTAAAAACGTAAATGAAATGTACAACGTGTTTGAAGCAACACTCACACATATACTAGACATTCATGCACCACTAAAGGATGTCAAAGTAAAATGTGCAAAAAAGCCGTGGATCACGCCGGAATATGACCTTCTCCAAAGGGAAGTTGACAAAGCCAAACGACGCTTTCAAACCACGAAAAACCTAGAAGATTTAAAAACCTATAAAGAAATTAGAAACAAAACAAACCATCTAAAGCTACAACTCAAAGCAAGGACAATTAAAAACAAAATAATGCAAGGTGAATCCGAATCCAAGACTGCGTGGAAAATACTAAATAGTGAAGTTGGAAGAGTGAAAGAAGTGGACACGTTAGGCGATTTATCATACAACGATAAAATTATTAAAACATTGCCAGAAAAGCTAAATGTTATTGCCGAGTTTTATAGTCAGAACCCAAAGAATGAAGCGAAAGAAATTGAAGTTTCGAAAGACTTTTTTACGCACACGTGTGAAGGAGACTGTGCTCATTTTGACAGCTTTAAGATTACAAGTAAGGAAATCTATGAAACAATAAATTCAATGAATTGTAATAAACCTAGCGGTCACGATAATATTCCCATGAAATTTATAAAAGAGTGTTCATGGGAAATTGCTCCGGTGCTTCGTGTTATAATGAGTGAAATATTGAAACAAGGAATCTTTCCTGACAAGCTCAAAGTTGCCAATATTATCCCGATTTACAAACGAAAAGGAGAAAAAAGCAATCCGCGCAACTACCGTCCAATATCAATATTACCAGCAATTGCAAAAATAATAGAAAAAATAATATGTAACTACCTTACCGATTTCATGGAAAAGAATAACCACATTATGATGGAGCAACATGGATATAGACATAAACGCTCCACACAAAGTGCAGTGACAGTTCTGACCGATAAAATCAAATTGCAAATCAGCGACACAAAGAAAATCGTGGCTGCTGCCATGGTTGATTTTGAACAAGCATTTGACACGGTGCAACATCGTCATCTACTCATTAAATTGCACAATTGTGGAGTAAGAGGAAACATGCTAAAAATGTTTCACTCTTACTTTTCAAAACGAAAAATTATTGTTTTAAAAGACAGAGGTAAATCAAAAGTCTACTACTTGATTCATAGCTGTCCACAAGGAAGCGCCCTTTCAGGAATGTTGTTCTGCATTTTTATAAATGACATTGATGGCATTTTTATTGACTGTGAATTCTGCTACTATGCTGACGATCTAGCAATGTATGTAACGGCAGGATCACTTAAGGATGCACAAAAAAGTTACAGCTAAACATTGACAAGTTAACTCAATGGTGCAAAGAAAACAACATGAAAATCAATGTAGCAAAGACAAAATGTATAATCTTTAGATCCAAACACTGCAAAATTGATACGTTATCGTTTAAAATTAAAATTAATAACGAAACTTTGGAAAATGTGAAAAGCTTTAAATACCTAGGTGTTTGGTTAACCGAACATTTAACTTTTGAAAAACACTATGAAGCGGTGTGCAAAGAGATGTCTAACAGAGTTTACATGTTAACACGGTATAAAAAATATTTTAATGCACATTTTTGCGACTGCACTTATAATATCTCTACTAGACTATTGTTTACCGGTATGGGGAAGCATCTCAGAAACCAAAGCTCAGCGAATTAACAGAATAATGCTCCGAGCCAAAAAACTTGTTGTCCATGCGAAAAGCAAGCAAAAACTTGGTAAAACGGAAAAGCTTGAGCAATTAAACTGGTTGCTGTTCTACGAAAGACTTGAAGTATACACACTGAACTTCCTATTCAAACATATAGTACATGAGTCTTCGTTAACCGACTGTTTCTCGTACTTTATGAAACGACCAGAATCCTCAAGAAGTTCAAGACAAGAGCACAATTTCATTATCCCAGCATTTCAAAACGAACTAGAAAGAAGTACTTTCTACTACCGTAGCATAATATTATGGAATGATCTACCGGCAAGTGTAAAGGAAATAAGAGGAATCAAACTATTTGACCAGGAAGTCCGGAAACATATAATGAAGAAACGAGGAGAAACTAAATATTTTTAAATGTTGTTATAAATCTGTTATAATTAATCTAATAATGACCATTGTAATGTAACAGTTTTTAAATCACCTTTTTTTATTATATTTTGTTGACCGGAGGGGTTCTTTATGAAAACAATATGGAAACATGTTACTAAAGATACCGAATAAATTTGCAATCAATCAATCAATCAATCATGTAAATCTTTTAAGGAATTATAGTATTAGCCTTTATAAATAGCAATCTTCATATACATTCACATACATAGACAAAGACATTCAAGCTAAATATATGAAATCTTGAAAACATCAGAAAGGCAGCAACTTCTTTACAAATTTCGTAACATTTTGGGGAACTCAAGATTTCTGTTTTCCTTAATAATTTCCCAATCACCGTCAATCTCATGACCAGATACAGACTTTCCATCAAGTAATTTATTAATTTTATATGCTCATTAAATTGGAGTTCTAAGTAGAACTATTATATTGCTGCTTTGCAGAGGAGCTTATTATTAGGATGTAGTGTGTCTGTCTGTTTGTTCAGAATTGTTTATGTTTTATATTGTGACTTGTATCCCAAGGACTTTGCACTGTTTAGTAAATTGTTGGGAGCAAACTTGCCTGGGAGCTAAAGTCCTAAGGCGGCAAATAGTTTGGGAGCAAATGGAACAGGGAGCAAGTTGGCATGAGAGCCAAGTGCTCCGGGAGCTAGTGGTTATGGGAGCAAACTTACCTGGGAGCAAATGGCACGGGGAGCTAATGTGTCTGGGAGCAAGTGGGTCGGGGAGCTAACTGGCCACCGGGAGCTAGGTGGTTCGGGAGCTAATAGCCTAGACCCGAGATTGACTCTGATGATTGGTGTGGAATGAAGCTTTTTGAAAGCTCCTATTCCACTTCCAGTCTGTATGGTGAATGCCTTATTGGCAAATTCATGTAGAATTTGGTGTTTTGTGCCCTACTTACTAACATGTAAGCACCATGTAATTTAGGATATGTATCATTATAACACAATTCAAATTACAAAATATAATTCAATCTTTTGAAACCCACTGAATTTCATTATGGCTTAGTTTTTTTTAAAGCATCCGTATTTATTTGCTCTTGGCATTTAGGCTGCTCATTGCACCGTTGCGATCCGACGATTAGCGCTGATACGTTACGCAGTGCTACTGAGTTTACTTTAGAGCATGAAAATTTCTTTTTATGAAATGCTGAAGCCCAGTTGAAAAACACTGATGTACTTATCGGCCTGATTGCCTTTTTGTATTTGACCTATAAACGATTACCCAAACATGTAACGGTCTCATTTAAATGCAAAATCCTTAAATGATTACTGAAACGCCACAACGCGACTATACTAAGACATAAACAGGACACTATAAGCTAGTGGACATAAACAGGTAGCGATGTCGCGAATTGAGTTTCTGTTTGCTCTTTCAATTACAAGACTGGAAGTTCCAATGGAAAACGATATCCGTTGACTTACAGTTGATGTTTGTTATGGAGTGAATTACCGTTCTGCTACTGCATATTGTTTATCAATTTGCTATAAACCATTTCATTGTGCAACCTCTCCTTCCGAATGCTGTCTTGTTGCAGAAGTTTCAACAAAATGAAGAAATAGTTTAGTATTCCAAGTAATACATCCCAAAAACTTCCATTATATAATTAATTTTATGAAATTTGAACAAAAACACTCATTTGGTAAACCGAGATTCGCTGGCGGAGCTGAATTTTGAGGAGGTTCCATACTTATCCCGAATTTAAATAGCCAGTTTTAAAACAAAGTTGTGTATTATATTTGGAATAATTTTAAACCTTCATTCAGGAAGCCACAACATATATATTTTTATTTATTAAAAACCTTTGAAACCAGATTATATATTTTGTAATCATGTAGACCTCAATAATGAAATTGATTTAAAGGAATCACTGTTGGAGTAGCCAAAGTTTACTTAATTACTTGCACAATTTTCAACTCATTATTTGTTTAATTTTTTCCTGAAAGTATAAAAATTACGTGTGTGGGCATCATAGAAGACAACAGTCGTGTTTTTAGATGCTGAATGACCTTGTTTTAATAGACTTGTTTGCAGTACTCTGATTGCAGTCTGACGCAATATACGCATGATTTTTAGTTTTTTGGTTGGGTAGCACATCTCCGTATTTACCAGTAACTTAAAAATCAAACAAATTGAATCTTTTCCACTTTGAAAATCACCATTAGTTAATCGAGTTCGTTTTTATGAAATGTTTTTTAATGAAGTAAATGAGGTGAAGCATAAATCATTAAAACAAAATCCAGAATTCTGTAGAATTACGAATTATTTTTATTTGTTTGTTGTATATGTATGCGTATAGAACTAAATATTTTATATCTTATATTCCAAACCACCCTGTATTCAAGCATTACGGAATCGAGGTCAATACTCTGAAAAAAGAAGAAATCTTTACAATGAAGGTTTAGGACTTCAAATCAATAGTGTGCGCACATGCAAATGTAATTAATTGGAATTGTTTGTTGTTTAGGTTTCGTTCATATCTATAATTAAATTTAAATTTGATAAGATATAAAGCGTAAAAAAGTTGTTCTAAATACTAAATATGTACATTTGCTCTGTGAATATGAAAGAAGGAAGTATTTGAATATAGACAAAATGTGGTATTTTTTGTAAGACACTGGTTTGTTGATTTGATGTACATGAAATATATACTTGTATTGAAATAGAAGCCATATATATACTAACAGCAGTGTTTTTCTGATATTTTCGGTATCCTTTGTTCATGAATAAACGACACCCATAAATACTTCATGCAAGTTCACAAGGTAAGTCAATTCAAGTGTTTATTATAATAACCAGATGTCCATTTCCGGAAGCAAATATGCCAAATCAAAGAATAATGCTTTGGTAATCAGAAACCGCCACACATGTTACCAAAGAAAGTAAATTTAAATGAAGTAGAGTTGCACTAATGAAATGTTTAATTAACTGAGAAGCGCTAATAAACAATTTGATGTTGTGTAAGACTACCATTGTAATATAAATAAATGATCAGGATTTTATTGTTAATTGTTGTTTAATTTTATTTACTCTATTGTATTAGACTTGCAAGAGGTCTGAGTAATTTCTTATATACTGTGCTTTGTACTTCAATAAAATGAAAGATAATTAAAATACAATGATGGTTGTTTTTCGAATTTCTTTTGGAACTGTGTCAATGTTGCCGTCTTACAGATCGAGTGGTATATAATGGTTTCAAGGACAATGCTAAATCTCAATATTTTTCAAATCATGGCTAGTTAAGATATTTAATTGGCTCCATAAATGGTTCAACAATGAGTTACACGTTTATCTGTATCATAATAATTTAATATAAAGCTTAGAAGAGTAGAAGAAAAGTACAAAAATCTAAGTTACTGAATAATGTCTAGTAAATTTCTTAAAACATGCTGGCAATACCAAGAAGAGATAATATTTACATAGATATAGATAGGATAAGATATAGATGAAAGAAATAAAATAAAATATTTGTGCTTTATCTCTTCTGACAAATAAAGTAGCCTTTAATGCGTATTTATACACCATTCCAAGCAACAAGACACTTGTTTTTGTTATACTCATTTGGAAAAACATTTCACGAGACACTTTTTTAGGTACTGGCTAGGTTTTTTTCTTGGATACCAAAATTGATGACGATGCTGGCGTGGAAATTGGAATTAGGATTGGCCGACGCATCGCCAAAGGATTGTCTATCTCACGTAAAGAGACATGGATGGCTTTAGTAAAAGTATGTTGTTCTTCAGTTTTTGAAGCCCAAGTACAATCAATGTTCCAAACCATACACAATATATTCAACGACGTTCACCTCATGATCATAAATGTGAGTGGCACGGTTTCCTCTCTCACTTTTGCAAATATCTATGATATATTTTTGTAACATTTGTGAAAGCTGGATTTTACGCTATGCAGTCTTCCTCCAGCAAATTGCTATGCGCTGTACAACTGAAAGCTGATTTTTGGAAAAAGGTAATTAAATATCTTTGGCCAGGCAGTGTGCACATTAATTATTTGTAGTCAATCACATTCATAGCGTTATTTGCAAAATACGCTGACTCGGCAAGAAACCCATGAAAAATACGAGTGACGTTATACAATACAAAATATGTAAGCTTTGGCTGGGAATAAGATACTACTAATACTTGTTTTTTTTGCGACTGGCTTATACAAGCTTGGCTATTCATATAAAAGCTTTATATTTAAGATAACGAAAAGCCTAGAAGTGTATACCTAGCAGCTAGCTCCAATGCGGAGAACAAGTTTGTTTTGCGCTGCTAACTTCTTAAGATGTAATATCATTTTTATGTATACAAAATATCAACACCAAAAACCATTCGTCAATTCCAGTCAAGTAACGAGTTCGGTATTTAAGTTTAAGTACATAAGTAATTATTAAGTCGAGTTTTTATTTCATTATTGATTCAAATTTAAACGTTGAGGGTTTTGTTTATACTAAACATCACCATTTTAGCCGTAACCATACAGGCACTGGAAGTATGGTTTCATAAACTGTACGTTTCAAAAACTCGTAATTTGGAAACTACTTGCAACAGTTTCATGTAGTCATCACACTGGATTCGAAACCAATTTTAAAGCGTTCGTGCAAATTGAGGACACTTAAACTCCAGCAAATACGTTTGGACCTGTTCAAAATTCTCCCAGGACCGTAATTATTATACCAAAATATTTGCAAATTAGTTATTTTCACTTTCAACTATACGTAAGTAACATAATCACATCCATAAATCTCAAATTAGTTTTTGAACAGGAAAAATGCAGATAGTTTTATTTGACATGAGTCAGTTTCTTGTTTTTTAAAGGCCCAGGATGGTTTGTTACCACACCGGATGCATGAGCTTAAAACTTGGATTAGGATCGATGTGAGCACATGCGAAACTTTTTTTGAAAACTTCAATGGAAAGTTACATGAAACTTCAAAAAAGATTTCTAAAACCAAATTACTCCCAGTGTGAAAAGGAAACCTGGAAACGATAGTTTCCCCATCTGTGTGGTTGCGGCCTTAAAAAGGAGCTGATCAATCTCTTAAGATTCAAACAAGTATTTTCTGTGATATGTTCAATTGTTTTCATTAGCGTCCCCAACTACAAGCAAAATGTCAACAAACAAGATATCTGAAAAACTGTTTCCCTGCATATTTTGTGGGAAGATGTTTAGGTGGAAAGAATCTCTATTCATTCACCTAAAGGCTCATACCAAGGAAAAGGCTTTAAATTTTACAAAATGTGGTAAATCATTTTCTCAAGCACAATCCTTAGTAAACCATAAACGCGTTCATTCTCACCAGCAGTAATACATGTGCTTTCAATGTTAATATGACACCCATAGGTAACAAATGCACACAAAACCATTTGCGATTGCCGATTGCATTTAATCAAGAGTATTTTAGTGAGCAGGTGTTTAGCCAAGAAAATACTCTCTTTGTTCACCAAATAAAACATGCTAAAGAAAAGCCCTTTAATTGTACTAAATGTGACAAATAATTCATTCAATCAGGTACATTACAAAAGCATGAACTTGCTCATTCCAATCAGTGGTTATTCAAATGTCGCAAATGCCCCTTTGTATCAAATTGGAAACAAGGTTTGGAAGCTCATAGTCTTGTGCATTCAAAGTTAAAATCATTCGAATGTAGCTGGTGCGATGTAAAATCCAAAACAAAATATTCTTTAAAAAGTGTTATTCGCAGGGTGCACACTCACGAAAAATGTTATCTGTGTGAAAAGTGTCCCATGCAATACGCGTGTTCGGGTTCGTTAACCTCACATAATCATGTTTTGCAACAACATTACGATGGGTCGCATACAAGAAGCCGCATGTGCTTCATTTAAGAAGCAGGATGTTCTAAGTTGACCTACCAATAGATTATACTACATTTGTGCAGCCGTAGTATATCTAGCGTTATAGATAATAGCAGCACCATAAACTCCAATGGAGTCACCTTACATCAATACAAATGTGTCAAACGTGTGTAATTCTGTTATAATTATTGCCTATATAGGTAAAATATGGTGTACGTAATTTAGAAGGTTTACTGATATTTACTTTTCATTTCTCACACGTAACAGTCTGAAGACACAGTTTCGGACTTTCAAGTTAGGAAGGTATTTTTCACAAATCTTGAGAACAATCATAGTAACATCATTGTCATAACTAAATTGTAAGTTTTATTTCTTTTATTAACTATTAACTTGTGACCTTTGTGCTTGGTATTTCTGGACGTTTGTTTTTAAAGTTTTAAAATTTGTGAAGTCCCAAAGTTATCATTAGTACATATAACAAACCAGGATATCGATGGCAACTTTTCAGGATGTGCTATAAGAAAACCCATACTTTAAGATTTGTGCTATATGATTTTTTCACAAACTTCGATTTGTGCTATATGACTTTTTTCACAGACTTCAAATGATGCTATATGATTTTTTGGGGCAAAATGAACTTTTGGTACCAAAATGATCAGGAGATTTTGAAACATATTTTGGCACTATCAGTTCAAATTGCCCCAAAAAATCATATAGCATCATTTGAAGTCTGTGAAAAAAGTCATATAGCACAAATCGAAGTTTGTGAAAAAATCATATAGCACAAATCTTAAAGTATGGGTTTTCTTATAGCACATCCTGAAAAGTTGCCATCGATATGCAGTACAAGCCAGCCAGCCAGAGAAGCACAACCAGAAATTTGTCAGGACCATTTAATTGCAGGTAACCATCACTCATTGCTATGGCGGAGAAAATTGCGTGCATTCAGTATATATATGCGGCGTAAATGTAGAACGAAAGATAGATTCGAGCTGAATTTTATTAAGGTATTACGGCAAAGTAATTTTTGTTTCCGAATTCATGCATTTATTAAACTTGTGTGGTAAGAAAAAACTCGTTTTGTTGCTTACAATGTTAAATTTTTGTACAAACGTATTCAAACGGAAGAATTTAAAGAAGTAGATAAAATTGGATTATAAGGAGGTAAACCAGCACCATTCTTAGAATTCCTTCTTGTGGATCCAGGTAAGTGTATTTAAAGCCCAAACGGAACTTCAAAGTTTCAAAATAAAATCAATTGTTTCACTCAATACAGGTAATACTCAGGCTTAAATTACAAAAAATAATGTGCCCGTTCGTAGTTACGATATGCACCTAAGCATGTTTTAAAGCGTACGTGTAAGCGAAAATTGAAGATTCACATCCTCCCTAGCTGGCTAAAATTGAGAGAAAGCAATGCATTTTCGTATTAATCTGATGAAATCCTACTTTTTTCTTTCAGAAACATCTTGTTGCTTTAGTAATACTGTTATACCTCACTCCGTCTTTGTAGTTGGTTGTGAACATTAAATGGCAGATTCTCAACTGTGGTGGTTTTTCTCTCCAAGGTACCAGTTTCCCCCGAATTCCAAATACCCATTAGACACATGAAGAAAAATAAATATTTTAACTCCATAACTGAAACGTTATCAGCGTAAAAGCAAAAGTGATATATGAAAACATGGTGCTCCGCAACTTATACACCAGCGAGTAGGAAAATTGAATTGCATATGTTCCTAACATGCTTATGCAAATTAAGAAATTAAATCAGTCCAAGTGGAAAATTTTGCTTCACGGTTTAGTTACCACAATGCTCTATTTAACATATTGAGGAACTCATCAAAATTATACTAAACAAAGTGATGGTTTTAATGCCAGCTCTGATGTAAATTTTAACCACGTAACATACAAAGCAAGATTTTTGTGCATGTTTTATAGCATTACCAACACAAGTTGACAATAGTACATAACAAACTTTGCTAGATCGGCAATCATGGTATACTCAAAACTAAGCAATATTAATGAGCCTGCTGATTTTGTGATTATGAATGCAGATATCGTAGTCATCATTTAGTGGGTCGTTTTTACGCAAACGTGCTCTATTAGGCAAATTTTATCTTTGAATTTTATTTAGCAACAAGCCATATAATGAATTACCGTGAATGTGTAGGTGACCCCAAACCTGTTGACGAAGCTACGAGTTTGGAATTAATTCTTTTGTTTTTTGACGGGCTGATCGTTTTAAGCTCTGAAAGCGTTGGGTTCTCATTATATTTATTACCACGTCTTGCCTCATTAAACATATTTGTTCCAAATATGCTTAGTAGCACTTTGCAAGAAAACTCGCTGCAATACGTATTTATGCACAAGTTGTATATATTTATTGGACAGATTATGACTTTATTGTTCTTTGTCTGCAATCAAATTTTACTGGTTGTCATAGTAAATAGCTTTCATTGCTATGTAAATGATTTTGCATGACAGGACTTAGCTTGATTTATTTACAAATCTCGGTTGAATTGTTTTTCGCTTAGGCCAGAATAAAAGCTTGCTATTATAATGGAATTTGTTTTGCACCACAAGAAAGTTGGTTTGTTTTTCTGCATGGGACTATTCTATCATGCATTTAGTTATTATATTACAATATCAGATATGAAATAAATTATGAGATATCAAGGTTGCCTTAAAGCATTAATATTTTCAAGGCTCAAGCATGCATCGGTACTTCCTGTTTTTGCAAGAAGTATACAAACGACAAGTACGGCAGAATAGCTAAAAATATAACAAGTTATAATATTAAATTTACATTTTTAGTCATATTGTTTCCCCAATTGAGAAACATGACCTATTGTATTCTGTTATGTTTACTAGCACCCCAGCTAGCAAAAATCGCTACTATCGCTTTGAAGTCGTTAGAAAAAATCGACTACGATCGCTAAAGACTTCGCTGTGAAACGCTATCGAGTCGTTAGCGGTTTCTACTGCTATATGTCAGCAGATTCTCTAACGATTCGACAGCGAATACCCAAATAATTTCTCTGTACGTAAAACGCTCGATATCGTTACGATTCGGGAAGACTATATATAGAGAATGCTACGGTTTCGTTACTACTCGCTATGAATTCGTTGGGAATTTTCGCTACGATTGCGTAGTAAAATAGCTTAGAATTAAAAACGGGATAATACAGTAAAAAAGCGGGTTAACTTGTTTTAAAAATTTTATTACAAAACATTCAACAATCAATGAATATAAACATTATAATACATTTTAAATGAACAATTGTCTAATCTTGCTGAATAACTGGAACCGCAGCTGCTACCTTCCTGTACCAAAAACAATGTTGACATTACGGTAATTATCCATCCAGTTTAATAAATATTGTCATATTTTACTAAGCTAACGTTGTTAATTTTATCGTACTTTACTCGCTGTGACACCCGATCGGATACTTTCTTAAAATAGGATCCAAAGGCCGATTCAAACGACATGGAATCAAGTTGTCGAGAACTGGCAAGTAATCCCAAAGATGGAATCTGTCGTACACAAACTAAAAAAGATTCACAGGAATTTATAAAATTGAATGCCTTCTGGTTATTTTTTAAAGATAAATTTTCACCTTCAACTGATTGAATGATGCCAGAATATGCTGAGAAACTCAGCTTTCCCCGTTTTCCCTTTAGACTGTACTGCACAGTGAGATTATCATCGAAAAGTTTTCCCATCACTCGCTGAACAGCATCATCCAACTTTGTCCCTCCGGTTCCAGTTACGAAGCGTTTCTAAAGTCGATCAGTAGTCGGAATTAATCGGATGTTGATATTTTAAAACTGATAAAGCCATTCTTTACACAATATATACATATGCTAGTAAGCTTACAAATGTGTTCATATTTTCCTCTTGAGACAAGAACTCATTAAGTTTTCCCAGCTGATCCTTGGACGTCAATGGCAAGTCAAAAATGTTTTTCAGGTTGTCCCCTTCGGTGGGCTCTAATGTCACAGCACGGCAGTTCTGTAAAGCTGCTAACTGATTTGTTATCAAAGATAACAATTCACTCTGCTTGTCCATTTTAATTCTAAGAGACTCCAATTTGCCAACTGCAGTGTGCAGCAAGGATTCCATCATGTCCAACCGTGATTGAAGGGAAGCTTTCTCAGGAGTAGCACTTTTTAGGCCATTTTGGGAAGAGGTGGGAGTCGTAACCATTTCATTTGAGTGAGTCTCAATTATCTGACCTGAACTTTGAGAATGACCAAGCAACACTTCATTATACCCCGTGATCCCTGACTGAATCATTTTCGGCACTGTTTGTGTGCAGTTTTTTTGGGACTTAACAACATGATGAATGATAACTTGTTCTGCTTTCTAGATACAATTTTCACCTGTTTCTGAACAAAAATACTACGTAATAATACTTTTGAAGAAATGGACTTTCGAACGACTTATTCTTAGACATTCAGTTTACTAACTGACAAAAGTAGGGAATGAAGCAATTTTATAAATCTCATTTTGAAATATTGGATGCACAAATTGTTGAAAACGTTTATGTTCCTTTATTTCGTTTTGTATTACGTTTATATTCAGACCGTCTTGTCACGATGCAAACCTTCCATCACAAGCTGTTACGACCAAAAAATAATACTACCAACCGTATTAACTCGATATACACCTCTCGCTCTATTTATGATCCCCTGGGAATTATACCCTCCTATAAGAGGAAAAAGTTCAAACCTCGGGTGTTTTTCCTAAAATTCATTGAAAATTGCAAAATTTCAAAAGCGTATTAAAAATCAGGAAATCATCGGATTTTTAGGTTTATGGTAAACTCCTAATGCAAATGCGTTTTTATAGGTGGGTAAAAAATATATTTCAGAAAAAATTATTTTTAAGAAGGTTACAGTGCATTTTCTGCACCTATGATTTAGCACAAATTTTTAAATCGCTGTAGCTCAAGAATCAGGGCAAATAAAAAAATTCTAAAAAATACCCCTCCTAGATATTTTAATGTAGTTTCATAATTGGTATTCATTTTTGACACTGATCATGACCTGAAATTTTTTTCCACAGAATACGAAGGTGAGATTTTTAACACTCAACTTACCATAACTTTTCAACCAAACATTTTTGGCGGCTAAAACTTCAGATTTGTAGGTTGTGTAGGTACCCCTAACTTTTGAAATAAAAAGTATGAAAAAAAAATTTTGGGGGGTCAATTACAAAAAGCTGGAGTTTGCCTTTTCTGCCATGTGTAGAGCAAGTTATCATTTCTGTCGTTGGGCCTTTTGCCATTTTAAATTGTAAAATAATAAATTACTCTTTAAAAAATTGACTACTAACTGCTAAAACTATCCAACTAGTCACTGAATAACTTTCTGATTGCGCTGGTCCTGTGATCCGAACCTTTTTCTGAGAAATAGTGTAATGCGACTGATTTTTGGGAGCACAGATAGTTAGGCACGCCCATACTCATCAAACTTTAATTGTTCAGGGCCTAAAATGCCCCATTTATCAACAAGTAGTATATATTGTCAGGTGACGTATATTATATACTGCCAGGAGATGTGTATTATATACTACCAGGTGACGTGGGTTATATATTGTCAGGTGACGTGTATTATACATTGTAAGGTGTCGTGTATTATATACTGCCAGGTGACGTGTATTATATACTGTCAGGTGACGTGGGTTATATACTGTTAGGTGACGTGGGTTATATATTGTCAGGTGACGTGTATTATACATTGTAAGGTGTCGTATATTATATACTGTCAGGTGACGTGTATTATATACTGCCAGGTGACGTGTATTATATACTGTCAGGTGACGTGGGTTATATACTGTTAGGTGACGTGGGCTATATATTGTCAGGTGAAGTGTATTATATACTGTCAGGTGACGTGGGTTATATACTGTTAGGTGACGTGGGCTATATATTGTCAGGTGAAGTGTATTATATACTGCCAGGTGACGTGTATTATATACTGTCAGGTGACGTGGGTTATATACTGTTAGGTGACGTGGGTTATATATTGTCAGGTGACGTGTATTATACATTGTAAGGTGTCGTATATTATATACTGTCAGGTGACGTGTATTATATACTGCCAGGTGACGTGTATTATATACTGTCAGGTGACGTGGGTTATATACTGTTAGGTGACGTGGGCTATATATTGTCAGGTGAAGTGTATTATATACTGCCAGGTGACGTGTATTATATACTGTCAGGTGACGTGGGTTATATACTGTTAGGTGACGTGGGTTATATATTGTCAGGTGACGTGTATTATGCATTGTAAGGTGTCGTATATTATATACTGTCAGGTGACGTGTATTATATACTGCCAGGTGACGTGTATTATATACTGTCAGGTGACGTGGGTTATATACTGTTAGGTGACGTGGGCTATATGTTGTCAGGTGACGTGTATTATATATGGTCAGGTGACGTTTATTAAAGCGTTATGAGGTGACATGTATTGTAGCGTTATAAGGTGACGTACAATAGCCCTTCAGCCACAACTGTCTAACTCCGACCATAATTTCTGTTTACAAAACACACACAGAGCATCTCTTTTCAGAATCTGCCAAAACTTTCTTCACCCTCTTCAAAACTCTTTCGTTTCTTTCGAATCTTTCAAAACTTTCAGGGCTGATTCGTCCTTTTAAATAAACAGCAACTTTTAAGTATTAGTTCGAAAGATTGCCACAATTCGGGAAAATTGCAAAAAACATGATATTTTTGAAGGCATACAATTTATCATCACCATAATTTAGAGGTTTCATCACCATTATTATGATGCTTTTATCCGAGAAAAAAAATCCCCTATAATTTTTTATCACCAGGTGAAAATGTCTGTTGAACACTACACTTTGGCATCTTGTTTGGTGACCTAGACACTTTCCTATACAAACTTTCCTTACATTTGTGTCAAGAGGTATTATGAAAACTTAAAACTAGTGCATGTATATTTATATATAATGTCTAAGTAAAAGTAACTTTGTTATTAAGACGTTCCTCTTAACGCTCGTACAAGATAGAATTATTTAAAAGGGGTGTACGGCTGTCAAGCATGCATGATACACATATTCTAAAATTGCATAAGTAATATTTGAAATTGATGATCCTAAAAATAAGAATGAAGACTTTTTCAGATACTTGGTTTGCTCAGAAAATACTGGAAGGGTTTTATTGCTGTACCTTATGCTCCTTCAACTTCCTTCTAATTTTGTTGGTCACCTTTTGCTTACCTATGTGTTAAAGCATTCTGGTAGGTATAAAATACTTAATATTTCAGAAATCTGTAATTTATGGACAGTCAAATGCTACCATCTACCAACAGGTATAGGCTAGTTTTGATGGTTACGTTTGTGTGGCATATTGCTAATTTTGTATCATTAAAGTGTACTAAAATCAATGGCTAGGTGCCTCGGAATCACGATATACAAAATGAAATCCTGTACGTTGCAATTAAATGAGCACTAAGCTAATTATTTTATATGCATAACTAGAGATTTCGTTAATACCGTTGTAAAAATAATGCTTTTACACCGGTTTATAGAGGCATTTACACGTGGTGATAAAAAATTATAGGGGAATTTATTTCTCGGATAAAAGCATTATAAAACCGGTGACAATGTCTGCATTTCCCGGGTACGACTAAAATTTTGCCATTTTTGAATGACCACAGCTTAACCGTCGTAACTTTTTTGTGTGCAGACAAAAACCAAGGAAACTTTGCATGCTGATTCATAACTTATTGTGCTATTTTCATACGGAGAATCAACTTATCTGCTGCAATATAACAAATTCTGCAAGGCAATTTATCTCAAATTTTGGGGTTTGCCCAACACATATGTGACTTCCCAGCCTATACCAAACAGTGTATTTCAGAGACTTAACAATGCCTATAAGGCCACTAAAATGGGCTACTTGATACAAAAGACCGCATGAAAAAATATTAAGGCGTAGGCGAGTAATCCCGGTTTAAAAATACTAATCCTAGCACTAAAAACAGTATGTTTAGAAAGTTGGATACTCTGTAACATTATGATGAGCCCATCGAGTAAGCACACGGTACCCACCCATCTTCAAATATCATAAGCCACGAGATTACCAGAAGGAGAGGATCAGGAGAACATTGAAAGAATCTCAATGTTCATTCTCCTTTGGAGTTTCATACTAAATTCATGTAGCTAGTATAGGGCTGCTTCAGTCTTCCCTATAGAGCTATTTTAAATTCGGCAATAATTAAATATGAACATAAAATAAACAAATCTCGATCGATAGTTGATTAATAAAGAGTTTTGAACATGTTTCATAAATTTCCGTGCTTCAATTGACTGTTTATTTTCAAAACTTAACATCATACACAGGAATAATGGTGGGCGTTTCCAAAGCATCCGTACCACTGTTATAACATTAAAGTCTATAAAATAAGACGTACTAATATGTATAACCAAGCCCAGTTTAAGCAGTTTTGAATGGTACCTGAAAGTTTATCATATACTCCTTCAAAGATTTGCTAGGACAAAACTTATCAAATTGTACATATGAAGCGGATAAACACCATAGCCACTGCAACGTACAAATTTCAAATTTTCATAACTTCTCACTAAACTGGTAAATCGCAGTAAATCTTTCAGTGTACTTTATAATTTCAAATTTTCTATCAGATAGAGTTAATTTTGTACAAATTCATGTCTTTTAAATATTTCACTAATAAAACTATGGCCAATTTTTGATGATTTTTAGCAAGCACTCAAACCAAGATTTCCCTGCAACGCCTTAATATTTTTTCATGCGATCTTTTGTATCAAGTAGCCCATTATAGTGGCCTTATAGGCATTGTTAAGTTTCTGAAATACACTGTTTGGTATATATGTGTTGGGCAAACCCCAAAATTTGAGATTAATTGCCTTGCAGAATTTGTTATAATGCAGCAAACAAGTTGATTTTCCTTCTGCAAATAGCCCAATTAGTTTTGTATCAGCATGCAAAGTTTCATTTGTTTCCGTCTGCACACAAAAAAGTTACAACGGTTAAGCTGCGGTCATTCAAAAATATCATGTGTAGGGGAGAAGCGCCTAGTCTTTTGAATAATAGAAATGATTGCTTTACCACTACAATGATTTCGTTATCATATCGGAAATTAATTAACTTGATATAATAACTCAGTTCCAATCCAGAAATAATTACACAGAAAACTGAATAATAATATTTCTTATTATTTACGTCATGACATTTATTGATTAAGCTCAAATCATTTCTTCACACAATCGATTGAAAGTCAAAGATTAAAATACCTGCTAGCAGTTTACCAGTTGAGCTCAGCTATCTAATCCATCAATTTAAACTCGAAGATTAAAGTTTACTTAAAACCAGAAATGTAAAAGAACCGAATTTATGAATTTCCTAACCGTGAAATTATTAAGAACGCGACACGCGTTCGATAGATGTCAGGAACACGACCTTGCCGCTAAGGAGTACCCTGAATCTATTATACCGTCGATGGAGGAACTGGTCTCAAGCCTGGCTGAGGAACCAGACCCCATAAATTCACATTTTACATAAACTGATCACTGACAATTCGTGATCAAAATAAAATAATAAATTAACCTTAAAACTAATTTCCTTGTCTTCACTGCGGCTTCCCGGAATCGCACTTGACGGGAAACGGGAATAGCTACTCCAAAGCCAAACTTCAGATAATTACAGGGTGGCTGTAGACCAGCAAACAATAAATACCAAGTTACCAATCGTCTCCCAATACTTACGCAATCATACCTTTAATTAATACCAATAATTACTCACCACTTCAAATTGCAGTGCCACACAGATAATTATGATGCAACGATCCTGACCCAAAGTTAGCGATAATCAGACCAACTACAATAGACCAAAATCGTAATCCTTAATCACTTCTCTAAACTAAATTCATAACTCTACGTAACTCTCAATTATGTAATACTATTACCTTTCTTATCCCTGAACGGATTTCTATGCCACAGTGATAACCACCAAGGATTTCCAGATACCCAACTGATTTCCTAGAAGACACAAAACTAAAACTTAGCAATGTCCTATAGTCTCACGTTACCCCAGCACTAATCAGAAATTCCGTATTTTCTTACCTTAGGGAATTTACTAACTTAAAAAAAATAAATATAAAATAAGCTATACGCAACGCGTAAAAAATACTTGTTTACTTCTCAAAAAATAAATGACAACTACGGGCTTTCCGCAGTCTCTAAAAAATTACACTTTGCTTGTGCCCTACTTTTGCTTCCTTTCCATTTTCCTGATTGGCTAAGGGATTCTGGATAATGCCACAGCTATTAATGTGCACCTTAAAATATCTAGTCCCTTTGAAATGGGTGTAGGTAGGATTATTTCACTTCGTCATCTGATCACGTACCACAAAACACAAAGTTTGTAATGAGGTTACCTCTCCAACAGTTTCCCACCACTCAAGCATAGTCAGATGCTAAGTAGGTACTTTGCAAGATTAACATGGGACGGTTTTCTACCCTAAGCTTTACTTTACCATATCTCAATGCAAATGCATAAAAACATACCGCTACACATGTTTTTTGCAATTTTCCTTATTTGTGGCAATCTTTCGAACTAATACTTAAAAGTTGCTGTTTATTTATAGAAACGTATCAGCCCTGAAAGTTTTAAACGTTTTTGAGAGGATGAATTTTTTTTGGCAGATTCTGAAAAAAGATGCTCTAATTGTTATCATTATTTTGTAAATTGCTTATTTTGTACGATACGAGGATACAAGAGAATCTTAAATTTAAAACTGCTTGTTACGATATGTTTCTTGCTAAAATTTGTTATGCAAATTGTATCTCACGGCGTAAGCAACAGTTCGCTTTTGGCTGAGATTATAATATGTCCTATTCCTTAACTGAACAAGGTTGAGTCAACAGAAAAATACCAGTTAAGCTCTTGGATAATAAAAATGCCCAATGCTGACCTCATAATAAATCTCCTTTTCCAGAAAGATTAGTATTGCAGTGTAACTGAAAAATAGACACAAACGCACGTAGAATAATTTAGTGATGCAATACAAAATCACCCTATAAAACTTATCTCTTAAAATTTTTTAAATATCTAATAATGCTCAACTGACCTGTCGTAATATGAATAATTTGCAGGTCGTTGCTTTGTACTGCAGAAGATTTTAATGAAAACTTGTAATCGCGGTTTCATGTGTAACTTCAATTTCTCTATCAAACTATTGGGTGGATTTAAAATCGTAATCTTAATCTGCTAATTTTTTTGGATGAGAATCTATTTTACGCAGCCATTTACACTTGGTTACACGAAATATAATAGTAACGACTTAACGTATTAGTACTGACCCAAGCTTTTGATTTTTAAAAAATACATACTTAAAAATTCCCTTAAAAGGTTGAATAGGCAAATAAATAAACGAGACTAATGCAAAGTTCACCTATCAATATTGGCCATAACAAAATACTTCCACATAATGTCAATTTCAGCATAAAGATTAACATCTCTTCAGTAATATGTTGTTTTTGGAATGGAATCAACGGAGAGCATCCAACAGTGAATTGCAAGCATCTGACTATTAACAAAGCCAGACTCATATAGATCTCAATGTTAATATTAGGACAAAAACAAGCCACAAAGTATGTCAACGAAGGATGTAAAAGTAGTTTGCACAAAACCATGAGAGGAGAATTTTGCACATGAATCATCTTGCTTTTACCAATTTGAAGCCAGCATGTTTAAAATACGTACTGATAAAACATACCTTATTTTTAACATTATGCTGTAGAAATTTTTGTCTTATTATAGAATGCGGAACAAAATTCTAGCGCATAAATAAGTATGCATAATGTACCATATATAAACAAACTTACCCACTTCCAAAATTACATGGAATGTCTTGCAGTGGGAATTGCAAACCATCTATGATTGTAGATCACCGGGGTTTTACGTGGCATATGTGCTCTACGGTAAAAGCAAAAGGTCAACAAAACACTAATGGCATAAAGCTGCATAATATAATATTCTTACACAAAGTTCACGTGTTTCATTTGATAGAATTCAAGAATATTAAAAATATTAGCAGACCCTCAGGGAAGTATCTTGCACAACTTTTTAAACTATTCTTATGACATCATGAGATGAGATAATCTAAGAACACACTTTTATATGCTGCTGTCACATCTGCATTTCTAAGTGAAAAACATCTCTAACGATGCTCGTCACAAACACTGTTTAATTGAAATTAGCTGGAGCGTAAAGTTTTTGAAATTGCAAAACCTATTATTTTTATAATTACATAGATCATCAAAAAATTCAGGTTGCGTTTAATGGCTGCACTTTGAAAGAAATACATAGCTTTCCAATTTTAAAAATCCCATAATAAATTGAAATAGTAATTCTGTTTGGTCTTGCCCTTACAGTAACAAAGACTGGTTTACAGCCGGTGACATATACTTACATATATAGAACTTACCAGCATCGTAACTGCAAAAATATACTGCATCGTATGTTCTGAAAATTGCTGAGAAGTGTATGTAACAATACGTATTTACAAATGAATAAGAAGTTTTTTTTGTGTAATGTTGTCAAGGAAGCAATGCCATCTCATTCTGTATTAGTAATCGGGAAACAAAAAAACCTGCAATGATGAGTCTAAGGAAATTCTAATGGTAAATATTTTCTTCAACCTTTTATATCATCTCATGATGCCTTTAAAAATCCGTATTGAGCAATGGTAAAAGATGTGTTTAAAAATTTCTGTTTCTGTTAAGATTCTTGTTTCAGTTTAGCCTGGGACAAATTTAATACCAGTTGTGTGCTTATGCTAATAGTAAAAATGTATTTTCATAAAATTTTGCAAATCTTTTTCATTACGGCATAGAAAATTTGCAATATACTTCCGAAAGATTATTTCCATGCTTACAATGTATAAAGGTTTAGCAGCAGCAAATACAATTTTCTCTCAAAACCGGTTTTATAGACAGTATATCCTACTAGACTTTATTACAAGACAAAATAGAAATAGAAACACAACTAATTCAAGTAAGCTAACATAAAGCTCTTACCGTCAGAAATAAAGCATTTCCTGATCATAGAAATTTATTGTCGCTCGAATGGATCATTCGCTGTTGCTATTGCTGTGGCTGCAGAATTTTAACAGAAAAACTAAAATATGAATCCATAAATTAATTAAACAATTAGCGTATTCTTTTTTTCTAAAAAGTCCCAAATATAACCTAAAACGAAACAACAAGAGGATTCGAACTCTGGTTGCATTTTTACTTTATATACTGATTAAATCATTATCTGCAAATTTTACAATCTGTGGAGGTATGCTTTTTAGAATTGCGGTTTCATGGAGATTGTCATTGTATATTCAGCTCCATCTCCTAGCTGTGACTTTACCCAAAACTGTATCACCCGAACTTATTTTCTTTCTTAACACAATTCAAGCATCCTTAGGTTTACGTATGCACTGGCTTGGATTTTTATATTTCCTTACCTGATGTGCTGATTACTTGATAAAGTCTTGTGTCGTACATGGATGCCGCAGTCCATCAATTTTATCTTTTTGAAAATTTCTGAGGTATTTGTTTTTGTTATTCACCAGCTTTAGGCGTCGTCCACTAATGACGTCCATTTAAAACCCGATTTTTCGAGTGACCCACTGTCCCCTGTCCCTATATTTATGCATTGTACAACAGGGCACTTAATATAGGCCGTCACCTTTTATTACGAGTGACCCACCGACCCCTAAAAGTGATGTGATTAATGAATGACGCCTTACGACTAGTTTTATTAGATATTTTGCACAGTCGTTCTTGGATTTCAAAAAGTTTGAAAATTGTGAAGTGTTGCATTTAATTGTTGTATTTGTTCCTTAATTACACGTAATATGTAAAAAAAAATAGGATACCTAAAAGTGGTATGAGTTTTTGCATAACATTGACTAATTTCTGGAAAACTGAAGACATGGTTTTTGATAGTTTTCGATAAGAAAGAAAATTGGACCAGAGTTAAAATGCCTAAAAGTGTAGAAAATTTACTTTAGTTAAACAATTTGTTAGTATCGAAGTTATGTGCAAAATGTCTTTGAAACTTTTATCGATAGCGCAAATAGGTACTACACTGCAAAAGTTCTACACTTCCTCAGGTTATTCTGCTTTCATCAGGAGCGTAAAGCTTCTTGGACGGGGGCTTGCGAATAACTGTGCTGATCTAAGTGTGGTGAGCAGCTTGATAGAATGGTTCTTGCTCATCTTCAGACTGTCTGAGCAGCTCATAAAACACATTCTGTGTGTCCCTAAATTATTCACACCAAATGCCATGATTATAAGTGTACTTGCTTTGGTACTCTGGAGGTTGAATTATAATTCTTTTGTGCATTTACTGCGTACAATCGACAGGAGCATTAATGGCACAGCTCTACGCTGCAACTGGCTTCCACATTAAACTGTAGAAAAGGAACTATGCTGCTTTTTAAAGAATGTGAGCGTTGGCTGTAAAATGTCTTTATGACAAAAAGTTTGCATTAGCTATACCACAGCGCTGCTGTGAAGCGAAACAAAGAAAATATATGACTGAGGTGAGCCTCTACCTACTCGTATAATTTTTCTCCGTATGACACGTAGCAAAAACGTTTTCTTTTATCTCGTTATTTTCGTTAATCTTGATCAGCTTATTCTTGGATCACACTTGGAATGGAAATTTAGGATTTGATCAGTTTATATCTGGTATAGATGTCTGCATATCAAGCTGCTTCAACCTGTATTATGTAGATGGATGTTCATTTGTTCAATACACTTCTCAATTTTGATTCAAAGCGTTGTAACCTATGGGAAAAGACGGTTTAACAGAGTAATTAGTTTTTATTCACTTGCGACAAAATAAATTCGATCTTTTAACTTCTGATTTTGTAAAAACAAATACCTGTCACTTCAAGCTTTACCTGTCCTGTCTGTTCTAAAAATTATCATTATTCTTTACAGCCGTTCTTTTGTCAGCAATAAATATACAAATACTAAGAATACAATGGTGTGTTCAAGTAAGAAAATGTATTTCTCACAGAAAGACTCAGAAAGATAGAAAGATAGACTCAGACAGAAAGAAAGATAATTGTTTTATAAATAATTATTTCAGTGACATACTTGCGTTTGCACTTTGCTATGCGTTTAAATCAAGTCATACCATTTTTTGCCATGCTGTACTTGCCATACGAAACTCATAATATCAGATTGTAGGATTACAATCGACTTAATACATATATTGTTAGGTTAAAATGCATTTTCAAGCTAGGTAATGCAAAAATTGTATTCGAACAAGAAAAAAATCCAGCAATAAATATCTGCTAGCAATGCAGTGTTAAAGAGAGCGTAAGATACGTTTGCGGTCCCTGAGCCTGCTCTCTCAGGGAATTAAGGGATTAGCGCATTCAAACTGAAAACGAATGCAGGTAAAATGCATACGCTTTCAGGCTACAGGTGGTAAGCAGTAATGCTTTGCTATAAGGGTATAAAAGGGTTGCACGGGTATAAAAGGCCTGCATTTGGTGGGGAAATACCAATTGCGATTTGGAAGCTGAACTGGAAGGATCAACTGAGAAGGAAGAGCAATTTTGTGGAACACCATGGACCGCCGCTTTCATCCCTACAGAAGCCAATGGAATACTCCCTCAGCTGGTTGGGAAAATGGCAATGCTATTGGGCCAGAGCATCCAACTGCATATGCCGCCAACCCTAACCAGTTGAGTGGACAATTCCCATCGTCGACAGGAAGGATGGAAGACCACACGTTCGTATTGGGCAGCCTTTGTTTTATGCCAGGAAGGCCAGTACCAGCGCTGCCACCACCAGCCCAGCCATTCCACCAATTAGACCAGTGGCAGCCGTGGACCTACGAACCTCAACATGCCTTCCAACATCATCCTTACCCTTCAAGAGTTTTCCATCCTGTACAAGGCTATCAACATGAAAGAAGGCACCCGTACAGAGGAGGTTTCCAGACACATGGAGGAGGAAGATTCAACCCTACAAGCCGAAAGGCCAGAGAGAGACGCCGGCAACGGAACGTGGAGCGTATACAGCAACGCTGCGGGGCCCAAAGCCAGCAGTCCGCAAACCAGCCAACAAAACAGCCGAGTCAACTTCAACGACAGCAGGAAGCTCGCCAACGGCTCCATCAGCTACTGCAACAGCACCAACCACCGCTACAACCGGCCCAAATGGAAGCACGAAGAAAGCCCCCAGAAAAAAGGAGCTGCGAAAATATTCCCCCGGAAAAAAGCCCCCTTCAAAGAAAGCTCCCCCACGAAAATAACCACATGCGAAGTTAACCACCTACGAAATTAACCCCTAACGAAAAATGCCACTTTTTTACTTGAAATGTGATAAGTAAAATTCCACAAACAAAAATATTCAGTTTTAGTATCACTTCTACATTTCTAGATTTAAAAATACAGAAGCTTGCATGTATTCAGGGTTTTGTTGTCATAAAGCCCAACGCAAAACCATAATACTGTAGATTCAACAATGTTACTGTTTTCTACAAAGCTAGCATTACAAAGTCCATGATTTATATAAAAACATTTAACTTACATATTACAAATTAAGATTCTAGGCGATTCCCATTACCTATTTCTACTACTCTTTGTAGATAAATTGTATTTAAATACATGTTGTTTACTATCAGGTTTACTTCATACTAGGAAGTTCATAGCATATCAAGTAGTTGTTGCATTAATGCAAAATATGTGGCTTTTAATTTGTAAATATTTACATTAAGAATTAAGTGCAAGTGCACTCTGGACTGTGGATTATGGATGAAAAATATTAATTATCTTGCAACTGTACCACGGTTAACTGGATTTTGAACTCCTAGTCCTATAACTGATCAAAAATTAAATTACAGAAGATTAAACCACCACTTGGTTGGTAGTGTTGAACTTTGGGAAAAAATCAATTTATATAAGCCCATCTGGCATTGTAAACATAGCCAGTTTTATGAAAATTAAATTAAAACTATATATGGTTGTCTGTGGAATTTGACTTCGACACATTTCAAGTAGAAAAGTGGCATTTTTGTTAGGGGTTAACTTCGTAGGTGGTAATTTTCGCAGGAGGCATTTTTCGTAGGTGGTTAACTTCGCAGGTGGTTATTTTCGTAGGGGGCTTTTTTCCGGGGGATTTTTTCGCAGTGGCCTTTTTTCGGGGGCTTTCTTCATGGGCCCGGCCCAAATACAGAGACAACAGGAAGCTCGGCAACGCCTACAGTAACAGCAGGCTCCTCCGTATGTACCACTGAATGCCCCAATGGCTTCAAAGTAAGATTTCAAACTTTAAAATTTAGATCTAGTTTTAAATATTGCTTTTTTCAGTTTCTTGCATTGCTTCTGTCTGAATTGTTTTAATCAATGCACCGCAAATGCAAATTATTTTTTATTGCAGCACACAGACATCCAGCAAGCAGCCCACTTCCCAAGCCCAAGATCACCACCACTTCTGTTCCATCAACCCCGCGGCAGCATCAGGCAGGGCCATCATCCCCACCAATCAAAAGACGTAGAAGAAACTCTGCTCCGACCGGCGCACCATCCTTCCAAGACTCCTACCACTCAATACAGCAGCCCATTCCAGGATTGTTGGCCATTGAAGCAGCCCCACCAACTGAGCCGAGCATCTCCAAGGATCAACCAGAGGCCCTCCGAAGGCTTACCACCAACGCCGAAAACGCAATCCCTCTTTGCCCCATCGAAGCAGGTTGTGGACATTGTGGACGAGGCACCGCTATCCTACTACTTGCCACCGCGTGATCCCAATCCGGTCAAACCCAGAGGCCGCGGTCGTGGCCGAGTTATGCTAGCAAAACACTAAACACTTTTTTACTGATTATTTCAAAATTGTTTACTTTATTTATTTGTATCTTTTTTATTTGTTTACGTTAGTTTCTTGTTCCTTGTATTATTGTAGACTTTTGAATGTATTTTTGTATTCGATTGTGAATTTAATTGTATAAACTTATTTTTTCTTGTACTCTTATATACACCCAAACAATATTCCCAGTTAGTTTGTTACATTTTTTCTTTCGATTTATTTACAAAAATCAGCCTTGATATGAACATCTTTATAGTTAGATCCCAGGTCTTTCAACCTAATCCTGGTCAATCTCTTTGTTTAGTCTCCCATTGTTTAGCATGGATTAAATGCTGCAAAATTTTGGGTACCTTGCAACTAATCCTCTCTAATCTCTAGCATTTCTCAGGCTGTTTATGGCAATGCAAATCCTTTTAATCTCAAGAACTACTACATATTACGATTATCATAGAATTGCATTTCCTTAACTTATATTAGTACTTTATATATATTGCAAAAGTTTTGAAATACGTTGAATGCAACTTGTTGGAAGTAACTAATAGCTGAAAGGATTAATTTTCAGATCACACGAAAGGCTTGATGTCGGCTTGCTTAATAATAGTAATGGTGATGACAAGATTGACTGAACATATGTACCCGCATGATGTATAGCAAACCCAGCTTAAACAACAGTAACGCATGATGAAAAAGAATCGGACCCTACAACATAGGCTGCCTCTACCATCGACCAAAATATATTAGACAAGACAACTGCTTGTATTTTAGACACATGCTCTGTGATAAGCTCTCTTCCATTTGAACACATGTACGACGGGTTGTAAACAACCGAAAAACTCGACGTTGGCAACCCTTTTCCATATTTTAAATTGAAAAATCCGTTAGCAACATTGGCAGGTTCAAGGTTTGTTACAGAAATGCAACGTACATGTCTTGTCTATATATATTCTTGTCGATGGTCTCTACCTTGACTCCAGGTTGGTTCGTATAACTATTTCCTTGTAAGGAACCTTCAAGCATTGATGCGTAGCGAATTATAAATACTTTTCAAACAAAAAGAAAATCTTGTTAGGAGAAAAAACTTTTTCAACAACAGTTTTTAAAAAATTGAAGCGTTCCACTAAACTTGGAAGTTGAAACCTAGAATACTCAAAAACGGCTAAAAATACATTGCAAAATAGTAACTCTAAGCAAAATTACAAAGTTTTAAATGGTTATGGATTGTTTTTTTTTCTTCTGAGGGCTAGCTAAGTTTAATAAATCCTGTGGTAACAAAAAATTACAGAAGCAGATGTCTTTTGGCTGTTCTTGCTGCTATTAAGTGCATCGTGCCTAATAATCCTGCTGCCGGTAATCCAGAGCCTCTCAGTTCCTTCAACTGATGTACTTTTGCAATTCATAAAGGCATTTTTCTCAACTGTTTTCCAGGAGATATGCCTGCATTTGGTCATTCTCTCTGGGCGTCTCCATTTGATTGATTCGTCGTGACTAGTTGCTAACTGGACACTACTTGGCTGATATCTGCAAAAAACAAGGTTTTAGGATGATTACCTTAGATTTGTGGCTACTTTACTATTTTGATAAAAAGATATTCCGATATAGAAAGTTGTTAGAATAACTTAATGTCACAGTTGCGTTCACCAGTACAGACTGAGGCTGTCCGAGTACGCTTGAGCTGGATTTTAAGGTTTCAAACTTTCCGTTGAACTTTTTGCATTTTTATTTGCTACACTAAATTGTGCTCTCAAAATTCTGTTTACTTGTAACCCCAAGTTTCGGCCAAAACTGCTTGAATGCTTCCATTTCTTGCCAAATTTCCGAGTTTTAGCTACTGCAGAATCAAGAGGAGACGACTGGCCATCGGCTGGATGCTGCGTAAACGGGGCTCTGACTAACTCCATTTTGTGAAACTTGTCAGAAGGAATGTCCGCTTCTTCATGAGGAGACCATGATATGGAAGTCAGCAGCTTATTAGGTCGACGCTGCATCTGCCTAAACTCAACTGGCTACACCACGGTCAATAGCAGAGAAACACGGACACGAAACCTCTCGAATAGTTTATAGTATTCCCTATTTTTGTCCTTCAGCTTTCTCAAGAAGCATGCAAACAAAACAATAATTCATCATTTATAACTGGTTTTGGAGGGGCTCTTTTTATCTTTTGCTTATAAGTGTAGTGGGTTTGGAGGGAGTTGAACTTGGCAAAAGAGAGCCCACAGTTTTTCACTTGGAATTTAAATTGATCTCTGGAATGGTAGCTGCCTTTGTGACTCGTAAATCCTCTACTGTCAATCAGAATAGACCCTTAAATTTAAAAGTGACACACGTTCAACATGCACAAAAACATTGGAACTGTGTAAAAACATTGTCTCAACACTTACCATATTCGTGGATTAAGCACACCACCGAGTCAAAGCCATTTTTGAATTCCTCCAGGCGCTGGTTCACCTAAAATCACAGGAACAATCAAACAAAAACACTAAATTAACTTACTTAACACACACAATTTCCACACTTTCTTCAACACCTCCTTACAAATAGACCCAACTAAACCTTTCATATTGGTTCCACTAAATAGTGAAACATCTTTCATATCGTCAAAACCGCTTAAAGATACCATTACTACTTATAACCCCATATTATAATTACCGTCCGGTATTTTGGGGAGTTTGAGACAAGATGTCCCGGGTAATGCTTAGTCCCATGTTAAATTCACGTCAATACTTATTCCAAGGCAATTACGTACACATGCTTAATCCCATGTTAAAGTCAAGCCAATGCATAATCCAGAACAATTAAACACAAATGCTTAATCCTATTTACAATGACACAATGTATAATCCCATTTACAATGACACAATGCTTAATCCCATTTACAATGACACAATGCTTAATCCATTTACAAAAACACAATGCTTAATTCCATCTACTAAACATATATTATAATCTGTTTTTGGTCTTTCGGGGAAAACGGACAAATTTGTTATAACCCCATATTATAATTTGTTCGTGGTATTTCGGGGAAAACGAACAATTTGTTACCCTAATGCTTAATCCTATGTTAAATTGCGCAATGCTTAATCCTATGTTAAATCAAGCAATGCTTAAACCTATGTCAATTCAGGCAATGCTTAATCCTATGTCAATTCAGGCAATGCTTAATCCTATGTCAATTCAGGAAATGCTTAATCCTATTTCAATTCAGGCAATGCTTAATCCCATTAAGTAACATATATTATAATTTGTTTTTGGTATTTCGGGACAAACGAACAAATTTGTTACCCTAATGCTAAATCCTATGTTAAATTGCGCAATGCTTAATCCCATGTTAAATCAAGCAATGCTTAAACCTATGTCAATTCAGGCAATGCTTAATCCTATGTCAATTCAGGCAATGCTTAATCCTATTTCAATTCAGGCAATGCTTAATCCCATTAAGTAACATATATTATAATTTGTTTTTGGTATTTTGGGGAAAACGAACAAATTTGTTACCCTAATGCTAAATCCTATGTTAAATTGCGCAATGCTTAATCCTTTGTTAAATCAAGCAATGCTTAATCCTATGTCAATTCAGGCAATGCTTAATCCTATGTCAATTCAGGCAATGCTTAATCCATAGTCAATTCAGGAAATGCTTAATCCATAGTCAATTCAGGAAATGCTTAATCCTATGTCAATTCAGGCAATGCTTAATCCATAGTCAATTCAGGAAATGCTTAATCCTATGTCAATTCAGGCAATGCTTAATCCATAGTCAATTCAGGAAATGCTTAATCCATAGTCAATTCAGGAAATGCTTAATCCTATGTCAATTCAGGCAATGCTTAATCCATAGTCAATTCAGGAAATGCTTAATCCTATGTCAATTCAGGCAATGCTTAATCCCATTAAGTAACATATATTATAATTTGTTTTTGGTTTTTCGGGGGAAACGGACAAAATTGTTACTCTTATGCTAAATCCAATTTACAAATCCACAATGCTAAATCCCGTTTGCATCTGAATACTTAATCCCGTTTGCATCTGAATTCTTAATTTCGTTTACACCATCTTAATGCTTAATCCTATACAAGTAGCAAGTATATAAGGAAGAAGATATACAGGGTCTGTCTCAGTTGCGATCTACCTCTTGCCATGAGCAGACCAACTTTTCTTCTACAGTCCAAACAGCGGACTACTCTCCAGTTCTTCATCACCCATCTCCCAGGCACTCAATCTTCAATTTCCCACCCACTCCATCACCAATTCTAAGATTGTAAGCCGTTTTTAAAACGCGTATCTCACTGTTACTATCGGCTATCCGACAAATACAGTTGACCGTAAGCCACATAGCGTGCAGGTTGTAAAATCAAAAGCATCATAACATATTCTGTTATGTATTGCTTAATCCATGTTGAAATATACATGAATGCTTAATCCCGTGTTGAAATATACACGAATGCTTAATCCCATGTTATAATTTACATGAATGCTTAAGCCTATGCTAAACATACATGAATGCTAAATCCTATGCTAAACATACATGAATGCTAAATCCTATGCCAAACATACATGAATGCTAAATCCTATGCTAAACATACATGAATGCCAAATCCTATGCCAACCACACATGAATGCTAAATCCTATGCTAAACATACATGAATGCTAAATCCTATGCTAAACATACATGAATGCTAAATCCTATGCCAAACATACATGAATGCTAAATCCTATGCTAAACATACATGAATGCTAAATCCTATGCTAACATACATGAACGCTTAATCCATTATTTAAACTACTAAAATCAAATCAACAATACAAATCACAGTCAGCTGAATTGTAATTATATATTTATACATACAATATTAAAATGGAAAACAGTAAAACATTTCGCTGGACTGACGCAGCAAAGATGGACCTACTGTCCATTGTTGATCAGACAGATGACACAAACAAGTGGTTAAAAATAACATCAAAATTTAAGGAGTTGTATCCAGATTATAAAGCCAAAACTCCTGCCCTAAAAATGCAATATTGCCGAATTAGGGAAAAACAGTCTAACGCTACATTACTAACCAACTCTTTGAAATCAGATACCACGGAATTTTGGTGGTCTAATACCGCTAAAAACGACCTACTAGCCATAGTGAACGACAACAAAGGACAAAGTTGGTCCAACATAGCAACTAAATTCATGAAGAATCATCCAGATTATGACGGAGGAAAGGATGCACTTCGCATGCAATACTCTCGTATTGCAAAAAGTAATATAAATACTGGTCAATCTTTCACTTGGACTAAACCCTATTTGCTGGAATTAGCTCGACTGGCAAATTTAATTTGTGTCGATGGATACCCAAACTGGAATAAAATCTTCCATATCTTTAAGCAAAACCATCCTGACTTTACCGGAACTAAAGCCGACTTGAGACTCCAATATGAGTCTGTTAATGACGGCCAGTTAACGTTAATGTCAACGGCAGCTACAGTAAAGCTTAATGACTGGAATAATGACCTTGATATTATATTAGCTCAAGCTGTGGGACACGCGCAGCATGTAATAAGTGCGCAAAAACGCGATGGTCGACGAAAAAATATTGATAATCTAGGAAAAATGAGCGTCAAAATTTTCAAAGAATATTACAAAGCAAAAATTGGGATAGATTACCTTGGAACCGATGCTATTATTCTAAAACACTTCTATGAATACAAAGCAACTTTGATTCCAAGTAGCTATGAGTGCAGTGAAGATTCTGATACAATGTCAAATATAAACCATCTGCAATTGCAAGCGTTTGCGTCTAAAAACCATACAGTATCATTTTCTAGCGTATTTAAAGAATGCTGCCACAATTGTGGCATAATATTTGCTAGAACTTTAACTAACGCAAATCGAAAAATGATGTCCAGTGCAATGAATGATAACCCTCATGTCTTACACATGAAACCAAGTGTTTCATATATTTATTCGATTGATAATAAATACATTACTTGCTTAGAATGCTTCAAGAATCCAAACTGGCAATCGGAGTTTAGTGTAATGGTTTCATCAACAATGCAGTATGACATACCCGCGGAATTGCGCAATCTTAATGAATATGAACAGAACCAAATCGCGCTTTGTGGTGGCTTTTACACTGTCTACCGGAAACAGAACCTTCAATGCAGGATTTTTGAACACAGGCAGGGTGAATGTAACATTGGGAAAAAAAGGGATACAGATTATCACAAGGTTTTCACAAGTTACTACACGATTGAAAGACCTGTGCAGCTTGACATTTCGAGTGAAAAAATTAAAACCGCTTTACGTTGGTTGCGAAAGAACAACCGATTGTTCCAAAGTTTTCTTGCTAACTATGAAACAATTTACGGGTACTTGATATCCGTCTACAATATTCGCCCTGAAGAGAGAATCATACAAATATCAAAAGGGAATTTAGCGGAAGTGGTGGGAAAAGACACAACTGGTCTTCTCATGCCCGCAGAAAATGTTAAAGTTGAGTCAGAGTTTAAACCTGAGTCTCACAAATTTGGCGTTCAACACCCATTGCAAGACAACTTGAATAAGCTTAGGGACCTTATTAACGTTAATTATGCTGATCCAGACCTTGAAGCAAAGAGATGGCCGCAATTATTTCCTGAAGGAAACGGCAGTTGGAAAGTCAATTCATCTTTAAAGCAGCAAACCTATGTAAAGCACAGACTATTGGGCATCGATTCCAGGTTCAGAAAAAACAACGAATACATGTTTTTCTGGTACGATCGCTTAATTAAGCAAAGGCTACTCTATGTTAACAATCGCCAAAGAACGGTTAATGTTAATGAATTAATTGAGTCTATTCAAGCCAAAGATATCCGTGAAAATGCTAATAGATTTGGATCTGTTGTGCCAAGCACCATTCCAGGATCAAGAACATACTGGCGAGCTCGCAGCTCTGACCTGTTGGCTATGGTTCGCGAGCTTGGAAAGCCGGAGTTGTTTGTAACACTTACACAAAACGACAACTGGCTTGAGCTACAGAGAGCATGCGGAGAAATCACAGCAATTGAATTGAAGACATTAGATCAGCCGATATTGCAACCCGCATTGGGTGGAAAAAGCGTAGTTAACTTTCCTGTAGAAACAGTAGTTGCATTCTACAAACGTCTTGAACTATTCATTGAACGTGTGTTCATAACAAAAATGGACCATTTGGCGAAGTGCTAGATTATTGGTTTAGAATAGAATATCAAAACAGAGGTGCACTTCACTGCCAGATGGTTTTGTGGATTTGTGAAGATACAATTCCAGAGGATGTGGTATTAGCCGAAATGCCCCGGTACAGTGGTAACGACGACGACATTAAACATCAAACATTTCAAGCCCGTGAATACGTAAAGGCTTTTCAGATACATACGTGCACGTTGGGAGCCTGTAGAAAAGACATAAAGTCAAAATGCAAGTATGGATTTCCTTATGAAGTTCAATTATCAGAAGAGATTAATAAATCAAAAATGGGATACACATATATGCGTCATAGTGACGAAGATAAGAATGTAGTTCCATACAACATATATGCTCTGATGTGCTGGAACGGACATATCAATGTTCAAAAAGTAACATCAAATGGAATTGAAGCCTACTTATGTAAATATGTTTCAAAACCCGAACGATGTATTGACATTAAAGATATTACTTCGGATGCAGACCGCTTTCTCAAAGCTCGTGTTGTCGGAATCTTAGAGTGTGTAGCCCATTTACTTCAGTTCCATCAAGTTGGGTCCTCTAGGAAAACCATATTTCTTCCGTGTGATTTTCAACCAAAACAACGAATGTTAAAACGAAAATCCCACTTACCGCTTGATAGTGAGAGCAACGATGTGTATTATCAAACCCTGCTTTATAAATATTTGGTTCGTCCTAAAGAACTACATAACCTGACATATATAGATCTTTTCCGATTATATGATGTAGTATCGGCTAAGTCCAACACCATATATACACAAAGTTTGGAGTCCCAATCTGTTGAATCTCAAGATGAATCTGAAAATGAAATAAGACCCAAACTAGATGAATCACAATTTGAATTTACTGGAAGAATTTGAAAAATAAAATCCCAGCGGATGTGTTATATCAGTCATGGATATAAATATGTAGAACGAGGGAAAGCGGCTGTTCCAAGATGGCGATTTCTCATGCCATTTGGTAACGAGTCTGAAAAATATTACGAGCAGCGTCTTTTGTTGAATGTTCCAATCATGGAAGACGAACTTGACGAGAATGGCTTTCCGTTTAGTGAAGAAAACGTATCCAAAACGTTTGTGGAAGAATGTTGTCTTCGTGGGTTAGTGGACTCAGAAGAAACTGCCAAGTCAGCTCTGCTTGGCGCAGTACAACGAGGTTTTTCCATTGAGCGTGTTATTGAACTTGCAGCATTGTTTGTTGATCAATCTTTTGTTACTACAGATTTTGTCGATTCAATCATAATTCCCTGGGTTGAAAGTATGCCAGTATTGGAAAATGAGGAAACTGAAAACGAATTCGGAGAAGAACTCGCAAAAATGTTCGAAATGCGTGTAAAATATGAACCTTATGAATCATACTTAAGCTCAATGACTGACTCGCAGAAAAATGTCATGGAATGGGTAGATCGAAAGATTAAAAACGACCAACAGATTTTAGCTATAATATCTGGTGGTGCTGGTGTTGGAAAGTCGTACATAACCAAAGCACTTTATTCATATTTCATTGAGAAGAAGATGGTCTGCATTTTACTTGCAACGACAGGAAGTGCCGCGCATTTGATTTCGGGAACAACAGTTCATTACTATCTAAAGGTTGATATATATGGAAACAAGTATTTGCAACCTGGTACAATATCGGCCAAAATTGTAGAAGAAACAGATGTTATCATATGTGACGAGTTTTCGATGCTAAATTCAGACCTGTTTGACCAGCTTAATGAATGCACAAAGGCTTACGGGAAGTACAAGCGTTCGCCCCTAGGAGGCAAACATTTGTTTCTTATAGGGGATCCTTGCCAACTACCTGCTATTGGAAAGTCTGTTTTCTCAAATCACCTCCTAAATGAGTTCAGTATCCTGCTCCTTAAGGAGACAGTTCGCCAAAAAGACAAATCCTTTGCAGCTCTACTCAATCGTGTAAGAATAAACATGATGACGGAAGAGGATAAAGCTCTCCTTAAAACCAGATACACGCATACCTCAAACATTGAATGTGAGGATGACGCGTTAATTGTAACCGCGACACGTAGGAAAATGATGTCATACAATAATTAGTTTATTTCCAAACTACCTGGTGACGCAGTCACAATATATGCGCAAGACTTTGAGCAGGACACCAACAAAGAAGTAAGTCCGGCTGTGAAGGAAAAAATACGCACATACTTGAAAACCTTATGGGATGAAAAATTAACTCTCAAAGAAGGTTGCATAGTAAGATTACTGCGTAACATTGATGTTACCACTGGGTGGGTTAACTCTAAGCGAGCAAAAGTGTTTCGCGTAGCACACGATGGTAGCTATGTCATATTACAAGATCTCATTGACGAGTCAAAGCAATTGCCTCTAACAAAGATAAGGCAACCATTTAAATTGGGAGCCAATTTGTATTATCGATACCAGTACCCACTAATTCTTGGTTATGCCACCACTGTTCATGCTGTACAAGGCACTACCGTGACGGGTAAATACTATGTTGATCTAGATCGATCTTTTTGGGAAAGCGGCCAAGCGTTTGTAGCTCTAAGTCGACCAAAAGAGTTATCGCAGTTGTATCTGTTGAACACCCATTTTGAAAAAGTATATTTGAAAGAATATTATAAAAATTTGTTACAGTGGATGACAGAAGTTGACGAAATTGCAATCATGAGGAAGCCAAGGCGATGTGGTGATTTCCCCTTGCTTCCAATCGAAGACCAAAATTCTACACAATTGCAGGGTTTTCCTCTTCTACCTGATTTAGAGCCAAAGGTCACAGAAAAGACGTTCGCTCCATTTAAACCTCCCAGAAAATTAGAGAAGGGTATATCAGAGTCTGTTAGCAATTTGGTTCAAGAAACCAAGCAAAAGGCTTATAATTTAATCTGAGCTAAAAGTGAGATAGATTTATCAGATCAGACTCCAAAACTTAGTCAGCGCATATATAAGTTGGCAGAAGATTTCATGAACGCCTGCAACAGAAGTTCAGTCACTCACAATAAAATTAGGTTTGGTGTCAAATTTATGAACGAATTGCTTGAACAGTTGAATGAGGCGTTAAAAATTTGGAACGTATCAGATCCCATTCTTTGGGCTGAAGCCGGAAGAATCGTTTCTGAAGAACTCATTAAAAAATGGGATGAGCAAGTTCAATCTACTCTAGCATGCTTTCGGAAGTATGCGTGTCAATTTAGGCATGAATTTGAAATGTTCGCTAATCTCATTTCAAGTTTAAATATTTGCACATATGCTGTTCAACAAACGGCGGAAAATGTTTGTCCTTTCTTTCGCGATGGTAAAAAATATTTGCCTGTAAACATTGTTGGAGATGGAAGGTGCTTCTACCATTCAGTCTCGATGAATCTAATTGGCAATTGCTCACTTACAAACTCAATAAAGTTATTGATAGCATTTGCAATAACCAACGAGTTTGACATTTTTGACTCCATGTTTTCCGCGTTGGCTTCTTCTGCACCAAACGTGATTCTTAAAACGCTGTCTTATAATCAATGGGCGGATTTGGAAATAATCATGGGTACTTCATACGCACTGAGACGTCCCATAGTTGTTATAACAGGACTAGATTGTAATAGTAGAGTTGAAACTCAGAACTATAATCCACTCGAACTTGAACAGGACCCTTTGATCATTGGGTTTGTAAGAATATTGAAAGATAATGCCAAACCGAACCATTTTGTAGCACTTCTGCATGACGTGTCTTTTACGACAGAATCAAAAGAAGTGCAAAATTTAAGTCAAGGATTAAATAATGTGTCTCTCAGTAGAAACGAGGATATTATTACGATTGATCTTCCTGATGACGACGTAGAAATGTTAGATGCTACTGAGTTCGAAGAATCGCTATAATTGTTTCGTATATTGGTTTAGTCATGTGGTCATACATTTTCACTTGGCATGCATGTAAAATAAGTAATATAATAAGTATAAATAAGTTTTGTTATAAATATTATCAAGATACTTGAGTTTATAGGGTTAAGCATGCATCCAGAAATACAGCAGTAAATAATTGAAAACT
Source organism: Entomobrya proxima (assembly GCA_029691765.1). Taxonomy (NCBI): domain Eukaryota; kingdom Metazoa; phylum Arthropoda; class Collembola; order Entomobryomorpha; family Entomobryidae; genus Entomobrya; species Entomobrya proxima. The sequence continues at coordinate 46,800,669 of CM056173.1, read as the reverse complement.
TTGCATACATATCCGTGTACAAAAGATCCCTATAATAACGGTTTAAATTCTGTATTTTTTTCCAATTTTATTCAATGAAGCATGTTAATTTGGTAAGTAATTTTATTTATTCTTAAGTAAATCGATGGGATTAAGCATTAAGCCAACTTTACGTTTCGGTTTGATACTTAATTCGATTGATTTATATGGGATTAAGCATTATACCCAAATTCAATACTTAACCACATCAACATTAGGGTTAAGCATTGGGATATTGTTTGTTTCAGTTTCCCCTTCGTCCCTCTTCGTCTGTTCTTCAATTTGTCTCATGCTAACTACGATGGAGCTCTTTATATTTTGGTAAGTTTGATTCCATACTTAATCCTATATAAATCAATGGGATTAAGCATTAGGCCAACTTAGGTTTGGGTACAATGCTTAATCCCATAGATTAATATGGGATTAAGCATTATACGCAAATTCAATACTTAATCGCATCAACATTAGGATTAAGCATTGGGATATTGTTTTGTTTCAGTTTCCCCTTCGTCCCTTTTTGTCTGTTCTTCAATTTGTCTCATGCTAACTACGATGGAGCTCTTTATATTTTGGTAAGTTTGATTCCATACTTAATCCTATATAAATCAATGGGATTAAGCATTAGGCCAGCTTTATGTTTGGGTTTAATGCTTAATCCCATTGATTTATATGGGATTAAGCATTATACACAAATTCATTACTTAATCATGTCAACATTAGGATTAAGCATTGTAATATTGTTTGTTTCAGTTTCCCCCTGGCCCCTTTTTGTTTGTTCTGCAATTCGTCTGAGTCTAACTACGATGGAGCACTTTATATTTTGGTAAATTTTATTCCATACTTAATCAGATAAACCAATTGGATTAAGCATTAAGCCAGCTTTATGTTTGAGTTTAATGCTTAATCCCATTGATTTATATGGGATTAAGCATTATACGCAAATTCAATACTTAATCGCATTAACATTAGGATTAAGCATTGGGATATTGTTTTGTTTCAGTTTCCCCCTCGCCTCACTACGTCTTCTCTGCAATTTGTCTCATTCTAACTACGATGGAGCTCTTTATATTTTGGTAAGTTTTATTCCGTACTTAATCAGATAAACCAATTGGATTAAGCATTAAGCCAGCTTTATGTTTGAGTTTAATGCTTAATCCCATTAATTTATATAGGATTAAGCAGTATACGTAAATTCGATACTTAATCACCTCAACATTAGGATTAAGCATTGGGTTATTGTTTTGTTTCAGTTTCCTCCTCATCTTGCTTTGTCCAGATGCCTTTTCCTGATTTCAACTACACTGGAGCCCCTTCTTCTGTAAAATATCCCTTATTGAACTGTAAAGCAAGTTAAAATTTGTAATTAAACTAATTCAAACCGTTTTAATCTTATAACGAATTGTTATTGTATGATTAAGCATCACATTTATTTAACGATGGATTAAACATTACATCAACTTAAGGTTGGATTAAGCATTTTATCAACTTAACGATGGATTAAGCATTATATCAACTTTTTGCGGGATTAAGCATCACTATAACATTGAATTGGATTAAGCATCACTATAACATTGAATTGGATTAAGCATCACTATAACATTGAATTGGATTAAGCATCACTATAACATTGAATTGGATTAAGCATCACTATAACATTGAATTGGATTAAGCATCACTATAACATTGAATTGGATTAAGCATCACTATAACATTGAATTGGATTAAGCATCACTATAACATTGAATTGGATTAAGCATCACTATAACATTGAATTGGATTAAGCATCACTATAACATTGAATTGGATTAAGCATCACTATAACATTGAATTGGATTAAGCATCACTATAACATTGAATTGGATTAAGCATCACAACATAGAATGGGATAAAGTATTACTTTAATATAGAATGGGATTAAGCATCACCAAATTTTAGCATGGGATTTAGCATAAAAATGTAGCAAGGGTTTATACAGCATAAATCGATTGGGTACTGGCCGTGTAACCGGTACACGTTTGTCATAACCGCACCGCGGCTCTAGTTACCCTAATGCTTAATCCCATACAATCAAAACCACAAAGCTTAATTCCATTTACAAATCTGAAATGCTTAATCCCATGTTAAGTCAGAAAATGCTTAATCCCATGTTAAGTCAGGCAATGCTAAATCCCATGGTAAGTCAAGCAATGCTAAATCCCATGTTAAGTCAGCAATGCTTTATCGTATGTAAATGTCACACAATGCTTAATCCCATGTAAATTTCACGCAATGTTTAAAACCATTTAAATGTGAACAATGCTTCATCCAGTCAAGTAATGCTAATATCATGTAACTGCATCGTCTAATTAGACTCTAATTCCATGTAAGTGTCACAAAATGCCTAATCAAACGTAAATTACGCAGTACTCCTTACTTAAGAGTAAATAAGCACCAGGCACGTGTAAAGCTGTGTGTGAATTCTAGAATACCGGCCCGCCGGCGCTAGTTAATTTAATTTAAAACGCTTAACTGTTTAGGACTTGGAACCTCTCTCGGCTTTTTGGAGGCTTTCTTAGTTAATTAGAAAATTAGTTTAAAATATTAAAGTGAAAATGATGCGTAACCACAAGTCTACGATTAGGATCCTCCACCCATATTTCCCCGTACCCCCTACCATTCCACAACACTACCCCTCAAATTTCCTCTAAATCCCAACATCCCACTGCCCCATTCCCACTTTTCACCAACTCCCAAATAAATCCCCCTCCCCCACTATTCCCCCTTCCCCCCAACTCCCAGTACCCCAAGAATAATTATATAAATTTACTACTTACCTAGTTGCAATGTGCTTCCCCAGTTCCAGACCTTGACTGACCTAGGACTAGAGTAGTGATGATGATGATGATGATAAATGGAGCATTTTTAATGCTGTTTCTAAGCAAATCTTCATAATATGAATAAAGTATCCAAATTATGAATGCATCAAAAAATATGAATGCGCATAAAAGTGCACATTTTGATCGAGTCCCTAAAATTTTGCATAAAAATGTGACTCCCTAATTCGATTATGCACACGACCTTGAACATTTTCCATGAAAAAATGAAAGAGCGGAAATGAAAGTGAAGGAAAATGGTACTTCCTGTACTTTCCATTACGTTTATGGAAAAGTGAGTTGGAGTTCAATATTGAAAATAGGTAATTAAATTTTCGATTCGTTTCATTTACGTTGTGGGAGTTAAAGCCGAATGTAAGCATTTTTCATGTTTATCTTATATTTCACTATCTTACGTTTTGAAATAGATGATTCCTTTGTTTCGATTTTATATTGCAATATTTTCATTTCAATTGTTTCTCATTGCATTTTTTGTCTTCTTAACCTTCATCATAATGATTTGCTTTACTGCTTCTCTTCAATACAATCAGTCAATGGTAAACCAAATGAAGATGTACGCCGCTTACGACGATATTAGAGTATAACCAACTACCATGAAATCATGTACAGAAACATTTTTGCAGGATTGGAGCCTATTTCGCTGATTTAGAGCCTATGTTGCTGGTTTAAAGCTTATTGTGAAGGTTTGGAGCCCATTTATCCCAAAAATAAGTCTACGGACGGACAGACAGACGGACACGACATCTTAAATAGCTCTCCTGCAGAAGCAGCGAGCTAATAATGGATGCATGAAGAAGCATGAAAGAACGTAAAATTTAACTTTGAACGCTACAATTTATTTATTTATATAGCATCATCACAAAGCAATACAAAATGTAGTATTATATTTTTACATCATTATATTACCTACTAATTGTCTCTTACAGAAAATCGGCATAATATATAGTTACCCCGGATTTTCATATAGCTTGATCTGCATTGGTTCCAAAAATGTCATATAGCTTGTGTCGTATTGTTGGAAAAATCCATATAGCGTCTATCGTATTGTTAGACTTCTTCATAAAGCTTCAATCGATGCTCAGCCAGCGATATGTTGGTTGCCTTGCTGAAAAAATATGACATAACAGGAAGGCGTGATCATGAGTATCCTTTTATGTATTTACAATTAAGAACGTGTAGATTTTAAAGTAATATGCTAATAATGCAGCCAACTTAACTGTTGCTTACCTTTTGCACAACTGGTTACCTTATTTCTTTATTTTTTGTGGATAATGATGTTGAGAATATTTTGGAATATAAAGTCGGACAACCCAAATCGATTCATGTCTTTTTTCATCTAACCTTATTTAGAGTATTAGGCTTATTTGGTAAACAAATAAGTAATACATACTGCACATAAACCACAGTATTTACAAGCATACAATAACAAAACCAGCAATACAAAATTTTTCATTTCGCGAGAGAAGATAATTATCGTGTACAATCTTGTGTACAAATAAACACTAACTTTTCAATTGGCCGTATATACAAACTAATTTGGTAATATATTATAACATGTGATATAATAAATGCTCACACATAACATCTAAATTATTATACTTACACTTCTGAAATATATTTATATTTTTTAAAAAGCAAATTCACAAATATCCAACTACTTAAAACAAATAGTAAAATAAACAACTGTAAATTCTGATTTTATCCTGATGTCCTCTATTATCCAAGAATGGAAATATTTACAGTTTTCACCATTTAGCTAAAAGTAATTTTGGCTGATGTCAAACAATGTTTGTGAACATAAAACAAGTTATTTACCTTGCAGTGACGTAAATGTTCAACAAAGTAAGTGTGATTCATTAGAAATAACAAAATGTTGTTGACTCGAGTATTTGTTCCTGAAAATGCTTGTTTTGTAAAATAGTTGTACAATTTGTATAACGTGGGACGTAATAAGTGGAAAGCCAATTAATACAATGTCTTGTTTTGCTAAGAAATAGAAGAAACAAAACTCATTAGAGACATATTAGTAACCAAAAAGTGCGTTACTTTTTAGAAGCTCGATTTTCGTTGGCAACTTGTCCCACATTGGCTCCATCTGCAGATAAAAAAGTGAATGTTTTGTAAAAGTAAATGTCACAATATATTTGAGTGTTTTGGGTTTGATGGTGTGAGGTTAAAAATTTATCGAAGGACCACGTAGCTTACGGCTACGACTCGAAGTCAAGATAGGTAAAAATGGCGTTGTGTCACGGGTTAAAATGATGTGCATAAATGTAGCAAATAAGTCAGCTGGACAAAACAAGGAAAAGTGTATTTTAAAACTTAAATTGTTAGTTTTATAGCGATCAGCATTTAATTAGTTTTTGATGCAGCTTTGTCAAACGAAAACTTACTCAGAAAATGATACAAAAAGTTCAGCAATGCAAACTGGGTATGAGTGTGTGCTACCTTTTGGCTTGGCAGTGAAGTGAAGACTGGGCCCCGAGGAACGGGAAGAAATTCCTTTTATAAAACTGCAAAAATCCTGATTGCTATACCTTCACACAGTAAAAACTCGGAGGTGGAAAATATTTGTAGCGTTTCTTTTTAACCAATAAAAAAATGCGTACCATTTTGGTAAGACGAACAATAAAATACTACGGAGCAGGATTACAGAAAGGTACATAGGTAGTTGACTCTGGACTAATGTCGCACACAAAAGTACGTGAAGAACTTAAAATGAGAACAGAAGGATCTTAACATAAAACACACGGATTAACATTATTTTACACATATGACTTATGCACATGAAGCTGAATGTATTTGAAAAAAAGGGAGATTACAAAATGGGCTTCGTTTTGTACAATATTTTACAAAATATATGAAGCATTTATGCCTTGCAGTTATTTCGGAGGAGGCTGTAATTTTTAGAATGGTTGCCGCACATGGTCCAGGTGGCCGCAAGATTAGCATATATTGCCATATACAGGAAGTCCCCAAAAAAGAAACTAAATTGATGCGTCATTAGTTATAATTGTATTTACGCAAGTAATAATGTATACTGAAAAATTAACAATTTATTGAGCAGCCTTACTATGAAAACTTGGCGATACCCGCAACAAAGGCAGACAGATGTCCAAAGTTGTCATGAAATCTCCGTCGGTAGCCAAGGATTCCTGGACAAGACTCGGTAGCCCAAACATGTATCTACCCTCAGCCACCAGTTGTTGCCCCGAAAATCCATCAATAAATTTTAGAATGAGGTTAAAAGCTAAATAGCTGCAAACAAGAAATTTCGCTGAGATGCTGGACATCTGGGACGGGAAAATTCAAATTAGTTTTTCCAGAGAATATGACGTATTTGTAACATCTGAAATTGGTCGCTTAAAATTACCATTGAATTTCCATTAGGGAGGTGCTTTTCAGTAATTAATAAGTACAAGGGCGTGGCAAGGTGAAAATCCACTAGCCAGATCTTGTCCAGAGCATGTAGTCTACAGATTATATGGAGAAAGACTAGTCCCAGCCCAGATGAATCTCAAACAGAAAGTTAGTCATATTTCGTGGTGTGGGTGGGTACGGAAATACCAACATGTACCAGAGTGAGGCAATGTGCATAATTGCACAAAAAACCTGTCATTAGCAAAGAAATTTTTGTACCGTTTTTGATCAATTATATGTTTTATTCATTTTAGAACAAGGTTACCTGTTGCAAAACGCAAGTTTCCGATAAAGTCTCCCGTTAGATTGAATTTATCTTTGTGGAAAGACACAGAGATAATAACCAAAGTTGTAAACGTAAATAAGTAGATTTGCCACTTTAATACGTTCAGGTAAATTTTCTGATCGATCCACTTCCAATGAAATTTCCATTTCAATTTTTGTCAAATATTCAGAAAATTCAAGGTTTTGTGAAAACAGTATGTTCCTTATGCTTGATTAAAACAAATTTGTTTTATTTGTATGAAGTCAATATTTAAAAATATATAACTGCTGCTGGGAACTGCGACTGTTTTCTCTGAACACCAAACCTGAAATAAGCGGGTTCTTCCAGTATCAACCCTTGAAATAGCTAAAATGGAAATTTTAAAATAAAAGAATTTTTTATGACCACTTTACGTTGTGTGTGTTGCATGCTGTTATAAAGAAAGACGATACAGATGTGGCATTTGCCTTTTTCAATATGTACATCAGCAAAATGTGTATAAAAATACCCATAGTAAACTGAATATGTGGTTGCACTTTGCACACATGATCGTCACAAACGTACTAATTATCCACTCAAACAGAAAAACTAAGTCGGAGAATGACGGTCGTAAACATGTTTCTACTTCTTCTTGTTTCTTCCCTGGAAGCTATACAAGTTGAAACGTTCTCCCCTTCCAAAAAATCGTAACATGAGTTTTATGATTTCCTGACAGGACAAGCGTTCTTGTCTCTAGAAAACAAGTTTCGACTACACACAATGTGTCTTTTAACCAGTCCCATTGATTTTTTGCTATGGCAGCTTGGACATTGTACATATGAGTTTTTTGCGAGAGCTAGCTTGTTTCTTGAGACATGTGAAATAGTGCAAAAACTTCGCTGTTGTGTTCACCTTTACAAAGTCGATAAGAAAGCTTACACGGGTTTTTTAGTATTAATTGATTTTTCGGTATATTTCAACCGTTCGGTATCCATATACCGACTGAACAATGGTAGTCCCATGGGCGCCAGTCGCACATAACCCCGTCCTTTTAAAGAGTAAAAACGCGGAAGTAGCGTGTCTCACCCACCCATGCCATACACGGTCCGTGCTCTCGACGTGTCCACTCATTCCATGTTTGACGGCCGCACGTAACCCATAGGAAGTGAATTAAATATTGAGTTTTTGGAATTAAAATTAATTAAAGTGTCTCCGCCATCAGGATCTTCAAAAAGGTCAAGAAACACACCATGCCCGATCCACCAGCAACCAACACATCCGAAGGGTAAGTTAATATTATTAAAATTTTGGGAGGTTTACTTCTCGTAAATAGGTAGAAGCGAAGTAATCTGGTAATAGCACGAAGACAAGATCATTGCTAAGATAAGTTGAAATCAAGCAAATTAGCTCAAACTTTTACCTGTATAATTATAGAATCGGTCATTGTGCCGTTATGATAAGGACATTGTGCCTTTATGAGAAGGACATTGTGCCGTTATGATAAGGACATTGCGCCGTTATGATAAGGACATTGTGCCGTTATGATTAGGACATTGTGCTTATATAAAGTGACCATTGCGTCAAAAATGATAATGATAAGGTCATTGTGCTGACATGAAAAAGCCATTGTGTTCATTAACAGTAACACTGTGTCAAAATGTTTGTTTTTAACTGGTTAGCCTTATGCTGTCTACAAAGAAAAGATTGCTTAACGAAACCGAAATAAGATATCAGAAATAAGATAAGAGATTCTGCCAACAGAAACCGTAGTAAATGTTTTTAAACTAGCTATGAGCAAAATCAATTTACAAGCAATATTGTAATTACAGAACTGCCACGGCCAAGAAGAAAAAGAGCGCTCTGAGAATTGATGTCTTGAAGAATACTAAGGCTATTGAGAAATTGAAAGACGTTCCTGACAAGCTAGACCAACTTCTGAAAATGATTTCCAATTCAGACGAAATGGTAACTGAACCGGAAGAAGTGGAATCAGTCGACGACGAAGACACAGACCCTATCATGAACCTCATACGCAAAACAGCGCAGCACGAAACCGGGAAAAGCCAGGAAGATCCTAATTTACTAACAGCCTTAAATGTAATGCAACCAGAGCCAGAGTATGGTGAGCCCTTGAACAACGATGTTGCAAAATCAATTGGGGATTTATTCAAGAAAGATGCCAAGAATGCTCGGGAAAAATTTAAAGAAAAATTCAAGGTACCTGAGAACTGCAAGGCTTTGGAAGTTCCTAGAGTGAACCCGGAGATCTGGTCAATGTTACCGCCACAAGTTAAGCAACGAGATTATACAGTACAACAACAGCAACAACTGGTTTCTTTAGCGGCAGTTGCAGTGGCCAGCATGACAAACACTTTGTTTTGCACGAAAGAACCAATAAATCAAGCCCTGAGACAAGAATTGATTGTTAAGTGCATGGAAGCGAGTTCCGTACTTGCTGTGGCTTCGGAGGATTTTAACAGACAGAGAAAACTTGCAATCAAACCGGCATTGAATCGTGAATATGAAAGTATATGCAATACCAGTAAGACTGCAGAGGGCTTGTTATTTGGCGAAAACGTTCTGGAGCAGTTAAAAGCAACCAAGTCATCTTCGCAGCTGGTTCGATCAGCATCCAGAGGAGTATTTCGTGGAAGCACTAGATTTCGTCCATACAATCGGCCTTTAAACTTGCAAAGCCCCCTGAACAGAGGGCGGGGTGCGTTTCGTCAGTACCGAAGTCGCCAGAATTATGCGAGTCGCCCGTATCGACCTTACCAGAATCTACGGGGAGCCCGGAATTAAATGTACGTGCTGGGTCTCTATCTCAATACATTAAACAATGGTACAAGGTAACTAGCGACAATGAGGTTCTGAATGCTGTGCAGGGATTTAGGCTTCCATTTATAAATAATATTAGACCCGTACAGACATATTTTAAACCCGAGATAAGTTGGTCAGCTAAAGAAGAAGTTGTTTTAGAAGAATGTATTTCAAAGTTGCTAAAGATAGGTGCAATATCAAAGTCACTCCCAAGCAAAGGTCAATTCCTTTCTCCATACTTCTACGTTCCAAAACCAGACGGCTCATATAGATTCATATTAAACTTAAAGCAACTTAATGAATACATTGACAGCCCTCACTTTAAAATGGAGGACCATAAGACTGTACTTAGAACAATACAGAGAGACGACCAGATGACAAAGATTGACCTGAAAGATGCTTACTATTTAATATCCGTGCAAAGTGAAGACAGAAAGTACTTACGTTTTCAATTTAAAGGCCAGATATACGAATACACTTGCATTCCATTTGGTCTTAGTTGCGCACCGAGATTATTTACAAAGATAATTCGACCTGTAGTAAATCAGTTGCGAAAGAAGAAGTTTAGATCTGTGGTTTTTTTAGATGATTTTATATTATTAGGAGAAAGTGACAAAATTATTTATGAAAACACTAAAACAACTTGTCAGTTGCTTGAAAGTTTAGGTTTTATCATAAATAAAACAAAATCTGTACTCGTTCCATCACAGTCTATTGAGTTCTTAGGTTTTATTTTTAGTTCAAGAGAAATGACTATAGAGCTACCAAACAGAAAAATTGAAAAAATATATGCCCAACTAGAAGCTTGTGAGCGACTTGGGACTATGAAAATTATAGATTTAGCCCAATTAATTGGATCACTTATTGCAGCAGTGCCAGCCATTCCATATTCATTGCTGCATACAAGGCAGTTAGAAAGTTTAAAACAAGAAGGATTGCGCAACAATGGTGATTCGTATACAGGTACAGTCAAAATTTCAGAACCAACAAAGATAGACATTGCATGGTGGAAAAGAAAGATTAGAACTGAGAAAAATTTAGTGCGTTATGATTATTACGATTACGAATTTTACTCAGACGCAAGTGGCTATGGTTGGGGTTGTTAATATGAAAAAAAAACGACAAGAGGTTTTTGGTCAGATCAGGAGAAAGGTTATCATATAAACACTTTAGAGCTTTTAGCTGTTTACTACAGTCTAGAAACCTTTTTTAAAGAAAGACGGAACTGTCAGATTCTAGTAAGGTGTGATAGTACAACTGCCATATGTTATATTAACAAACAAGGAGGCTGTAGATCTGACATAAATCATAAAGTAGCGCTTGACATTTGGAACTGGTGTGAAGTTAGAAGCATTTGGATTTTTGCTAGCTACATTAACACAAAAGAAAACTACATTGCTGATAAAGCATCCATAAGTTTGATTGATGAAAATGATTTTTCGTTTGATAATAATGCATTTACGAAAATCATAAACCAATTTGGCATTCCAGAAATTGATTTATTCGCATCACATATTACAACTAAATGTGAAAGATTCGTTTCGTGGTATCCTGATCCAAGATCAGAAGCTGTAGATGCGTTTACTATCAACTGGAAAGAATTCTTTTACGCCTTTCCACCATTTAACCTAGTTGATCGCGTAATAAAGAAAATAATACATGATAGGGTGACAGGCATTGTGGTGGCTCCTTTATGGCGTTGTCAGGCTTGGTACCCAGCATTTTGTAAAATTATTAAGGGCAAACCTCTAATCTTTAAGAAGGGAAGTTTTAAATTACAAAAACCTTATTCTTCCAGTCAACATCCATTGAGTCAAGATTTATCGTTGGTAGCAGCAATTCTTTCGGGAGAAAATTAAATTTATCACAATCCTGCAAGAAATTATTACGTGCGTCCTGTTCTGATTCTACTTGGAAACAATATGATGGAGTTATTAAACAATTTAATGAATTTTGTAAAGATTTGCATTATGATAGTACCAGTCCTTCATTAGAAATTATGCTACATTTTCTCACTTATTTATATGAAAAAGGAGCAAGCTACACATCAATTAATACGGCAAGATCCGCTTTGTCGACAACATTTGGTATAATTGAGGGTACCACCGTAGGGACAAATCCATTAGTTAGTAGGCTTGTTAAGGGCGTTGCAAGGCTTCACCCACCCAGATCAAGATATAAACGAACATGGGATACCCAGTTAGTGCTATCAACTATTTCAAATCTTGGAACAAACCAGAATCTTAGTCTTCGTATCATTTCAAAGAAATTGGCTGCGCTATTAGCATTATGCTCCGGCCAAAGGGTACAAACATTGTCAAAGATTAAAATAGAAGAAATTAAATTTTATGCTGACCGAGTAAATATCAATGTCGAAGCTAGATTAAAAACCTCGAAGCCAGGAATTCCAACTAAAATAGAATTGCCAAGGTATGAAGAGGAAAATTTGTGCGTGGTTACATGTCTAAAAGATTATATTGACCTTACAAAAGACTTGCGACAGACAAACACATTGTTTATACAGTGTAGAAAACCGTACGGTGAAGCCTCTAGCCAAACAATAAGTAACTGGCTAAAAGAAACTCTTGCTGAGAGTAACATAGATGTAAATGAGTTTACTTCTCATAGTTTTCGACATGCTTCGACATCTAAAGCAGCTGCATTGGGAGTTTCAATTGATACTATATTTCAAAGCGCTGGGTGGACAGCCTCCTCGCAAACTTTTGCCCGTTTCTATAAGCGACCGATAGAACACGTGTCAAATTTTTCAACTACCATATTATCAAATCAATGTCATACGACTGTTACTTCATAATGCAAATCTCGCTAATACAAATTGTACTTTAAAGAAATTCTAGAGTGATGTTATTATATGGTAAATAAAATAATGTATTATGCTAAAACTTTTGGCTCATCAATTCATCATAAACTTTAAACAGCTACCATTGTTCAGTCGGTATATGGATACCGAACGGTTGAAATATACCGAAAAATCAATTGAAAATTATTCGAGGTCCGCGCAGCGGACCGTGGAATAATTAAAATTATTTGAGGTATATGGAAACCGGAAGGTATCCAAGTCCCTCCACCATTCCCTCCCAAGATTTTTTCTGTGTTTTATGATTAACAGATTTCGCCCTTTGGATGATGAGTGGACACGACGAGAGCACGGACCGTGTATGGCATGGGTGGGTGAGACACGCTACTTCCGCGTTTTTACTCTTTAAAAGGACGGGGTTATGTGCGACTGGCGCCCATGGGACTACCATTGTTCAGTCGGTATATGGATACCTTCCGGTTTCCATATACCTCAAATAATTTTAATTATTCCACGGTCCGCTGCGCGGACCTCGAATAATTTTCAATTTTATGACTAATAAATACAAGTAGGTCTGTCAAAAACCAATTGTTTGAGAATCGATACCAAGTCTGCTGATTACTTTATAGTAAAATGCAAAATCTAGTCCGCCGGCCATAACATTAGGTAACGGTATTGTTTCAGGAAATGTAAAGTTTGTGCTTGACATTTTTTAGTACAATACAATGTAATTCTTGCTAGAATTATGCTTGGTTGATTCTCCTGGCATAAATGTCAATTAAACAATGCCTTTGTTGTCGCATGCTGTCTGCCTGTGGGCAACGTGTGTGGAAGCATACCAAAAATATATTATATTTTCATCTATTTTTAATCTGTTCTGCACATACTGAATAACTTTTTGTTTAATACTATAAAATCACAATAAAAAGTAGACAGCTTTCTGATCAGCACTGCGATATAGTCAGCTTCTGTCTATGCATCTCTTTCCTTACATAAATTAAAGACTACGAGTTCATTCCATATTCGAAGAAAGTTCCATTGATTTTTTGACACACGTCACAAAATCGAAAAATATTACCATAATTTTTTGAAATAGGAATTCTTAACATCATATCATGTTATTGCAAGCAATATGTCAATGCTGCATAAAACACGTGAACACGATCTTGCAACCCAAACGTGTACAAAGCAAAGTTGCATATTTACCTTTTACCGCGTCCACTTAAAAAGTCGCATAAGCCCTTGCTCTCCTTGACATCCCCAACCTCCAATTATAATTTAGTCACCAGACTAGGTCTTCGTCTACCGGAATACTACAAACTTACCATTGCTCCAGTCACTGTTGTCTATATAAACACCCCACCAACAAATTCCCGTAAAAAATTGGACAAAGTGTCCACTTTTGAGCCGTTTCGCACCACCAAAATAATTTATGCCGCATATATCATCATAGTTTCCCCCACCATCTTGACTTAATCATCAATCATAAAGTAATCATACTTTTTCTCTTCAAACTCTTCTCCAGTGAACCAAATCCTGACATGCAACGTTTTCAAATACCCCATTGTGCCACACAGTGAACCATGTGAATTATTGCAAGTAATCAAATTTTAATGCTAGTGTCGTTTCCCTCTAGTTCCATAGAACAGAAACTTTCAGCTGAATGTATTCGATGCTTTAAAAGCCAACAAATAAACCAAGCATACAGAGTTACTTTACATTTTATTATTTATTCATCTAGCAAATAATTTATTATTGCATGTTTTTTGTCTATTATTCTCTTATTAAGTATCAGTAAAGATACTTAATAATATTGTGTTCCGGCCGTCCGTCCGTCCGTCCGTCCGCCCGTACGGGTTTTTCTCAGCAATGCCTGCACCGATTACAACCAAACTAGTACTGGCATAAAGATAGTACATGACATCAGCCAAAACCCTATTGAATTTAAAGTCAATAGGTCAACTCTAGGTCAGAGGTCACAGCATTTTCACAACTTTTTATAACAGTACCTATAGCATGCGACACATGATTTTAGGTCAATTTTTGACCAGCATTACGAATTTACAACCAGTTTGTTAAAATTTGTGCTTTAAGGGCCTGATTAAGGCACTTTAGGGATACTTAACTATGCGCTTTCTTAAAGCTTTATTACAATATCAACATCTACAAAGAAGAACATATTCCTATACATACAAATATATATCTAATAGTTACAATAGCTGCTTATAAGATATACCAATGTTGTTGATTAGACCCTAGTCAGAAATCTCTGTACCATATGGATCGATAGTCTGCTAATGTACTAATTTTTATTCGTTAGCCAAAGCTAACACGTACTGACTTTCACATTGTCTAATTTGTTTAACCAAATCTCCTTTTTTGTCCTTTTTGGCTTAGTATATATGGCACGAAACCAAATGCTATTCCAAAGTTACAAACACTTTCATTTCACGTAATCAAACATCCTTTGAAATATTATTGGTAACATGTGTCATAAAGTCCATGAATTGCTTCTCATTTCAAACCATTTTGTTTGCTAATGTTCTTTTGGGAAATTCCAAAATAAAGTCCAGAAATATCCGTATCTTTACTAGAAGTTGCAGGTCGGATTTTTTTGAAGTTGAATGCTTGTCGTTCTTTCCGTAGAACGAAACAACCAAATGCACTAATAGCCGATTATACTAAACGCAAAGATAAAGTAATGCGAAGTTTTATTATATTGAATTGAGTAGGTTTCCGTTACCACATGATGTTATGGAATACAAAAATTTGCCTTTACTAAAACTACGAAATATTCATATCGGATGTTTTACCTTTCCAAACTCAATATTAAAGACAGCTAGATAAGTGATATTCTGCAAGGCTAATTGGTAATTACTGCTATAGCACCATACAACATTTCAGGCCTAGCATGCTTCACATAATAAAAATTGTGTACGTTGAAGTTGTTTGCATTACTTTTGAAAAACTCCACGTATGACAAAAACGTTCACTGCACAAAACGATTCCGTTATTGACCGTAAAATTTGTGGTTTCAAAAAGCAGTTGATTTTATTCATTATTTTATTTTCTCCAAAAACATGAGAGTATAACAGTATTAAAGCCTAAATTTTTAATTTTTGAGCAATGGATAAACCTGAAGAGTTTCAGGTATGGTTTTATTTCAGTCATTTGCACATACTCAATACATTTGCACAAATGTATACACGAGGTTATCATGCAACCAAACCGCTGTTAGATAATTAGTGCATTGCAAAAAATATTGTAATTGCAACGTACTATGATCGTACTACAATAACAAATGAAAATATAAACAAAGCACTCCAAATATATTGCTTCTCATGTCGTCAAGCGCCTAGGTCTAAAATAAAAAAAGTTGCATCTAGTAAACTATTCAAACCCTTCTGGAATGAACAATGCTTGAATTATAAAACCTTTCAGAACTATTCAAATTTTATTTAAAAATTGCGGTGGTACACAGAAATAGCAATAGTGTTTTTGGCCTTTAGTAAGATATAAGAGATACGATTTTGCCTAAATCATCGAGCTACGTTTACGTCTACTATGAGTTATGAAAAAAACGGCTTGTTATTTTCCTTTAAGTCATACACGTTTAATAAAAATTTATGATTGAACAATTTATTGCAGCGAATACATTTATTTGAACAAGTATCTAGCCACTTGCTGTATATAAAAAACCATTTAAATATTTTATGAAAATGTTGAATTATAAATGTACTTCTATATTTTACATCCAACTAGTTTTACTTTCAATTTAAATAAAATTGCAATGGCAAATAATGCATATTATCGCTAATTTTGGAGAATTTCACCAGCAAAAAAGCTTTCGTGGGACATGCACACCTAAAGCGACACCAATTTGATGATAATGAGGATCCTGAATGTCCACTATATTTTGTTTTGGCTTAAAGGTGCTTTGGGTAGTGCGACAGCAATTAGGATGTAAATGGCTGGCAAATATTGGATTACGTTTAATTAAGGGTGTAAAGTAAAAATACATGGGAAATTGAGAATAAAGGCACTATTCAAGCTTGAACCTGCTTCCGATGCAACACGTGAACTGAGAGTGCGAAGGAGAGACTCCGTTTTTTCTAAACTGAATATATTAAATGACTCTATTGACTTACTATTTAGTTATTCTCACAAACGTGAAGGAAATTATCACGATGCTACTCGCATGGTGCGCCTAATTTCTAGAGCAACCATGTTGACCCCAAGTTTTTATGACCTGCTTCCATTAATAATGTAACACTACCACCTTTAACAACGTCTAAAACAACTGAATAATCTACCACCTCCTGTTGCACCCTTAGGGCAATTATTGTCCCACCTGAGGGATCAAACGTGATTTAAAAAGTAAGTAATGGTAACATACGTTGTCATTGAAAATCGTTTAAACCAAAATAGAACCATTTCGTGTGAACGCTATTTTTTAAATCTCATTAATTACATTATAGCTTTTATACACAGATTAGCGGCCCGAGAACATCGATTTTGATGACGGAATTGGTTGAATACGGCCAAGGCCTACATCTATTGTAAAGTTTATCTGGAATTTAGCAAAATCTACACGGATACCGATGATCGGACCAGATTAAATTTCAACTATTAACATTTTATATGTATGATTGATTTTATCAACTATTCAGGACCATACTATTGATTCCTGCAGAGAGCAGTTTTATTTATTTCTGCATAAATTAAAGAAAGATGTTTGGTTGAATCTCAGGGAACGTTAATACATTTTAACGTAGCATTGCTTTTCATCAGTTATTGAAACGTTGCATAGTATACATGCTAATCTTTAAGAAACATTAGATTTTCCTGTGACGATTACAAAATATTCACAAAAGCTAGTTGTGACATTAGTAGCACAAGGTATTGCATACAGTAAACTACGTAATATTTTTTACAAACACTATTCTAAACTTATCTTCCAATCCTGTGGAAAAACCTGAACGAAGTAAAGAAATATATATTTCCATATAGTTATTCCACGGTTTACTCTATTCAGCAACATCTTTTTAAATCAGCAACGTCATTTTTAATCAGCAACAGCTTTTTTTAAACAGTGTGTAATATATTACGGAGTTGACTAACTTATTCCCAATTATTATAATATTATGTCATAATTGGTCAACGAGCAGCCTGAAGACGATGACCTGTCGTGACACTGGTCGCTGCTGATAAAGATAGTTATCGTGTTTGAAATAAAAATTTCCTAAAAGGCGTTCATTACACTTTCCTGGAAATTGTGGAGCTTTTGTTTTGTAACTCACTCACCCAAACTCACTTGTCAACGGTGTCATAAAGTAATTGGTAAATACTTATGAGAGGTTTGTTGAAACGGCTATGTGCATTAAGGAGCATTAAAGCAAAACACGTGTTAGTTTACTGCTTTCAAATACAGCTTTGGAGATATAATATACTTTTGCAAGCCGGTTCGTACCCAACCTGGATTGAAAATTTCCAACAATTATTAAATACCCCTTATGCTACTACAGTAGAATGTAATTGCAGTTCTTGCTCTCACCAAAAACCGAGTGGAATAAATTTAAGGATATTCAATACTAATATCCGACATTTACACATGTTATGCAACATACTGAAGTTTATTTAATGCAGCCTTATAAACACACCATGTGCTTGAATGCTTTATTTTAGTTTAGTGTGATAAGTTGCTTGCTTAATAAAACCAAATGCTTTAATTATTATTGCTTTTTTCCAAACGAACAGAACAAAATATATCCAATTCTTATGACAATTGACGTTTTTATATACGGCAATCTGTCATTGCTGAGCTACGGATGAACAGCTCTACATTGGGCCATCATCGTTTGTATCTTCTTATATATCAATGTTCTTGCACAGACACGCAAGTTAAGTTAGTACCCACACATCAACACAAGAAGTTATGCTAAATTGTCTACCTATAATACAATACGGCTTTTATATCCGCCTATGTAAATAGACATACAAGCTAGTGCCATATCTGCACTAATATGCGGTTTTAGTGGTGAGGATGTGTAAGTAAGAAACTAGCGTTGTGGCAGTACATTTGTTATGCTTGTTAATACGATACTGCTAAATGTTTTGAAAATTGCATGACGGAATTACTTGGTATTTAATAAAGCTATGAGATTGCAGTATGTTTTTATTCAACATGGCGAAATACGAAATATTCTAAACAATGTCACTACAATACTAAAACCTTAGTTTGAGTATTTCCCCACAAGTAAATGGAGCTGTAGGAATGATTATCACATGTGCAACATTGGATTAAGTTTTCACTCAGAGCAATTAATTTGTGGAATTGTATGTGTGTTTGTTTGTTTGTGGCTACTTAGCACATGTCAATCTCATCATATTAATGGAATAGTATTACACATGCCATTGCTTGCTGGAACAATTCGGCTGTGTTAATAGACCTGTTCATACATGTACTAACTGCCAATTAAATTTTTGCAACCTAAATGTACATGCTAACTGAATTTCAAATTCTCTTGTATTTTGAAATTTACATTATGCTTTACTCTAACATCGTTTTTACAAAAATATCATTCCAAAATATGCTTAAAATATATTATTGCCACTTTAGCTTCCTTAAAGTTACGTGATCTGGAGCAGCAATGATATTTTTAAGGGATTCTCTTGTTGTACAGTGCAAATGGACGTTGAGCATGGACTAATCCAAGCCATTGAGTTCCTGCGAACCTGCTTAGAGAATAAAAGTTAAATATAATGATTTTGCGTTATCTTTTTTGAAATGCCTCTATGTAGCTTAATAGTTTGGTTAACGGCGAGTTCGTTGGTACTAAACTCTACAAATTTTTAGGTTGTTTAGCATGCTAGATCGTGCTTCAAAAGTTTCAAAATGAAGCTTACCCTACTGCATCACTGTAAAATTTCTTTCATGCATTTGACCTCAAAGAAGTAACCCGGATCTTCTTGCATTGTTATTAGGTTTTTAACGTCAGATTGAATTCAAAATCGAAATCTTATAATAAGCGAAAGTAATCATAATCAACCTACTAAAAGATTGAATCCACTGCTTCAACACAGAATTAACATGGAAAAGCAAACACTGCGTCATGGCTGGTCACAATTTTATCAAAACCTTAAATTCTTCACTATCTCTTCACAATTTCACTTGTCTTAACTCACGACCAACAATCAGTGTGAATCTAGGTTAACGTTATATAACCATAGAATTATATTAGGCACGTCGGGTAGCATTAATTTCGATTAGATCCTAACACTTGTGAAGTGTAGGGTTCCCTATCCCATAGCACCCTATCTCCAGGTTCTACTGCTAAACCCCGATCCTCCCGTGAGTTCCCCATTATGCCTTATGCCAATAAACCAACTCAACTCCAAGTTCTGCTTCCGGCTTCGATGAGCTCTGCAGAGGAACTAAACCATTCCTCCAACCTTTATTCTCATTTCTCCTTCTACAGCCAAACATGGGAATATCTCAAACTATCGCAGCAATCCTGCACACAAAGACCTCTAACAATGGGGCAAACCCATACGAAACGAACACATTCCCTACACATTCCGCCCCCTCGAAACCTTTCCCCACAACCGGAAGTTGGCTTTCTCACCGTTCCAGCTTTTCGTACACATTTTTCTATTTGATATTCTGTTTCACAATTTTACGTTAAAGTGTTTGATATAATATATGATTTGAATAGTTACATATTCGTAAACATATTTGTCATTTGATTTGTTATTTTTTTATAATTTTGGTTGAACTACGTATATATACACACACATCCTTCTCCCCCCACTTGTACAAGTTTTTTTTTACGCTCCTCACAACGCTTGAAAACGCTTTCAATACACAATTCGAAGTCAATTACGGCCTTAGTCATTTAACTATTTTCACAATATTTTCCGGATTCATTACAAACAAAATTTCTTCATATTATAGTCAAAAACATTTCAATTCAAATTTCAAAAATCAATCAATCATATAAATAAATCACACGTAATATTATTACTAGCTTTCATTTCAAATACATTTCAAATTCATAATCTCAAAACCATTTTCAATTTCATAAATAATTCAAATTAATCACATAATTCTTCACATTTTACCAAATATTCATCAATTCAAAAACTCAAAATCAATTCATTTCAAAATACATTCAATTCAATACTCATTTCAAAATTAATTCAATTCAATACTAATTTCAATTAATTTCAAAATACGCTCAATTCAATACCTATTTCAATTCATTTCAAAATTCATTCAATTCATAAATTCAATACTAATTTCAATTCATTTCAAAATTCATTCAATTCAAAAATTCAATACTAATTTCAATTAATTTCAAAATTCATTCAATTCAATTTCTAAAATGTTCAATACTAAGTTCAATTCATTTTAAAATTCATTTAATTCAATCTCATTAATTCAATCCAAAAATGTTCAATACTCAATTCAATTCAAGATTCATTCAAAACTCAATTCAATTCAAAATAAATACATTCGTTCAATTATTAAACCTGTTCAAACCGAAATAACCATTTTAGTAGTATAACCATATCTTTTACTACCAATTTCAGGCACAACGTGAATAAAACGTATTTATTACTCATATTGCCCCTTCAATCAAACGAAACCTATTTAATCTGATATATATTTCCAACTGAGCTTTAAAAACAACATCGAATCAAACGTAACATGAATAAAACGTATTTATTACTCACATTACCCCTAAATCAAACGAAGCATACCTAATCTGATACTTTCCACTAAACTTTTCAAACAACATCAAATTTTGCTATCAACTCGTCATTTAAATATGTTCCAACTGTTTATCTGATAAATTACCATCTCTCATTCTAAACCCCTGATAGACTCATTATTACGCAAAATTTCAACTTTTTCGGTATTTTCTGTACTATTTTTCTCAAAACTGTAAGCAACATCAAACCTCGAGCTATCCTCACACGAATACCTAATTTCTTGTACGTCATGCGAATACTTCATTTCACACGAAACATTACCTCACTACCTACTTTTTCCTCAACATTATCATCGATTAAATCATAATTCATGGTTCCCCGGTGGAAACCTATTTTACTTGCCTTGAGAAGCAAGATTATCACCTAATCGTCACTTTAGCTATCATATTTCAACATTTGTGTGCATAAAAATTCACTTAATTGATTTCAATTCCAGCTATAAGGTATTTCTAAACTTTATTGCATAATTTCTATCAGTTAGCCAATTAAATCTCAAAATTGCTTTCTTTTTCATTAACAGTCTTAGCCTTCAAAATGTAACAGCTACCTCATTACGCGTTAAATTCTGATTGTTCTGATTACCAAAAATTCTTTTCTTTACGTAACGACTTTAGAACTTCATGTAAAACTTTTTTAAATCTTTCAAGCACCTGTTAATGCTTTTTTAAATTTAAACAGATAAAATTTTCTTTCTATCAATATAGTAAGGCAGTTCTACATCTCTCTGAGCGGGTTTTAACTCTATTTTGTAATTTTCAGCTTTCTATCAAAATTTCTAAGCCTGACAGCTTAGCTAACTCACTATATACTCCGCTACAATACTCTGTGAAGCCCTTTCAATTTTCTCATATCAAAATCAATAGAAAATAACTTACATCGCTTATCAAAAATACCAATTGTAGATTACGATTTCAAGAAAAATCTATACCGTTCATAATGTCGTCTTTCTAAAATTAAGCTTGTTATCTCTTTTCTTTAACTGTATCAATTTAATCTGTCTTTTTACTCAATATACGCTATTTTTAGCCCTGATAAGCTAATAATTTTTGATTTTTCTCAACAGAAATCAATTAAGGATCTTTAATTTTCTTAACTTTACGGCTGTATCTGTTTTGGACGACACGGCAGCTTATCACTTGAGTTGATAGAACGCCTGCACTTCTTGCATTTTCAGCTAAGGTCCCAACAGTCAGTCCGTATATTCTGATCCATTTAGAGACAGATTCATCGCAGAATTGTACCAGATTAAATTTTATCCTTTTTAGTACTCCTTTTGTACCCAGCATGGACACAAAATTGATACCGCTTCTAGGCTGCACGTTCCACTTCAAGTATATTTCCGGCTCCAATCAGTCCGTAGCTTCCTAACAGAATCGTCCATGTCATGCTGTTAAATATTTCTTCGAAAACTAAACATTTAACATTGATTAATTTTATCGTTATTTTTTTAACTACGTTTCAATTCGTAATATGCCATACTTCTGGATCTGAGAATCCATAAAATTTTCTTAATGGTTCTTTTTTAAAATGTACTTGAATCTGACAAATGTTCTTTTTAGCTATTTTCTGCTTTGATTTCTTTAATTACTAACTTGAAGTGTTTACCCGAAAGGAAAATTATTTCGTTAAAAGATTACTAGTACTGATGCAACTCTAAATACGTAATTCAAAAGAAAAATCATATAATTAATTTTAGTTTTGGCATGAATGACGAAATAATTCTAAAGCTTAATTGTGCCTTCTTCAAAATTTTCATTGGATAACAAAACAAGGGACCTGTTTACTTTTCATAAATCTCAACTCTTTCAATTACTTTGCATAGTCTTACAAGAAAAATATAGTTCATTTGACCAGAAATGCAATATCTCAAGAAAATTAATTAACCTTTCTGCTAATAGTAATGACGTAGCTTTAATTCAACCAATTCTAAAATCAAATACCAAAAACTTATTATTTCCTTTTTTTAACGAAAATGGACCTGTAAAATCCATTTAAATTACCGACTGTGCGACTCTTGAAACACCAATAAATACATTTCTCTACTTATGACCCTGACAAAGATCACATGACTCTTCGTAATGTTTAAAATCCCAATTCATCAGATTTCAGACGAAACGTTCCTAGATAGCAATCATGCCTTTTTAAATAAAATATCAGATTTCAAAATTTTCTTCTCAGTGATTATATCAGAAAACTTTCGTTAAAATCAAAATATCAGAATTCAAAATTTCCTTCCTAATCAAAATATCAGAATCTAAAACTCATTCAAATCAAAATATCAGAATTCAAATCTTTCAAATCAAAATGCTTCTATTTTTAACACAAATTTAATCTCATATTTCTTATTCATTTTATCTCATCAATTTTCCAATCAAAATCAAAACTTGCATTTCGATTTAGTCAACTCTGCAACGCTAAAAGTGGCCATCTTCTAACGCTTCAGATCCGCTGCTACCTCATTTTAAACTGATTTTTTTTTCTTACCTTTTCTTTCCTCTTTATGTTTTTTTTTGGTTGAACTCTACTATGTCTTCATGAAAAACTAACGAAAATACAGGCATCTATCTCTTCTCTGGGCTATCGAGGTGATCAACCTCGTCAACCGCAGTTTATATAAGACTTGCCATTTCTCATTATGAGACTATTCCGTCATTTCTTTTGACACCTCGAGCCAATATTTTTCAAAAAAAATTTTGTCAACGCAATACATATTAAATGTCTGTTCTTGTAAAAACTCGTCAGTAGATAAGCAATTTGAATATTCAGTCTAGTCCGTAAAACCATAATACTCAAAATATCATTTCAAAGTCCGAAGCAAAATTTTCGAGTTTCTTATCAAATACAAAACATTCTTTTTCATTTCTATACTGATTTGTCCAAAAATTGTCAAAACAAAAATAATTATCAATGACAAATATCTAAACGTCTGAAACTTTCATTTTCTATTGAAGTTGGTGGCGGTATATCTATCAAAGCTGTCTATAACCTTGCTTAATAATTTTCATTCATAACTTTTTAAATTCAAATTTACATCTTCAAACATGAACATTTACATTTTCCTCTGAGCAGAACTATTTTTTTAAAAAATAAAATAACCTTGTTTGCACGTGTGGCATAATTCCATATATTTCCTAAAAGTCAATAACCATAACGCAAGTAACTCATAAATCTCGTATTCCAATGTCAAATTTAAATCTAGTTTTTTTTTACTATTACCCAATGAATAAAGAAAAATGAACTTTCAATATATTCTACTGTTTCATGTTTTATCCGACTTGAGAATCGTTTAATTTAAATTATTTCTTGCTTCAATCTACTCGGTATCCAAAATTCGACAATTTTCAATCTGTATCCAGTTATTCAAAAACTGAACATTTACAAGTAATCTCAACCAAAAAACGTTCAATATAACTAGACCGATCATCATTGCTTTTCCAAATTTTTACTGTCAATGGAATTTGCATAACCTAAATGAAGTCAAGTAATTTTTCGTTGTGTAAAGTAAATATGAGTCTGTGAACTCATCAACATTTTCTCGATCATTCATTTCATTTTTTCTGTATTCAGTACAATAGTGTGTATAATCTCTTAGGTTACCAAAAATTCTTTAATTCTACTTAATATTCAATTTTCAAGTATTATCACTGTTCCTTAAACTGAGCATCTAGCATTCCGCATTTTCCTCTTATGACCATTTTGCTACTTTTATTGTGTGCTGTCGTAAATTCAATGTGCATGTATTTCTAACCTGTACCATGTTCATTCATTTCTCTCGGCTTGAAAACCGACTTTTTAACATTTTCCTGCTTCCGAATCTTACTTACTCTGACAACTATCTGGTTTCTTTCCATTTTATGCTAATTAGTTTAATTTTAGGTCACTATTTACACAAAGAACTGCTTTCTAATGGGTTCATCATGAAATATACTGAAAAATTTCACATTCCTATTGCTTGCTTTAAAATTGCTATTTTTTCTGAATCTATGCCCTGAAAAGCATTAACTGGATAAATATACCAATATTCTATTAACATCACAATGAACAAGTTAGCATATGACCTCTATAGTGCATTGTCCCAACTCCTAACTTGAACTGAAAGCGTACTACCTAACCAGTGTACGGATTCCGCAAAACTATCATGATCATCGATCGTCACGAAAATTTTAATACTTTTCCTGATTTTTATGCCATGTTTCTGATTTTAGCTTTCTTTAGAGTATTTAAGATTTAATGTCAATCGTTAGGTTAAATAGTCATAGTAATTTTAGTCGTAAAGATATTATGTGCTTTTAGCATGTAGTGGCAACTTGGTTATGCATTAGGTCTGAGAACCTATAAAATTATGATGAAATAGGCTTGGTAACCTATAATTGTTCATGAAATAGGCTTGTGAACCTATTATTTTACATGTACCACCATAATATGCATTAATTCAAGCAAAAATAGTTTTAAAATTCTCATCCTTACATTTTCAGTAGACCCTTAACCTTTTTTCACTGACACGGAATTAGGTAGAACTATCTTGGCTACTTCTTGAGAAAAAAAAATCGGCGTGACCTCTATCGGAGCTATCAGGCTCTATTTTCACATGGTTAGCTTAAATTATACAATTAGAACATAGACAATTAATAAATAACTGATCGACAAAAAGTAAAACCAACACAACATTATGATCATCATCACCACAAGTCTCATTTCATTTTGTCTTACCAGCCTGTGACCTTAACTGAAACTAAAAAAATTAATTAGAAGATTTTAAACACGATAATATACCAATTTAATTGACCCATTGCACACATTTTCTCGTTCTGCTAATTTACGACAAAATTTTAAATGATACGTTCTCACAGTAATCTCATTTTACAGTTTAACACACAACTTACCATCGTGCCAACTTTCTTACTTTTCTTTGCGAGACCTGATAATCTCGTAACTGACTGACTAAACTGATCATTATTGGCACTGAAAAATTGAAAACGACATTAAAATTGCACTAATTCATCATCTTCAGGGATACATACGCATAATATAATGATTCCACAGGTAAAATGACTAATTACCGTATTTTTCACGCACACACACATACCTTTTTACCCCCGAGACCTGAAAATCCCGTTTTCTCACCAGTTTTTTAGCAGTTTCCGCAGGTAATCGCCAAGTGTGAAGTGTAGGGTTCCCTATCCCATAGCATTCTATCTCCAGGTTCTACTGCTAAACCCCGATCCTCCCGTGAGTTCCCCATTATGCCTTATGCCAATAAACCAACTCAACTCCAAGTTCTGCTTCCGGCTTCGATGAGCTCTGCAGAGGAACTAAACCATTCCTCCAACCTTTATTCTCATTTCTCCTTCTACAGCCAAACATGGGAATATCTCAAACTATCGCAGCAATCCTGCACACATAGACCTCTAACCATGGGGCAAACCCATACGAAACGAACACATTCCCTACACACTCCTTTACATTGTACTAATGCTTCTTTAAAACCCGTAGTTTAAAACGCCATATTTGGCAACGTTCTCTCAAATTCTCTAGATTTTAGGAATGAAGCAGCGACCTAGCTTACTGTAAAATTGTTTTGAACTTACGATATAAAACATTTAAAGTAAAGCATATATTTGGCGTTTCATAAACACTCGTAAACATTTACGAATTTTATTCAGTTTCATCTGAATTAAAAAGTGTATGATGCTACAAACAAGTTGGCTTGACACCTTCGCACTACACAATCTGTTTCTGTGCAACACTCCGGTCCTCAAAGCTAAATATTACACGAATGAATTCCATCTAATATTTTAGTTACTAGAATCTGTTAAATTTAGTAAGTTGATCTGCAAATATACTAAGAGATTCAAACTTTTCCTAAAAGTGTTTTCAATTTCAAAGAACATAGTACATATAAATCAAACTTTTTTCAGAAACTTTGTTGCACACCTATTATTTTGAGGATGCTGCCCATTCATCTGACGTGTTTGCTTCAATATATGGCATTTCTACATAGTCATAATTTAACCATCGAATTCTATGCGCATATAAGTTTCCTAAAAATTCCAGATTTTCTGAAATTGGTCTGAAGACATCGTCGTAAGTATTATAGAATTCTTGCAACCTCGAATGGGTGGATACACTACTTATTGTATACTACATACATTTGTAGAACACAAGTTGTGGAAAATCTTAAATAAACTATTTCTAACCGTAAATTGCTCCCAATAAATATTCAATCCCTCATTCTCTTCCTTCGGAAGTTTTGAAGATTCTGTACTTCTAAACCTCGGTTTTAAATTTTGACAATTAGGAAACACATAAATACTTACGATTAATTTTCAATAAATTGTAATACTCAATTACTATAACGTTTCAGTATAAAAACATTGACTTTTGCTTTACGCCATACGCTTTTCTGAGACAGCAAGACCCTTCATATCAGTGATTTAAAGTCGCATTCAACTGTGGAAATTCTAAAGGTTTTTCTTTGTCAAATAAAAGGTTTTTTTGCAGACAAAAATGTTGCCTCCAAGAATTAAGTAAATTTGAGATTTAAATGGTGACTCTATTGTACAAATATATTATATATAAATAAAACTGTTTATATTTTACCAACTTTGAATCGTAAAATCCTAAGTACAGGTTTCTTTTAAAATGTTGCTAATTGTGTACAATTTAATCAATACCGAATTTGCCTATTATTCCTTAAACCTTTGTCGTCTTGTAAACTTCTACATGCACACTCCTAAAATACAAATTCTCTTAGTGATGAAATCACACTCAAACAATCTCTTAAGGTCCCCGTAGAGTCCTATTACAAGTACATTTACAATGCCAAAATATTGCATTCCAATTCCACTTTTGCGTTTATAGTTTCCAATTTGCATTGAATTCCAATTCATATGTGGTATTTTGGATGGCATTTCAATTCCAATTCATAATGTGGCATTTATAGTCAAATGCTAAATTTCAGTTGCATTCATATTGTACTTTCCTATTCTCATGTGGTGTTTAGAGTACAATGCAATGCAAATGCAATGCATCGATTTTGGTACCAAAATAGGAAGTACAATGCCAAAATCAAGAGTTGGATTCTTTTCAACTCTCGAGAGTAGGACAATAGGAAAACACAAATGCAAAGTCTAAACTAGCAACATGTAGAATGCAATTTCAAATGTGAATTGGAATACAAATTCAACCAGTTTCCTATTTTGCGTTTATAGTTTTCACATTTACAATTGAATTAAGTAAAATGCAAAAACAAGCATTTCATCTTGTACTTGTGCTTGTAATCGGACTCTACGGGGACCTTTAAAGTAAATTTTAAACCCAACACCTGGATTTTTTTTGCGCCTGCCTTCTTACTCAAGTTTGTGGTAATATACTGCTTTGTAATTTCATTAGTCAACATTCTCATTAATTTAATATATTTGAAGTGCACAAGTCACTACATAAACATTGTACGCAGTGAGTTACTAAAATGCATCCCCACACCTAAGGCATCCCCAATACAAAAACTTAAACTTGACCATGTTATCTGACAGATATAATATGCTAGGGCTTAATGTACGGTATTGCAAATGGTGCATATACCGATGTAGAGTCCAAAATAAAATTCGACAATCTGCAATAAACATACACTAAGCTTGACAATTTTGATAGGATGGACGTATTACACAAATACTACCAAACTTACTAATGCTTTGCTATATTTGTAACCGGTGGAGGTCAGAACATACGTCAATAAATAATTTTGAGCAATTAAAATTGCGATATGCTCTACAAAGGCATTTCAGCATATTATTGTTTAAAAATTATAAGCTGTTAACCATTTGGGTTTATAATTTTGTGTTTCAGTACAGATGATGTTGCCGATTAAAAGCAAAACATTTGACGGATATTATTAGTAATTAGTTAAACCTTTATGATTGAAACCAACAAAACGTAATTAGATCTGCTACTCTAACTATTTACACAAATCTGAAAGCATATCTGTGGTAAAGATAATATTAACGAGGGCAGGTGAACCGGTTTCACGAAACGCATGAAGTATTACACGAATATTCTGTACACTAATTAACCTCGTGTCCAGATTGACCTCGATAATTTAAGATTACCTGAGTGTATTCAAGATCAATGGCACTAATTCATGGATACCGGCATGCACTCATTTTTACCACGTGCGATTATGATTACCCGCTATGATTTCAGATTAACTAATGCATGTAAGGCTGCCGCGTGCATTTGAGATTTCTGCGGTTATTACTTTTCATATTACTGTGCTATCTTCAGTTTCTTCAATCCACTGCAAAATAGGCTTACAGATGCGGAGGAAAAACGTTATTAAATTTCAAGAATACTCAAAGTAACTATAATATTGAGTTTTTGAACATATGTATTCCATTCCGGTTAGAACTGAGTGATGCAATGATTGTTTTGTAAATGAACGATATGTATAACTGGATATTTTGGCCCCCAAGATAAACAATATAATCAAGTAAACAATATAGTACTTTGTTATCGGTATTAGACTCACGGTATACTCGTGCTGAGACAACCGTTATATCCAAATGTAAGTGGAAATAATTCAATCTCGCCTTCCTCATGGTTTCAATACCGGAATATGTTTCAAGCTAAGGTAAGGGCACGTTTACAGGTGGCCTGAGCTGGAGAAGTAAACATCTTCGTAACTTTAAAAGCATCCACGCGATATATTTATATCCAATCGATTTCAGAAGTGAATCTTCTGTACATGACGAAACTACAAGCAATCGCACTTTCAAGAGTTATCGTGCCATGCATTATTTGTCATGACAATCAAATCAGAAACAGATTTTCGTCCAACATCATATCAAAACTCTGCCCATTATGGTTTAAAAATTATTCAAAACATTTTACGTGCGTCAGTTAGTCATGCGTGTAAAAAGTTGGCAGCACGTAGCTTAGAATATTTTACCTAATAATGACTTAAATCTGAATTATTTATGGAATGCATCCATCCACAGTAAAAAATGAAATAGGAATGCGTTTTGAACTACTTAAACAGTGCCTACCAGAGTCAGCAGTGCTGATAAATTTTTCATTTATCAAAGAAAGATATACTGTTTAAAAATCTAAGCGTTTATCATCGCAGTAATAAAAACTTAATGTTAAATGCTTGTTTATTTCACGTCTGAAGAAATGAAGCGTTGAATGCACATTTCTAGTAAATTATTGTAGTTCATATTTGTGGCCACTCAACAGCTCAGCAAATAAACATAGTTAAAATTACTGGTTCAAAACTCTCAAGCCAAATACATTTAAGACTGGATAGACTAATACGAAACTCAATTGTCATAAAACAATTTTAAACACATTTTTTTTGCGAGTTTTTGAATGTTTTGAATATTTATTCAAAACCGACTCTCAAGTGTCAAATTTTAAAGTACACGTAATACGTACAAGCAATGATGTATATTTGACATATATTTTGGTCCATTGGATAAAAGCAGTGCGTTTGGTTACAGTTTCGTAAGAAAGATCAAACAATATAGCAATTGCTGAAAATGTGTGGGGTTATTTCAACTTTTTGCTTAAAAGTTTTTCCTGTTGCGAGTAAAAGTTGCTTGCTTACTTAATAGGCTTGTGATAAGTTATTGCAAAAAATGTTGCAATAACATTTCGGGGATGGCCTATTGGTGAGATGATATCCATTCTTTGAATTTAAATGAATACATTTGCACCTAAATTGAATAGATGTTGAAATTGCTAAATTGAAACAAAAATGAACTCCTGGACAAAACTTAAGCCATAAAAATCATAGTTGACTGCTTTGTTGCTTGAAAATATCTACATCAACGTAGAGCCTGATTTTATGTTAAGAAAACAGGTTAGATATATAAATCCTACTCCCAAACTAAAAATTTGCTCTTTGGAATCATATGTTTTTTGTATTATTGTCTTCATGCATTACAACAAGGAAATTCTATTGGGTCAAGACATAATTATCAGCAGAAAACGACACGAATAAGCTTTGGCAAACCATTTTACTAAAACTGCCTTCAACACAGCGCCGCATTTCCAGTTAATAGGACAACAAATCTTGTCATACTCATAATCAACGTTTGCAACTGGCACAACAACCTTGTTGCGACAGCTGTTATACTGCAGTTTTGAAATTGAAACCAATCATTGAATTAAATTTGTAGATGTGTATAACTAAGGCCGAGCCGGCATAGCCCAGTGGTTATAACTATTCTACTGAGGGTGCCTTGTTTCAAGTTCAATCCGTGGTGATCGGCATAAATTAAACGAATCATTGTTTGGTAAAAAAGTTCATATTCAGCCTGCGTAATAACCAAGGACGGGGTGCTGGTGGTGTATAACAAACAAAACAAACAAGGCCTATGCATGTTCACTAAACGCTTAGTATAGTGTATAGTCAATGCACTGCAAAAAAGCCCGATACACGTAAAGCAACATCTTCTATCAAATTCAAGAGTACGTAGGTAAATCCACTGATAATAATGTAAATTCCAGTCTGCTAAATTACCTTATGAAACTGACTGGTGCGATGCTTGTTTTGTAGATGACTTTTAGTACCAAATAAACCTGAACAGAGCAGGCAGGTGGCCTGACGACGCACAAATACTTGGTTATCAAAGACTTTATAAACAGTTTTGTTCTTTTAAAAAGTATTTCAAATTAGGTAGTCTTTTTATTGTGAATGCAATGACCAGCCGTTAGCTTATATCATTACGAGTGGCATTTTAGAGTTTTGATTTACGTGGAAGTAACTGGATAAACCTCAATTTCTTTTGATATTTTTAGTTAGTTACTTTGGTAAAACTATGGAAGCTTAAGCTTCAACAATAATAATCAACAACATACGCGCGGATTTGAGAGAAGTTTTGCCTACGCCCTAGTGACGGTCCTGTACCTGAAAACAAAGCTTATACATAAAAACTTTATGGCATACGTAATCAGTCCTGACTATATTTATATGCAATGAGATAAGAACTGTTCCCTTTTTCATGAATTGCACACTCAATATTTCACAAATCAAACACGAGCATTTTTTATAGTTTAACACCGACTGCTTGGAATGTTTTATACCTTAGGATTTTGAATATGTTAAAGAAACCTAAGTATTTTAATTTCAATTCCTCTTGCATGTATCTACATTCATACATCGTGCAACTTGCAACCGTTCTATCAGAACAAGTGTTTGTGAGTTATCCAAAGTTTAGTCACGCAGTAGTAGTTTCTATTTGTACAGAGTCATGTTGTGGGATTTGCATTACGTATTTATCCAACAAGGGATACTGCCTTGGTTCAATTGAAATGTAAATGCTAATGAAATCAAAATTTTCTGCCAATTCTAAAATCTTTGTTACAGCGGGTTGCAACATCCTAATCTGTATATGCAAGTTTTGTAGTTGTAAAAATGCTTATCAAGTTTGCAATACTAAATTATGTTTTTAGTCACTAACATACATTTGTTCCTGTAAAACAATGGATTTGTCAATTTACGTGTTTGTGTACGCTTCGTAATAATGAAGATGCGTCAGATTTCCAAAATTGCAAGAATTTTGCATTTTAAAGGACAATGTTTTAACTCTCTGTCATAAATGTGTCAAAATGTTAGCTATTTTCAGTATTTTGACATTTTGTATATTTTATTTTGTTACATTGGTTTTACTGACTCCACTTTCGTAATCAAATTTTTTTATAAAGTAAAATACCCAGTTTAAGCACCATGTTAAAAAACGCAAAAGCTGGCAAAAAATCGTGTAATAATCTTAAGTTATTGTATGCGCGGTGCTTCACTGATTAATTCTGCTGCCGTTTTTAAATTATTCTCTAATAAATAAAACAGATCTGCTGAAAACGTTAATCCAAGGGTTCAACACATTGTTTTAGAGAACTTTCTAACGTATTAAGCGCAGCAATGAAGACTTGTAATAAACGCTATTCCACCCGCCTTATCTTAACAATGAAATATTTTATATACGGCCAACACACTACCATCCATACCTGCTGGGTTGTTATTTTTTCTGTGTCCTTTAGCTAGTTTTGAATTTGCACTATATTTGTACACACTTGTTTGCACAGCAATGCTCTTTGCAATTACTTATTGTGATAACGTGCCGGGATTCAAGTTGTAAAGTAATACTTCTACTCTATTTTAATTCGACAAGAAGTACGCAAGAAAATTTGCACTTAATCAACAAATGTCTAAGGCTCTACAGTTAGTTAGCCCTAATTATGAAGAATAAACTTTTTGACACGTTGCATTTTCTTAAGTTCGAATCAAACTATTTGGCTAATTATCAAAATGGAAATAAAATATTTTGTTTTCCTCAATGCAAGACATTAAGATGCCCAGCGGTTAGAATTTATTTGCAAATGCCATAGACAAACAACATCGGTACGAAACAAAGTGGAAGTATCTTCCCAGTAAGGTTTTCAGCTGAGTAGAAGAACTAGTGCTGAAATTGTCATTTATGCATAAAGAATTTTATCTGAGAAGGTTTACAAGCAGCGCAGTAAATAACCAAAAGCTTTGCAAATATAACATACTGGAAAATTGCTTTACAAGATTCTCTATTTTAGGTACTGAAATTACCACAAGATTTTCAAACGATCGTAATAGCGTTTCGTTGCTCAGTTCAATATGTCAAACAGTTTTTTGTGGTCAATTTTTAGCTTAAGCATATCTTGTAATACTTAATCCACCAACCAAAAGATTATTACAAATCTGGAACTTGATAAATCCATATTACATCGTTTATTACCAAAAGTCCTAGTAACGAACTGTCCCAAAATTTTATGACGATCTGTTGTTAGATAAAACTTTGTTAAAGGCTCCTTGTCTAATGCTACTAATGCAAAAATCCATAACAATTACAACCCTAGCCGATCTTTGTGCACCTAAATATGTTTTTAAATTGGCCTTTTAATTGCTTCACTTAGATATTGCTTAGATATATGCCCTCAGCAAGCATTGGTGAGGTTGTAAGGTTTTTGAATACTGTAGACTTTCTCGGTTAAGAACAAGAGTAAAATGCAAATACACAGCTACATTGCAGGATTTGCGTTCCTAAAATATTATTTTAGCTTAAAAATCTCATACATTTTCAGTTCTATAAAATTGGTTAGTTCGTAGACGTTATGAATTTACTTGCGCAGTTTTATCGCTCTTCTCTACACACATCACACTCTGTCAGACGTTTTACCATTTTGTACGTTTTCACACATCCATTAATAATTTTAACCATATCATAAAACATTATTAAGTTTAGAACTCTAGTTACACTTTTTAGCCTTTCAAATTCATGAGTACAATAAAATCGTGTTTCAAGAAACATCAAACCTGCATGTGCACTATTTTCATGTATTGCATTACGGCTAATTTATGAAATATAGTTATCAATTTGGAAGCAGATAATTGAGCTCTATAATCCTGAGCTCTATAATTCTGAGCTCTATAATCCTGAGCTCTATAATTCTGAGCTCTATGATCCTGAGCTACATTCATTTAGTATTTTTCACTATGATATTGCCTCAAGTATAATGCTAAAAGCCACAGATTGCCATAGCATATTTTTAGTGGTTGAGGTGACAGTTTCACGTCTACCATTATAATCATTCTAATTTTTTATCACAAATGGAAAAATGCGTGTTTAGGAATTCTCAGAGCAATCCCCACTTCTGCTATGTCTCACACAATTATGTATCATCTAAATTTTAAGCCTAAACCTAAACGGTTTCAAAAAAACTCGATTTAAGATGGGAGTAATGATGTCAAGCCTAAGTTAACTTAACCATAAAAGTAAGATAAACCTAATGTAGAAAAATGTGACCAAATCAAAACTACTTTTGCCAGTTTTAGCTGCGTTTTAACATATTTTAAGGCGTAGGGAGTTGACACTAAATTCTTATAAAGCATCTTTACAATATCCTTGATTTCCCGAGTTGGTGGATAACGTCTGGCCGCAACATGAGAGTTCCCCCATTCTGGTATCCCTTAAGGCAGCTAAAATGTAAAAATGCAAGTTGTAAAAAACATTAGTGTGAATACTTTTCAAACAAGATGAACAAAGCTAGAAATTATATTTTTTCAAGCACCAAACAGTATGAGAATATTTATATAAGTATTTGTAATTTTCAAAGCGGTCACGTACCCAAAAAAGTCGTTTTAGAAGTTTAGCATCATTAGTATCTCGGTCTTGAAACTGGTACCCATGTCTCGTTTAGTTCGAATTGAGGTGGTTTGCCCATTATTTTTAAGATGATTTTTTAAAATAAAGCGTTGGAGCACGCAATAAATGCACTAAAACGAGTTTGCACTGCATCACGGTTCCTTGCAATTTTGTAACCGTAAATGCCAAATTTATATAGGGATAACAAAATAAGTGTGCCAGAATAACAGGTAGATATCAGCAAACAAGCTTGGAGTAAATTTATAGATAAACAGAGCAAAATGCCCTCACTTTTGCTTTCACCAAAAATTTAACAGCGTATTTCACACACTACTTAACTGGTTTAAAAATGAGCACAGCTGTTACCAAAGAACTGCTTGTTTCATCGTGACTAGGAAAGGGTTTGATGATCCTATACAAACATTGTAAAAAACAATTATTATACATACATTTTATAAACAATAACCTGAACGTGAAAAATGGTTTTGAATCAACCATTAATTACCATGAAAATACTCATTGAAATCCTCTCTATTTCTAAAGTGATCAATTACCTAAATAAAAATGCTTGCAGAACTTTTGATTCGTCACTAACTCCGTCATGAAACTGATATCCGGATTTCTTTTATGTTCGGATGTAAATTCCTTTCGAATTTCTGAAGCTGAGATTTTGATCACACGATAAATGCGCTGAGAAGGTAAACGTACTGCAGTGGAATTCTTTGAGTGCTGTAAGATTATGTTGCAAACATTAGTAAAAGTATCACAGAAGAATAATGCCAATCTAACGGACAGGTGGCAAGCAACAAACAAAAAGTATTTTTCACCTATTTTCAAAGCACAATGTGTTCAATTTTACTTTCACAAAAATTACACTGTTTTTTATTTTAAACACTACCAAAATGGGTAGAAAAAGAAGTACAACTGACACCACAGAGCTGCTTGCTTTCTGGTGAGTAGGAAAAGTTTGATTATCCTATATAAAAAAGTAAGTAATTAAAACAATGCTTTTGTCCACCATTATCTCGTTCGGTTATATATATATGTTGCAAAAATTACTTAATACGCTACATGCAACTTACCCAGGTATTTTTTGCAAAAATGTGGAAACTTTAAAATGTTCCTCATGTGTATAAACATGTCTCAGTATAATAACAATAAGCTTTATTCACGCACTAAAATAACTGCTTGATGGTGACAACAACATGTTATTCCTCTCCAAATTATTCTAAAGGTGCTCTCAACATCACCAATTTTGCAAAAAAATCCAATAAATTCCTTGAGCAAAATTTTAGTTATGATATTTGGTGGTTATTAATAAAATAAGATTGTTGGTGAAGTGCACTGGTTAAAATTTAGCACTTATTCGATTTTGGAAAGTTTTTTATATAATTTAGTAACACGACAATTTTTGCTGAAGCTTACAGAAAGAAGCTGAATTGCACACTGAAGGGAGGCTAAGGCGGTTTGAAATGTAATGCTATGAAATAGCTTGGTGGTACGGGTCGACCCGAGTCTCTTTTTGCTGAGCTTTGTTTGTCGTAGCAACAGAGAAGTTGCGTCAGTTACGCAATGCAAACTGCCGCAAGCAATACTGCTTCAACCCCTTTCACTAAGCATGCTTTTGTGTTGTTAGGGAAATGTTCCCCTAAAGCCTTTTGTTCTTTCTCTCAGCTTTTTTCGCAGCCCACGTAAAATTTTATTACATTTTCCAAGAATAATATACTAGAACTTTTTACGTGCCGCGCAAATGGGGCCGTATTGTATTGTGTGAGGAATGCGTATGGATATATACTGATTTGTATTGAATAGCGAAAGTTAAGCAATCTCTAGTCTGAAGAATACATGAGCAAACAACAATGATACATAAGTACAAAACTACAAAAGCACAACAATATTAGTAAGATTTTTTATTGCAGTTTTTGTAACAAACAAAACTTATGGCAAGGAAAAACGCAAAAAAATGACTTTTGAAGCTTGAACTATGTTCCCCTCTTATGTTGTAAAATAAGAGCAAAAAAACCTAAGAGGCAAACATCGGGCGCGCGTTGTAGAAAATTCTACTTCTCTCGTTGAGTTGGCACAGCTGATTTTCCGGGGCGACTCCCCGCAGCAGAACCCCCTAGCACCCTCCAGCAGCCAATCCTTCAGCACTTCAGTTTGTGCTGATTTTTAGTTAAGTTTTAGGAAGTTTACATAAACTGTGCAATTTTTAGTTAATCTGCACAATTTTTAGCAGATTTGTGCAATTTTTTATTTAAATATCATGTTTTTGGTAATTTAAGCTTTGGTGCTGAGGGGTTGGCTGCTGGAGGGTGCTAGGGGATTCTGCTGCGGGGAGTCGCCCCGGAAAATCAGCTGTGCCAACTCAACGAGAGAAGTAGAATTTTCTACAACGCGCGCCCGATGTTTGCTAAGAGGGTGAGAGGGGGAAAATATCTTGATGATAGCAAGACGGAATGCGTCTTGTCTCTTCACACTGACAATGACAGAAAAGCATATTATTACTTAATTGCTTTATGGCTGCGGAATGTGTCCTTGTATGCTTTGTCATCCCTTTCACTTTTTGTATTGTGAACTCTTCAAAACCAGAAGAAAGAATGTAAATTGAATATGCTGAGTGTACGATGGCGTTACACATTTCTCAGAAACTGGAATCTAGTATTTTCGTCCGAGGGGCAATTAAAATATAAGGCCAAAAAGGTGTGTTAAGTACGCCTGTGCAAACCCAGAAAATAATATTTCAAATGCCGTTCCAGTCACCTTTTTTTAACTCCTCAAACCAAAATAATCTTGACAAAAGCATTGAATTATAAATAAAATTTGGACGAAGTTGTAATTTTTTATTGTTGCTAATAAAAACAATATAAGTATATAATACAGCGTGCTTAATGAAAGGCTATTACATTGATTTTATCTCCGATTTTCTATGTCTATTGTGAAATAAATGGCTTACATACGCATAAGTGTGTAGAGTAATCTGGATTACACTTGCTGTGTGTAGGAAGGTAAATAAACTGTCTAGGAAATCAGCATGACAACAAGCCAACTTGCGAACAAAATGTTCAAATTAATTAGAACAAGACAAAATAGAACTTTGAAATTGTAAGGCATCATGCCATTTGGGATTCAAATAAGCCAGTATTCACAAAGGGCCATATTGCGAACCTTATGGAGGGTGGGCCCAAGCCGCTCCGTAATGAGTCATATACCAATCGAAAGCTTATGACGAGCTTATCAAAAGTGTTGCTGTCAGAAGTTTTGCATGTAAACCTTATGGCAGCACCACATTGTGATGTCCATGTCTGGAGGGGCTTCAGACCAAGTTGCCAAAAAACTTCATACTTTAGGCGTCAAGTACCTGTGCAAAAGTTCTTCAGCTAGTCAAAATCAAACTATCAGTTGAACATTTTCATGTTTTCTTGGTATTCTGATTTTCTTGAAAAACGGTGTGGCGGATTTTACATGTAAAAATCGTAACTTCAAGAGGTCAAAACTGCCAATGGTTCACGGAATTGGAACTTGTGCCCAGCAACACTTTTGATAAACTCGTCAAGAGCTTTCGATTGGTATATAACTCATTACGGAGCGGCTTGGGCCCACCCTCCATAAGGTTCGCAATATGGCCCTTTCTTAACTACTAGCTTAACAACTTTTGTGTAGCCCGATTAATTACACTGAACTACAAGATTGAAATGCTGTTTTCTGAGCTACAAACATTACTATATTACATTTATTGACGTTCATTGCAGCCAGAGTATTTCATTCCAGCTCAGCAGCAAAATCAGAAAACCACTCAATTGTCATCATCATCGCTGTTTTAACATTGTGCGTATTGTGAAAGGCAAGAACAGAGTAAAGCACACTTGTTGCCCATGTAGTACCTATTTATTTCAACACGCAGTCGTAGTAGTAAGTGCTCTGTTCCGCTTGCACTTGTTGAGGATTATGCGTGTAGGCTTACCTATTTAAAGAGAAAAAATGTAACAGTATTCTCAACTCTTTCCATTTCTCAGTCTGCAGAGCACAGCTGCCTTTTATTTTGTTCGTACAAGTGTTCTTCAGCACTGGTCTCTACGAAGTTGGGAAAGTACATTATGGATTATGGAATTTACTTTTTTGAAAGTTGACCTTTCAAACTGAACTCTATATACAGCTACCAATGTGAAGCAGTTTTGAAGAAAACATTTCCCAAAAACTAAAAAGGCTTGGATTGGAAAACCATACCCAGTTTTAAAGTTAATCTTGTGTAAAGAATCCACCAGTAAGGTGTACAATTATCCCACTGGCAAATAGAACTTTCAATTTTACCAATAGTTTAATAGTTCAGACAATTTAGTAAAATGGAGACAGCCACCGGTCAAATTTGCATTTTGTGCTGTAATCAGTTTTTACCAATAAACCAGAAAATTTGCAGTGACCCTGGAGCAATTCAGTCAATTTCAGAAGTTTTTGTTGTATTGGGTATTCAAGTGCAAAATGTGCAGAAAATTAACCGTTTGGTGTGTAATGATTGCTGTGATACTCTCAAGGATGTTACTAAGTGGCAGAGCGTTCTTCGGTTTTTGGAAAGCCGGATGAAAACACTCAAAAATAACTTGAAAAATGCTTTACGTTCAATTTTGCACAAAATCCAGCAGGGTGATAAGCTTAGTGTACGGGTTAGGGTGTGGACAGATGAGTATCCAGAGGAAGTGCTTGAAATTCGGGATGGAGTTGCCAAGCGTAAGAATCACAATTTATAAACTAATTAATGATGTGATAATATTTGGGATTTAAAAAATAGTTGCAGAAAAATGGCAAAGGGATAACCGAAATTCTTGCAAACAACCTAAAGTAATGCCGGAGGAAACGCCAAAAACCACAGAATATGGTTTGACTTTAAAGCCATCAACCGCATGGGAAACCAAACCTGGCACAAAAATCACTCCGTTCAAAAGTCCTTGTTCTGAAAATGAGCACCGTTTTAGGGATGGAGTTGCTAAGTGTAAGTAGTACAGTTTAGTATTCTAAATGATCGAAGTTGTTAAACCTGCGAATTATTTAAAGATTATTTCAAAAATGCTACTAACAAGTTAAAAACAATACCTCAAATTATAAAACCGTTTCTCATCTAAAATACGTTGCCATGCACAAAATACGTCAACTCAAGGTCATCATAGAAATGATATATTAGGTTTCTAAAGTTTGCTATCCATCATATTTTAAATCATAGGTTATCATTTCCAGCCATAAACAAACTGCATGCTTATAGTAACGAATTGTGCAAATTAGAGTAGAAATATAGTGGATACTGGAAAAATCCATCTATGGGTGCAAGTTTGTGCAAGTATGCTATATTTTGGAAATTCATAAACGCGATTTTGATGAACAAACTATTTTATACGCTATTTCATTGACATCCTGTATACCAAAATGCAACCGTTATACTTATTTGTGTTATGTTCTATACAGTAGCGCCGGTTTCTCTTTGAGACTTATTGTGATAGCGATATTTTAAAAATAACGTGTTTAGTCTGTCAGTGTTTCTAAATTCAACATTTTTAACAGTTTCAGAAAAACTGGAAACAACTAACCGGAAACCTTCCAAGCAGCCTTCACGAATAGCCGGGAATATCCCAAAACCCACGAAAATGGAGAAAAATGTAAGGCCGCTATGTTTCTCAAATAAAGTGAGGAAAGTTCAGCCATTAAAAACCCTCAATAGCCGTGACAATCGTAGCCGAGCAATGCCAATGGCTCATAAAGATATCCCTAGCAAGACTATTCCTCATCTTTGGAAACAACCCACGAAGGCAATAATGAAAGACAGGAAATTAAAAATGAGAGCGATTGTACGTGTGAAGCGATTAACGGAAGGAATGATTCTAGCGGAAAAGTACAAACTGAAGAAGAAGAAATCCCGTAAAGTAGTGTTGATATCATTTGGGAGCACTGATGAAAGCAGTTTGCACAGCGACCAAGTGGAAGTGGAAGGAAGCGACCATTATAGCAGTGCGGAAAGCTCCGTGGTTTACGTAAGAAGAAAGAGGTAAACTGTTAAAATATTCTAATGCACGTTGTGGTGAACAAATTGGATTCTAAATTGTTTGTTTGATTTTTTAGCAAGCTGAGCTTATGGGCCCAGAAGGTAGTTGCGGCTCTTTATGGGAAACAGAAATTTGAGCAGAGTTTGAAAAAGGAACAGCCAAAATGGAAGCTGAAGTTCAACAGAAAGCTGAACCGACTCACGTACGCGCGAGTGCCAATTTTGCTGCTGGAGAAAAGTGAATGTCTAAAGTGCGGCAAGTGTCGAGGGAAGAAAGCATTTCAAACTGATAGGCGACCGGAGAGTTATTGGGAGCAGATTACTGGGCATATTAAAAGTGTGCACTTGAATGAAGAAAATGAGGATAAAAGCGTTAGGGTGAAGGTGGAAAAGAACTGGGATCAGGAAACTTGGGAGTGGAAACCGAAAACGAAACTAGTTCCACAAGTTTCTCGTGCAAATGAGACCGGTCATAGAGTAATTGGCTATGTGGAGAAACCTAGTGAAAAGAAAATGGAAACGGGAAAATTGAATTTGAGAAAAAAGAAATGAGGAAAGAATTTGAAATGTTGCAAAGATTTATTGGGAATTTTGATAGGAACTTTTAAATGCCTCAATTGATCACATGAGATATATTTTATCAGTACTGAAAATATTAGCAAGAAATGGAACGAAATACCAGAATTTTTGCCTGTTTCTGTACTAGTTGAAAAGAGTTTACAATTTACAGACAAATTGAAAGTTTTCTTTATGTGAAATCACAAATATACTTATTTAAATAAATATTTGTATTTATATAAATAAATATAAGTTGAGCTGGTCATATAATGAATGCAAATTAATGTATATTAGCTTTTAGTTA
Source organism: Entomobrya proxima (assembly GCA_029691765.1). Taxonomy (NCBI): domain Eukaryota; kingdom Metazoa; phylum Arthropoda; class Collembola; order Entomobryomorpha; family Entomobryidae; genus Entomobrya; species Entomobrya proxima. Next base: position 46,758,640 of record CM056173.1, on the reverse strand, counting down.
ATATTGTTATATAGTACCATATTATATATACTTATTTCATACTTTATTGGTAAAAGAAGAATTTTTTTTGTTTTCTAAAACGACCTGGTCAATAACTTCAATTTTTCGACTCTTCTGAGCAGTGACTGGAAGAATTAGAGGACAGTCATATTGAGAAGAAAATGAATAATGCTAAACTTTTAGTATTTGGTGGACAGTACAGGTGTTGAGTAACCATTGCTGTATGTTTTAATTTGGAATAGCTTTTACTCTTAAGTTAAGGTTGAAATTTTTTTGCTGTGTAAACATTTAAAAAATTTATATAAGTATGTAGTTGATTCCCGAAACACAAACTGGCCACGGAAGTAAAGTCAAGTAAACGTTCGCAATTTTGTAAACCCTATTTGGCGTTATTCTCGGTTTATCCAAGTTCAATAAGAATCCTGTTTGTTCCAAGATCAAAAAATGTACAAAATGAAGCTTTTATAAGTCGAATTTTGAAACAAAGTTTAAAAATGCAGACAATATTACTGTATATACTGATTTGCTGTATAATCCCGCTTTTGTTTTATTTTTCAATGGCTATGAACTAATTTGCACAGAAAATATAATTCACGTGTGACCAGCTAAGAGACTTTCGGGATCATCATGCTGTAAAAGATAAGGATAAGAACGTGGGGAAAAATAAAGTGAATTTAAATAGACCATTGCTATGAAATTTGAATGTTTGCTGAAAGTACCAGCATTTTGTCTCTTATTTAATTATTTATAAACCTGGTAGGATTTCGTTTATGCATTGTTTGCTTCAGCATGAGTTTTATTAAAATTGTATAACTTGATTGTATAACTTAAAGAATTAAAATAACTGCTAACAAATGACTCAGGATTTAAAATAGGCTGCTCAAAATCGCGGAGCAATTGGTTTTAGCAAAATAATTCTTTAAAACTTTGTGTTGTGTTAAATAATGCATAATGTATTTGTATTCCTTAGATTTTTCTACTTTAGAATAGAAACAATAAAGTTTTGTGATTTGTAAATTAACTATAAGTTATACAATTGTATCTAGCCTTGCCAATAATTTGTCTGCATTTAGCTTTAACTAGATTAGGAATATATTTGAGAATTTAATATTCCTTTCAAAACAGTCAGATGGAAATATACCTATGATGCATTTAAAAATGTTGTTTTAAAATTTGCGTTCCTTCTGTTTTTGTTTGTATAGCATTTTAATAAAGGAAGTAAATAAATCAAGCAATTTAAAGCAAACAGGCTATGACTCATTTTGAATCTCGTGTGATTGCAAAACTTCATCACCATTTAATGGCCAACATAATGTTGGCAACATTTTAACCGTTCCTAACAGGAACTTCCTATACAAAATCTTCCGTTGATTTGGATATATGATTTAGTAGGAATCGACAAGTTGCCAGTGATAGTTTGGTATTTCAAAACTGCATATGAATATCCACAATAATGTGTAAAAATTACGCTGAACCTGAATGATTACCGTATTGTGCAGGTTTAAAAATTGAACAATAATTAGAAGATTTTTGTGTCAGAGATGCATATAAGATGATTCGGAAGTTAATTTGGGAATTCATACATTGAATCTCGTAAGATATTACAGATTTTGGTGGACTTGTACACATCAGGACATTCTCCTTACTTCAATAGCAACTACATTTTGTGTGCAAATTGCAAAAAAAGTTTGAGATCCTGCATTCTTCATCCTGATACTGCTACCTGTATAACATGCAAGTATGGGAAATACCAGAGCGTTGCTCAAAGTAGTTTCGTTGTACAAGAAATGATGCTTGGTTCTTAATAGGAATGTTCATATGATCCGTTACAAAGCCAATAATATATTTTGGTTTGTGCATTGACCACCATAATATGGAAAATAAGTTATTAAATTTTTTGGGTAACAAAAGAGAAAATGTGCAATTTCCCAAAATATTATATACATTATGCATGCAAGTTAACAACGCAAGTTTCCTACTCTACCATATTTATATTCAAAGCACAACTCTATTCTGTTCCAAATTACAGTTTTTGTAGTTTAGGAAATTTTTAAATAGAAGTAGCACAAAATGCGTTCCCCATATGTACCTGCTCACATTTTGCCAATGTAATGGGAATATTTAGTTGTAAATTAGATCTAGCAGACTTTTTTATGCGTATATAAAGTGCGACATCAGAATTACCAAAATAGGTTTAGGCTTTCGTTTTGCTTTGTACAAATTCGATATGGTAGTCAGCGTGCCTTATCAAACTGGTTGACAGCAAACTGACTGAGTTAATAAATTACTGTAGAATTGGAATTACGTTAAATTAGATTTTTATTACTGTAAACTTGAATCACTTTCAAATTTATTAGGAATGAAATCCGTAAATTATATATATATGCTAAATTCTGTGGGAGTGTATTGTGTAAGTGTTTCCATTTTTCGACATGGCCATTTTATCGATACCTGTTTGTCGCTTCTTCTTTGTTTTATTAATTCAACGTTTTTCAGCTTTGATTTAAAAATTCCTTAGCTTTTATTAAATACCAATGAAGAACCTATAGGCCTTCATGTGGCACAATGGCAGGTAATTTGAGTCGTGTAATGAGAGTACATATAAGGGTACATAGACTCGGTAGTTCTATCAAGAAAACAACGTACGCACCGACTGACATAGAAAACCCAGATTTACCATAAACAGAAATGTACACACAGAGCAAAAACCATTTCTGGCTGCTAAGGGTATCAAAAAATATGCTTATTTTTCAGTTTTGTGGCATACCAAACCCATTCAAGCAACATCGCATCATTTTGCTCGGCTTCATGAATAGTGCCTGGAGCAAGTTTGCAAAAAACTAACAATGTTGCACCTGTTGCTAGGGAAGAAATGCTTGTCTGGTGTACCCACTCAAGTGGGTGCCACTTCTTGGCCACACCTAGTCAAAAACCTTTTCTACTTTACTCACACAATCAGTCAGTCTGCACCAGTATCCTAGTCTCTCCAGTTGAAAAAAAGACCAGGGTTAAATCCGTGCTTTTTGTGAATCAAAAACTTAGTTACGGATATAATAGTGTGTCTTTATGTTCCTTTTCGTGAATAATCTAATTTCGAAATGGAAATAGTGTACGGATTTGGCATTCATTATTATCTGTGTTAGTTGTTTTCCACAAACCATGTGAAAGTTTTATAATCGCTCAGGGAATTTTTTTTCAAACTACTAATTTTCAATATTTAAAACAATCCAGAACCGCACTGTAATTAAGTTCACGGTTATGTCACGGTATGTTCACTACATTTTCATAAATTGGTGATACGTTTACTACGTTTAAACAAGAAAATACAATTTTATTTAAATTGCAAATTTTAATCATCGATAATTTAAAACGCATGCTGCTGCCAACGTGACCTTAGAGGGAATTTGCAGCCAGCTTGACTTTTGTACAAGTACCCCAGCTCCTTGAAATGTCGTTCAACTGCTGAAAATGGGTAAGAGAAGATATTTAGAAAATGCCTCTATCAAGTTAATTTATAAGTGCTTTCCTTTTCACCAACATTTAATGTCTGTCATATTATGTCTGTAATCATATTTTGTTCTTTTAAAACTACCAGAAACAACTGGAAATATTTGCTGGCTTTGTAAACCGTTTCTACAATATAAAGCACTGCAGCATTACCAACGTCATCGTGTTTAAAATTATTTGTGTTCATCCCAACAATTTGTTTAAAATAGTGCTTATTTTAATAAGTGAAAGTAATAGCGTTTCTGCCCTTACACTATTTTCCTAACACGTGAATAAAATAAGTACCGTTTTGGTGTTTTGTTACGGAATCTTATTTCAGAAACTTATTACACAAGCAAAAAAATATTTTGACCTATCAGTGCACCTTACGCCAGCTTTTAATGTATCAGCGTTTCTAACCCAGGCTACATCATAAGTTCGTGTTTCGGTGTTCGATGAAAACTCGTGCTTGTGAGCTGAAATGCCATCCATATCATTGACAATAACTTCGTTTTGGATAAGTTGTCTGTGGAAGCTGCTGAAATATTATGAACATTTGAGGATTTTTTACGTAAGTTGAGTACTTAGCATTTTCCGTAGAAACAGGATACATGATTTATATATATGTAGTGGTCAAATTTCTGTTCTGATGAATCGTCAGTTGGATAGATTAGACTTTTATTGTGGTAGCAAATAAATACTCTTAGTAATAATTATCTTTTTGATACTACAGACGCTTCGATGTCGCAGCTGAAAAATTGCAGTGCTGATGTTAGCTGTTGGAAGGACTCATTTATTTAAGGACGCCGTAAACGTACAACATTTTTATATCGTCAAGTTTACAGTAATATAATTTGGCAATTTTTCCTAACACGGCTATTGGTAAATGAAATAGATAGCATACTAAACAAAAACGTAAAAATCATGAAACTTCAGGGTTTTAAATTAATTTTAGTGGATAAATTGAATAAAGTCTGGTCGAATGTCGAATTTAACGATCTATAAAACCATATAGCCTACTTGACAGATTTGGTCGAGTAATATAATAAGCAGATGCTTTGAAACAAGTTGTGTTTATTTTTGTCAAACGTTCCTAAAGACTGCAGGAGAAAAAAAAGTTGGCAACCTTGCAAAAATGTGACATTTTAAAAACTATTTTCAGAATCCTAATAATTTACACTATTTTATGGTATTTCTTTGAAATTTGAACGGTGTTTTACACTTTGGAGCGTTCAAGGTTGAAACGCTAATGCTGAAATTTTGTCTGTAGAACGAAGTTACACAGGATTGTATACCAAATTGAAAATGTAGGAATTTATCAAACATGGCATAATTAACTGCTTGTCTAACAATGGTGTAAACCGCTATAATAATATAATAATCAAGAAAACGTTGCCAGAAGTCATGAGAGGATTAAGGTGTTAGCTATAAAAGTAAAAAGTAAACGCTTTCCCTTGCTCTTTGATATTGTAGATTCATTGTATTGCTAAAGGTCAATTGCGTATTTGTTGACTTCAAAACAATACTTATTAAGATTGAAAGCTGAAGGCAACTACCCGAGCAAATACCATAGTCTATCAGTTAATTTTATTACAATGGCGGTGTCGACATATTTTGTGACGGTATAATTGCAGAAAAGAATCCGCTGTATTTTCGTACTACCACAATAAACACCAAAGAAACTCCGTGAATGCAACTCACTGTGTTCATTTACATACTACGATAAATTGCACGAAAGGAAAATTAGTTAAATTCTCGGGTTAAACCCTTTGAACAGGAACTGCAAGCTCAGAAACAACTTGTTTCAAACGAGATTTAATAAAAATTGGTTCCATTAAATATTTGCTATTTTCAGTGTCGTTATATGCCTGTAGAATGCTACAAATTCAGTTTGTTAGATAACTCTACGAAAATTAAATTACTTGGAACGTACAAAGCTAAAAGTAGGACTAAACAAATTAGCAGCTTTATAGTTTATGTATAAGGACATGTTTAAAAATACAGATAGAGTAGAATATCTAAACGTTGTAAGCGTGTACTTTCCAGGTAGAAAGAAAACATGAATTTCATTAATGATCAACACAATCAAAACGCACACAAAACGTACCGAAAGCGCCCGTAAAGCTTATTTGCATATTAGTGTTAGAATGATTCAACGGCTTAGGAAAAAGCAGGTTGCCTGCGCTAGTCGAATCCCATATGAAAGTTTAAATGAAGTTTTTGGAATTGAACATTTCCTTGAACTTATTTTAAAGTTTGCAGATTGCAAGAAAGATTGTAATGATTGTTTGCTAGTTATTGATGAAAATTTGCAAATTGTGTAAACCCCAAACACAGACAAATTGATTAAATTTAGGCGGCAGCTTGCTTCGCATTACAATTTATAAACGCAAAAGCGTTTTAAATGGTTTAAGTAATAAAGTCACAAGTAAACCGTTTAGATATCAAACAAGATGAATCCTATACTATCTGATAGTCTGTTTTGAGTAGATCCACATGGTAATTTCTGAAATGGTCTTTTGCTGTAATGAAACAGATTAAGGACATACACAATCAATAACTTTTTAAACAGTGGAAATATGGCAATATACAAATGTAATGTATGTGCTTTGCTAATTGTTTTTATAACCCTTAGGGTTTTTTGTGGTAAACACAATACATCTCAAGAGACGTTCTTCTCTGTTTAGGATATTGTGTATTTTTAACATTTACTTAATTCCAATCTAGCTCAGTTTAAACAATATTATTTGCATTTCAAAGTTTTTGCAAGCTTGGAAGACTTAATGTAATAATCACAATGTCATGATAAACATTGCATACATTTTATCAAATGTGATTGGTAAGAGCTTGTGTCGAATTGTTGTACTAGAGTCTTTCTGCTTCTTCTGAAGTTTCTGCTAGAAGTCTAGTCTAGATTTCATGACTTGTTATCTACATATTTGTCCACGTTTAGCATACAGCTTGCTGCGACAGATCAGTAGTGTGTACGAATGGAACCAAGCACTCAGACACGTATCAGCGCAGACGCAATATTTGCACAGAGAAGGGCTTTACAGGATAATCAAGATACAAGCAATAACTATATCAGCTGCAGGTAAACAGTTATGAGACAAACGCAAATCGCTTCAGTAGAATTCATGATATGAAACAATGCTTTATTACAGTTATTGAAGTTCGCTTTATCTCAGGTGGTATATTCAGGTAACAACATCTCAGTAATTGGTACGATTTATGTCAAACTAAGTCAATTCACCAGCTTAATGGTAAAGTACGTTAATATCTGTTCTGCCAATTTTATTTGTGGTCCTGACTTAACAACGGAATTTTGTTGGTTATAGTAATAGATTTTACGGTTATAGGAGCCATCAGAAATTCTATGGTTATATACTTGAATTCTATTGGTAATTGTTGAAATGCATAAGTTCACAGAAAATTTATGTACAGCTAAATTTCAATTGAGTAAATGCATACTCATATGTTTCTTCCGATTATGGCAAGGACAGACACTGGTCAATCTTAATTTTCATGTCTTTCAGCTCGAGTTCTTACAAGGAAACCTTTTCAGGTGCCAGTGCGATCCAGAGACGAGATATACCAATTCTGGTCAAGTTTAGTGCGTAGATGACGAATCTGAATTTTGTTTTCTGCAAAAATAATGTTTTCGTCTTCTACAGTAGGATTTATGTAGCGCGCGCAAGCTGCATTTGACGCAGTTCGGCGTAAGCGCAGATACTATTGCGCCTCCCTCTTCTCTCTGCATTTTGTTGCTCGTGTAAGAGAGAGCGCGCGCTTGCTTCTTCTCTTCACATAGCAAAACAAGCTTTTCCTCTTCCTTCTCCTTCCTCTCTCTTTCAGCGCAAACAACAAAAAAGTAGGGGAAGGAGGAGCAAAGATATGCTGCGCTTACGCCGACGCCAAACTGCGTCAAATACAGCTTGCGCGCGCTACATAAATCCTACTGTAGAAGACGAAAACATTATTTTTGCAGAAAACAAAATTCAGATTCGTAATCTACGCACTAAACTTGACCAGAATTGGTATATCCCGTCTCTGGATCGCACTGGCACCTGAAAAGGTTTCCTTGTTAGATTTTTTCAGTGATCAGAGACGAAAACTATTTGTCGTTCAGAAAGTACCAGCATGAATAGAAAATAATCAAGCGAACGACCTGAAGTGTCTTAGTATATGCAAGGATTTATGAACGCACACATCATATTTTCTTCAATTGAATAAGTCATATAATTAATAATAAATTTCAGTAATTTGAACTATCACTCTTTAATATTATATTTACATTAAGCTAACTATACAGTTTACAAAACTATTATGTTCTGGTAGTTTCTGAAATGCTAGGACATATGCCTGTGCAATTTTTTTTAAATAATACATCTGGCAGCCTGTGTTCTACAAATGTATGTAGAGTACATTATATAAGAACAATCAGTTTCATAACATACATTAGATTTATGTCTATTTGACTGGTTCTGCCTATCACTGGTAGTTCGTATTTGGATATCATTTGGAATTCATCCTCTAAAAAAATCTGCGGTAACGACCTTTGACTCAATATAAATTACAATGAGTTTGGTTGCAATTGCTGGTAGTTTGCTGGCGTCTGCAGAAACTTAATGCCTGTTGTGCACGAACCTACACATTCTGCTTTACAATCAAATGCAATGCAATTTAGCGTGTCCTTTATTTGATTACGCGCCAAAGTTTGGATTTTTTCCAGTATCATACGTAGTTGCCAGATATTGCACGTCTAACCAGCTCTTTTACATTTTGTGCAACGAAACCTTCATTGCATGATTTTTAAGGCTACTTTTACATTCAGACGAATGTACCTTGTTGTTTGCTCTTTCATTAAAACATGTAAACATTTATTGTTTACCATTCAGTTGCAAGACAGTGTCTACAATTATTCTGGATTTTTTATTTACATTATACTTAAATTTTGAAAGCAAGAAATGTAACTTTAAAATGACCCACATTATGTTTACGACATAAATGGGAAGAGCACCTGGATTATGCTGCTGGTAGTTTTGACATGGTTATGTGTAAAGTAAAGCATGCTAGTATTCTGCCCTCTAGTATTCCAAAATTCCGCAGAAGTCAAGTTTTATTCTGTTTCTTTGACAAAGTGAGCATGGATTATTGTAACTTTTCTCATTGAAGTTATGCTACTTCTTGAGTTTCCGGTATGTGTAGACGAATGTACGCATCCTAATTTCAGGTTTTAATTTAACAGCTAGTGGAAAACGAAATATATAATCTTAACATTTATTAAAATATATTTCAAAACTGATTTTTTTGTTCTGCATCCCTATGAACATTGTGTTGGGGTTTATTGGTATACCCAGTACAAACCAAGCACAACAGTGCAATTAAAGTTTTCTAGGATAAAGAGATATCATATTCTGGAACAATATATCCCAAGCGGTGGGTGATATCGGATGGAAAAATATAAACAAACATGCTTTGCTTGCTTCTATAGGAACTCCAAAATTTATCGTTTAACATTTTTCGGTGATTCTTACAAATAAGCTGTAACGTGTCTGCAAAAGATGCAAGGTGTATCTTCTGAGAATTTGAATTTACAATCAGGGTTATACTGCAAGGAGGCAAATTTACAAAATTAGAAAAAATAGTGCATTACATAAAATTAATTTTGCAATACGGCTAGGACGGACATTTCGCCATAATGCATATGGCAGTATTTGTCCGTTTCCATTCGGTGTTCTCTGACACTACTGAATTTACACTAATAAAATATTAGCGGTGTTGCACAAACGACTGATTTTTGCATAACAAGAATAATAAATAAATAATTTATTAGTTCTCTGCAATGTGGTTGGATATGTCTTTACCTCTTCAACAAGCCCAGACACAAACTCCTTTTACTTTAGCTTTTGGCAGTTTTTGTTCCCTAACACACAAAACTGAAACAAGTTTAAGGCATTTTCTTAAAACCAAACTTTGTACGCGTAAACTAACCAGGCTGGAATTTATATTGCTTGTAAAATTCATATTTGTTAGTTGATTTACGATATTATATGATATTTGTATTATTATTTGCGTTCATCATAATAGAGTAATGAACGTTTTAAACCGGCTGTACATTTTTTTGTTTCATCAAACTAACCACACGCAAAACGTGTTGCTTTATTACAGCAGAGAACCAGTTTGCCTACAGGATTTATTAGAATGAATAAATTCGCAAATTTAGATACAAAGTTATTCCAAATTCCTATTCACTTTAATAATTGGTCTAGACATTTCCGGATTTTGACGTCTTATGCGTATATGCCCTCTGTGGGAACTTAATAAAAATAAAACTGGTTTCACACAATACCAAGTTAGGTGCAATAACAGCTCAGAATCTGAGCCTCAGATTAGAAATTGTTGCAGAATATAAGCAAATGAGTGTTGAGTAATTACAAAATCAAACATTTTGTTTGATTTTACGAGAAATAGAAATAAAAATTTAGTAAACCCCAACTTTCTTAAAATATAACACCATAGAAAATGACAACTGTGTAACCTTATTGCAAATATATTGATCACAATATGTTTATTGATGCTGCTTGGACTAAATTAATATTTTACTATCATTGCGTTTTGATACCGTTTTAGATTTAAAAACCACATTAAGAAGATAAGCATGCAGAACTGCATTTACGTATTATTGCATACACTTTATGTGTTATATAATATATTTCCCATTAGGTCAAAATTCAAATTCATCTAAGAAAAACTTGCTGCAATATGGCAACAAAATTTACAATTAAAAACAACATCATTTGTGCTCGTCTTTTATTTTGTGATAACCTTTCCCGTATACACCTAATTCTATATCAAGAAATTTTATAATAGGTATTGAGTCAGCAAACAAGCCACTCATTATTTCAAAATTCGATATCATATTATTCGATTGTTTGTTGAATGGTATTGCTGTGCTAGCCCAATTTAAAACGAAACCTCACATTTCACAAAAAAGAATCAAGTTGACAATATGTATCATTCTATTTTGTTAAGTAAGGATAAATTGAAAGTTTGTGGCTTTAGTTATTTTAAAAAGGACGTCCGTTTGTAGTCTCCGCAAAGCACTAATATGTTTCAACTTGTGTTACAAAGACGGGTGCATCAAATCCTTGGATATTGTTATAGCCATGTAGCATGTGAGCATTAAATTTCTCATCCCTAGATCTCTTTAATCTTACTAATTGTTGGTTTATCTAACTTCGAAACAAAACATTCATATATTCCAAAATGATTTGCTAACGTATTGTTGGGATGATTATTTATTCCAATACGTCAGTATACTTTGGGTACGCATCAAAAATTCAAAGATGCAGATACGTTGAAAATTAAAGGCCATGTGCTCATCACAAAGAATAAGTATTAGATATTTTAATGCGTATTTGTATTCGAATACTTGTGCAATGGACATTCTTCGTATCTTTCCTTCACTTTCCTTGCATGAATACCGTAGTCTTTTGCTGAAGATTGTAAATAATGTGTAGTGTAAGTTATACAGGTTCGCGTTTGCCAATCGGGGAAACGAATACATAAATAAAACAACCTGGTGCTAAGGCACACTTGATTTTTCTGCTGAAGCAATAATTTCCAAGAGATAAACAAAGAGATCTCCAAGAGATATTTAATGGTTAAGGAGATGGTATACTATTTTTGATGGATGGGATTTTGTGTAATTCAATAAAAAACTATAAGCTCAAATATTATTAATGACGATGGCATGAAAATAAATTTTGACAACAGAGCCAGTTGTTCGACCCACAACATTGTTATTTCACTTGTGCGATATTATGAAGCCGTTTAGTTAAATAGCCTTGTATAGGGTTCAGTAAAGTTTAATTAAAATAATGTAATATACTGTATAAAAAGGTTTATTGTAAAGCCTCAAATCAACAATCAATTTGGAGGCTGGAATTAAGCACGACTAACAGACCCCGCTAACCATTTCAATTTAGGATTTCGTTGGTTACTTAGCAGCATTGAAATGATCATTATAAAGGTTCCCCTCTAAAACGTATAAAAGTTTAATGCTGGATACGCATTCTATGTCAGGAAAAAAATTGTCTGACTTCTCTTGACTTGCACTCTTTGAACAATTTTTGATATGATAACAAGCAAGATTTTAAAAAACGCCTTTTAGCTATTAAAAAATTGCAGTAGTGGGAGTTCATGTGAAAAAGTTTTAAATGTAAAAATCTGTTTTCTGATAAAAAATACTATTAAACTTTCGGTTAGTCGCTGTCCGCATTATACTACAATGGTAGCGTAAATGTTGAAACTGAAACTCCCGTCTGTTAATACTACCAGGTTTTTTGGATTGTATGTGCATTTTTTACGAAATTCTGACTAGAATTTTTAGCTACTACAACAATAAAATTAGTAATAAATGCGTGAGTTGTTCAAGAAATTCGGTGAAAGTAATTATTGTAACATTTCTAAGCGTATCACTAATTGTAAGTGTAATTATCTTAGTCAACGTTTTTATGTTCCATGTTGTTTGAATAACGGCATGAAAAGTTTGCTTTTAGTAGTAACTTATTCATTCCAATTTGTTAAAAACCTTTGAAGGGATTGTCTAATGAAGCTTGGTTATAATGCAGCTTGTCAATATGTGCAAATACAATATATATAAATACAAGTAATTTTGCAACTGGTAAAAAGGTATGTACGAAAATTGTAAAATCACATAAGTATTTTGAAACATTTGTTCACCACGCCAATATAAAGCATTTGAATAATAAACGAGATATTGGAGTTTCTTCATTAACTAAGCCCTAATGTACTCCCAAAATGTTACGAAATCCCAGTCACTGCTTTCGAAGAAAACGCAAAAGTATGAAAGTATCAAGAAAACTTGACTGTTCGGAATTTATAATATCAAGCATTTTACTGCAAATTATATAACAAAAGTGGTTTTACTAACCCGGTTTCGACATTTTGGTTGAAAGCAACTTCCAACAGTCCAGATCCAATAAAAGTTTTGAAAAAATAGGTATTTAGCAAAATATGGGTATTTAGGACCAAATAAGCATTTGTAAGGACGTTAGGTACTAGTTGGTATTCCTATGCTTCCTGAGTCGTCTAGTCAGAATGCTTTGGCAATTCATTATATATTTCAGTTTTTAGCAGGTGATTGCTTTGTCGGTTCTGTTACGTGCTATTGTAATCCACATTACAAAACCACATAGAGAACACCAAGATTAAGTACAAAAATAAACCGCCAACCTGAAATAAGCAAACGATTTACCGATCTGAACACTTGCAATACTAAACCGTCAAGTTATCCAATCAAACAGTTTGTCGGATGTTCTAACAATTTTTGATTTCATAAATATCTTTTACAACGCAAACCTGCATTCATACTATAAAAATGAAAACTAGCTTTGAAAATTACGTACGTATTATAATTAGCTTAAGTTGTACGGTGAGATGTGGATCCACAGAAATTGAACCCGCGTGAGTGCTCGAAAATTTTTGCGTTTAGACAAATGGTGTTTAAACAGTTTTACTACATAACAAGATAAAATAACCAACTTGGGTGATTGCTAGGAGTTGAACAATTTTCTAGTTAAAAATGCTAAAATACATTTGAAACATTTTAGTCTCTAGGTTAAATGCTAAAAGTTAAATGACAGTACTGCAAATGTATGCAAGTGTACTTATTGTAGTTTATGGCTTGGATGACCAAAAAGCATTTATTGCTTAAAACACACAAACTCCCATCTCATATGTAATATTCATTCAATTGATGGCGAAATACCCCACTTGCAATGGGTCTAGGCTATTAGCTCCCGAACCACCTAGCTCCCGGTGGCCAGTTAGCTCCCCGACCCACTTGCTCCCAGACACATTAGCTCCCCGTGCCATTTGCTCCCAGGTAAGTTTGCTCCCATAACCACTAGCTCCCGGAGCACTTGGCTCTCATGCCAACTTGCTCCCTGTTCCATTTGCTCCCAAACTATTTGCCGCCTTAGGACTTTAGCTCCCAGGCAAGTTTGCTCCCAACAATTTACTAAACAGTGCAAAGTCCTTGGGATACAAGTCACAATATAAAACATAAACAATTCTGAACAAACAGACAGACACACTACATCCTAATAATAAGCTCCTCTGCAAAGCAGCAATATAATAGTTCTACTTAGAACTCCAATTTAATGAGCATATAAAATTAATAAATTACTTGATGGAAAGTCTGTATCTGGTCATGAGATTGACGGTGATTGGGAAATTATTAAGGAAAACAGAAATCTTGAGTTCCCCAAAATGTTACGAAATTTGTAAAGAAGTTGCTGCCTTTCTGATGTTTTCAAGATTTCATATATTTAGCTTGAATGTCTTTGTCTATGTATGTGAATGTATATGAAGATTGCTATTTATAAAGGCTAATACTATAATTCCTTAAAAGATTTACATGATTGATTGATTGATTGATTGCAAATTTATTCGGTATCTTTAGTAACATGTTTCCATATTGTTTTCATAAAGAACCCCTCCGGTCAACAAAATATAATAAAAAAAGGTGATTTAAAAACTGTTACATTACAATGGTCATTATTAGATTAATTATAACAGATTTATAACAACATTTAAAAATATTTAGTTTCTCCTCGTTTCTTCATTATATGTTTCCGGACTTCCTGGTCAAATAGTTTGATTCCTCTTATTTCCTTTACACTTGCCGGTAGATCATTCCATAATATTATGCTACGGTAGTAGAAAGTACTTCTTTCTAGTTCGTTTTGAAATGCTGGGATAATGAAATTGTGCTCTTGTCTTGAACTTCTTGAGGATTCTGGTCGTTTCATAAAGTACGAGAAACAGTCGGTTAACGAAGACTCATGTACTATATGTTTGAATAGGAAGTTCAGTGTGTATACTTCAAGTCTTTCGTAGAACAGCAACCAGTTTAATTGCTCAAGCTTTTCCGTTTTACCAAGTTTTTGCTTGCTTTTCGCATGGACAACAAGTTTTTTGGCTCGGAGCATTATTCTGTTAATTCGCTGAGCTTTGGTTTCTGAGATGCTTCCCCATACCGGTAAACAATAGTCTAGTAGAGATATTATAAGTGCAGTCGCAAAAATGTGCATTAAAATATTTTTTATACCGTGTTAACATGTAAACTCTGTTAGACATCTCTTTGCACACCGCTTCATAGTGTTTTTCAAAAGTTAAATGTTCGGTTAACCAAACACCTAGGTATTTAAAGCTTTTCACATTTTCCAAAGTTTCGTTATTAATTTTAATTTTAAACGATAACGTATCAATTTTGCAGTGTTTGGATCTAAAGATTATACATTTTGTCTTTGCTACATTGATTTTCATGTTGTTTTCTTTGCACCATTGAGTTAACTTGTCAATGTTTAGCTGTAACTTTTTTGTGCATCCTTAAGTGATCCTGCCGTTACATACATTGCTAGATCGTCAGCATAGTAGCAGAATTCACAGTCAATAAAAATGCCATCAATGTCATTTATAAAAATGCAGAACAACATTCCTGAAAGGGCGCTTCCTTGTGGACAGCTATGAATCAAGTAGTAGACTTTTGATTTACCTCTGTCTTTTAAAACAATAATTTTTCGTTTTGAAAAGTAAGAGTGAAACATTTTTAGCATGTTTCCTCTTACTCCACAATTGTGCAATTTAATGAGTAGATGACGATGTTGCACCGTGTCAAATGCTTGTTCAAAATCAACCATGGCAGCAGCCACGATTTTCTTTGTGTCGCTGATTTGCAATTTGATTTTATCGGTCAGAACTGTCACTGCACTTTGTGTGGAGCGTTTATGTCTATATCCATGTTGCTCCATCATAATGTGGTTATTCTTTTCCATGAAATCGGTAAGGTAGTTACATATTATTTTTTCTATTATTTTTGCAATTGCTGGTAATATTGATATTGGACGGTAGTTGCGCGGATTGCTTTTTTCTCCTTTTCGTTTGTAAATCGGGATAATATTGGCAACTTTGAGCTTGTCAGGAAAGATTCCTTGTTTCAATATTTCACTCATTATAACACGAAGCACCGGAGCAATTTCCCATGAACACTCTTTTATAAATTTCATGGGAATATTATCGTGACCGCTAGGTTTATTACAATTCATTGAATTTATTGTTTCATAGATTTCCTTACTTGTAATCTTAAAGCTGTCAAAATGAGCACAGTCTCCTTCACACGTGTGCGTAAAAAAGTCTTTCGAAACTTCAATTTCTTTCGCTTCATTCTTTGGGTTCTGACTATAAAACTCGGCAATAACATTTAGCTTTTCTGGCAATGTTTTAATAATTTTATCGTTGTATGATAAATCGCCTAACGTGTCCACTTCTTTCACTCTTCCAACTTCACTATTTAGTATTTTCCACGCAGTCTTGGATTCGGATTCACCTTGCATTATTTTGTTTTTAATTGTCCTTGCTTTGAGTTGTAGCTTTAGATGGTTTGTTTTGTTTCTAATTTCTTTATAGGTTTTTAAATCTTCTAGGTTTTTCGTGGTTTGAAAGCGTCGTTTGGCTTTGTCAACTTCCCTTTGGAGAAGGTCATATTCCGGCGTGATCCACGGCTTTTTTGCACATTTTACTTTGACATCCTTTAGTGGTGCATGAATGTCTAGTATATGTGTGAGTGTTGCTTCAAACACGTTGTACATTTCATTTACGTTTTTACAATATTGGAATATCCACCAAGGCGCGGATATCACCATGCTCTTCATCTTCTCCTTGTCAGTGTTTTTTAAGCATCTTAATTTTGTAGTACGATGTTGTGATTTGGTTGTTTTTGGTGTTTTGCGTATCGTAAAAACTAAGTCATGATCACTTATATCAAAATCAATACTTCCGCTTTTGCGGTTAAGTAACGGTCTATTGGTGAATATACCATCTATTAGTGTGGTTGAGGTAGTTGTTTGTCTAGTGGGCTGTTTTATCAACTGCGTGAGATTGAATTCATTCGTAAGGTTAAATAGTTCTCTGCTTGTGCAGTTGATTTTTAGCATGTTAATATTGAAGTCTCCAATTACATAGCATTCGTTGTTTTGGCATATTTGTAAATTTTGTTTTAGGTCTGTAATTAGATTTTTGACTGATGTAGTCGGAGGTTTATAGATGAGAATGATGTGCAGACGTTTAAAATTCTCCTTCGTGAGTTCAACATGTAGTATTTCGGTGCTAGAAGCTTGTGATGTTTGCACTTTTTTAACTGTATATTCTGATGACACATACATTAGTAAACCTCCCCCTCTTGTTTTATAGTTTTTTATGGATTTTCGGTCTTGCCTGATTGTGTGGTAGTTTGGAATCGATATCTCTTGGTCATCTACATTTTCGTATAGCCAAGTTTCTGTGATTCCTAGCACATGTATCTTTTCCTTCAGAACAAGATTTTGGATATCATCCTTTTTGTTTTTGGACATCATATCTCTAACGTTAACATGAGCAATAGACATTCCTTTGTATGCAGCAATCTGGTTTTTATTCAACTCAGAATTTTCTGTCTGGCTATCTTTGTTCACGTTTTGCTTATCGTTACAGTCTAAGCACATCCAAACCATATCGTCACTTGTATAAGTTGTATAGTTAGGTTTTAGTTTCTTTATGCACGCTCTGTGATAGAATTTCTTGCATTTAGAGCATTCTAGAGTAACTTTGCGTCTGTCTATTTTCTGACAAATGTTGCAGCGTAGCGAAGATGGTACTAGCATGCAACGGTGACAAATCCACTGTTTTGATGACAGCGATGTATATTCTAAGCTTGTAATGTTTAAACATATTCTGTGATATGAACTTTTACATTTTGTACATGTAAGTATATGCTGGCTTTTTTTGGTTTTTAAACTACACGATACACAGGATGGGCCAGGATTTAGGCAGTTCACACCACTCATTAGAATAATCAGTAATAGTTTTCTCTTTGATAACAAATAGATGTGTGTGTGTATACAACTTCGTCTGTCAGGCATTCTCTCCATGTTATTTAATGAAGCCTTAACTAACTTTATGAAACGTAAAGTTAACGGTTTTATGTTTACAGAAATGTTTATGTTTTAAATTGTGACTTGTATTGCAAGGACTTTGCACGGTTTAGTAAATTGTTGGGAGCAAACTTGCCTGGGAGCTAAAGTCCTAAGGGGGCAAATAGTTTGGGAGCAAATGGAACAGGGAGCTAGTTGGCGTGGGAGCCAAGTGCTCCGGGAGCTAGTGGTTATGGGAGCAAACTTACCTGGGAGCAAATGGCACGGGGAGCTAATGTGTCTGGGAGCAAGTGGGTTGGGGAGCTCACTGACCACCGGGAGCTAGTTGGTTCGGGAGCTAATAGCCGGTTACCCTTGCAATAACAGAAAAATCCGCACACAAACAATTACTTACCAATGCATCGTATCAAGTCAAACTTTTGGGCTACTAGCCTGGGGTTGGGTTTTTGAAGTCTTACAGAAGATTTAAGTTTTACAGATATAGTTTAAATTTATTTAGAATTGATGCTTTGTTATGACAATTACCGATAGTTTAAAGCCGTTGGTATTCACTTCTCTATGGATCAAGATTCATAAAAGCTACCCTATCTGTTACAGACTAGACTCACGTGTTTTATAGAGCCTTTAAAAATACGTGAGTCTTGACATAGAGTAGGCACACTGCGAGCTTTGGTTATAAGGAACCGGGATGAACTGGTTTGCCACAATTACCAGTTAAGTATTTGGTTTGTGCATATTAAATGAAATACTGTAGTGTAATGTGAGAAAACTTGCGAGTACCAATAAACTTATTGGAATCATTTAGGCGCCATCTACTCACTACCTACGTCACTTAAAAATAGCTTTTTTTTCGACCACTGACTGACCCCTGTCATTATGCTGTCACTTTTTCAATTTACCACTGACCCCACTTGTCATGTCACCTGAGGTTACGAGAGGTCACCTGGCGCAAATTGGAACCTAATTTTTTAAAGATTGATTATGACGATTTGTTTCAGAAATTAAGAGTATATCATTGCAAACAATTTTGCTGTTAAATACCCTTGAACTCTGTGATTAATAATAGTGTTATTTCTGAAAAGCTCAACTGCATCGTCTAAAGGTTTTTTGGATAATTTTGTTGCAGAAATTACAAAAATTAATTCCAGCATGATTTTGGCCTTAATTACAGGTTTCAAAACATAGGCTATTTCTGTCAATTTTAATCGTTTGAATTTGAAATTCACAAGTATGCTAGATACAGAAACCCAAACTAAACCGGTAAAAGCTTTGGCACTGGAAGTCTTAATCTGAAACACAGAAATATCAATAACGTATGTTACGTTCTATAAAGATTGTTCTAGTATATTTTGATTATTTTGAGATGAAACACATTTACAAAGTGGGTAACCATGTATTTCCGTAAAGGAATTCAATGTATGATATTTGAATCTCTTTAGTGGTACGGAAGTGACATCACTTTTGTCATTAGCCACTCACCCAACTTGGTCACTAGTCGTCACTGCCACAGACAGACCACCGACTGACCCTAAAAAATGACGTCATAAGTGGATGGCGCCTTATAAGCAACTTTGAAAATTTTTATAAGCATGCATGGTATCGTGAAGGCAGTGAAAAATTTAGGTTCGCTATGCTTGCCTTAAACAGTGTAGATTTTCAATGTATGAAATTTATTTATTCGTATTTTTAAATAAACAATTTTATGAAGGACGTTTTTGCTAAATGCCTATTTCGTGCAGCCAGATACTTGCTATTTTAAAACTCGTGCAGCTAAAAGTTGGTGGAGCTATTACATTGCCAGATTATATTTTTCTGTGTACAGTGGAGTCACTTCCAATATGTCGCACCACTATTAGTTAAAATGACTTTGCGGGCAATTACGGTTGCGAACTGAGATAACATAGTTATAAATTTTGCTTTATTTAGTAGGTATGGGTGTTTATCGTAGAAATGGTTCTTCAGTTTATCAATGGCGGCGTCAATAGCAGTGCCACCTTATACCTTTGAACACACTATTGCTAAACAATTGTTATCTTAATTTTGTATCGTCATTGTGAAACATTATATGTTTTAAGTTAACATTTGGATAATGCCAAACTTCATATTTATATTTTACATAGGCCGGGAAGAAGGTGGGGAGGCTGGTGACAAATCCACACCTCAAAAAAACGGACTGTGAAGTTGTATCGTTTTCACCATCTCGAATTTAACCGCACAATACAAGTTTAATATATCAACATAAGAAACTAAGGTAGACGAAATTTCACAGTGCCACTGAATGAATTATAAAAGTGCACAGGATTATTTCAACTTCCGATTTCAGAAAACGGTTCAACAAAGCAAAGTTGGTTTAAGGCAATTTGGTTACACAAACACAGGTCATGAACAAAATGTATTGTTATAGCTGACAAGACAATAGTTTAAATCAATAATTATTCCAAATAAAAGAATGTTTGAAAGTGCTTAAAACGCAAATGCGCTAAAATTCCGTATTCAGTTAGTGTGGTTGTTTTGAAATAGAACCTACAGGATTAACTTTTTCCAGAGGTTTGTTACGCAGTTGCTTACTGCCATTAGACTTATTCACTATACATTGTTTTGTTATGATGTTTACCCATGAATGATCTATTGGTAGTAGTTAATAACAAGTTACTCTAGGGCAAACTCTGCTTAGCCAAAAGTTGTGCGTCACTAATAAATATGCAGTAATATGCTTAGGCATAAGGCTTGTTCACGAGTCGCATTTCCACTGCTTGAAATGACCCGAACTTTCCATTTTGGTAACACAAATAAAACATAAAGCCTTGCTTTGTGGTTTAAGATTTTTTGATTCCCTTAAAACTAAGTAGGCTCTTTTAATTACGGATTCATTCTTTACTTACACAAGTCCACTGTAGAAACGTTCTCAATGCATGACTTTTTGCGCAACAAGTTAAAAAGTTTTAAAAGTTTGAAATCCACGATTTTCAGAAATGTCAGCAACAGTGGTTTCTAGTGAAAATTCTTCCACATTACATGCAATTCGTTGCTCGCAAGTAGTCTATTTAGTTATTTCGTAATATCTGATTAATGTAGCGTTGTTTTGTCACGTAAACCACGTAAATTAGGAAAATTTACAGTTGTCTGTTGCAGCTTAATTTGGTATTTTACAGTAAAAAAATTACAACAGAAGTTACCACATGACATTTTGAAATATTTGAGTCTGTAGTATGTGCTAGGAATTAACCATTAATATAAACAAAATTAAAACACAGGTAAATTAACAGTGTCTTGGAGTAGTTCAAGCGTAGTTTTAAAAGTTAGGAAAAAATTACTTTTAACCTTGTCAATACGCAGAAACCCGATAATTTGTAGCTCTACAAGTACATTTGTACGTGATACAATGTAGTAAATATAAGTCATATAAACAAACGTAAACCACCTTAGAAGTAATTGATTATTATACTTAATGGTTCGTGATGCCTGTCGGGAGGCACATCGCTTGCAGGTACTGGTTTACAAACGCTGAGAACCGACAACATGGTACTCTAGTTTACCCTTCCATTTTGCACCTCTTACGACAATACAATGCTAACCTTTGCAAACCAGACACATAATGGCCTTAATTAGCACACAGGATTCCCAATTTAGTGCTGATTTCGAAAGGCATTTTCAAATCAAACAAAAGTGAGTAGAGCTTTTCTGTCTGTCTCTTAAGGGTTTGCGTGGTAGGATTCCGCTTAATTTTAATGCATATTACAAATAAATAGAACTTACTGGTGGAACTTTATAAGTTCCTTGAATAAGTAGCCCATACTGCAACCGATTGCGTAATTTTTTTAGTATGCATGAATAGAAAAACAGAGATAAAAATGCAGCTCCATCTTAAAGTAAAGATAGAAAACAACACAAGAAGCGCCAAATTAAAAATTGATGCCAAACCATTTTGTTGGTGACCTTATCATGTGCTAACTAAACCAGCTGTACGGTTTAAAGCAAATGTAGTTGTGACAGGTGTTTGCTGAAATTGTTTGCCCAGTACCAACTTCAAAAACAACTTCCGTTTTGATATCGATCGAAGATTTTGCGATTGTAATTAGTAAGGATACAAGCTGGCTGTTGCAGTGGATAATTTTGTTAAGTTTTACATATCCTTTAACTGTAATGAAAGCTTAGCACAGGGGAAAATAAAAGCAAATATGTGCTAGTGAGGTTCATGAAATTAAAGGTGGGGAATAAAGACATTCGGTCTCTATTAACATTATCTGTCCATATTACAAAACAAGCGCAAGTGGAACCATTTTTTGTGTAGCGTTTTAAATTTTAAAATAAATACCAGGTTTACACATTCTAAACAAGGTTTTCCTTTTGGGTTTTTCTTCATATTTGTCAATTTGAGTACATTGAGATCAAGCAGATTTAAAAAAATAATCATGATGTATTCTACTTTTATATGAATGGAAACCTCAGTAAAGTGAAACACAAACTACGCAAAGTGCAGTTCATTGAAATTCTAAATTTTAAACAAATTGCAGTCGGCTAAAACAGGTTTAATCACGCTTATTGCAACGAAACAATTAACATGACAACATTCCAGTCCAGCGTGAAGACAACTGGAAAAAAGTTTGGGCACTCATACGAAATTTGACATGACTGCAAGTGCAAAATTAATAGAATGCTGTTTCCGTCTGCCTCTGCCTCATCCATACTGTCCAGTTAATATACCAAACGAAAGCCACGAAAAACGTTAGAATTATTTTTCTCAGGTTTTTGAGTTACCAAATATAAGGTTATGACTATACTTACAAAGTGATGCATTTTCGGGCGTAATGGATAGTTTGACCTGTGCATTTTTCCAAATACCTCCACTAAGGACAGGAATTTTGTCTTGTGGTTTGTTTCGTGGAAACAAGAAATAAAATAATTATGATGCCCCGCTCTGCGATTTCCTTGATTGTGTTTTATACAAACGTTATATCCTAAAATTGTATTATAACCGTCTTGCGGTGAAACAAAAGGATGTTATTTTTGAATTTGCAATTCAAAACCGTAGATAAAAGCATTTTTACGAAAATGGAAAACCTTCTCAAAAATGGGAAAAGCATCAAAACTCCCTCCAAAGCAGTATACAATATTTTGTATACAGATTTTATATTTGAAAGCATACATACAGGAGGGGTCTTGCAAACTGGTTTTTAATATAGAGAGCTGTTTGTTCACTAGAAAGTTCTTCATACACAACTTTGTGTATAAATGTGTTGTTTGTTGTTTATTGCTGCTGTATTCTGATTTCTACCACAAATCTGGCATAATTGGCTAACACTGAAACTCCGTCGATCATAATCACTAAGTTTTTGGTATTTTGTGAACATTGTGGCTCCGAAAGTTTAAAGTATTTCATGAATAGTTTGCATATAAGAACGACCCAACGTAGGGCTGTTTTTCAATATCTCAGCCACAGCAAATACTCGTAAACTAACTAACGTAAACTTAATAGCCGAAATTTTGAAACATTTTCTTTGGGACCATGGCAAAAAAAAACTTCTTGTAAAATCATTTTGGTCTTCGTAGGCAAGCAATAAAAATAGTGAATGGTGTTTTTTGTTCCAGCCATATTTTTTGAAATTGCACGGAATGTGCACATTGCTACGTATAAAACTGTCTGTCTAATTTGAACGTACATTTTAATTAAAATACTAATTATGTTGTCACATATAAATGTACATCGTCAAATGTAATATCAAGTACGTATTGTAATGTGAGTCACTAGAGTAGTTAGTCATTATTGTGAAGCAACAATTGTCATTGCCTACGCAATGTTTACACCTACGCAATTAATCATCTATTGCTGAGTTGATTACTCACGCACTCTCTGTCCAAACTCCTTATGTACCTTAAATTCTGTACTCCCACGCATTCTATTACTAATACCATATGTACCCTAATGTAAATGTTTGTGAGTATATAAACCCTTTGAATAAATAAATTCAGGATCAGTTGTCTCTCGGAAATCAACCGAGCTCAACCATGAGCTGAGGTCCATTCTAGCCTCAGCCATGGGTTGACCAACGTACTCTTCAACACAAACCTTTGTAAAGTGCCTACCATTTATTCCCCATCACCGTATAACAATATAATCTACTTTTAGTTGTGACATGGTGGAGATGTAAGTCGTTCTCCCACCTCTCGCCAAGCAAAGTTCCCGACAAGCCGAAATATTCCCAAAATATTACCATTTCAATTCCACACGAACCGGAACATTTTCAACAAATCTCTTGTGATTGGACCAAACATTGCAACTTTATCAACTTTGCTGTGCCAGTGCCATTTACTCAGCATTACAAGTTTCTAATCGCCCCGTTTGTCTCAAAGTCGTGTGAGTGATCTACATTAATATTCCTTGAAAATCATCAAAATTCATACCCATGGATACTCATCGAGCTTCATCTTCAAGGAAATTCACTGAACTTCATCTCCAGCTATCACTGTTTCGTACCTACCAAGCGACAGAGAAAATTTTTTTTGCATGTCTCAAAAATACTTCATGCAAAATGACACAAAGCGTTTTTCTCAATAAACGAACAACAATGGGCACCGCAGCCGACGTATAACCATAATTTTTCATCAATTTTCATGGAGCCACATAGCGATAGTATTCCAGAGGCACCTCAGCCCGCCATATAAAAGAAGCCATCCCGTTGATTTACTAATAATCATAGACTCTCAAAGCACCCCAATGCAACCCTCCAAGCCCATCAACTTACAATTCACGTCGCCCCTGTATCGTCGCTCTATAGGCACTCTTATCTTGACCTCCCGAATTCCAATTCGCCCCAGCAGCCCTACAAGCACTCAACAGCGCAGAATGTTCTTACAAGGTATGCTATTTGCCTGTTAATCGCAAACCAAGATGCGATATACCACATCTTGTTCAGCGTTTTACGTAGATTCCAAATCTGGTTTCCTTTTGGTGTAAAACGCAAATTTGGAATTTTAATTAATTAATTAGTAATCGTAAATAACGTACGAATACGCGCGCTTGACCCCAGCAGCATCCCCCAGGTGCTCCTCTCTCTACGCGCACAACACACAAAACAAATGGCAAAAGCAGTGCTGCTGCGTGCGCTGTGATGTTGCTCTCTCACGTTGTTTTTGTGTGTTGCGTGTGTACAGGGAGGAGCACCTGGGGGATGCTGCTGGGGTCAAGCGCGCGTATTCGTACGTTAATTACGATTACTAATTAATTAATTAAAATTCCAAATTTGCGTTTTACACCAAAAGGAAACCAGATTTGGAATCTACGTAAAACGCTGAACAAGATGTGGTATATCGCATCTTGGTTTGCGATTAACAGTCAAATAGCATACCTTGTTAGACGAACAGAATCTTCACAGACAAGCAGAATCTTCAACGACAAGCAGAATCTTCACAGACAAGCAGAATTTTCACAGACAAGCAGAATTTTCACAGACAAGCAGAATCTTCATAGACAAGCAGAATCTTCATAGACAAGCAGAATGTTCCCAGAATTTTTCAAGAATCATTAAAAGTTTAGCAGACGATAAATCTTTCTAAGCCTCAGAATCCCTTCTGACTGCTGAAACCTTAACAAATCGCTGGTAATGCCGCAATGTGTGGACAACCCAGTGTAAAATAACGGATTCCTAGCCAAAATCCACTGTTACCAGCAGAAATTATTGAACTCTTAGCCAAAGTTCATGATTCAAAGCTAAAGAAAATTTTTGAAATGGTCAAATCGAACCAAAGAATTGAAAAATTTGATGCCTACTTACGGAAGAGATTGTGGCCTACACACGGACAAATTTTCATTGAAGATCTTCCCCACTGATGAAAAAGCAGCCCACAAACTGATGAACTCACTCACTCTCATATACCTGACCAAGGACCACACGGAGTCCCACTGCGATCCCTAATGTCTGAATCTCTGCTGCTCACACTTTTTGATTGACCTGCCGCTGCCCACGCATACTGATGAACTCGAGGACCAGACACACAATAACTAGCTGCCCACACACTGAAGAACTTTTGGCCCACAAACTGAAAATCAACCAAATGATAAACTCGCGACTCACACACTGAAGAATTGGCAGCCCACACACTGAAGAATAGGCAGCCCACACACTGAAGAATTGGCAGCCCACACACTGAAGAATAGGCAGCCCACACACTGAAGAATTGGCAGCCCACACACTGAAAAATTGGCCCTCCCAAACAAAGAAAAATTGGCAGCCGACGCACCGAAGAACTTGCAGCCCACATACTGATGACTTAGCACCTTAGCGACATAAATTAAATTGCGGCCTACACACTGGCGAACTAGCAACCCACAAACAAATTAAATTGCGGCCCAAACACAGATAAATTCGTAGCATTCACACTGAAGAACCTACGGCCCACACACAATAAGAACTTGCGGTCCAAACACAAGAAGAACTTGCGGCCCACACACAATTAAAACTTGCAGCCCACACACAATAAGAACTTGCAGCCCATACACAAGAACTTGCAGCCCACACACAAGAAGAACTTGCTGCCCACACACAAGCAGAACTTGCGGCCCACACACAATAAGAACTTGCAGCCCATACACAAGAACTTGCTGCCCACACACAATAAGAACTTGCTGCCCACACACAAGAACTTGCAGCCCACACACAAGAACTTGCAGCCCACACACAAGAACTTGCAGCCCACACACAAGAACTTGCAGCCCACACACAAGAAGAACTCGCGGCCCGCACTGAGAAACTAACGGCCCACACTGAGAAACTAACGGCCCACACTGAGAAACTAACGGCCCACACTGAGAAACTAACGGCCCACACTGAGAAACTAACGGCCCACACTGAGAAACTAACGGCCCACACTGAGAAACTAACGGCCCACACTGAGAAACTAACGGCCCACACTGAGAAACTAACGGCCCACACTGAGAAACTAACAGCCCACACTGAGAAACTAACGGCCCACACTGAGAAACTAACGGCCCACACTGAGAAACTAACGGCCCACACTGAGAAACTAACGGCCCACACTGAGAAACTAACGGCCCACACTGAGAAACTAACGGCCCACACTGAGAAACTAACGGCCCACACTGAGAAACTAACAGCCCACACTGAGAAACTAACGGCCCACACTGAGAAACTAACGGCCCACACTGAGAAACTAACGGCCCACACTGAGAAGCCAGCGGACCAAATAGAGAAATTTGCGCAGGCCCACATATTCACTGAATAGCTGCACACACGTATTTATTAAACTGTCGCACACACGTACGGATTAAAGTGCCGCCTCACTTACTGACCATACTCTGTTGCACATATTTATTGAATTGCCGCTGCCACTATTGAAAGAAATACTACCGCCACTATTGACAAAATTGCCACCGCCACAAATGACAGTATTGCCACAGCAACTTTTGACCAAATTGTCCCCTCAACACTTAGGCAATGAAACGTTGCTTACTAATCGAATTGCTCTCACCCCACTTAACGATTGAACTGTTGCCACATTTCTGAATGCACTACCGCACACACTTATTGATAGAAACAACAGCCTACCATATCCCGAAAATTGTTGCCGCCGCCGCCCACATATACTGATGGAAAAGCCGCTCACGTATACTGATTAAATTGCTGCCTCCACACTTGCTGACTGAACAACTACCTCGACATCTTATAATCAAGCTGCAGCCAAATCCATGAACTTCCAAACTTCCATATTAGTAAATTCAACAATCCTGCACTGGAAGACCAAACATTGGGATCATCTCTTTACGGAAACGACTATATATCCAACCTTATAGTACACAGCACTACAAGTTACCACCCGCATCACTACGGCAAGGACAACCGGAACTTCTTTCACGTCTACAACAAAACAACGGAACCCCTCACATCTGCCTAAAAACCTAAAAACCTTACTAACTTAACAAAATACATCAAAGATCGTTTTAGACAATCTCATGGATTTAGATTAGTACATCAGAGCAATCCACACCTACTTTCAGTTATATTACTCATTAACACAGAACGCAATGGCAAAACCTTTAGTTTCAAAAAACGTTTTACAGTCACCAGACCTATTAACTTATTAGTTTGAAAGGACTTAACAAATATATCTCAAAACGGAAATATTTTTTTGGAGAAATTTAGAACTTTCACAGCTTGCGAAATATAATTAAGGATAAATTTAGTAAAAACATAAGCAAGGATATCACAGTTGCCCTGACGAAATCATTCCAGGAGCCGTAATACCACAGGTACACACTTAACGAACAGAAACGCCGCCAACGCGCCAGCAAGTCCTCACAACAATTATAAAGTATAAATTAGGTTAAAAAGTGCAAGCAAACGAATTTCAGTTTACTCCTAATTTTGATTCCAACACCACAACAATAATTGGACTCTGCAATGACCCATACCTTTCACCTAAGAACATTGGACGTAGCCAGTTCGATTCAGTCAAATTTGGCCGACGACAGCTCTCTTTGTGACCCCACTCCTCCCACTGTGCGGCGTTGCTATGTATCATCGTTCATTTGCCAATCCTGTTAAGAGCACTAATGTCTATCAAAATACGAATTTTTAACTTAAAGTTTTACTTTTCATACTTCCTTAGACGACGTACTTAAATGTTACAATTTTTAATATGTGAGTTAGAGATTCACACCGATGTTTGTAAAACCCACGTATAAGTTTTGAATTACCGTATGTACAATTTTAGCGCCCTTAGCTACGAGAGCAAGGAGCCGTCATTAAGACCTTCACAAAGCAAGGCACATACGACGAATAATTTAAGTTTAGGATAATTTAAACAAACAGAGCTAGTGAATAACAAATTCAAATATTGTATAACTGTAGCAAACCAAGTAAAGTTTGTCTGAAAGCTGTCACAAACAAAACTATAGACGAACGACATGTTAGAAATAGCCATTCAAAATAGGACAAAACCTTTATGGAGTCTTACAGTATCAAGGCTCTAATATATTATTTCCAAATCCAGGATCATGCATACGAGGACGTATGATTTTCAAAAAAGCGGCATGTCACATATAAATGTACATCGTCAAATGTAATATCAAGTACGTATTGTAATGTGAGTCACTATATGTGTGTGACAATGTAAAATCATTGTGTTCTAATCTGGCAGGTCCTTTGACAAAGTCTTAACAAAGATAACAGATAAGAATTGAAAGCTGCAGCTAACTTTGCTGTCCTACGTACATTTTTCAAGAGTAACTTAAACCACACCGCCTCAGTGCTTAAAATCCAACTAATTATCTGGTCACTACGCGACTAGTTGGATTCTATTAATGCAAGAAATTTACACTTACACATGTTTTAGGTTGATGACTAATTATAAATCTTTTTGTTTACCTAATTTAATCATGATTCACTTCTTCCTATGTGCACACAGGTGCTTACGTTTATAACTATCTGAAACTTTCTAAAAGGAGTAACTCTGTGATTAACTGCATGTTTTACCTGTCGTATAGACCATATCAGATTTGTGGCGACAATCGTTCTTGATGCTTGTTTTTCCATCCAGTTATATAAAAAAACGACAGTTTCTGTCCAAAAGTAGCAGTAGAAGTTGGGTAGTGACGAAATATTTGATAGAAATCTTCCACTATTTTACGGAATGCCCCAAAACAGACTTGTTTGTACGTGAGTAGCTTTGAAGCCAAAGATCGGCTTGACCAGCTAGATCTGTAGTCAATCGGCTTAACCAAAACAAAGGTCGTACGAGTCAAAAAGTCAACCTTTCTGGTATAATGGGGTACACAGTATTAAAAATAAATTCATAAAAGCATGTATATTCAAGCGAAATATTTACACAATAAATTAAGATTTTCCTACAATTAACTTAGCTTACACATTGTGCCGATTGCAACACAGCAGAACGATCATAAAACTTTGCAATGCTGAATTTAATCAGCAGTCGCATAATGGCAAGAAATATATTTTTCTAAGAAACGTCTTACAGGTCAGGAAAAGCAATAACCAGAAAGAAGACTATCATAAAATATTTAACTCATACATAAAATTTTAGTTTCATACCTAGCACAATTAATAACGCAGTGTAGAAAATGCATCCGTCGTAATGGCTTATTGAAATTTTACGGCGGCAAAACAAATTTTAAAGTATTTGTTGTTTTTTGTTCTAGTACCAAACTTTGTTATCAAATATCATTTCTGATGCAATTATTTACTACAGTAAGTAGGATTAAGTAAGACTTTAACAATGATAGTGGAGCTGTATGACACATCACTTATTTGAGTTATCCTTGTTTTCCTAAATATCAAGCACTTTTACATCTAGAGATTTACTTAACAAAAGTTGGGTTAATTAGTCAACGAATGCTTTGTTTAGTAATGATATTGTATTGGTGATGTCTCTGTGATCTGGTACCAAGTTTGGGATAGTTATCAGTTGTAAGTAATTCTTTTAGCATTTTAAGGTTTCATGGATACACCAATATTCCAGATAGAGTAAGTTACAATACAATATTTATGTTTCATGTAACTCTTCATGTAGTATTGTGTCGTATTACTGAAAATACGTTATTATAAATCCACCGCAGTATTTTATAGATTATAGTATTTTTACAACAGTCTCACTCAAATTAATTTTTCTTCCTTTTACCAATCAGAGTAGATACGGAAGAACACATGGTAGTAGAAGGTTAGTATCACATGGTTTAATAGCTGAAAGCCAATCTGCATTGTAGGCAAAAATGCGTACATGTAGTAAACCGTACATAAAGCTAGTTTAATGCAATCATATTTGGCATAACAAGCATTCGTGTAAAGTTAACAATAATATTTACCTTTAGAAACTATTATGGTTCGTGTTCAAAGCTAAAGTCGTCATTGTTAGATGTGTAACTAACAAATTGGTAATAATATTTATTGGAAACCTTTTGTCCGGGTTCGCCGTCTGATTCGGTTTTGTGCGTGATGTGTATATGCAATTATTCTACAGTTGTATTTTCAGATTAGACGGCTTTTTACAGGTTCTATATACAACCCTTGACATGCCCATTTACAAAGTACTTAATATTTATAAAGTTTTTATGACGTCTGTAGGGGTGTTTTTGTTTCATTTAAATAATTGCATCGGCTCCAAAAATTGTTACCAACTAATTTAACACTTAAAGTGAACGATTTGTTAGGGAATATCCAGCCGTTTTGATTAAATCTGTGAACGAGCGGAGACACAACTGGGTGATTTTAACATAAAATCGCTTTTCAATATGTTTACAATGTACTTATCAATGCTACTATAGCTCAATATCGCATTTTTTGTTGAAAGCTTTAATAGTCATGAAGGTTTATTATTTAAAATGATATTCAATTGAAATTATTCAAGAGTTTAAATAGTTTACTAGATGTAGTTATATTGACATTTGGAATGGGCGGTTACCGATGAGAATGTTTTGTTTGTACATTCAATGGCCTTTAAATTTTCAGGAGGTACATTGCAATATTATATGGTTGATTTATCCCAGCAAACTTCTGTTTGATTTCATTCATTTCACAAATACTTCATAAACGTTTTGGTGCGAACCTATGGATTGTGTGCAGTTTAATAATACATATGTTTTGTGAGAGCTGTTAATTATAACTAAGAGCTTTTTACTTGTTAGAAACAAGACAAGATGAATCATTTTTCAACAATTCCAAAATACCTCTGTATAAGTACTTTGTTCCTTTGCTGTTGCCAAGGGTAGAATTCCCAGTACAAACTATACATGCATTGCATAATACGAAATGAATGCACAGTTACGTTTTTCTGTTAGGAATGGCTGACTCTGAATGGAGAGATATTTTATCTAACTTATACATTGCTCAGGGTTGTGTGCGGCTTTCCGTCTAAACATTTTGTTATTGGCATGTATATTTTCGTCTATGGAAAAATACTCTTTTATCTATGGGATCAACGTATTGTAGACGAGAGCAAAAATTATTCAAGTTTCTCTGATACGGGAGTATTTTTCCTTGAAGAGTTTTAGTGACCTTTAACACTGCAATCACGGGTTAAAATTTGCTCATAATCCTATTTCTTTCCTGGCAACTCCTCTTGTTATTGCCTTTAGCATACAACGCTTAGGCTCACTTTCAGAGTCAGTTCTAGTAGACTTTGTGCTGGTGTCTGGTAGCTTGCAAGTTTGCTATTGACATAAAACGCATGCTATGTTGGTATGCAAAGTATGCCCTAAAATGAAAAATACTCTTTTATCCTTGAAAAAATACTCCCGTGTCAGATAAACTTCAATATTTTTACCTTCAGTGATGAAAAACGTTAATCCCTTAGACGATTGCAGATTTCTTCAGGACAAAAAAGATTATTTCTTTGCACTTTGAAGATCCTCGTGCAAAACATTTTTTCAGTAAGCTTTATTGTTTAGTTTTCCTACTATACATAATTGTTTTCTAAAACGTCAAAATTGTTGTATTTTTAGGTTTATTGTCTGTTTGTTTGTTATTAGTTTCCACGTTAATTACGTTATGAAAATATTACATATATTAATTTTGTTTTATATTGGTTGATTAAAAAACCTCATTTAATCATTATGTAGTGAGCGATGTAATCATATTTTTTGTATTGTATGTTAAGCATATGTATAGTTGTTACTTGTGTGCACGATGACCTTTATTTGCAGATTGTTTTACAAAAAAATTGATAATGTTTCGATAAATAAAAACTAACCGTATTCACTTACAGAAAGACCATAACTTCAGTTTTTTTATTACATAAATTTTCATCAATGTAAGTGCATCAATGTAAGTTAATAAGCCAAAAACCTGAATCAATTTTGTAGCAGGCAGAGCAGCAACGTATTTGAAGAAATTTTGTTGGTTGTCGCTTAATTGTTTTATCTTCAAAAAGTAAAGATTCCCTCATAATAGGTAAGTCCACACATTAATTTAATAAATTAGTTACTATTGTTTTGTAGTGTATTTTCTTTGGCAAATCCATACGATTTATATATACCTACTTGCTGACGATATCTATATTCCTCCATAACAATCATATACATTTACACCACAGACGATTCATAAAAGAGGTTTAGTATTATGCCGCTAAAATTCAACCAGATAATATATAAAACAATTTGTTTTTATATACAATAAACGATGAGATTTCTGAAGATCAAATTTATTTAAAGGCAATTTAGTCAAAAGGAACGTTGCAGTACGCATTCCGTGAAATGTAAAATGTTAATTATCAGAAGTTTTGTAACTCCAAGAATCAAGTCTATTAAATCCATATCCACAAACCCAGTTCATGCACTTACTGGTAATTTAGTTATCACTTGAAATATAAGTATTTCTAAACATGTAAATGCTTCCTTGTATTTCCATAGCAATTCAAAACAAAATCAAACGTTTTACTACCTATCAACCACAAAAGGAATACAAAAGTAGCTCTAACGCTGCTTGCTCAACAACGTATCTTCTGTGTGTTTCAGAAACATGTGTGGGCTAGCTAAACTAAAATTGCCGTCGCCAAAACGTTTTGTAGTCAGAGCTCATATAACTTACAAACGCAGAGTTATATATATTCTTGGAGTAGTTTTAATGCCAATTTTGTGATACAGCAGCAATGCACGAGCTGATACAAATCAACACATTTTGTGTGCTTTGTGCACACATAATTTGTCTTTTGCACGCTGCGTATAAAAACTGTTGATGGAGAATAGGCCTTCTACTAAGCTGCTCACCACACTTGGGTAAGCTCAGTCGTTGCCTGGCCAGGGTTGGAGAAGCTTGAACCTTTAGAATCTAGTGGAATAGTCTGACGAAGTATGCAGTACTGTGCCGTAGTACACCTACAAGTTTGAAGCAAAGTTAATTATTTATTTAACATTTTTTAGCTGTTAATTTCAGCAAGAAAGGTTCGACAAGTTTGGTCAAATTTTAAAAGAAATATAAGCCTAAGCTTTTGCCAAAATACAAGGGACTTTCTATTCATTTTTTCAAATAATTGTTGTTTCTGTGCTAAGATAACTATCACCAGTCAGCTTTTAGCCTATGTGAAATACTTTGTGTCCAGTTGTCCAAATACAACGATGTTATTTATAACTACGAAGTCGGATTTCAATTTACCAATCTTTTTAGAAAACCTACTAAATTTTTAAACTACACGCAGTCATGATGAAAAACTTTACAACTATTTGACACCTATAGGTAAGAAAAAGGTACACACTATTCCATAGGTAATTACCTCGAGAAACAAAGTCATTTAAAAGAATTCAATAGGTTTGGATAAACTGCGCAGCATTTAAAGCATTGATTCAATTTTATTCAATTAATATTCAGCCGTTTCTAAATTCACTTGTGATCACGTTCAAAAAAGCAATATATTAGAAATGTACGTGAACTTTATCCCTCAAAAATCTACGTGTTGTACACATGCCTTTGGTTTATAATATTTTAATTTAATAACAATCGCTTGGTGATCTGTCAACCAAAAAAGTCAGGGAGATAACGTTGATACAAGTGGAAAAATACAACCCATGCTGGAAGTTATTTGTTTTCACTCAAATCGGCATAAAGTTTTCTGGCGTTTTTTAAAGTTCCTACGCAAATAAAAATATGAATTAATTTTTGATAGCGTATTTTTTAAACTAAAGCGTTAAATTCTAAAACTGCTGCTATTCAATGGTTCCTTATAACGTCCCTCACCATACCGTAAGTATGGATCCTGCCAATATTTCAAACTTTTTTATGATCTCTTGCATAAATTAATTGCTAGAATGACCTTTAAAAATAGAGTATGGCGTACATTTTGAAAACTGAGTTAGTTTTATAAGCAATGTTATTATTCTTCACTTTTCGCCATCACCATATCCAAAATGGTTATATTGCTATTACTATTATTATGACTTTCTGTGACAGAAAATATTCAGCCACTTTTCTTTTGAATGAGAATAAGCCTTTACAAATAAAACATCTGTTGACAATGCGTGGGAAAAAAGTTTTATTGTATAATATAATTCAAATGCGTGGGTATATTTTAGTATAATAATGGATGATTATCTTTTTTTAGCTAAAATCGTGTCACCACAGTGAGATCTCGGAAAGAGTTTGATCACCAGGGCAGAGCTGTAATTACTTTTCCAGTGTTGAAACTCCAATCTTCACAGCGGTGAGTTTTTACTTGTTTATTAGAACTGGTAGTTTGTCAACTCCGACATTGTGTTTTCGTCATATCCTATGGAACTAATGTGACCCCATTTTTCTCTGGGCCCTGTTTACTGATAGATCACAGCATCCACCAGAAAATATATTTTTGCACACTTTTTTAAACAAATCAGACATATAGAGATTGCGATCATGGCTTCCTTTTGCTCCAAAATCTACACACGTCACTGATGTCCTTTGCTTCTGTTTTTACACATGTTACAACAGTCACAAAATGTCTCACAGGTATTTTCTAAATATATAAAATGTCAAACTCTGGTTTTGTTCTAAAACCGTTGTAACAATGATTTTCATGTTTTAAAAATCTATAACCAGAATATCGCCATCGAATATAGATATACCCATTATTCTGCAAAGTCATAAATTCATCAAGCAAGCTAAGAAATGTACAAGCTTAGGCAAACATGTTAAAAATTCCAAGGAAGAAATGTTTTATTAGAAAGAAACATACAATATCTCATATTCGTATCGTTAATGCCATTTAATGTAATATTGTTTTTAGAACAGGTGTAGTAGTTTTCCATAGCACATATTACTCTTGATCTTTACAAAACTTAAACCGCGTTATATTCCAGGCTGCATTCTACTTTGCATGTGGCCCATACAATGCATATTTCCACCTAAAAACGTAAACTAGTTTACGTAAGCACTTTGTTTTGTGTAAAAATGCTTTGAATTTGTATGAACCAATATATTATTTTCCTCTTTTATATTTCAGATTCATGTTACAGTAAAATACTACGTTAAAACTCCATAACCATACCACTACAGCTTCTAGAAATACCCCACTGCAACGTGTTCCCCACACCATCCATATTGGTAAGTGGTTTTAGCATCTATCTTTGTACTCTATTTTCTTATTTCTGTGTAAAACTGTATGGTTGTTTGTTCCAAAATATTTAAAACACATTAGTTTATTTTAATAACGTAACATATTTCATTGTTCCATTAAATATCAGACGTATTCTGAAACCTGTTTATCGTTGTATTTTTCTGATGCTTTGCTAAATTAATAACATTGATACATTAATAACACTGGCAGCAGAACATAAACATTCATATACTTTCGTTTTACCGGCGACTCTTGTCAGTTTGTTGTATCGCAAAAATACACTAATAAACAGTTTTACTAACTAACACAAAGGAATAATTTTGCAAAAAGATCTGACGTTTTTACTCCCTAAATTTTTTCATAGCACTTTGGTAATATTTATTCTAGCTATCTTATGACGCGTTTTCCAACTGAATGGTTTAAACAGAATTGTTAGTTTTAAATGTTTCAACATACCGCAATGTTTTTGCTCAAGTAAAGTGAATTATAAGCATTAGAATTTCACATGAACAGTTTCGACTGGGCAGTAATTATGTCCTTCATAAAACACAGTGGAATGAGCTGCATAAGCACTTGATTATCACTTTCATTTTGTTTGAGACGAAAGGTAATAAATGCACAAAAGCAGAAACACATATTGAGAAATTTAGTAGGAAGGTATAAACATAGCTCATATTGATAATTTGCCTTGTTAGTGATTTAGAAACAAGAGTTCATTAGGTCAACATTATGCGCTTGGCAGTTTCAATTCATCCATTTTCTGAATTTCAACCAAACGCAAACTGCTACCTACACCATAATAAATGATTAGGTTACATGACTACATCTTAATAGATTGCACCATGAAGCAATTACAAGCAGTGTGTAGCTCGGGATATTCTTAACACTCAAATAATACAAAGCACACAAGTTACACACCTTGTGAAAACATTTATTAGCTCTGCATCCCCATACAACTATTACAAACACTATGTGTACTATTCTCACTTGGCAGTTTAGCTTTGATTTTTATGAACACTTTTATTATGTCTAGACAGATTACTTGGCAAAAAGCAAGCTGCCACGACAAATATTTTTGGTATCCTTGAAGCCTGCTTGAATAAATTTCATTCACAGTGTGGCTTTGACTTCGATTACTTTTTTTCATCTGGAATTAACCCACACTTTGTATCAGATTTATAGCTTCAATTCAGACATAAAACGAATGAGTTCTCCACTTAAAGCAAATTCCCGTCACAGATATTTTAGTCTGTCTTCATCTTGACTGAAAAAACGGCTCAGAAAAAGATTGAAGAAGAAAATGAAAACATACATGAGATTTATATATTAAGCATGATATATGTCATCGTCATAAACACTTTAGCATGAACAAATACAAAACTTATTCTCTTTTGAGAATTTGCGAAGCGTCAGCAAGTCAGACACTTCAAGGTGATGCCTCATAATTCAAAGTCCATCCAAAACGTTAGTCACCCCGTTCACTACAATTTGAACGGTGCTATCAACTTTTTGCTGTTAGAGATGTATAAGCTGACGTTTACATTGGCTTTGAGACATGAAAATGGACTCTTTGCTCCACAAACGCGCTTGTTTCCTTGTAATATTTTAAATAGGTAATTCTGCATTGGTTTTCTGGCGCTTCCACTTTTGCTTTAAATTTTGATCAAATTACTTCACATGAATAATTATTGGCCTGTTTATCATTTACTATAAAAACACACATGCAAAGCATTCATTGCAGAATTTTTGTTACCTTTAGCAATAATTTGCTATGCTAAACCGGTTTTATTGACACTATTATATCACAATTGTAATAGAAAAAACTAACTGAAATCTTAAGCCGAACAGCTTTTTATGACTGTTTTGATTACCAATTCTTTTTTGTTGATGCAGGAGTTTTGTCGCCCCAACAAAAACGCTCACTTTGGCTGTTGAAAATTGAAACTCGAAAATGCATTCCGATGTAAAATTTAAAGGTAAGTTAGCACAGTATACCGAACACAAGTTATAAAACAGTGGTAGATTTCAATGGGTACGTCCAAAAAAAACTTTCTTGTTTTTTGCATGAAGACTATGAAAAACGACTACCCACCTAAAATTCTTTAGCTGATAGGTCCAGATATCAACTACAAAAATCCTGCCAGGTATCACCGCAAATTTTCTAAAACATGGTTACTGCTGTGTAAAAAATTGATAATATAAGTATTTCTATTTTAGGATGTATTGCTACTATTTCCAGTGCATTAGCGGATCTGAATCTTTGTTGGCATTTACAAAGAGGCCATTGCCATGTTGCCATTGCCGGACACATCCGGAATAAGTTAAGATGCTAGTTACGACTGTTGGGCTTAGTATTTAGTACCAAGTGCAGAACTACTGCTATAGTACGATCTATGAGTAAACAAATTTCCTTAATTCTAAGTTAGGCTATGGTAAGAATAAAAAGCTAATATTTTCGATTAAAATTAAATAAACTTAGAATATCCGAAGAGAACAAAGGGATGCATTAAATATTTTTAGGTTTACAATATATGTTCGAAAAAACTGTTTTAAGGCTGAGTTTTTTTAATTGCAATACACCGTTTAGGATTGCTTCGATTTTTTGAAGTCCTGTTAAAGTTTAAGTTCTTTTCAATGGCATGCAAGTGCGGACCTACGATTTATCGTAATTCGTCTTAATAAGCCAACCTTGAGTGCCCAAGGAATGGGTGCAAATTTTTGTATGTTCCATTTGAACTGACAACCATTATAAGTATAGAACAGAGAAAAAAGCATAAACTATCCTGTTTCATTGTTTTAACCGCTTTCGACTTTATCAAGTTTTGATTTATGCAGAGTGTGATTTTTCTGATAGTTACAAGCCAATGTATTTTCATTTAGGCTACATGCGCGCGATAGAAAATAGTGGAATTTTTCCTTTACAAAAAACTCTTATTAAGAACCTACACAGTGGGTAGTTGGAGTTATTTACGCTTGCTCCACACATAATTTACAAAGCGTACGTAAGCGCATTAAGTACAACAAAGGTATTATTATCTTTTGCAATCGAAGGATAATGGCATATACATCGACTCATATATACTTGCACAATTTCTTAAGAGCTACTTATTGTACCAAAACTGCGCTAATCAATTCTAGTGCGCATAACTGTGCTTGGGTCAAATCACGTTATCTACTGAATCTTACTTCCATTCATTTTTCAATGATTTGAGACAGTTTGTCATTTGTACCAGACAACTACTTATGCAACAAACGCATTAAGCAGGTGGGAGTCATTTTAGGAATTTACGTTTTCAAAACTCAATAGAGATCGTCCATAAAACTAAAACAAATATCAAAGGCAAATGTGAGCCGTCTGCTTCAATAGATATCAAATTTTAACACTGTTAACTGACTGTAAAATGTTTTTACTGTTCGTTTCGGTACAAAGAAAAAAATGGAACTAGCCTAATCTTTTTGAATAAGTCGCAATAGCACCTAAGCTACAGGTTGATAGTTTTGAAAAGCGCGGATTCACTAGTTCACATATTTAAAGTTTTCTACGACAATCGGCTTGAGGAAAACTTTGCACCCCATTAATATTTTGCATAAGAAAATCACTACACGCATGAAATTCAATTAGAACTGAAACTCATGCGGGGTGTTTTAAAATTACCTTGAATGGATGAGAACACGGGCTGTAAAATGACTATTTTTAACGTATATTTATCTAACTACTACCTATTTTTTCGAGTTGTGACAAATAGGGATAGGATTGCAAATATCAAGAATAACTTTTAGAACCCGATTTTGCTATTATAAACGCTGCAGCTAGAAATTTGCTATAGGAATTCTACGGTATTTATCAGGCTCTGATGGACTATTTTTGCTTGTTTTTACTCTCTTGTGGGATGTGTGATCCAGCGGCACATCTTTAAATTTCTATCTGCTTGTCTAATATGAGACAAATATACGACCAGTGGAAAATATTTTGGGGTTTTTAATACTAATTGTAATGGTAACATGTCATTTGGTGTCTTGATATCTGAAGCTTGCAGCGAAGCCGTTTTTGCGGCAGACTGTGCAGATTTAGAGGTTTAAAGTGTTTAGTTCATTCTTGTTTTTCGAATGGAGCGTAGGGTTGTTTACATAAGTAATTGTAAAATATTTGGTGGCCATTTACTTTTATGAGCTTATAAAAGAATAGCATGAAGGAGTGGCTTGTGTATGATAATGTGATGGCACCTGAAAACCAGTAGAAGTTGAAGTCGCCTAGTCTTTTTTAAGAAAAGCATTACTTATTGCTGTTGAGCTTTACGTTTAAAACCATTGTACTAGAGGATCCAACAACCTTAAAGCATTAGTTTGCAGTTTAAATATAAGTTATAAGGTTGTCATCATGGTTTGCGCACAAGGTATTCTTAGGCAAACTGTTCTAGTATAAACTCTCAGATATTATAAATGACACAGTAGTTTAATAG
Organism: Entomobrya proxima; assembly: GCA_029691765.1. Classification (NCBI taxonomy): domain Eukaryota; kingdom Metazoa; phylum Arthropoda; class Collembola; order Entomobryomorpha; family Entomobryidae; genus Entomobrya; species Entomobrya proxima. Next base: position 46,718,646 of record CM056173.1, on the reverse strand, counting down.
TGAGCAGTTGGTAGTAGTAGATGTGCCTCATGAACTGAAAGTAACTCATGTGAAATACTCTATACCAAAGGCTCTTGTTTTATCAAGCTTTGCGGGAAATTGCGGCTAAATGACAATGATTAGCGTTTTTGGCGCACTCGAAAGAAAAGAACGCATGTAAGAATTCAAACCAAAACAAACGCAGTCTCGGTCGTTTACCACGGCAGAAACGATATTCCTGACTGTTTTGGGCAAAAGTAAACATTGTGATAATTTGCACTTTTGAACAACCAGAAAACAAACAGGAGTTTTTGACGAATGTTAGAATATTTTCCAGTAAAGATTGCACCGACTCTATTGCGGAACGTGCGGGACCTTCACGTTCCATGGCATCAGCAAACATTAAATTAACTTAGGACTTTTTGTTTGTTATACAGGATTAGTTATGCGTTTGCTGGTATGTTTGCCCAGCAATTCCATTCATTATTGCCATAGCAAAACGTGCATTCAAATGTTATCAGTTTAAATTTATTATACAGTTGAGATTCCAGATGGTGGTTTGATTGTTACAGGGCTACTAAATTGTTCAACCACAGATTTTTCAAATTAAGAATTCTACAGAAAATATGGATACAGTCTTATGTGGCTTTGCTGGTATACATGTGAATTCAATGACAAAGCCTGCGTTGCTATCCCTATATTATTAAGTAGCTCATCATTGGCAAATATGAGCCAAATTTTGGAGCAAACAAATCTTTATAGCTATGATGCCTAAAAAGGCAATGATTGAATATGGAATTGTTTCCTTCGTAATAAAATTTACAATTTTAGTGCATCCTTCAAAATATTTTACATGCCTGGTAACAAATTTGCAGCAATCCCTGGTGTTTTCGGAGTAGTTGCACCTTTTTTGTTATAATAAAAACCAAAATGATTAAACTTCAGCTTAACAAAGAACGCCTTCTTGTCTAATCATAGTATATTAAGACGTTGCTTTTGAAGCAAAATAGTTGTGTTATATCCATTTCTAATAGCTCTGAATACTTTTAAGGACTTCTTCAGATGTACATAACGCGTAAATTGTTACAAGTTATAATGTGTTTTTTGCGATAAATCTAGGACGTACCACTTAACAAGAGGGGCTTTCATATACAATGTGGCTATATAATCCTCAAAGGTTTCGATCAAGTGCATAGTGATGAGGAGAGATTTATTTAGCAAAAACTAAAATTATACTTTGGCCAGGTTGAAATGATGATGTATACAGTTGACCTGAAAATGTTAAATACCTACTAAGAGTTGGTTTTTTGGAATTGTATGGAAATTTTAAAACTGTTTGCAGTTAAAAATCCTCGTCGAGTATAGGGTTTAAAATTTAATAGGCAAAATTACTCAATTTGCTTCAAAAGTTCCTAGCTTTGCTTACTAAGCCAGCTGCAATTTGGCGTTATCTGACTTTATTGAAGAATGCTTCAAAAATAAAGTTTTGTGTTTGCTACAGGTGATTTTAAAGTTATCGTCTATTCTAAAAATCAATAACACAGACTTCGGACAGTTACATTTAATATCCTACGGTTAAAAATCCTTAAATTTAAGAATCAAAATCCACAAAAAATTTCACTAATTTAGTATTGATTATGTATGAAAGGAAAGTAGATGTTGGTCAAACGAGTGATAGAATGAAATGAGTTTTTTACTAATATTAGCTCCATTATTATATCATTAGTATAATTATCGTCATTGGATGGTTAACAGTGCTATTGGCGCACGTACTTACGTACTGTACTTACCTTCATTCGGATTATTAATCGTAACTTGAAAACACAGATAACGGGGTAAACCATTGGTGTTTCTGGTTCCCTGGAAAGCGACAGGAACAAGAATTTCATAGTTGTATAGTGATTTGCTTAAGAAAAATATCAAAACTGTGGTTTGCATGTTTGAACCATGATGTAGCTCCTAAACTAGCAGAAAACCAGCAATGAAACCTTAAGTGTGTTTTTGGTTCTACAAAAAAGGTGAAAGCAAAAGTTCGAGCAAACTATCATTTACTAGGTCCACCTTAAAAATAATACAAAATTCCGCTGTAATTTGCTTACAAGGTGTGCTAAGCAAAATAATTCAGTATAATATTTTAGATATTACCAGTACCTGAACCTAAAACTTGAATAGCACTATTCTGCGGAATCTGTGCTTAAACAACAATCTCTGTTAAATCCCTATTGCTCCACTCGTTTGTAACTTAGCATCGTCGTGGGTCTAACGGCGATTATTGGGAGTTCATAGTTTTCTAAAACAAAAACAATACAATTAAAACCTTTATAAGATTTTGTAAATTTGACAATTAATGATAAATGGAAAATAACACCACGAAATAATCAATGGTTCAATGGTATCAACAATTATTAGTGGTAATGACTCCACGGACATCAGTCTAAAGAACTGTACAAAGACAAATGGATTATTAGATCAAAAAATGTTAACGTAAAGATGCATGGATCCTCAACTACTTACAAATACCAGACAATATATTCTCAAAAATTTCTACCAACCCTTTTAAAAATTCAAGAATGTCCTCATCATAACATGAAGTTTCGCTGAGTTGTTTACTTAAAATATGAGAATAACAATTAGATGAAGAACAGTAAAATGATATGATAATCGTTTTTACAAATTTAGGCAGATCGGTCCATAGTTTAGCTCCATTGAATTTAAAACGGAATCTTTTGCAAATAGTCTAGAAGAAATGCACCAAACATGAATACTATATACCTAATATGTTACGCTGTTTAAATAAGTTGTTTGTTAGACGTTTATAGATTTATTCAAATAACTTTCACTTAAACCTGGCTATCGGTATTTTTTAAACTTTTTCATGCATAAGAAAACTACCAGCAACTTTATCGTAATTATACAGTAGTAGTTTTTACTAAAACAAAATAGTCATACGTTTAAGGGTGCAGCATGGCAAAATGCAAATGCTTATCTCCTATGAAAGCTTGCTTGAAGGACTTGTTGGATTGGTGGTAGTCAAGAATAAAAAGTTAACAAATCAAGTGGCCTGCCATTTTGTAAATATACAACATTTTGCTATTGACCTGCAATATTGGAAATTGTTGTTTCTCCTCTGATTCTCATAAACCAATACGTAGCTTTTCATTTATAAAGCTTGTAATACAAATATCAAATTCTTTGGCAAGTTTGAATAAATAGTTGCTTTTCTAAGAATTTTTTTGTTCAAAAAATAGTTGTTGGGTTACCATGCGACCACCAATTTTCATGAACAAATGATAGGTCCCAGCAATCTTCTTCCAAGCAGTCATGCCTAATGAACTTTTAATCTGTGAAGGCAAAAAAATCATTCAGTTTTTACAATAATACGTATCCAATAGATCATAGAACTTTCAATAACACACAGGTTAATTCTAAAAAATGGCAATCATTCGTCCATATCAAGCAGGAGCTTTGTTATTTGTCGCAGTTTTCAGTTTAGGAAAATGATAATAATTTAACTACTAGTTTTGCGTGAAAAACTCAAAGTCATATGTAGACCATGTGTTTTGTCAAATAATTCCCACAATGAATTGCCTTGAAAACCTATATCGTAGTTGTTATTTGGTTTAACTTTCATGTAGAATAGAAGAAATTAAAAATAGTCCAATCAAAGCACAATTCAATAAATCCATTCTTTACCTAGTTTCCATCTTTTGACTTTTAACCATTTCATTCATTGACGAATACAGAAATTTTGTAACGTTCAAACCATAAATAAATTTGTGCCTTACGAAAGAGTGAATAAAGATGAATAGGACACAGAATTCTGGACCTGATTTGTTATGATTGTAGGGTGTATTCGGAAATGCAAATCCTGAATAGCAATAAAAGCCGAAATAGGCTAGTTGCAAATTTAAATATTTAATTTACTCTTTAGTCTAAAACACGGATACAAGCCCACATTTACGTTTTGCCGTAAACCAATTTACCGATCAAGAAACCGGGGGTTTATTACACTGAGGTACTGAAGTCTTCCTTTGAACAAAGGAGTCAATGGAAAGTATAGCCGAATCAAGTTTTCTGTTATGCTCAAGTTTACCCGCTGACATGGAAACTTTTTACGCATAGATATTTGTTTTGTTTTTTGCGGTTTTAAAGAATTTTTTATTTGTATTTGTGGATTTTTAACTACTTTTGTTTTAGAATTTGAAAACCAGTCGTGCCTATCCTGCACCCTTATATGCTTAAAAGAAAGTGAACCTTTTTTATAACCTCAATTTGAAGCATGGATATTAGATCTAAATTTGTTCAATGTAGGTCCACTTGTACAAGCAAAATATATGAAAAAAAGATTATTAAACTGAATAAATATAATATATTTACATTTCAAAATATTTTGGTGTCATTAGCTTTCGTTTATGGGAAAAGGCAAAATAGGGATAATTTGCACAAAAATTTAAAATGCCATCCATGAGCCTTTTTCCACGATATGAAAAAAGTCTGGCATCCAAGCTACTGAACTTTGCACGTTTGTATTGTTTTGAGATTCACGGGGCATGTGTTGTTGAAAAGTCGTGAGGTTATCGTAGGCTTAATAGTTTCGGACATCCAAGTTGTACACAATAAATGTACACAGGGTTTAACCAAAATGTGTGTTTGGCTTTTTGCTCATGCTAATACTAGTTTAGAAATAAGTGGCAATTCTAGAGTGCAAAAATGCTCATATATTAATTTACAAAGTTATGTTATGTTGTAAAGTTCATGTCGACACTTAGCTCGTACCGGATTTTTATGTGGTCACAGCTGTAGTCTGGCTGTTTGTTTTGGCTTACATCAAACAAATGAAATACTGTTACTGCTGTTATTTAGTAAACCGTGAATGCAGTATATTTTTTATCATGTATACATAATTTCTACAACACAACGTATCTTTCCTACGTTGATAAAACTGCCACTTGCACATCGATTATGCTTGTCTGTTATAATTTATTGTTTGTGGATAAACAAAATTTAATATTATAATAGTGCAAGATGATAAAATTGAAGAACCTAAAAGTAAGTAAACTCTAAGCCTACTATAATACATTTCCATTATCGTCGTTTTATGGTTATATTTTATTTGGTCGGATTCAACCTTTACCTTAATTTTATGGTAATATATATGTGCATGTATTTCTATTTACGGTTTCCGTAACCAAGACTATCGTGTTCCTATATCTTGTGTTACTCAAAAACATCAGTAGCGAATTTCTTGAAAAAAACTTTTATTTCGATGCTTTTCTGCTACATCTGCAGAGAAATAACTTATCAGAAAAATAATTTGTGGCTTGAAATTTACTAGCACAACACTAAACACTGTACAAGTAACAAGGTAGGTTAACTGCACCGTTCACTTTATATATTAAACTAAACACAGGAGGATGTCCCATCCGATTACGCTTTTTTATTTTGTTTGAATAATTTCTAATCTCTATTGAATAATATAATACAAAAAGTACATTTGTTTAGATTATATTTACACTTCTTCTTATTAGGTATATAAGACCAATAGGGCAGAAAGCGCTGTTGTATTTTTAGTATCCACCGAATTAAAAAATAAGTAGCAGAAGGCTGAAATATAGTTGGGGGGTAAAAGCAGTCGGTGGTTAATGATATTAGGACAATCTTGTTTGAAGTGGTCCCGGATCCTTTAAATGAAGCTACGATTGAACCAGCAGACATATTGAACCTAACCAAGATGAGAGCAGGTTGCACCGGTTTGGGTTGGATTCCAATAATTACGAATATTGTAGTCCCCTCTGATTTAAGTGATTGTAGACAAGTCAAACTGAATACGAAAATTTCATAGAAAACATGTCGACATCAAACACTGCTCAGAAACACTGATTAATCATAAGATATGAATTGTTATGCTTGATGTAAATAAGAAAAGCTGAGAAATGAGAATTGTTGTAGACTTCCTTTTTTCTTTGTTGTCTATGCAAAATGTGAAAGACCAAAAACCTGCAATTATGGGCAAAGAAACGTAGTTTTACTTTCGAGTGATCAACTTCATCATTCATGTCATTACCAAATTTAGGGTAATTGGGAACGTATCACTTTCTCTGGCTATGCTCTCAGTGGTGGATGAAATTAAAACGGGCGACTGCGTACTGGCTACATCTTGCAATATTACATTATTTGTTTGCTTGTTGACCCCCTTTTTAGAGGAGAATGACATGATGTCATGATAATGAACAGAAGGAGTAGCGACTTTCTATCAACTATTAATCGACTGTTGCTCAATAGGCGCATCATTGGATTTAGGAACAATCGGAATGTGGGAAAATGAATCTTTCGCTACCATTCCACGCTTTTGGTTTTCATGCTGTTTAACCATCGGCTTTGACTGCAATGAAAGTACAAATAGTATGTACCTGATTAAAAATATAATATGATCATATACCAATTATAACTTACTGACTATACCAATTGTAACTTGTTGCATCTGCGAGGAGATCTAAACATGGATTTGGGTTGGGTCTGGAAAATTAATTCCTGCGAAATGCACATAAAACTTCCATTTCGCATCTTGATAAACAAACAGGATGATGAAGATGACACGCAAGTATTGCAAATACTATAATCCGTACATGTACTCCATGCAAGAGCAGCCATTAACGAAAAAACACACAACAAACGTATTAAATTCCGCATGTTTGTCAATCTTTTTTGCAAAAAAAGTGAAAATTTGCTATACAAGAATATTCGACTGATTGATTTTATTTTTTTCAATTCAAAAATGGCCAACTCACGCCATCTGTCTCTCACGTAGGCTCCAGTCATATGCGCACGCAAAGTTAAGAAATTGCACAGATTATCATGTACGATGTAGAACACAGCGTTAATCACACTAGTGTAAAGCTGAACATCAGGATGCATGCTGATGCACAAGATGAACATAATATATTATGTATTTTATTATCATTTTCGTTATAAAATTTATTTTGGCTAGTCTCTTCATGTTGATGATTAAGGTTACAGTTCAATAAACATTTATGAATTGTGAACATTTTCATTTATGAAAACCCGATATCAAACACACAATGTGTAAAAAGCATCGGTGCATTACTACGCTATCGCAACCAAAAACCAAGGACATTAAGTTTACTTACATCTAGTACCAATTGTTGACCATGCAGTTCTTGTTCTACTTACTCAGATTGCGGCAACTATCTGTAATAGTGAATCACTATTAGTGATGATGGTGTGACATAATCATTACCATTAAAACTGCAAAAAACACACGTTCAAACTTTTCATCGACGTGGAAGATTAAATGCATGCATGCAGAATGCATGCGCATGCAGCGTGCAAATCTTGAAATCGTGCAAAGAAAATGCAGTCACCACATCATTTAATGTGTTCTACAAAGGTAAAAGGAATTAGTAATTCATTATTCCTCACCCAAGAACCAGCGAAAGATCATTTCCAACAAAAATGTCGAAAATGCATTCACTAGTTTTGTGTCCTACTTTTTGCACAATTTGCCGTAATGCAGCAGCTACATATAAAAGAGGTTGAAGAGTGTCGGAGGTGTACTAGTACACCCCGATTTTTTATCGTGAAATCAAAAAAGCAGTCTGGCAATGTCACCGATTGCATTCCACTTCCACCCGTAAATGGAATCGTCATTGCACGTCATTATATCCTTCACTTTCCTGATAGTGATGTTCCATAAGTCGAGCGATTGTATACTAAGGGAAACTATGTCCATTCAGCTGATAAATTATTATGCGTAATTGTTTATTTTCGCTAAACGATATTAGCAAATGCTGGCAGCATAACGCAGATTGTATGTTTATTTTTGGTTTTATTGAATTTCAGCTTGTCAGCTCTTTCGTGAAGAAATGGCAAGACTGTGGTTTAGGTTCGTATATTGTGTGTAGTTCTATTCCATTCAAAAATACAAAATATGTATTTATTTGCGTTATTTATTTTACGTTATTGCCAAACTTTATTTGCATTACTTTAATTATTATATTAATGTTAAGGGAAAAGACATTCCACGACTTAACAAACATGTTCTGGAAGAAGAAAAGCTTAGTACTATAGATGATTCAATCAGCGAAGATGATGATGATGATACCGCCGTACGTCAACGTTTTTGGTCGCCCAATGTTGCGCATGATTTTGTTTATAGCCGTGAATAAGATTATGAATCTTTGCGTCGCTAATGTCAATAGAATGTCGCTAATAGCATTAACTTTAGATTGTAGATAGAATTACAACTATACACCAACAATTAATATTGTAAAATATTGTACATTACTTGAATTTTGCTATTCATATGAGGATATACTTATGATGTCGTTGTCTGTGTGGTTAGATATTGTAGGTATACGGTACACATAAAACGGGATTGTCGTTGCTTTGTGGCTACGAAACGTTCCTGCATTCGATCTACTTGAAAAACCTGCATTCATTGAATACATTACAGCCATTTACTCAGTTGACATTGAAGTATAAATCACATCAAAATTGAGTATAAGTCGAATTTGTAAACGTGTTCCAAACCATGAGAAACAACCCAGAAATTAAAGAAAAGAGGAAACCTGACAATCTATTTCTGCAAAGAGCATCATACCTCAGTTTCAAAACTGGGTTTCCCATGGGTTTGACATTGGGTGATCTTTAACGATGGAATTGGGAAGAAACTATGGTGCGAACACCATGTAATGATATGTTAGAAGATAGTACGGGAAAAGAAATAAACAAGAGCAGCTTGTTTTATAGAAAAGGAAGGACTTGATTGTATTTTTGTTTTTGCTAGCATCTTTGTATAAGGCAGGAAAGACGTTCTTACGGCTGGAAAACATTCATCTTACAACTGACTACGTGGAACCAGGTGTTTATCATGTGCGTACTTGTCGTGTCTATATCGTTTTCAAAACAGTTGTACGGAATAAACCTTTGGCATAATATGATTTAAAAAGAATTTTAATGAAATAACAATAATAAATTTGGATTTAGGTTTTAGGAATGTGTTCTTGAAAATAAATATTAAAAGTGAGCTATATTTTGAAAGCAGATAATTTAAAGGTGATGCGTATTTACTCGTGCAACTCCAAAAATCCGATACCCTAATTTCGTGAGAGGAAATGAGTATTTGCACGGCGTCTTCTGCTTCTGCGAGTATATACTAGAGTTAGAGAAAAAACCAAAATGTGTAATTTATTGGTTGACACTCATTTGAAATGCTTCAAACCGAGTTTTTGAGATTTCGCGGTATGAAAACTCATATTAAAAATATGATGCTGTCTAATATTGTCGATAGAATTGTTGCAGTAACCGATAAGTTAAACTTAAATAAAAGGAAGCATGCTTACCAACTTTGACCACATATCTACTTTGAAGACGATATGTATACATGAGTTTCGCGATTGCAAACGATTATGACCAAATGCAAAGCAGTACGTCTAAATCTGTAAAAGCAACGTTAAGGGTTGTCAGTTTTGAAATGGCAATGTTTATCCTTGACGTGCTGTCATTTATAAATAGAATGAGGTTTATAATAACACATGTTACCGTAATACGCGAAATGTGGTAGGGTTGCAATTGGAAAACCATGTTTTACATAAAACTTGCACCAATAGTGTAATATTAAGAGCAAGGTCAGAAGCAAGATCAGAGGACAAAAGATTTGATAACCCATGATGCTTTTAATTCCGTGCTAATCTTAGGTTCGAATTGGAGTTTTGCTTACGTTCTAATACAGAAAAGCTTGCTTTCGAAGTCCTTTACAAATATAGGTAGATTTTTGAAATCCAACGTTTAAAGAATAGTTACGTGCTTATAAAATGCGTCATTCGTTGAAGATTCGCGGCCCATGGATTTCCAGAAACGAAAAACTACAGCAGATAGGATGTTTAGAAAAACATAAACCGGTTTTTGTTGAAACTTTTTAATGAGTTAAAAATAAAAGTCATTTGTAACAGTTTGTTTGATACAGAACAATTTTTTAAAAACCAAAATTATTTTTATAGAGTTAGATGTGTTTATCCTGCCTCACGTTTTGTGAGAGGTTCTCCAAAGCTTATTAATAAATACTATGCTGTGTTCCAAGGCTATGTACGCCGTAAAAATATTTCATGTGCAACTAAAGCTTGGAAGCAGAACGTTTAATGAAGTCGTATAAAAACAGGAATATATTTATTTTTGTTTATGATAGAACTGCCGCGTTTTCAATTGTGCTTAGAGAATTAAGAAATGTCTTGGCTTACATTGGCTGCACTTAAAATTAAACAAAATAAGTAGAAGTGTTTACATGTATGTTGTTGATTGTTTCTTAGTGTTAATAATATATTTTTCAATGCAAATTCTACAGTTGCTTGTTAGTTTACAAGGTATACTCATGTAACTAGACTATGTTGGTTGAAAGCGTATAAATATTCACATCATCGCAAGTGTACTCGTGTAATTTTGTACAACCTAAAAGTAACTAATTTTACACCTATAGAATTTTTCAAACTGATATGATATAATAACGTAACATTTACTTTAAAATGTACAATTCCTGAAAGTGTAATTAAATACCACAAGGTTAATTGCACAAAGGTTTTTGGAAATTAATTATTGTATAAAACTAAAAATTGATTAAGTGTAGAAACATCTTGAGTTCTATGTTTATCGTGTTAGATTAAATGTTTGATAATTTAAATTTCGTCAAGCTGAGGAACCACTTTTTTAAAATACAAATACTAGGTATGATAATCTTGTTAAGATGTCTAATGTCTCAGCAAGTCTAATAGAGGTCGAACATCGCTACTTTCACAGGGAAACGAAGGAAGGTCTGTACATCCAAAATGTGGACCCGGAGAAGCGCATGAACAAAAACAACGGAAAAACTCTCAACCCAATCATCTCAACTTTTCTACAGAAACTTATCCCCTGAATGGACACGTTTCCAAGGATGGCAATCATAAAAGATAATTATATGCAATATTATTATATAATAATTTACGAAAAAATCTGTTACGTTTTTCTCCGTTTCATTCTTTCGCTTTGTCTTTTACTCCTGACGAAGAAATTAGTAAAATTTCGAAAGCTTGAGTTACTACTTTAATCACCAGCATCCGTGAAGCCCATTCATTTCTCATGAAATGTCTAATGTCTGTATAAATAGCAATCTTTAATTTCTTTCAGCGAATACGAAATAAATTTTAAATTTTTTTTTAAATTTAACCAACACGTACATGAAAAATGTTTTTAACTTGTAATAAGTAACAAAACAAATTGAAAACTGCGTTGTTGTTTAGAAAGTAAATTGAAAGTGTTATACAATCGTACAAGAGAAAATAAAATGATATTATAATTACCGCATTCCAAAAGCAGAGACAAATTAATTTGAAAAAAGAAAATCTTCTGTATTGATATAACGATAAAACGGTTTCATTGAAATAAAATAATATATAGAGATAAGAGAAAATAATATGTCTCAATCAGGCTGTAAGAAATAGTAAATCAATAACGTGCAAACATATAATTGTACTAATAGTGACTAAAACTACCTCGGTCTATTGAACTTCTATGTTCCAGTTTGTGCTTCATAATCTTCCTTATCGCCTTAACCTTGTATGCACCAAAAATATTCGAACTCTGTCAAGCTGAACATTACAAGGCTCTTCTACCTTTTTCCTTATTCTTGTAATTTCCCTAATTAATGATTGTATACCTGGAATTACCTGATTAGAAAATGTTGTATGATCTAGTACCTTAATGGGTTATGAATTGATAATGTTTCCTTGTTGTCCGTTCCAGAACGTCAACTAGTTAGTTATCTTCCGTGTTAATTGTTCTGAATGTGTGCTTATAATTGTAATATTCCTATAAACATGATTAAGTGTAATGAGAAATGTCAACTTATATAAGGTATGAATTCTTGTAGAACCAACTCAGATTCGGCTTTTCTTCCCGTCAATAAACTTATTCTTTCTTCTCTCCTTATAAATCTCATCTTTTCATTTTGCCCCAAATTATTTTTCCGTTCCTTAGTTTGCATCTAATTAAAATTCGGAGTTAAAAATCAATTAGAATTTTGACATACTTAATTATTGATTTTACAGTTTTTAAGAACGTCTAGCAACAAACCTTGTAAAAACGTAATTTCATGTGCACGTTTTGATGCTTTTACCGGTAAAAAATAACATTATATATTTTTGCATGTATGGTGAATGAAAATTAAACGATAATACTGGTTTGATCTGGTTCTTTAGTGACGCTGACTCAAAATTTATTTAACAATCAGTGAAAGAAAATGCTACGTGTCAACACGCACTTTACAATTTGTGAACATTTGTACACCATTTATCTATAGTATAAATTTATAGGATCACAAAAGCTGTTAAAAACAATGTTAGATTTCATTAGGGGTTTAATATAATCTAACTGCCTTGCTTGCAAAAAGCTAATACAAAATTTTGTAAAATTCCTTGCAAAAAATTACTGCCTACACTAAACGTAAAATGGTGTTTATTTCGCTTAAGCTTAAAATACGCTGCTACGGACTACACTACGAAATAGTATACAATACGATTTTGCTACGTTTTGAGTAATTTATATAATGAAAATGCTGGTATTAGTTCGTATGTTACACCTAAGGTTTCGGTTTGTATTTTTCTTAGCAAACCATAACACAATTCACTCGTTTGGTTCTATTATATATTTATAATTTACATTTCGCAAATCAGTACCCGATTTGCATTAAATACCAATAAATTACACTCATTTTTGTTTTAATATTTAAATCATTTAAAATTCTAAGTAGAATCCTGAAATTAAACTTGCCTAAATACACTTTATTTCTTTTTTCACGTCTGGTTCCTTTTACCGACTTTTGTAAACGCTGCAACGAGAAGTAATATAGTTAGACCAAAACTAGTTTTGTAAAGATATTGCAAATAGAAATTTTTGCCTTGAACTATATTTAACTTCACCTTAATAAAGCATAGGTAATAACTATATAACATGCTTAGAAAACCAACCGAATTTGCTATTTGCACAGTACAACAACATTTAGTAGGATATTTGACAAGTTAGTAGTCACATTGTTTACCTTTTTAACAACAAAATGGATTTTTCTCCTCACGAGCTTTTGGAATATCTTAAATTTCAAAAGACACACGTGTTTTTACAAAGAACTTATTCAATCTAGTAAGCTGAAACTTTATGTGTATATATAAAAGATATCTGTTTATACTCCAAACTAAATACAATAAACTATAATTTACTCACACAAATGCTAAACACTACACACTTGATCTGAGTAACACCACGGGCGTGTTTACACCTCAAAATTATTTTCGCTTGAATTTTCAAAACTTTTATGTTGTTATATAGTATGAGTGTCCACAATACGGTTTACCAAGTTTCAGCTCCTCATGTTGTTCTAAGGCGGCTAGGCAAAGGTTTAAATTTAAAAAGACAGGAAAAATGTCAGCGATTTTTTCAGAATATTAGATCGTTTGGAATTTTGTGAATGTGGTATTAAATTGTTGCAAGTGAAAATATAAAAGTGGGTGTTTCACCAATTTTTAAAAATTCTTTTAGTGTGGAAAGTTATGCGGTGTTCATTACCGCATGTCCCGTTTTGGCTACCAGCACATTTTTTGGTTTTCATAACTGAACTCAATCAAAACTATTCATAGTTGACATGTTTCTATATATTCTGGTAGACTAAAAGTCGGGCTTTCAAACAAGCATAACAATGGGGAAATCTGATTATCCATACAGAAGTTATCTGTATGCAAGTGTCCCCAAACTACCAGAAAAATTCTTGATGATTTACATTTTTCATCATAACTTCCGTAAATTGTAATATTTTTACAAGCGGTTTTTTGCGTTTAATAGAGCAAACGAACGCTAAGATGGACATCAATCAAAATACCTCATAAAACTAAAGAACAGAAACAAAATTTTCAATTGAGTTCGGGAAGCTCCCAAAAATTTGAAAAAATTATTTTTTGCAAAAATTCAAAAATTGGTCAGCTCTTATAGTTGTATCTGAAGAACGGGTTCCACGGTGTCTAACTATCACAAAAAACATCATTGACCAATTTTGTTTCTAATATGAGATATTAGCAAATTTCCATTTTTCGAACATGGAAAATTTAAACATTTGCCTAGCCGCCTTAGAACAACATGAGGAGCTGAAACTTGGTAAACCGTATTGTGGACACTCATACTATATAACAACATAAAAGTTTTGAAAATTCAAGCGAAAAAAATTTTGAGGTGTAAACACGCCCGTGGTGTTACTCTCTACAGGAACAAACAATTGAACTTCAAATACTTGTAGAATGAAAAGTAAAAGCATATTTCATATTTAGTTGATCACGAAATGCTCAATTTAGGCAAATGACACTGTCACTGCTGCTGTCCTCATCACTGCGGTTCTCATACTCAATCTGTTTTGCAGCTGCAGTGACTTGCTTCTCTTGAAACAGGGAGTTGACTTCAGAACACGTTGCCAGGTGTTTAGAAGATCCTAGTTCAGCATCATTTGGTTCGAATGTTTCTGTGTTGCTGGAAACAGGATATTGTGCCCGAGCTTTTCTGCTTGTACTATTAAGGTTTGCCCTATTGTTAACAAAAAGTAATTAGTTAACATTTTGCTTTATTTACTATGCTTCAGGAACAAACAAAAATGTCACTGTTTTACTTATTCTGTTTAGTTTACCTTTCTTGCATTTCCATTTGTACCGAATGAAAGTTGACCTTATGCACATTCATTTCCCACAGCTTGGCAAATCGTGTCTCGCAGAGTGCGCATTTGAATTTTCCTCCTAGGTATTCTCTGGCATGAGCCGTGTTTCCAAATTTTTTCAAAGTTGATGCCAACTCAACAGTTTCTCCAAGTCGGTTTTGTCCACCACTGCAATACCAACACAAATTTCAATTACTCAAAGCCAAAGTTGGCGTTTTAAAGTTAACCATAGGCAAAGCCTTACTGAATTGCCTCCAAATGGCGCCAAAGATCCCTTCGGGAACGAAAATCTTGATGACATCGGGAACACGTGAATTTAGAACCCTTGTCTAAATTCTTAATTCCATGGCATATGAGTTGGTGTCTCCGAAGTTTGTAGGCAAATGGAAAGCTTTTGGAGCAAACATGGCATAGAAAGTTTAACTCATATTCAACTGATTTCACGTGTTTGTACAAAGATGATACAGATCTATATTGTTTCCCGCACAGACAGAAATATTGCCGGAGGAAACACGGCTCCGAAAAATGTCTTTCCCATGCCGTGTGAAGGTTCTTGGTGTACACATGTAGTCATTAGTTTTCTCCTGTATTTCGTTATTCCGGTCAAAAACTTGCTCTTCTCCACTTTTAGAAGCCTGATTGGACGCAGTCAATATTAAATTAACCCTTTGCATTAGCTTCTTAGTTTTCCCAAGATCTTGAAAGTCACCTTCAAGTTCTAATCCCAGCTGCCTTACTAGTCCCAAAAACTTCATCTTCTTTTCATTCTCAAAGGGCCCAAAATTTAACATTATACGCTCATCCAGATTTTTCTGAGTCAGGCTGAAAATTAAACTGAAAAATTTGGCCAAGTCTCCATGAACCAAACTCATATATCCCACCAGTTTCTCCTCCAAATCATTTTTCTCCTTTCGCTCTTTTTTCAGCAGGCGCTCCAACATATCAATCTGCTGCTGCTTTTCGGCTACCATCGCTAATTCCAAACTACGCATCATCTGGCTTATCTCCCTGCCTGCGTCAAATTTATTAGTTGCTTCCAACATTTCCTGTGGACGGTTTTCCGAAAACCCCAGTAGTGTCATTACTTGAAATGTTGGATCATTTTCAAAGGTCGCCGTATATTCTTCTTTCGGTGATTGCTCCTCATTTATTTTGCAAAATTTGTTGGCATCACTCATTGAGTTTTCTCTCATTTAAATTCAGTTGGCCGGGAAAGTCGGAAAGATTTCGAGGTTGTTTGAAGATTCCACCAAAAAAACTTGTTACTACACAAGTAGTTGTTTTGTTCATAAAACCACTATTAATTATTAAGACTATTTAGTGTGTGAATTGAACCTTTAGAAAATTTATAAACTTTAGAACCATCAATGTCACAATTTCACCAAACCAATTGATACAAACCTTTAACCAAATCAGTTATTTCCACTTCACATGCTGTTGCTCCTGAAGATTTTTCAAATTATGTGCTTCAAATGATAAAAATTAGCAAAACTGGATTTTGGCAAACTTTCACTTAAATCTAGTTAATACCTTGCAAAAATTAGAAACCGTAGAATAGGTCATTCAAAAACTTGAATTTAAGATTTGACACCAGCATTACTTTTGTTTCAATAACCCTTGAAAAAATACACTAAAAGGTTAGTGCTCTGCAGCGGAACTAATTAACAGTTATACTGTTAAGCTACAATCCTTTGTGAAATTATAACGAGCGAGTGTGCCAAAAGAACGGCTAGGTATTAGCTACAAAGTTTAAACTATTTTCGCAGATTTTCAGAGCACAATGATCTCACATTTTGGATTCACAAAAACCACACATAGTATTATTACATACACTAATAAAATGATTTGAAAAAGAAGCACAACTGACACCACAGAACTATTTTGTTTCTGGTGAGTAGGAAAAGTTTGATGTCCTATATAAAAACAAGAAACAATTTAAACACAGTGCCTTTGTCCACCATTATCTGGTTCGGTAAATCATATGTTGCAGAATTTACTTAATAAGCTTTATGTAACTTACCTAGTTATTTTTGCAGGAATGTAGATACATGTCCATCAAAAGTAAAAAAATGTCTCGGCATAATAACAAATAACTTTATTGAGGCACTAAAATAACTGCTTGATAGTAACAACAACAACTTTTCCAAGTTATTCTGAAGATGTTCTCAGCATCATCAACTTCGGAAAAATCCAATAAGGTACTTGAACAAATTTTTAATTTGGTATTAAAATAATGGTGATAAATAATAAAGAAGATTGTTAGTAAAGTGCACTGGTTAAAATTTAGCACTAAACTGATTTTGTAGTTTTTTTATATAAATGAACAACAAGACAGAAAGAAGCTCAATTGCACACTGAAGGGAGAGTAAGGCGGTTTGGAGTGTAATGCATTGAAATGGCCTAGTGGCACTGGTCGACTCGAGCTCCTTTCTCAGTTGGGCCTTGTTTGTCGTAGCAACGGAGAAGATGTATTTTGGTTATGTATTGCAAACTGCCATAGGCAATATAGCTTCAACCCTATTCATAAGAAAATATTTGTTAAGTTGTATATTGTTGTTAAGAAAAAATGACGCTCCTTCTCTCGGCTTTTGTCGCAGCCAACGTAAAATTTTATTACATTTTCAAAAACGAACGTTTACAACTTTTTACGAGCCGAGCAATTGGGGGAGTTCTGCATTATGTGAAGTATACAAGGGGAAATACATTGTATAACAAAACTGAAGAAATATCCAACCTAGAAAATACATGAAAACAATACAATAGCACAAAGCATTAGTAAAGTTTGAATTGCTGCTTTTGCTAAATCTTAGCTTTTCAACCGAACTTTTATTCGCCTGCAATTATATTTTCGTTTGTAACTGCAAACCTTAAATCCTGTCACAAACAAAATTGATCGTCAAGAAAAAATTTGGCATGTTTGAACGAGCTGAAAACAGGCACAACTGACACCATCGAACTGCTTGTTTCATTGTGACAAAATACTTGACGATCCTATGCAAGAGCAATATATTATGAAAATTCTATAATTCCCTTGTTCTGTCGTCCATTGCTCAAACTGAACTAAGTATTTAATATATAACTCACCAAGTTTATTTTTCGTAAAATGAGATATTCGTCATGTGTCAATACATTGTACAGAATTATAACAGTCAACAGAAAACTTTTTCACACACTAACGAAAGTGTTTCATTTTGAAAACAGCAAATTTTTCTCATCCAAATAACAACTTTTAACATACGGCGTAATTCGGACATTACTGCTTTATTCTAAATATCAAATGGGAAATACATTGTGTAGGTAAACTAAAGAGTTGTCTGGCGTAGAAAATAAGGAAAAAAGTTTCGAAAGCTTCAAAAATATTCATTTATTCATTCATAAGCTGTCGATGTTGGAGAAAATATTCACACCCATTTCAACAATTCGTAAAATTCCAAGTTTTTCTGTATATTATGTGTCCCTGTATCCAGCCAAATTCATTTACCTGACGAATTGTTTACCTGAATTCTACCAAAGTTGGTATACTGGTCCCATAGCAAATTTTGCATAGAAACCAAGTGAAAAGGTGAGTGTCATACCCATTTCCACCTTTTTGATTGCAAGACTAATGTGGGAAAGCGGAAAACACATCTTTGATTCCAGCATAAAAAACTGCTTTGCTATTGTTGCTTCATCCCGAGAGGAGAGCATGCTATAAATTAGGATTACGGCAGCTGAAATTAGGGGTGTACTGTGTGTAGATATTGCAGCAATTGACGAATATTCGCGAATTTTAAAATATTTTGCTGTTTGCTGTTGAACCGCAGTGATGTTTGCACTTGTTATCCTGTTGAAAAAAGCCTGGTTAAATTAGAACAAAAACGAAACCAGAAAAAACCCAAACTTGCATTTTCAGTAATTATTTTATATTAGCAAAACGGTTGATTCTTATGAAAATATAGGAGCTGAATTGAATTTAAAAACAGCAAAAACTCAAACTCCACTGGTCAGTTCAGTTACAATATAATTTAAAATTAGAAAATAATGAAGAGCTTATGAAACATAGCAATACCTGCAAAATATGTTACATTTGGCAATTTTAAGATATTGATTTCGTTTAAAAATAATTCTATAATTCGTTACGCCTAACGTTTCGTTAAAAAGACCAATCCACTCATTGTATTTATAAAATGTGTACTATATTGACGCATACATTTCATGCACGTCCGCACCTTATATACTCTCGTGACTGAAATATCTGGAAAAGGAACATAAGCAGGACAACTCACCCTCGGGCAGTGCACTTTTTCAACTCAAATGCCAACCCAGCCGTCCAGTATTTACTTTGCGGAAAGTCAAGCCAAACCATGCCAAATCTAGAAGAAAGGTTATGAAATTATGAAACGAAAATGTAAATTGAGAAGTGCTCTATCTGTAATCAAATATAGGTGCAAAATATAGCGTATTTCAAATCACATTGTTTTTGCTCGTGGGCATTGTAAATATTCAACAAGAATTCGTAACCAAAACCCTGATTAAGTAGGAATGACCTGTATAACATAAGCACTATTTAAATAAATGATGCGTTCGACATGCATGCAAATACAAAACTAATACTTATACCAGATAAATTTTGGTTTTATCCGATGGCTACACACATGTTAATTTTTTTCGAATTTGCATGCTGATTGCATAAATTTGTGGCATCTCACTTTTCATAGAAACATGAAGCGTAAAAGTTTATTCATTATTACAATGTGTGTTCGTTAATAGAATGAGTCATGACAACAAGTGTTTTTGTTATTTTGCGTTATTTTTAAATTATTCTTTTGTTTGTGTGTTGGCTCCTCTTTGCATCTCCTATAGGCGTAAAAGGCAAGCAAAATTCTTTCTGGCAATATAATTTAGCTCGAGAGGACAGAAAATACAAAAACGCTTTAAAACATATTGTATATATCTCACTGAGGATTAATGTCTTTGCAAAAACTCTTTTATCTGTTGCATGGAAGGATAAACGACGCGTTAGAAGGGTTCTGTGTTGAAATGCATCATAAAACATAGTTTCATAAAGAGAAAAGGGTTTGTTCTACCTCTTAAAAGTGAACCATAAAACACGTTTTATGATTATTGAACACCTGAGCATTTACTTCGACTGAAGGATAGAATGAAGATAGAAAGAATCAGAAGGTCATATGTTGAAAGTACATTGCATTAAAAAAAATTTAATAAAAGAACTTTTTATTTTTATTTGACTGCTTATGTGAGCAGACAGGGTAATGTGACGCTTAGAAATCCGAAAATCAACATGACATGACATAAACCCAAGATTTGTTCTACAGTTTTGCAAATACTTCCTGGTATGTTCAATACTAAATCAGTACCAAATTTGTTTTCGTCTTTAAATTTGCTATCATTGAATTGTCCCTATAGTTTTAATAAATTCGGGAAACTAAACAGAATTTTTGGGGAAAGTGTTACCTACCAAATGCTTACTCTTTATGTCACTAGGCCCAAGATGCTTATATTTATTGAACATAACAAAAAATATGACTTTGCATGCTGTTAATAACACGATAAAGCTAATGTTATGTTTCGGAAACTTATCGTGTGTCAGTTCACGTACGTACAATTTCATTATAAATAGCACGTTTCTTATAGTGGGTCATCAAAACAATCATTCCTCACACCCTTTTCGTAAAAAATTTTACATCTTCCAACCTACATTCTGTAGTAAACGTTGCCCGTAAAAAGTTTATAGGTATTTTCTGACTTGAGTATATTTTATGAGGGTAAAAGACAATGTAGTTTTCATGTTTTTCGGTCTACTCGTTGCAAATATTTTATGTTTGTCGCAACAAAACCATGTAGAAGGGGGTATTTTAAGTGGGTGATGCACGGAAGGCATGATGACAAATATCTTGCGAACAAGCAAAATTGCCTGCCAAACTCATAAAACAAAGTTTATGTTTTATTTGAAAAAACGACTCATATAAAATAGCATGTTGTTACGCCAAACTATCAATGCGTATGTATATACTATATAACTACGCGGCAGTGTGCACCCCAATTCTTAAGCACAACGTATTACAATATACCTATGCTATTGTATAGTTCAATCATAAACCCTTGTGCCCTGTCATCCTATTCATTTAATACCTATAACTTCTTTTTCTTAAAACTAAAACAAGTCACAGACAGAGAATGTCAGACTCGAGCTATCTCACCCATATCACCGTTGTTTATGGCTTACACTTTGTACATAGATAGCTTACAACTATTCAGTTTGCTCTTGGACTTGGGCGTGTGCACAAGAAAAGCAGCAGATTTAATATTTTTTTCTGTTATAAAACAAACTGCTACTGACGTGATTTCAAAAAATACAGAAGATGTTAGTTTTTAATATAAGAATTTTAGTCAGTTTTATGTGTAGGAAAAGTGTTGTTTTCTCAATCACTTGCACTCCGTCAATAAAAGCAAGCCAACAGTTTTTATTTGGTTTTGGTGTCCACACTACAGAATGGAGGATACTAACTACACCGGATGTACGGAACAGGAAGACGACAACATGATTGAAATTAAGTACGTTCTTCCAGCTGAGCCAAATGACTGGAACCACAATATAATGGAAAATGACCCAGTGGACGAAGGAGACGACGTTACACGCCACACAGGAAAATCTGTTGTTTCTCTGAAAATCCATAAATATCAAATGAAAGCAAAACAGATAATAATTGATGAACTGGAAACTCAGCTAAAGCAACTCAAACAGAGGAACGAGGAATTGACAAAGGAAAATTTGAGGTTGAAAGAGGAAGATGAAGTCAAAGTTGTTCACGAAGTAATTCGGTAAGTTTAAATGGAAAATTTGACAAGTAATAGCATTCAGGAATTGATTTTAATTCAGGAATATTTTGAATCCGGAATATTTTGCAAAAGTACCGGGGGACAAACGAAAAACACTAAGAAAAATACTAGATCAGCTGGAAATGTCAACAAAAGGTCACCTACTTCACGCAAAAGAAATAAAAGGGAAGCGTCTCGTCCTCAAACAGGAAAACATAAGGTGTCAAAGCATCGAGTAAAGCATTTTAACCTGCAATCAAAAAGTTTTGAATGCTGTTGTGGCAAGCTATATCATACTTGGAGCTGCCTGAAACACCATTTAAAGTTGAATGATTTTAGGAGTTGCTTTAAGTGCACACTGTGCAATAAAAAGTTCGTTTCCTACAATTTTCTCAAATTCCACTTTAAAGAAGTTCACAATGTGAACTCGACTGTGGGAAAGTTTGGTTGTTGGACCTGTGGAGATAATCAGTTTACTACAAGTAAAGAGGTCAGAGAACATTTTCGTGTAGAACACCCAAATAATATGTAATATTGAATAGTTGGGAAAACGAAAATATTTACGTTTGAATATAATGAATTACTTTGGCAGTAGAAGTTTTGGAGTTAAAGCAGCTTTAAGTAAAATGAATTGGTTGTAAATAAGGTTGTTGAGTAGAACAGTAACTTAACGAAAAATGTAAAACGTTGTAACCATTTTCAAGCAAACTTTTGGCAGAAGTCAGAAGAAGAAGAAGTCTTTCAAAAGTAAAGCTAAACACCAAACTACAGTATTTTTGTTTTCAATGTTTCCAGTTTTATGCTCGTATTGGTATGTCATATCAAAAACAGGTCTTATCAATTCTCTTTCATTAAAATCAATTTGAGTGTGGTCTGTTGTCCTCCAAAAGTTGACAAATGTGTTGTTATTACGTAGCTGAGCATAGTGAAGCTAGTATTGATATTGTCATCTATGTCTGTTTGTGTGTGTGTGTGATCACGATGCAGGTGTCAAAATATCTCTCAAATTGGTACAGCGATTTATTTGGTCACTTAGAGGAATCCTATTGATTTTTAATCTGATCGGTCATCCCCCTTGGGTAGTAGGTGGAGGTAACCCTCCTGACCATTCGCTTTGTCAGAGACCCGCTAAATTTGGTATCCTGATTTATTGGATCATGAGATATAGCCCAACCGATTTTGAGCCTGATTTTCCATCTCCCTGGGGTAATATGGGAAGGTAACTCCTCATACCAAAGACTTGGTCAGGTTCGCAGCAAACGGGGTACATTGATTCAATGGACCATTAAAAATAATCCCATGACTTTTAACCTGATTTCTCAACCCCCTGGGGTAGTATCAGAGAATCAGACAGACAGATGTCTACTTGGCTCAATTACGTATTTGAAATGATCATTAAGTCGGTTTAATAAACATAAATGAATTAAATTTCTTTGTTTATACCGTTGTGTCATGGGTAGATTTATTGAAGTGTTTTGATGTTACTTAATTGAAAGACTCGGCCAACCAAAAACACCTAAATGCTTTCCCGAAGGACCTAGAAAAATTCACAGATAATTTTGGAACTCTAACAGCTGTGACGTCTGCCATAAACTGGCCAAGTTATATTGTCATGTGTCTGCTTTTCCAGCCAATTTCTATGCTCCTATGCACAAGGTGCTTTCTATCAATTTTTAAACCCTGCCTTTTCAAAACGCCCTCACGCATTTCTCTTTAACTACACCGTGCAATAGTGCAGTAGTCTGAATACCAGTACAATTAGCTTTGTTTGAAAGAAAGTTTATTTTTGCGTAGGTTGAAAACATAAGGCTGTACGTATTGATTTTATTTAAAATGTACTTTTTTTGTACTGAAAGCAAAGAAAAATGTTTCAAACGTTTTCAGCCTTGTCAAAATTTCTACTGAATGATGAATCTCTAGTAGAACCCAGATAATGCACCAAATGGATTATACGGGTGCTCGTGGCATAAAAGATGCGTAGCGTAATGTCCATCCATATTTCAGCCAGGGGCGAGATGTAAAAACATACACAATAGAAATAAAATCTAAAGGCAATTTCCATTGGAAAATAAATTTTTTTAATTCAGAAAATTTTGAGTTTTTCTATCAAAATATATTTAAAATTTTAGTACTAAGTTTTGAACATACATCATTAAAACATAACAAAACATACATCACTGTAATTTGATGAATGCTAAATACGCCTTTAATTTGTTGCATGTACTGAGACACATTTTTGAGTACACCTTACATTTTGCAAAGCATATAAACAAGCAATTATGGACAAAAACAAAGGATCTTATTACTTGAATTTGTCCTTTCTGTCCGAGACAACAGTTCTTGGGGGCCCACAAGAATATATTTGCGAAGGTATCCCCTCTCACTTACCATTCGTTGACAAATATAACTCCTTCCAAATATTTTTTGCAATAAAGTGTGGCCATAAAACTTACTCACTCAAAACTGTTTTTAGGGAGAGTATGAAGTACAATGTCATGTGTTATAGAGCAGAGATACAATGTTTGCTTGTTGGAGTAAATAACTTGTTGACTATTGCAAAAATATTATGTGGAAGGGTGTGTTAACCGCGAGTGAAGCAGTACTCGTTGATTGAAAACACCTTTTTAATTAGTGAATACCTGTAAGCATCATAAAACACACTTTATGATTATTACGTTTTAGAAGAAAGGCTGTGACGAAATGTTAAAAAGAAAATGACTTTGTTCTGAGTATTTTGTCTTGTTTCTGTTGCGGTTAGGGAGTACACAGGATACCCAAAACACATAAAGCAGATAGATATGGAATTTAGCTGCTGATTGAATTTCTGAGGCGACTGAACAATATGCTGGACACACGACTTTCTCAAGACTCTGCTCGTTCGTGTCAGTCGCAAGTGTCCTTTCCTCTGCATTTGTCAGAAATTTTCTCATTGTTGTTGCTAAAAGCTGTTCTACTAAATTGTTTTTAAGTTTAAATTTAACCTTTGCAAAGTCGGTGTAGTGTGATTTAGTTAATTAATCAAGAGGTATCACAAGAAAAATAAGTACAAATATTTTCAAAACAAAACCAACAAGAAATGGAAAACAGAGGAGGAAATGCTGGAAATGGAAGGCCGTCTGCGGACGGGCCTAGAGCCGGAGAGAATCTGCCTAGATATATCTCTAAACGGCTTGTTGTTGCCAAAATGCTAAACTTGTTGCTTAGTATTGGCTACTGGTTTTGTGTGTTTCAACAAAAGTTTGTTTATTCAAACGGGAGTTATTCTTTCCAAACTTGCAAATTTCAGCGGATACATATCTTTCATTTATTTAATAAAATACTAAAACTGCAGATAATACAATTTATAAGCACAGTGTTTTAAATTGGTATTTTTTCAGATTCTGTGTGTCATTATGCACATTCTCGGCGTTTACTACATGCTATGCTTTCTTGACCCTGTGGCACCTGATGCCATGATTAAATTGTTACACCGTACTTATTGCGGACAAGTGCTTGCCTTTTTCCGTGTGTGTACCAGGGTGCTTGTTTTAAAACAGTTTTGGCTTGATGGCGTTAAATATTGGGCACCTCTGCAGTTGCTGGTTGCTGATAAGCGTCTTTGGGGTTGGCTCTCCTATGGTACATTGAGAACTTATAAGAATTCAAATGAAAATTAAATTATAAATGAATCGTGATGTGTATTTTAATGTAAATTGATTTCAACAGCTCTTGCATGTTACACCGTACTGTCTCTGCTACTTTGTCTTGAAAGTTATTCGGAGCTTCCAGTATGGATTTTCTTACACTTACTTGACCATGCAATATTCAGTGGATGAGTGGTATAAACAACTTATTGCAGAAGGAGGCTATATGTTTCGCCGATCTTCATTGTTGGCCACGGGTTGGATTTCAGGAACAAATCTGGATACTGTGTTAGCTTTTGGAGCAGGAATTGCAAAATTTGCAGAGTAAAACAAAATTTTAGTTTCTATTTTCTTTTTAAATTTGTCTCATGTTTTCGTAACAATGAACTTAAAACGTGTTTTTATTTTCACTTTCTTGTAGCTCTTTTCTCGCTGACCTATCTGACATTATGCTGTTTGCTGGATTTGAAATCCTAACTGCTCTGCTGAGTGGATTATCAAAATATATTAAGCAGCGTGAAGATAATGGTACAGACATAAAACATATAACTTGATAAAATTGTCACTTGTGTTTAAAAATTTAATACGCACTGATTGTTTTTATAAATTGCTTAGCTGACGTCGCCCCTAATCGTCGACAGGCGGATGCATTCAAAGCTTTCAACAAATGTCTATCAGCGGTTAACGACGCGTTCGGACTACATGCCATGCTGTTTTTGGCAACATGCTCTGTTTATTATCCCATTTTTCTAATTACCGATTACTTTCCAGAATTATTAGCATAAATTCTGCATTTGCTGATTTTTGTTGAAAACGACATTTGTATTGACCTGTAGCAAGTTGTCAACTAAATAGTTTTTCATTTGCATTAAAATTGCATGTATTTACTTATAAAGAAAAACCAGTAGAAAAAATTACTGAAATAGGTAATTTGAAAATGCAAATTAAATAAACACTACATAATATTAAATTTCTTAAACAATGTTGGTTAAATCTTCAGGCGATGGATCTATGTACTCCACTATAGTATTTGCTAATACATGGAGGTTTAGAGATACATGAGAGATTATGCAAGGTTTACATGTTTGCTGAAATTGTTGAAAGGTTGTGTCGACGATCTTCTCATAAACTGTTTGATAAATTTTTCTTTCTTGTATATAACACAGTGTTCCTCCCACAATCATGTTATATAATTTTTTAATGTAAATCAACAAAAACATACCATTTTAGTTAAGTATAATTGCAGGTTTAACATTCGTTCACATGGTAGCACTACGTACACAGAAATATATAGTGAAATGTGTTGCTTGAAATTTGGATTTGAACAGAAATAAAAACTGTTTTAAAAAATCTTTGTATAAATAGTGAAAAATGAGATCCTAAGAAGGTCTGAGTGGAAGATTTACGATAAGCCATGGATAAAAAAATTTTATTTTGTGTTCATACCTACCTAAATTGCATTATGAAAGCATTAACATCCAAACGTTTCCAGGCTATTCATATATTATTTACATGAACGTCCGCAATGACTAAAAGTGTATACTGACAAAAGCTTGCGTGTTTATGAAAAACTGGCAGCCAACGAACTCACCCCGGGGCATTTTTCTCTTCAACTGAAAAGCCAACTCAGCTCGCGTATATAAATTCAGGGTACAGCAAACCGAGACTTCACATTTGTAGCAACGTTAGAGCAGAGCGTGAGAGCTGGTGTTGTGGGAAAGTTTGGCTCTGAGCATCAGCAAGGTTTGTATGGAAAGCATTAATAAATTGCATGCCACAAAAAATACATTAATTCCATACAAAATTCGAAAGCAAGGCATTTTAAAGCCGACCTGTTTCTATTGCAATCTACCATAAATCAGCCAACTTGCTAAAAAAATAATGCTCATGAAAAGCAAACTTGAGATTTTTATGCTATGCTATGAGCAGCGCTTAGAGTCTTAGATATTAAGCTTCAGTCCGCGTCAGAGAGTATTGCCGTTTTGGTAATGTTCACCTTTCAGTTTGAACCCAGACTGATCCAAATTACTTGCTTTCCTTCCTCTTTATATATGCCATGGCTGAGTAGACAACTGAGTTGTGATGTTGTAAAAAACGGCAAAATGGTTGCGTGCTCATTTTAGCTGAACCAAAAGCAAATACACGCAATATTGTCAAAAATGACTAGTAATACAAACGCTTTACACATATTGTGAGTGCGGACTAGAGGGTAGCTTTTGAGCAGTTAAGCTTGGTAACATGTGAACACGAATATTTCTGTGGCATTTTGAGGGATATTAAAACTCGCTTTACCACAGATTTTACAGCAAAAGTTTGCTAATTAGCTATATTTTATTTCCATGCATTTGGCAGCTCCATAAATAACACAAGAACCATCACGTTTTTCAATGAATAAAAAAATCTATTTTCTCAAAATGTTTTAAGATCCTATAAATATAAATTTTCAGATTTTTGAAAAATGAAAATGTAACCGAACTCAATTAAATTTATTTTTACACACGCAATGTTCAAAAACAATTCCATTGAACTGAACTCTGCATTCTCAGTTTTGTTTGAAAATTGGTACAAGTATCGTGTTGTAAGTTGTCAATAATTAGTTGTTAGGTTTATTTAACTCAAGTGCGTCTTAGCTGTATCTCAAAGGAGGCTACATTTCCAGATTATATCAACACTTTCTTTAATTCTTATCTAGTAACTCCTATTATTAAGCAAGAAGGTATTCACAAGTTTATCTCATTCAGGTATAATTTTTAGCAGTAGTCCAAATTAGGAGAAATCTGCTAAGATCGAGCAAATATTATCAACTTGTAACAGTTTGATCACAATCAAGTGTGAGCCAACAATCTGATTAACCCCGGCGTTTATAGTCACACAGACACAAAGGCCATGCAGAAAAAATAAGCAGTTGCCAAATTTAAAGAGATGCATTCCAGGAAATGATGAAGCAATAACTCGAAAATTGAATTCCCCGAATGCAACACCAGAATTAGAAAAAATGTCCAAAAAATTCATAAAAGTAATTTTTAATTGCAATTTTTGGCTTGTTTCTAAAATTTCCATATAGTTTTTGTGCTTAACATATTTAGACGTGGCATTCTGGGAATTTAATTTATTTGTGTATTGTTCCATTGTTTGATAATTTCCTGCAATACATCATTTAAAATTTGTCACCTGTCAACTTTTCTGATTGGTTCTGAGCAGAATATAAAAAACGGGGTTTGTAAGTTTGTCGACTCACATTTAAACAAATTGTTTTAAGATGATAATAGTACCTATATCATCATTTCTGTTGTTTGGGTTACTGCTAAAAAGTAATCGAATGAAGTTAACCTGGTAATACCTTTTTTGCCTTGAAAATAAATCTTACAATATGACAATTAAAAGACATCTTCCATTAGCCATGGTATCCTATCACCACTGGTAAAACAAAATAAGTATTATGCAGCCTTTGGCATTTTATTCATTCAGTTTCTTCACGGCTTTTACAAATGCACTTGTTACGCTAACAAAAGACGGGATATTACACTTTTTACTACTTTATTTGTTCCATTTCTTTACCATTTTTGTTTAGGGTGAGCAAACCTGTTACAATTTTTTCATAATTACAAACTTTGACGTCCCAATTGCCCTTTATTACGTTGTTGTAACAAACGTTTTCACACACGTTATCCAAGATCCCTATTTATCAAAAAGGGCTAGAAAATATGAAAAGTGTTTCGCTGAAAAGCAGAGTCGAAGAAACGCAGCGCAGCGTACAACCTATTCTTACTCCACATCTTTCTGTTTTGTTCATATCCAAAAGTCTATTTTAAATGGAAAGTGGCCAGTTTTCTGCCGTTTACGTAAGCTCTGCTAAGTGGTTGTGGCGGATGAAACTGAATTGAACGCTTGAACTGAACTGCATTCTTTTAAATTTGGTAAGCTGATAAGAATAAATGTTTTATTTTGTAAATTTTACAATACAAAATGAAAAACTATCTCTCTTAACATGCATATACATTCATTTTACCACATAATGCGTAAACTGACGTTGCTTCCGTGAGCAGATAAAAATTGATACTTTGAGTTTTTGTGTGGCATAAAAATTTTGAGCATCTGTCTCCTATTCTTTTTTTCTGTTTTAACTCTAGCGTAAAGATTTTTTTTCTACTGTAACAAAATAAATAAGAAAAGAAGAGTGCAGAAGTCATGCAGTGCAAGCAAGACGGTAAGTACTTTATTTGGCTTCAATTTTTAACCCATGATAATAAATAACACACAATGTTTCACAAAGGTAGTGGTTTAAATAACTTAACACATTTGGTTTGCACCCATTCGCCGTACCGTGCTTTGCGTGTCACGAAGCACATACGGTAGTGCAAAGAAAACTAAAACAAATGGAACGGGTTTCATTTTTTACAGAATTACAGAACTGGTTTCCGTATTGCGCAGTGCATATTGCATTGCTGAACGAGTTAGCAACTGTGTAGATGTAGATATTACATGATAAATAATACAATAATAACGTTTCGTTTCGTCTTGCATAAAACATTCTCCTAAGTTGTGTTTAGGGTTTTTAAATAAAATTCAGCCATAAAAATATCATCGTTTCCGCTGGAAGAATTTAAGGGATAAAAAATTCAGTGATAGGTTTTGTAACGGTACAGAAAGTCCAACGGGTGTCGATTCTCATTTCAATTTCCAGGGTGCATATTATATTAAATGCATGCACAAAGTATATAAAATTTGGTTGCGTGAAAACTTGAAACATTTCCGTTCAAGCCATCGTAAAATTGTGGCGTGCGACAGTTTCGTCGCCTTTTATTTAAGCCATCGACAGGTAGCTTGTGTTAACAAAGATAATAAATAATGCTCCACGCTATCTCAGAAGGCATATGGTGTATTATCGTACGTTGCCTTTCTTCAAAACTTGTGCTGGTAGATAGAAAATAAAACAAACTGAAAGATAATATTAATAGCTTTATAAATAAAAAATCAAATTGAAAATTGACGCACCCCAACTGGAATAATGCAATTGGATTTGCGGACATAAGCCCTTAGTCTGTTTTTTGAAGTTGTGCGAGTATGTTCACTAAAATAGTTTGAACGATTAATCTTTTCATTTTACATAACAAAAAAGTTTTTTTTTCAATTTAGTAGAAAAACGACAAAAAATTTAATAAACGGCAACGCATAAAATAATCATGTATTAAAAATAGATATACATGAAATTTGTGACCAGATCCATTAATTTTATCAGATCCAATTGACCAGTTAATATTGTCAGTAGACTTACCATACTGACAATCATAATTATTTTCTTTTTAAATTCAGTTCTAGCTTCTACCCGAGAAAAGTGCAAAACAATTTTGGAATATTTTTAATGGTTCTTTGAAATTTCATTTGAAAGTTAATCCACATATTATGGAACTTTTCAACGACAAATCAATGTGCCGTCGCCGTACGGATTATTACTGTTTTCACTCCATGAATTCTAAACGGTGTTATGTGAAAGTTGTGTCAGAACAGGAAATAGAAGAGTTACAAAGCATGTTAGAAATTGAAACTGAAGCAATTATCGAAAACCAAAAGTTGGCAGAGGCTCACTTCAAGTATAAAAAATATTTGCTAAATACATCTGCAACATGTGCTCACTTAAAAAAGCATTCCTCCACCGAATTTTCCATGAAAGGAATTGCACAAAAAGTGACAAAAAGCTTTGATGGAATTTCACAAGTTTCCATAACGTCCTCTGTCACTTTTGATAAAACAGAGAAACAGCCAACAGTGGTATTCTATACAGCAAATAACACTCCGCTAGAAGTTGTCAGCAATGATGATGATATTTTACTGATACTTCAAGAGGTCAACGCCGAAGTGAATGCAAAGCTAAGCAGTCAAACTACGAAAACTGAGAAAATTACATCCAAAGACAAAGAACAGGGCAAGAGTTTGAGCAAGCGGAGTAACCAACACGGACTTGACACATCTAGAAAGGGGGATGAATACTACTGCCTTTGCGGTTACAACTTTCCCACAAAATTAACTCTGGATTTGCATTGTGATTTCTTTGCAATGCAAAAGCAAAGGACGTACAAATGTGGGATCTGTTCAGTTAAATTTGATACCAAGGCCAACCTAAACGCTCATGCTGGCTTTTGTCAGGAAAGATACAGGCCTAAACGGTATAAGTATAATCAATCCAAAACACGAGCCAAAAATTTAAAACGCTGATGAACATTTTATCTATCAAGTATATCAATCCACATGAGTTGTGTGTATGAACAAATAGAAACAGCTTTAAATGCACAGAAGTGTCCAGTTGCCCAGGCGTAATAAAGTAGTTGCACGCAATTGCTGTCAACACCTGCTCCACATCTGCCATCGCCACACACATAAAGTTGCATTGCACTAGTTCTTGAGTGATTATAGTGGTCCTGTTATCACGATAGTACACCTCAACAGAAGAATACTTTTTTGAGTTTCACGTTCGTTTCGTATTCTATTGATTTTGAAATTTAAAAATGAAATAGTCTGGTATAGAGTTGCCTTTTATGATTTTGGCTGTCGGATGTGGCGTATAGTTGGACGTAACCATTGCGTGCTACGCAACATGGTTTGGTATATTTTTTTCAGTTTTATGTTAAAACATGTAAAGGTGGAGAGTAAATATAGCATTCAGCTTATAAATATGTTACAAGTTTGCCAACGGTTGCTAGAGTTTTCCCCCAATTAATTATTTAAAGTTGGATTTTCACGACTGCTGGTAATCGACGGAGAAATTGGTATGTGTCATGCTAAGCATACAGCTGCGAAAGCGAAAATGTAAAGTAAATTGAAGGGAAGTACGGACAAAAACCCGAGAATATTTGAATATATGGAACAGTTGTTTCGCTGACGGTGTCTCCTGCAGTCGCTTTTCTGAAACTTTTCTTTCGTTTTACCTTCTTGTCGTCAAACTAAATTTTACTTGGGGTAAACGTATACAGCAATTTACATCTGCGTGGCAACAAAAACTTATATGATTCAGTGTCATTTGGGCTCTTTCTTGCTACTGATCAGTTTGGTATTTAAGTGAAACAAAACATGTGAACTTTAAATGGCAATAAAAATACAAAACAAGAATCTTTAGATCTATACATTTAAAAATAAATATCGTTTGTAGTTTATGATGATGAAAAAAGATTCTGATACGGTCATTGTGCTATATTTTGTAATAATTATACAAACGCCAATAAAAAGACATCAAAGCTATGCTGAGTTTGATCTAATAACTAATGATATCCATTAATTAAGAAATCATTCGCTGAAAACTTCTGGCGACATTGAACCTCCACGTATTTAAAAAAAAATGAGTTACGGTGAAAGTGTTCGACTTTGTCGATCATGTATTATGTTGCCCCAGTAGACATCGCATCGCTTTTACCTGTCCAAGTTTATAGGACTCAGTGTTTAAATAATAATCGAATATCAATGCATGGAGTATTTCAACAAATCAGGTATGCATTTATAAAACTATCCGGAGAGTATTTATGTGATAATATTTTTTATTGTATACATTTCACTTGCTGATTTTGTTATCGTTAACCGACAATGACTAGCCACAAATCCTTACAACATGATGAAACTGCTGTTACAATGTTTATAACAACCTCAATTTTTCTTGCATTTTAAAAGTGTGAAAAATGCCAATAATTTGGCTATCAACGAGTCGTGTAGTTTTTTGGCGATTAGCAAGCAAAATATTTTAAACAGTTATCATATAGGATTTTAGCAGTCCAAAAATCTTTTCATGAAAGCTAAGGATTTAAAAATTTTGACAAATACGCAAAACACTTTGAAGTCCAAATTGAGCAATTCAGCACTTAATAAAAATATTCTAGTTTGCTTCAAAACACAATTATATTTTCAAAAGCAAAATAATTTAAAACTAAAGCACGCGTCTTGATTGATCCACGAAAGGACGCCAACCCAAATCCGTTACGTGTGCTTTTTTGCTCATGCATACCACACTACAGATTATCTTTATTTGTTCCTTTAATTATCTTCCTTCATATTTGATCGTTTATTAGCAGCCTTTATTTATAAGAAGTGAAAGTTTTTGTACTCAAATTTAAGTATGCGAACTTGCTTTTCTAAAAATGGTTCTTGTATATGTTTACAGCTAATGGAAAATCCTACTGGAGGATTTCTGACGACTTGCTGAACAATTACCAGGCATACTGCCAGGTAATTTGCGATGGCTTGTTTAGTAAAGGATACCAGCAGATCTGTTTCAGCACCAGTAAGTAATTTACGCCATCACAAATTCAAATTTTTTAAGTTTTTGTTAATCGAATTTAAAGGTTAGCCAAATGTATGTATTAAGAGATGTATTTAAAAGAATACAGTGGCCAGGAGAACCGTACATTGATTTTTACTTACAATTAGTCTACAAATTGCATGATTTTTCTCATGTATCAGCCTGAAAATAACTTAAAATCTACTTTGAAATATCGAAAAGGTTGTTGGTTTAAATTGACTTCTAGAGATAAAATGTAAAACGGTTGTTCCCTACAACACGCGATTTACTTTTTAGATTTTAGTGAATTAAGTTCAGCAATTCAGTTTTATTAGGAAAATCATGTGTTTGCATAATGAATACGTCTCATGTTGCCCTTAAGATACCGGAAATATTTTAAAGTGTTCCATGTTGTGAATATTTGCAAACCAAATCGATAATTAATTGCTACAATCGAAAGAACAAAGACAAACCGTTCTTAAAAAATTGGTTAATTTTACTGTAGAACATTTCAGCTTAGTGAAAGTCGAAATTACATAACAGTGCCGTGTTTTGTAAAGTTATAAATAGTGTACTGATATATAGATAGATCACATTCTAAATTTTGTTGACGACAGCACAATACTTACAGTAGCTGGGCACAGTTTAACAGTTAAAAGTTTAACTGATACAGGATTGAATAAGGCTACAAAACACGGCATCAGGGCTGATTAATTATGTCGGAGTTAAAAATCCAGACAACACAATTTTGGCAGCTCTTGCATAACGCAATATTATTTTCAAAATCCATCGCCAGCATATAACGAATCCTGATCGGCTTTCTTCCTGTTTTGTCAACATATCTCATAAATTATCTGGCGTTTCACTCATTTTTTCTGAAACAACCTTCTTTACTATATAATTATATTATTCAGGGTTGTACTTCATTTCCGATGCATAATGTTGAGTGGTTTGTCAATATTTTAAAACATGAAATACAATGAAGAGTGCTTATTAATTGCATTAAGTTTTGGAGGTAGAATGCGTATATATTCTGTCCAACAGGAAGTATGGCCTGGTATACCACAACTTAAATAATAAAAGCTATATGTCTAAAAAATTGTAAGAGGATTTGATACGCGCAAATAGTAGTCAGTCAGGGTGTGTACGTTTCAATTTGTTACTTCCGCATTCTCTGCCTTTCTACAGTTTCTGTTTAACTATGAAATATACTCAACAGTTTCTTATAATACTGAACATCTTGCATTCAAAACAAGCCGAGCCTATTAGGAAAGGGAACTTATAAGTGATATAAACTCATAGGAAAACCTAAAATATACAAATCTGTGATTATTTGAGCGTTGCGTTAGAAATTATTACTAGCATTGGACTAGTTCATTTAGAACATTTTGTTTGGGATAAACGTCTAGGGTTTGTTTCAATGATATACTTGACCGTTCCAATATGTGTGCTTTTGAAGCAAAATTTCTTTTATTTTATGTCAACAGCTCCTTAAATATCCTTGTAAAGCATCAAACATCAATGGCTTGTATTTCGGAAGAAAGTGAAATCGTCCTCTGCGAAGAAAGATGCACATGGGAGTCACTAGTAATTACGCTCGACAGCGAACCAGAAGGATGCAAGGTGAAGAGTGGACAACATGCACAAAACAAACGTAAGGAAATGGGCATTGGAATAGTAAGAAGGGGAAATTGCTGGCATATTACAGGGCAGTGGCTAGCTCAGAACAGCTCATTCAAAAATTACCTTTATTGGATTTCTCTTTACTCAACGTTCTCAAGGTCTTTATTATTCGTATATTGTATTTGGTATGATAGGTTATAACTAGGTTTTTGTTGTGAAAAGTGAAAACATGCGTAATTCAACATATTTATAAGTTCAGAAACAACTAGGAGATTGACTCTACAGATGCATGTAGCAGGGAATATTTACGTGTAATATTTACATGTAGCTTATGTTCAGTAAGAGCAAGATTGCTCAATGGGATTTCTCGTCTTACTCTGCAAAAAATGCTAACCTGAAAATGCAAGAAACGAAATACAAGCCGAATGGTAATTGATGGCAAGGTAGCCAAGTCAATACCTGCAAAAACAAACTACTGTTGTGTTTTTTTCTCTCCACTGAAAAATTAATCAAAACTGGAAAATTGAGGTTTGAAAGGAAAAGGAAATTAATGTCAGGATAAAAAGGAATGAAGATTTAGGGTGCTTTGAGAATCTGTACTGTTTGATTTGCTTCTTTCATGAAATTCTATAACAACTGACTTATAACCACGGTTTTGACAAACATTTAAAACATATATTTGTTTATAATGACGTAAATATTTCATGCAACTCAAACTATATTGAAATACCAGAAAAGCGAGACATCGAGTAAATGCACAAATTATAATAATATATTTACAGATTTTAACCTAGTTCCGAGAACTTTAAATAGGAATCAACATTTTGCCGAAAACCGTTGCTTTGTTCAAAACATGACAACAGAGAAAGTATAAGGTAAACCTTCGTTGATAGGGAAAACGTGTGACAAGTTTGAGTTTGATATGCGTTTGTTATTCATTTTGGATAATTTTCTAAAATCGGTAGGCTAATAAATCAATCAAATAAAACGAATCTGACGTTCTGACAAAAAGTACAGTGAGGAATGCTGAAAATATTAAAACTTGGCCTGAAAATTTAAAATCGACAATGTATTTGCCTCCAATTAAACTAATAAGGAAACTTAGTGCTCTGTGTTGACAAGCAGTATGATCAGGCGCCTATTTTATTTGTTGTGGCAAGCATGTTTTACAGACTAAACTTGAAAAAACTGTTTTAGCTAGCAATCGTAACAAGTATCAATCATGAAGTACCGTTTACAAAGATGTTATCGTTTTCATGTGTTAAAAGAACAGGTGTATTATATACCTTTGACGATGACAAGGTGGTCATCTCAATGTTACTAAAAAAACTCTTGTGCAAATTTCTTCTATGTGGTTCTAAATTCTCATTAAACAAAAGAAGTGTTTGTAAAAGTCTAATACTTCGAAGGATTGGTAATGCTATAATGAGGATGGTTTAGGATTTAAGGTGATAGGAATTTCTTGAGTCAAAGGCGTGATTCGTGAATTGGTATAACATAGGCTCCTTATGTTTTTGCAAGAAATTTCATAGATAGAAAACTAGCATCCTAAATACTCAACGCAAATGGATGTTGGAAAGGTTTTCTGACAGCTTCTTAAACGAGAGAGATGGATTATAACTGCAATTGCAATTTCATGAAGTTTGCCAGCAACTTTGAAGTAAACTCAAAAAATATTGCCCAGAGCTTGAAAAGGGGAACAAAATGGGAGGAAAATTTGAGAAACATACTTGCAAAGGAGACATTGTATTTTTATTCTGCTTTGAATATGTTCCTATCAAAAAGTTTTGGTAT
Organism: Entomobrya proxima; assembly: GCA_029691765.1. Classification (NCBI taxonomy): domain Eukaryota; kingdom Metazoa; phylum Arthropoda; class Collembola; order Entomobryomorpha; family Entomobryidae; genus Entomobrya; species Entomobrya proxima. The sequence goes on along the minus strand of CM056173.1, from coordinate 46,681,811 downwards.
TAAAAATGTATTTGATACCATAGCAGAAACAAATAACGACGTCACATATAAGGTTGCAGATAGTATGACGTAGTTGCATTCAAATTTATATGCGCAATTAAAAACAAAACACGGCTGGCATTCGGGTACTTGCAATGTTTGACTTTAATTCTTCGAATATAAATATTTTCTTTTTTCGATTCGTATGAAATGCGTTTGAAGCAACTTTGCAGATTTTTATCCCAGGTTTATCAAAATTAAACGCAAGCGCATGGTTACTCTTTGAATTTCAGTTTGGTTATGACGATGCAGTAGGCATTTCAAAGCATAAAAATAAATTTCTATTTTTATGTCACTTTAAATATAATTTGAACAAATAGCTGTAGCTAGAAATAACAATGTAGTAATGGCTTTAGTCTGTGTTAGTTTCTTTAACGGAATAGCTGGATAATTTGCATTATATGGAACTTCCAGATAATGATTGGCCTGTAAGAGATTATAATTTTTTGAGAGACAAATTGTAAAACAAAAGTTTTAGTGATCACTTGGCAAATTGCTTTAAGAATTTGAATGTTGTTCTATCTTATTAGGTTTCATATCTGGATTTTAATATTACAAACCTGTTAAGTAGTAAGTAATTTTCCAAATGTACGGCTAACACTGACTAACAAAATATTCAACTTTATGCAAATTCTACAGATCTTTGTACAACTGTTTCTCTTCAGGGTGAGTTAGAGTTGAAAGTGAAGCTCATTAATACGTGTACTGGTCTTTATTGCAATTATTAGTAAAACATTAGAGTTTTCCGTCAAACAATATAGGAATATTTTTTAACTGCATTGAATAATAATATATGTAATATATGTTAAAACAAAATGACGATAACAACGTTTCCTGTTATTTGTAACGCATTTGAAAAAATTAAAACTGATAGGATATCTTTTCATTTTAATTTCATTTGGACAAACTAGTCACCATTTATTGATCTCATCAAATAGCATGTATCTGATTTCAACGCTTGGCGAAATAACATGTGACTTACAAAGAATTCACTTTTGCTGCTATCATGCAGTTTCCCTACGCAATACATTTCCGTGAACATTGCAGTTATGCAATTATAATTAGCAAGCTTATCTAAAATTAAATTTAAAATTACAAATCTTCCTTAAATAGTTTTATTAAAATCCAACCCAGTTCAAACGTTTCTCCACCGCTGTTTTAGAATCCTTTAGAGTTTCAGCAATCACGCCCTTTTTCAAATAGTGACATTTTTAGTTAAGCATTAAAAGTTACCCTTACATCCATTTGTGATGCATGCCACTGACTATGACTTCACTAAATTCTTTTCAAATCAAGAGGAATTTCAAATTTTTACATTTTTAAAAGCTTTTTTGCCACAATTAGAGTATTTTGGATTTTGAGAACGCACGTACTAATTTAGGAGTAGCATATTTAAGTAAAAAATACTAGAGCATTTATTATTCACATCAAATTTCCATCGACTTGATGGAAAATGGATGAGTATAATGACTTTTATGTAGGTCCAACTGAATTATTAATTAAGTGTATTAAAGGGTGTGTATTAAATCGGAGCACAAATTTTGTTACGCTACATAAGTCAACTGTACACGCCTATCGAATTGAGTTCATAGTATTCTGATACTACATTTTAAGGGCTTTAATACCAGTATTTCTTGTGGTCAAAACCTCATTGTTTTGACTGCAATTATGTCAGTTAGAGAATACTGGTTAGTGCGATATGATGGTGACTTATGGTTAAAATGCACAGTTAAGTTGGAAAATGATGTTGGGCCGAATAATGTGGCTTTTGGGTAAAACTGTTGAGAATTATGGGGAATAAAATAAAGATAGGTCAAATTTATTATACAAGTAATTTATAGGTAGCAGAAATAGTCAATTAAGATTAATTTTCCCCAGTCAATTTAGGTAGGTAAAAATATCTGCAGAAAACAGCAATTTTACTTTGCTCCTCACACGACGACTCTAGTAGACAGACTAGAGTTCTCTTTCACACTCTTACACGAACAAGATACAGATTTTAGCTAGTAAAACAGGCATGGGCTTTACACGTCAAAGATGATGTGGCACACCGAAATTCCAACAATTCTCTCCAGCGAGGTGCTTTACACATGACAGCTTTTACCACTAAATGCAAATCATTAGTTCTAAAAAATTTAAAACTAGATTGCAATACTTTATCATAACCGTTCTAAGTATTTTACATGCCGCATCATCATACAACATCATTCCATTCTGAACATCATAGTGTAATGATTCTATTGCTGCATTTACTTCGGGACACAAAATATGATTTTTCCCGGGTTTCGAACAAGTTAATTTTTATTTTCAAATTTATTTCTTTAAAGATTTACAGTACAATCAAACACTACCTAGGGTTTTGATCTCTATAAAATGCAGATTCAAAAATAGATCTAACCGTCTCCATTGCTGGTTTATTTGGAAAGTTATGGCAGTGCGTTAGTTTTGCACATTTTTTTTCGAACATGAAATTACGTGTTCTTGAAATACCATTGCATAACTTTTTTTTACTGTTGAATATGAAATGATCTTTAGTGCATTGAGTAGAAGAAACATTGCTGAATACAAATTCACCAATAGCTGGTCTGAGTTCTGCCTATGTGTGTCCTCAAAATGCAAATCTAAATAAGCTTTTGTTTCCTTATCCGTTACATGTTTGACTCCCTACAACTGCAGTTACAGGGTATCTTATATTCAAGTGAATGTACTATTCTGCAAAGAACTATATGGTCAATATATTAAAAACAAAAGATCGAACTTTGTTTGCTTTCTGTACACGTGACCATAAAATAAAATCAATCTGGATAACAATTTTTACACTCTGGGAAAAATCAAAATTTCAAACAATTATTTCTTAGTATGAAAAAACTTACACAATATAGATTTTCGTGCAACTACAACTGTATTCTAATCTGGTGATTTTGAGCTTTAAATGGATATATTACTTTGGCATACAAGCAACATAAACATTCAAAAAACCTTGATTGTATTTTGTGCTCCGATTTAATACACACCCTTTATACATGCCCACTTTACTCTTCGTGGCTGGAAGAGGTTTGAGTTTTGTGATGGCAGAGTTATGTGCAAAATTATATTCGGGAAAACCAGTAGGTATGCTCACATTATATTGTACGTTGGTTGTACTGAAACAGAACAGAGCTAGAGAGCCTGAGCAGTTGGACAGACGCTTTCATAGACCGACGCGTTATATTGCTTTGCATAAGAAAAACCAATAACCAAAGCATGCAATTACTTTGAAAATATTAAAAAAGGAGCAGTCTTCCTCCTTTTATTTTCAGTTTTGCTTTTCAACTCGCCATAATCTATTAAAAGATAGAAAATATTTTTTAAAAGAGAAAGGAAAGCTGCTTGTAGCAAACAAATTTTAAGCGATTGTATTCGAATTGCTTTTTTTGTGCTTATTCTCATTTCATATAATACAACAGTGAAATCCTGATATTTGGAAGTAGGTTTTGTCATCTGAATAGTTAAATGTGTTTTTCCAACGAACGACAAGTAGGTAAACATAATAATATTTCAGGCTTGGAAAATCCACGCTGTCCTCAGCCATCAAACAATAACCGTAGAAATGCTTGAGTTTCAATAATTTTAAATTATATTTGGAAGCATGACAGATAAGTGTATTGACTTCTAGCTAAATCGAAATAAATAATTAAAACGAACGCGTATGTTCTTTTAATGTTTGTGGTTGGAATAGAATTGGGTTTTTTGCTATTCCTGTGTAGAAAATTGGATTTAGGGAAATCAATAGGTGAGCCTACATATTACTCGATTGCTCAATAAATTGCTAATGCTTGGAATTTTCCAGTAAAATCGCGGACAGTTGAATGTCTGACTTTGTCAGAAGAAGCTACGATACCTGTTTTCGCATCACAAGTAGATTCTGGAAAAAATACAGAGCGATTTTTAAAAAACAAAAAATGCAGCCTTATTGAAATATTTCCAAAATATAATAGGTAAACGGCTTTGCCGAATGTGAAAGTAGGCTAAACATGCACGCTTTAACATAATTGCTAAGTGATTTAGAAAGTTATAGTAAAGTTTTTTTTAATTTTAGCAGTGCGTCAGTATTGTGCGACCACCAAATTTATAATAAAAGTGTTTGCTAGGCAGAGTAGCAGTATTTTTTTCAGCATGACACAAGAAAATCTGTAGCAATCAAAATGAAAACTGACACTTATTAAGCCAATCATACAGCTTCTGGTGAAAAATGTGAACCTGAGTAAATAAAATTTTCACTTGATTGCTCTAAAATCACTGGTGAAAAGAAACATGTCCAGAGCAGACGCTTTTACGTTAAGGCACAGTTTCTTTGTTAGCTCGCGCAGAGCAAGTTTCGTGTGAACTTTGGAAAAAGTTGATAGCAACCCTTCTTTATAAAATGACGAATTTTAAATGTACTGTGATATCAGTAAATCTATGTAAATACGTAAAGTGTGATCCAAATGCATTCATATAAGTTTAGTGGCTTAAAATGTGTATATTTTGGTGATATTTAGCCTTTAGAAATTGAATGCTCGACAAACTGCAAATGTGGAAATAATCAGTCAAACTGATGTATCTAGCTGACTGGAAAACCGTTTCGTGAAAGTTTGATTGAAAACTTGAAACATAATAAAGTACGTGGGCTCTTACGAAGGTTTTTTTGCTTTCGTTATTCTAAGTTCTAAGATCATGTGGATAAATTTGCAACGCTGACATAATGTTTTAGTTGACAAACATACAGCTTCTCCTGAACGCAGCCTGACAAATATGTGCAACCTTTTCTACAAGGGTAACGGATGAATGTGCTAAGACGGTCAACAACTCTTTCTATTTTTGATTTAGAGTTTCACTGTTTAAAAACTAGTAAGATGTCTTTGAAGATGAGCCTACAGAATCGCTACTGCTGTTAGTGTATTCAGGTCAATGGCAGTAGAATCAAACTATTGTATTATGCAAACACTCAAGCTTACAAAGCCTCCAAAAGCTTTCCTGAAAAAAAAGGAAACAACGAAAACTTTCCTAAAGAAAGCACAAACACTTGCTGTGCCTGTTTTATCATTAATTATTAAGACGTAGTATTCTCCCCAAAAATTCAGTATATAGAATGTAACAAGAAACCCCAAGCATTTTCTCCGGAGTAGCAGCAGGAATGTGTTTACTCTAATATCAATTTGCATTTACATTACCAAATATGCATGTGTTGAATCAGTTTAGGTTAGAGAAAATAAGAGCAGGTAAGGCCAGGGTTGGTTTTCTTTATTAGCATGCTATTTAGCTTGTTGTATGGACACTGAAGAAATGGCGAAGCCATACATTTTTTTGCCACGTTATAAACGCTCAGCACAAAAAACATAACATGAACTGATATGGGGACCAATTTTGGTCTTTTAATTAGTGAATATTAGAAACATAAAATGGACCACTTTCCCTGAGCTTTTGGTATTGTCGTAACACATACACAAGCCTTTTGTTTTTAAAAATAGTAAGTCTCTCCCAAAAAATTTTCGCATAACAAAAGCAAATCACTGTCTATTTTAATTTACGATGCATTTAGTAGCTTAGATGTTGGATGCAATTTAAATTTTGTGCATTACAGATACTCGCTTATTTCAATCTTTGGCAAATTCACACTAAAGGATACTAAATTATTGATGCGAAATAGAGTTTGGCCAAAAATTTCAAGTCCTCTGTTTCTACATTAAAACGGCGATTGGCGCTTAAAAGTACAGTTTCTACAATGCAGTTGATATGTAATATATGAAAACATAGAACACACTACGATTGGCAAGTTACGCGAATTACGAATAAATATATTAGCCTTTCTTCTAGTGGGCATAATTGTCAGGCTTACATGTCATCCATCACCTTTCCAAATAACACCATAAGCATTTTTTATTGAAATATCGAAGACATTTGCTCGTAAATTGCGTAAACGCAAACATCGTATTTCTGCAGTAAGTGTAACTTTCAACCACTTTACAAACCAATTGTCTTTTTTACATGCAAGTTTAAAATGATGCCCTGTTGGTTATTCAACACGAAGTGTTTAACCCCAATATATTGCGTATATTTATGGTTTGTTAGTCGTAAAGATGGTATTTAACATATGAACAAAAACACTTTGGATCCCGAAATTACAACAATATTTCCCAATAAAGCGCATAATAGTCAGATTCAATCAAGTAAAAGTACAAGACCAGGAACAACAATTTGAGAGTCCTCATATTTTGTTTCAATTTTTCGGCTGCTAGTATCCACAATGTGATTGAAGTATGGCCTATAAACGAAATAGAACGGAGGGAGTAAATAAAACTCCATTGAGTATAATGCTACCCAGCCTAAATTTCTTAGCAAACGTAGTTGAACAAAACGAATAATCATGATACATCTGTATTTAATTGTAATGGTTCCATTCTAATAGTGCGAAAAGCAATGTAGGCATTTGTACAACAAAATTTTTTTAATTGCGTAACACAAATGTGGTAATTTGAGTTACAAATATAATGCGTCATATTTTGATTACGATGTTTTACATCGGCATATTCCGACGAGAATTTGATACAATGAATCACAGAAAACTTTTCGTAAGATAAGATTTGGATATGCTGACAGCAGAGTGAATTCAATTTCATTAAAAGAATGGCATTATATAATTCGTGTAGCCAAATATGGACTACAATAGGGTAATCAAGAGAATAATTTGCCGCATATGTTTAAGACGTTCTTGGAAAAAAGCGTCAAGTCTGCATGCAATTATGGGAAAAGCAACATAAAACATTTTTGGAGATTGCACAAAAGTTTGATTTCACATTAGCATTTAATTTGTGTAAAGAGCCAATGAATTTAGCTTGTTTCGTATAGCAATGTATAACAGCAACCCAAGTAATATTACTAGAGTGCCAACAGATCACATTTATATCATTTTGCAATAGGATTATTATTACTGCGAGAGTGGAACAATATTAGTTAAGAAAAAGCAAGAATGACAGTGCTTTCACCTCAAACATGCTAATTTGCTTACTGCGTCGTCCTTAATCGGAAGCTAAATCTGTTATATTTAGAAACGTTAAAAAATTTCCAGCAGGTAAATTCTATAATTGATGCAAATTTTTATAGAAGCATGATACGTTACTGGGCAACATCGACTAGCCCACTGTTTGCTTTCTCGTAATACAAATAACGGTCGTATAGAACCTTAGCAATTTCTTAGAAAAACGCAAGAATGACGATAATGTAACGTTTTTTACAATTTTGAAACCGGGAGCCAACAAAGACTGCAGCAACTATAATGTAATAGTTGCTGTAGCACAATACAAAAACATGTGGTGATAATTTCTATTGAGAGAATTAAAGACTTGAACAAATATGGGATACTAAATTTTAGGAAAAAATTGTACTTGCAGCAGAACATTCTACAAGTTTGGACTTTGCAGATTACACGTCGTCGGTTTAAATTGACAAAACCTACATTGTAGTAGATAAAACATGTAAGGAACATGATGATGCTGAAACATGATATTAGTAAGCATCCGAAAATATATGTGGCAACGAACCCAATTAATAGCGCAGCCCTTGTCGCAAGAATAAACGGACTCCTGAATTGGTTTAGTATGTCATTCTGCAATCGATCAAACGTTTTCCGAAATCAAATTGCTTGAAAATTTTAATAAGGCGAGTTTGCAAACGTTCAATTTACCTGCTATATTTAATTATTTCATTATAAATTCTTTTAATTATATGTAAACAAGCATTATTGTCGCAATATGGAATAAGGAGGTGGTTTCCCAATTTTCGTGCAAGCCGTTTCTATTGAGATTGGGAAAATGAAAAACTTTGGTCTGAACTATTTTTGGTGTATGTAAAAAGTCTTTGGCAGCATGTTTCAAAAGCAACAATCTACAATAACCATGAATATAAAATGTTTTAATGCTAATACCTGAATGCCAGAGATAAGTTGTAAATCAAAATAAATCCAGGTTTTTATAGTTGTTTCAGTAAATATGCAAGACTCAAGCTTAACAAAAATCTTTAGCAAATATGTTAAGGTATGAATGCAAAACTTGTTGGTATTGCAGGTATTCACAATGTTCTTGATACGTAGCATAAAACCGAAAATTCAAATAGCAAATTTGTATAGGTAGCTGTATCAGTTTAATCCGAGTTGATAATATACAATATTCGAATACAGGAAATGGGCTAGTGAATTAATGTAATACATTTCATTGTTACTCAGATTTTCTATAGGCAAGACTTTGTTTACATCGTTTGGTTCTTTTTTAAATGTTGTTCAAGTTGTTTGTATGCGTTGGAAGAAAAGAGGGAAAGTTGACTGCGACCCACTTTAGCATAGATATTTCTGAATTTCATCTGCAACGCAAAGCAAGCTTGTGATGGACATCAGACGCAGAGTGAAAGCACGAGACGAATAATGTATAAAACACTGCGAATTTAAGTGGTTTACTGTATATAAGTAAAATGTGTTAATCAGCATTAATCATTTGTAATTTTACGTGCTTTCAAATTGGCTGGTATTGATAATGTAATCAGCACAAAGCCGAAAACAAACATGAAGATTTGAGCAGGATACGCATTGGCTGAAAGCGAAATTCCTTAAACATTTCTGGTTGATGGTAGCCTAATCTGCAATTGTTTCTTTCTAAAACCTGTTTATATCCTTACAAACTGTATGATCAATCTAGGTGCTCGAACGATGTCAGTGTACATTATCCCAATGTGATCGCTCAATATTCAAATGTATTGTCGCCTCTTATGAGGTATACTGAGGTTATATTTTTATGAAAATGAATATTTTGAACACTTATGTAACAATAAAGGCATTAGGCTAACAACGTAGTAAGCATTTTGTCATAAATTGTATAATATTGTAAATGATACCTTATATATGTAAGTAGTAATTTTTTATAAAATGAAATTATTCGGTCAAAAACTATTTGTAAGTGAACGCTGACTTATAAACACGATTGTATATATAGTAGGTATGAAGGAGCATAAATAAAAGCAAGAATATTTTACATAAATAAATTGCAGTATAATTTATATTTCAATTAAATGACTTATTTTCTATGAAATCATTTGGCATGAAAATATATCAATTTTTAAACTTTGTGCGATGGATGTACAAATTGACTTACTTTTTGTAATTGTATTAATGCACCTTCCATAACCCTTAAACAAAAAGTTGATAAAGAAGTAATTGAATGATGTGTATCGTTATTTTGACAAGAAAGTGCCAAGAAAGGTAGACATAACCATACAATTTCAAGCTGGTAAGATTCAGCAAATTTTTATTGTTTCCATGCCGGAAGAAGCAATACGTGCATATTTTGTGTAATCAACAAAAAACTCAAAATTTCGATGAACTGCTTACGCATTGCTTTACTAATAAACAATTTGAATTAACAATAAATAAAAAATTTAAACCCGGAAAGGGTCTGTCGCGCTGCCACAAAAATTATTAGTTTAATAAACCACACGAAAGCTATTCTATTTATTAGTTGAAATATTAATTAGAATAGTACCGATATTTTCAGCAAAACAGTTCAATTCAAATAATATGTTTGATTTTGTTTCAATTTTATGATATCTCAAAAACAGGTTGACATGTTACACCGACGTAATCCAAACAAAGTTGATACTATGGAGAAATATTGTGAGAGCTGTAGAGTTGTAAGCAAAAACAAAATTGCTTTTGTAAATATATATCTCAAATAAATATATCGTCGGTGTCATATTACTTTGTGCTAATTACACGGACGCTAGGTCGTGTATTGTGCCAAGTCGATTGATTCCCAAACGTGCAATGTGTCAAGTCGATTGATGCCCAAACTTGCAATGTGTCAAGGCTCTGGATGCTAGAACGTGCAATGGGACAACGCAAAATGTCAAATTTCATGGAAAATGTGCTAACGCAACTTGAGCAGTTTTAATTTAAACGGACAAAACCAAACAGTACCATTTTGCTAATCCAGTTTTGATTGAAAATAACTTTTAACACAAAGCAGTTAATATTACGAGATTTGCGGGATCTTTTTCGTCGATATTTAAATTGTACGCGATGAAACGCGAAAATTTCTAAAGTTAGGAACAGGTACAAGTGCAATTCATGGATTCCCAGCATGTCGTTTTATGTGAACATCCTGCAGGATTCTTTTCTCGCGGTTCCCTGTGTTCAACACCATGTATGTGGTACCAAAATGTAGAGAAAACTATGGGGAATCTATTAAAACTAAAAACTCATATTGCCCCAGATTTGCCTTAGCACCTTTTATGTACCCCAGATTTTGTCTGCGTTGGCTCATTGCAGGTTCTAGCATTCAGAGCCTTGACACATTGCACTTTTGGGCATCAATCGACTTGACACATTGCACGATTAGGCATCAATCGACTTGGCACAATACACGACCTAGCATCCGTGTACTTAGCACAAAGTAATATGACACCGACGATATGTAGTGTGTTCGGGGTTTGCTGATGATAACCGGATAAACTCATTATTAGAACAACCCATTTCCTGTCTTAAAATTTGGAAATGAGCACGAAAGGCACACAAACGTGACGTAGTAGCGGTCAGTTGAAGTTCAGACTTTGTCCAGGTTACATCCTTCCGCAGGTTTTGTTCTTACCAAAGCTGCTTTGACTGATAGATGTTACATCTGAACATGGAGAAAGTTCCTAATTTCATTCTAAGAGTTCCAAGAAACCTGGAAACGTTTTTACGAAATTACAAGTGGAATAAAACTACAAGATTTTGAGGAGATGCCAGCTGTTTTTCACAAGAGTCCAATATCCTTTTTTACGGGGAAATAATCAGTTAAAAACCTTCTGTGAATACTGTTTTCATGTGTCGCTTTTCGTAAGTTATTGAATAAAAAACAAACCGGGCAGAAAGCTAGGAATCAAGATGAAATTGAACAAAAGCTCTAAGTGTGTGTAGCTATGTGTATCTTACACTGCATTTGTTTTGGTATCATCGTAATTTCGTAAACGTGCAACGAACAAATGCAACTCCAATTGGCATTGTGCATTTAAATACTGTAAACTGATTCCCAAAATATCACACATTTACAAGACTATGTAAATAAGTGCATCTTCCGTGTATTTCCTGACTAAATATTCAGTGTAATCAGTATTTTACGTAACTTATAGTAAAATGTACACCATGTATTTGTGATATTATGAAGAGATTTTTCTCTTTACCTATGTACACGGAATTTACTTTAACGGCAATTTTCCCCCATGACATTAAGCCAGCAGGCTGAATACGGAAGGCCATTTATACCTATTACTGGATACGGACAACTGTAAATTGCCCAATTTTCAGGAGCATTGGAATAAAAAGGTAAACAAATGGTTAGCTTAAAATTAATTTTAAAAAACTCTGCACGGTTATTATTCGTAGACATCCATGAACAAAATTCAAAATTGTTCTAAGACACAAGAAAATTTGCAAGAGTTCATTCTCATGGTTAAATAGTGACTTTGATGCAAAATAGTGGCAGTTACATCTGAAAGTTTTACGTTGTTTTTTAAAAGCTGCGAATTCAATTTTTGACTAGGCATCAGTTAATTTACATAAACAGAATTTACTATCTTCATTTGTAAAGGTAAATTTCCTTGTATAAAAACTAATGGCAGTTTTTGGGTGTTATTTGCATCAAGTGAATAACAAGCAAGATCAATTTTAAAAATCGGAATAAACAAAGAAAATACTGGCACATACATGGAAAAAACTTACCGCGGCAAAACATTTATGTGACATTTTATATTAGAAGTTGGAATAAACAAAACAATAACGCTAGCAAGAGAACCACAACCTCTTCAGTTGGAAGAACAAAGCTGTTTACTTTTACATGTTTTTGTTAGCACACACGGCATTATGATGAAGTATACCTGATTATGTATGGAATTCTTGAGGAAAGTTTTATATTCTGACCTTTCCATTTTCGAGTAATATGCAGACTGATCATGTTTTGGCTTACAGACAAACAATTTAAATATGAATAATATATGCACTCAAATACTTGAAACATCTAGTGAGTGGGGTGCTCTGAATAATTAATTGATGAATAAAGAAACAACCTGCCCGATTTGCAACTAAAGTATAATACATTTTGAATTCCGTTTATAGATGTAACAATATTCTTATTATTACCAAGACAAGCAAGTACAACTCTATACAATTCAGTACATCTTATTAATAATTTAAAAAACCACAAACGGGTATTCCTGCAAAAATAATAACTCCGAGAACGTTCTTGCCGCGTCTCGTGTAACAAAACCATAATATAATGAAAGATGGCTGATATTTTGTATTTTTGTTTACGTTTTTTGGCTGAGGTTTGAGCTTTAAAAAGTTCAGATATTCTCCTAGTTGCTGAGCAGTTTAATTTCTCATGTTTTCCATTACTGAAAAGTAGCTTACAAAACACATAACCATCTTTTTCAAAGGAAAACGTTTTCAGTTTTACTCAGACATCACATTATATTCAACAACAAGAGATGTTTATGTGCTAAATTTTGCTTACATTTATAGTTTACTTCTTTGGGTATTAAGTATGCAAATATGCTGATGAAGTAATATGAAATACAATCATAAATGATACAAACGTCAGAAACAGTCAGTTGAAGTTGAAACCTTGTTTGGTGCAAAAATGTTTGGAATTAATTACCTTCACCTCTAATTTTCAAAACTGGTTAGTAAATTGAAAATAAACCAGATTCGGCAGGTTGATGTAAGTTTAATATGGAATCAGACAGGTACTCACTAAACTTTTTATTTTTTCAATAGATTGAAATCTCGTATCCAGCTTCACGTTGGTAACGTGGCAGTATTAGGAAGCTCTAGCCTGGTAGACTCAGAATTTCCACAAGTCTGGTAAGTGCAACCTTTCAGAGCTTTCATTTCTCTTTCCCTTAAACATGGGACAATTTGCGTATAACAAAGCAAATAAAATTAACACTGGTTACGTTTCTGTAGACAGCCCCAGTAAGGTACATCAGATACCGGTGCAAACAACCATTCCGGCAATCCGGCAACCAGATCCCCGGTTAAGGAAAATGACTGTGATTTCCTGTTTTTCGGGACATCATCAACTTTCTTGAACACCGAAAAAGCTAAGCATATTTAAGTGTGTTTTATTTCGTGCGTCCATTTCGTGTAACAACAAACTGCATTTTACTAAAACGATTTTAGTTTTGATATCTCCAATGTGGGACACGCAAGCTGTGTCCGGAAAAAAGTCAAATTCCAAAAGTCAAACGGAATTGAGACCGAAGGAAAAAAAGGAAAAGCGGAAAGAAAGACAAATAAGAAAACAGGGCAAAAGTACAAAAAGTCAAATAGGAAGGAAAGACAAATTGTAAAAAAGGCAAATACATTTGAAGATGGAATAGGAGTAACATTGCTAAGATATAGCATACATCAACGGTTGTAATAACGGTAGCGTGCTAAATGGTTGTAATATAGCATCAACTGCTCCAAATCGAATTTATTGGAACAAACTGTTTCATATTTACAAACTTTGTCTTATTTCGAGAACTTTAAAGGTTTACACTTGACACACTAGCATACATTATTAGTGGATTTGACAATATTTTAATTGCTTGCAGTTCAAAAAACTAAGAAAATACATAGATGCAATGCTTCGTTCTCAATTCCTTTTGTCTTTTAAAATTTGTCTTTTTTTCCTAAGACCGGATGGTTGTAGCCATTTAAAAAATTGCGAGTGTAAAATATAAAATTAGAATAGGGTTTTTTAATCTGGCAAATACTAGCAGGCTAATCCACGACATGAAAAAGTTTTAAAAAGCACACAACGGTTTCGGGCTAGTTGATTTATAGCGAGAACTTTTTTATCCTGAGCTCGCTTTCTATTCTAGTTTTCCGTATTAACTAGTTTTCAAATTCTTTAGCAATCAGTGTTGGTAATGTAAGCAACAATGGCTTAGTGACTAAATGAAAAAATATTCGATTCACGATTCATTAAAAAATCAAAGAAGCTGCTTCTTTCACCAGGCAGGCAATACATTAAAACAGTATCCATCGTAGTTTGCGGTCAAAACATTTTAGAGATTCATAAGACAATGAACTTACTGTCTCATCCTCTTGAGGAATCGCCTCTTTCAAATATACCTAAACCCAATAACTCGTCAAATAAACATAAGCTCAGTTTCGTCATGACCCTTATATTCATTCATTCATTTGTCTTTATTGCAGATCAGTCAATTGACATTCCATATTTTACTCGATTACAAATAGGGATATAAATGTTTAAATCTAACTATGTAGTAAAAATTAAAAGAAGGATTTGCAAAGAATTGCTAATGTGTCATACTACCTACCTAAATCACGGCACAGACACAAAGTCAGTTAAAAGCTCAGCTCAATATGATAAGCTATTTTTAAGCTCGTATCCAATGTCCTAATTTAAGACAATTACAGTCAAGGCCCACGTGTCTATTTAGACACCCAACGCCAGACTTTTCGAACGCAATTCCTTAATCTACAACAAAAAGTTGATTTTCTGTCAATTTTTGAGCAAAATCTGCCGGAAGCTTTTTGAAATATCGAAATCTGAAGACTAAAAATTTTAAAATTCTTTACGAACCTTGAGTTGTTATATTTTTTCTCAATCGGTATCTCATGTTATCAAGAATATTTTTGTGTATCTAAGGGGAAATTAAAAGAAATTTTTTAATGTAAACATGACGACATAATTAATTTTAACTTTTCAACGTGTCTATATAGACACGTAGCGTGTTTAAATAGACACATAAATTTATTATTAGAATGTTCTGGAACGTGTCTATATAGACACGTGAATAAAATAAAATAGACACATTGGGTGTCTAAATAGATACGTGGGCCTTGACTGAATTATAACAAAAAATTATTTACCTACGAGAACGGCGACAGTAAAATGTCATTTATGTTTTGCTGGATGTAATTTTGCAGCAGTATTTTTAGAATTAAAGAATGCAAAAAGATTAATGATCTAATGTGTAAATTACGTTTTGCACACATTTTTCAGCGTTTCTGGTTAATACCAAAAAACTGTATTCTTCTTACCAAAAGGAGAAATCATAAATAATCTATACCTGTGATTGTGTTTTATAGTTAACAATTCTAGTAACTACCAATGGCGTTGACAGTGTAGCCTGCGCCGTAATACAATCTAATGGAATTATAATACTAAACGCAGATCTACTTGATAAATTTTCACTTACTTTCTTTTAA
Source organism: Entomobrya proxima (assembly GCA_029691765.1). Classification (NCBI taxonomy): domain Eukaryota; kingdom Metazoa; phylum Arthropoda; class Collembola; order Entomobryomorpha; family Entomobryidae; genus Entomobrya; species Entomobrya proxima. Next base: position 46,666,510 of record CM056173.1, on the reverse strand, counting down.
CCTATGCCAGATAACTTTTGTGTCGCGTCTCAAGATGCATCATGCAGCTCTTGATATCCCATTGGTACCATCACCAAACAAATGAATTTCCGCCAGTCAAAATCAACCAACACAAGTATTTTGGGGTAAACTGTGATATTTGGAATTAGTGTTGCATTAAACGAACAAATATTTTGCTTTCAGATGCTGAAATGTTCGTTGAAATACGGTGACTTCCACAAAACCTACCCAAACACAATAACATCTTCTCAACCCAAAGCTGTTTTCTACTAATTAGGATCATATTTCTGAGAATTAGTGCCACTGATAGAGCTTTTTTCCTAAATGTTGGTGCATAAATCAATTGTTGTTTTTAGATAATTAAATAAAATACAATCTGCAAATGGCGATAGGAATTTTGCAGTATCACTTTAAACCGACATTTTGTTAGAACTACCATTTTGCAAGTGTTGCTTGATGCTGACAAGCTAAAAATTGCGTCTTGGGACGCGATTTGCAAATTTGTTTTTCTGTGAACACACTATACCAGTTGTCAGCAGTTTTATGCATTATGCCGGTTTTATTTGATGCTTTACATGTATAGAGCATCATTTCAGAATCTGTCAAAATTGTTCTCAACTTTCCAAAAACCTTCAAACTTTCACTGCTGATTCGTCCCTTTGTGTAAGAGGCAAGGATTTAGTATTATCGCAAAAGTCTGTCTTTTTTCGGAAAAATTGCCAAGAAATGATATTTCAACTAAAATTCAATTGAAATTCATTGCCGTTTTGATTTGATGGGTCTCAAAGAATCGAGTTACAGATGTGAAAGGTTTCCAAAATCAATAAGTAAAATGTTGAACTCCATTTTTGCAAATCTTATTGCTGACGAATCGTGACAGAGACAATGTAGACTTTACCATACCTGGAATTTCTTGAATAATTAATTTCGCATTACTTTGTGTTAAAAGATGATTCTTATTGTAGATATTTTACAATGCACTGCAAAAACGCTATTTTGGAAAATTTGTGCTGTGAGAGTCAAGCTTCAATACATATAAACCGTCGAATCCACCTTGGGGATTACACAAGAATGTGAATATTTGTTACTTCCTGAAAGGAGCTTCCAGCGGTTTTTCCATTAATGCGTTCTGTTGCTTACATGTAATGTAGATAATATAACTTGTTTTACATTGGGAACCAAAACCTGTTTAAAATGCTAAATTGTGTATGTTTTTGCGGCTGTTACTCAAAATGTATTTGAATCAAGGGATACATACAAAATTATTGGAGGCTTCATTCCTGTTCAATTTTGACTGCTCGTTAAACAGCGTTATGCAAATTTTTTATATAATATACCTGTATAACAAATAAAATCATCAATTGGATCAGTCACAAAGTTGACTTACCAAACGGAGGCAGTAAAAAATGTTAACTCTTAAACCAATACATAAATTATTACAAATATTCCATAAATTTGTATACCAATTTTATGGATATCTAACAAAGCACAAACAAATAAAATTTCAGTTTGCAATACTTTATATTGCGTTAAGCTCAAGATTTTCAAATTGATTCAATAGTTTTTTAAATATAATATAATATTAATATAATAATACTTTATTAAAGAAACAAAAACGCATCTTACACAGTTTCGTTACACGTTTACAAAACTGAAAATGATACGTGTAAGAAAAAAACTACAAGAAGAGAAAGAAAGGACTTAAATTATAAGAAGTGCACGCAGCCCGTTAAGGCGCTGTGAAGTATACAGTTTGGGACAGGTTTATTATTTGTAGAACTATTGGTAGGTTTGGTGATACTTATTACATTTTTTCCCTCAGGAACTTTACAAGGGATGGGATTGCTGATCTTTACAGTAGCGTTCATATTTACTAGATACTAGCCTAAAGTTAAATTTATTTTTATTGTACCTACTACTGTAGATAGGATTACGTTTTATTTGGTATTTGTCCAGCCATTTAACAAAGCGAGCAATTTTTAGCGTTTTCATACCAAAATTTAACAATAAGTTGAGACCATCTTTCCTCGATTTTTACAAGATATAAGCTATTTCATATCTTAGTGTAGTTAGAATTAGACACAAAAATTCCTGTTATAATGCACAGAGCCCTTTTCCCACGATGAACATTTTTTTCTTCTGTTCAATGGTAAGATAATTGGACCGTGGAATACAACAACATTACATTATACTTCTAACATGGGATACATACAATTGCTTTAACTGGACTTGTGACAAACCAAAATGCTTCATTTTTCTTAAGATGAACAGTTTTTACAGGCTTTAGAGTATATATGAGCTACATGGTCAGACCAGTCACATTTATTGTTAATCATAACACCTAAGAGTTTGGTCGTACTGACAACCGGGATGGCTGTTCCATTTACATTAACATTAAAACTACTATACCTTTTATCTACAGAGTTATCAATAATTATCACATTACTTTTCTGGGGGTTAAGGGAAATATTATTAGCAGTCAACACAGCATTTATGTCATTTACATATTCGTTAATCCGTGGGGTTTTGCTATAATCAATACACTCAGCTATACACATGTCGTCCACAAATGCATTTAATATGTTTTTTGAACCCTCATGCTTTTCACTGAATAATTTTAAAGCTTCATTTATCAGAAGAATGAAGAGAAGAACTGCTAATTTAGTTCCTTGCGGCGTGCCGTTTGTCATGGTACGAAAGGTAGATAAAATGTTTTTATGTTTAGTACATTGGGTTCTATCACGTAAAAAATCAGCTATCCACATTATATCGTGTTCACTAACACCTAGTTCTGACAGGCAACGAAACACAACCTTGTGATCTACTGGTGAAGTCAAAGGCCTTTGAAAGGTCCAATAATACAATTATAATGTATGTATAAGGTTTATCAAGCGATTTTAGGATAAAGTCATACATTGAAACTAAGTAATGTGCGGTTGACGACTTTTTTATTGCACCAAATTGGGACAAGCTAAGTTTAGTTATAACTTGGTTGTATATTCTTTCAAACATGAATTCTTCCATAATTTTACTGAAGATATTAGTTTGGGTTATGGGCATTAAGTTATCTAGTACTACGTTATTATTATCTTTAGGTACTGGAGTGACAAAACCTTTTTTCCACTCTTTTGGAACAACTTTATACTTATAACTAAAGTTAATAATGTGAGTATACATCGGTAAAATATGAATTGCAGCAATCTTTAGAAAATGGGCAGGCAGTGCACCTGGTATATTGGATTTTTTAATATTAAGTCTATGAAAGCGCTTTAGAGTAGATATCTCGTTTACAACTAGAAAATTATCATTCTGGTAACATAGTCAATACGTGCTAAGGTGCTGATGTTGTTTATTTCAGTAAAGTGATAATTTATTTTGTTCGAAGCGGTTTTTATATCTACATTCTCGCTTATAGAGAGCTGTTCTATGGGTGATATTTTGTTTTTTAAACCACACGTACTGTTAACAAAGGAATGGATAAATTCTGGATTCATTTTGATCTTATTTTGAATTTTTTCTTTGCATTTTTTATCTGTGCATCTAGTTCTTTTTTCAGTCGAGCATACTCCACGTTCTTTTTATCTATATGTTTTATTTTATGAAACAACTTCAATAAACTATCTGTAACCCATGCCTGGTTGTTACTATGAATATTTTTTTGTTTGATAGGAAAAGCCGCATCAAAAGTATTGCTTAATACTAGATTCATATATTCCACTTTGAAATCAACCGAGTCAGAAAGGTGAAAAGGATTCGAATTAGTTTCTTAAACAAGATATGCAAAGTGAGCTAGATTATCCGGAGTATAATCTCGATATGTAGCAATTTGATGTTTCTTATTTTGTGTGGTGCATGTTTTCTTAGATAAAAGTTCAATGCCAATGTGATAACATAATCTCTCTTTAATTGGTATTGCCTCTGTGGGATTATTATACCAACTGCAAAGATTACTGAAAATTAAATCAAGTTTGGCTTTAGTACTACGAGTCCTATCGATGAAAGTTTGGAATGTTACACTTTGCTTCATATTAGTGGTATTAGAAAAGTTGCTAGCGTATCTCCATTTAATAAAGTCACCAGCGATAATGAAACCGGGTGCAACATATTTTCTAGTGATGTTTTCAAACGCATTCGCTTTATACTACAACAACAGCTTTTATACAACTTGTATTGCATCGCCTTACTAGAACCCGGTGGTATATACACACAAGCAATAGCAATTACTGAAACCTTTCTTGGAAGATGTGCTGGTCTACAGATTACCCATGTTATTTCAAATTCCGTTGAGTTATTGCATATAAAGTTATTGAAGTGTGTACAATGTAAATTATTGCGAACAACAATAGCCGTCCCACCCCCGTTCTTAAACTTACGATTTGTTTCAAATAAATTAAAATTACTTAGACAAATATTCTTATTCATATTACCCCAGGTCTCAGTTACTAGCAAAACGTTGTAATCAAAACTAAACCAGAAAACTTGTCAAGTTTTTCGTTATTCAGGGAACATGCATTGTTGTAATATAGCCTCGGAAAACAATATGTATTGCGTACCCTAATTTCCTCAATTGAACCAGACATATACATACTTTTATTCTTATTTTTCTTCATACTACTTCCTTTTCCTCTTTTTCTTTTCTTGATTTTGAGTCCAATTGATGTCCAATAAGAGTAGAGAATCCAGGTGAGACAGCTATGACACTCACGTTTCGAATGAAAATTTTGATTTCCTCGTTTGAAACTTTTGCAGAGAGCGCATTTAGTTGTTGGCGCAATAAAGTCGGATTGTTTGTGTAGTTTTCGGTAATAGTCGTTATCATTTCCGAAGAAGCGCTGCCTTCATTCAAATAGTCCAGTAATAGACCATTTGTGAGGTGCTCATTCCCAACTTGGATGTCATGCCATTCATTTTGATACGATTTTCTTAGTAACTGTTAATCAAAGAAAGGGCGAATTTTGGCGTTCTTTGGATCATGTTGAGGGCTTGTATCCGAAGATGAAAAGCTTTCATTATGCGGGTGAGATTCTGATCTACGACGGTCTATGTTTCTTTTTCTAACCAATTCCCAATCAGTCTCCATTTTTTCTTGCTCAGAAGAAGAATTAGGTGGAAGGTTTTCATTACTTTTTGGCTGGGTAGCGGTTGCACTTGCTTGGTGATTATCGCTGAATAACTGTTCAGGTGGACTATTACTTTCAGAAAACTTAGGAAAAACCTTATTATTCATCGGGCACAGTTTTTTCTCATGTCCACGATCTCCACATTGGAAACATTTCTTTGCTCCGTGTTCAATTTTGACTTTGAGTATGTCACATCCAAAATCTATTTGTGCAAAACTCGGCAGATCAGTTCCCTCACTATTCAAAACCATTTTAACAACAAGAGTGTGCAATTTGATGTGTGAAAAGCTTAAAGGCTTTCTTTAATTGGCAGTCTAGACAGATTACGTTTGATTTTACCATATTTGCTGAGGAAAAGAAGTAATGGTTCATAATTTTCCACAACAGGAACTCCTTTTATGAAAACGTTTTTAATAGCAGGCGCAAAGATATCGATCGGCACTTCTTTTCCATTGATTAAGAGTTTTTCAGCTTCCAATGCTTTTTCACACGCATCGCTGTTAGAGAAGAAAACTCAGTATTAGTTCCCGGCGATTTTTCCGAAGGATTTGACAGACTCCGGTTTTACAATTGTTGACAGTGCAGTGAGATAATCAACAATTTTTAGCTCATTATGACACTTTAGCACAATTCCATGCAAGTCAGATTTCTCTGACATTGTGATTAAGTAGTGGCAAGCCACTCACATAGGTTGGTAACAACCTTCAAGGTGAGATACAGGAGCTAAGAAGAGACACAACCATCCTAGGCCATAACCAGACCAAGAAGAACGAATGTTTTTTTGTGTTAGAACACATGCTTGGTTGTTCTGAACAAATTTTCAAGCAAAATCATACTTTTTTAGGCTCTGCCACAGGTACAGCCGATTTGTTAGTCGAAGAGGATTTTCAGAAGCAAATGTTAAGCACAAGTGAGACTCACTAACCTTCAAAAAATACTCACAGACAAAAATGTTGTTAGCATCAATGTCTTAAGTCTAAATATAAGCAACTATTGGGCTGACAATGTAGTCACTTCAATTTTACTACAAACAGCATGTTACGCTGGAGTATACTTACGTGTAGCTGGTTCTTACTTATAGAGTAAGAGCAATTTTTAAAAAATGGCTAGTCAAACTACTATTCAAGGTCTCCTTGTGCTGTATAATTTATATTAAAACAGCATGCAAATATATTTTTGGAATAGTCCAGCCATAAAACTGCGCTGAAAACAACAAAATAATGGTCAGGCACGTACGGTAAATCGCTATTTAAACTTGTACCGATGTTGATTGTATTACGAGTTTCTTCCTCGTCAATATTTTATTAATCTACATTTTCTTGTTAAAGTTGATTGGATTGCGTGACCACACAATTGAGTTTACAGTGTTGTAGATGAGCCGTATAAAGAAGAAAATGTCTTTATTGGAAAAATTTTGACTTTAATCTATTCATTTGATTTCGAATTATCAAATTCAGTGAGTTCAAATCTAGTCAATGTTGTTTATTTCCGATTTTAAGTAATTTATATTCCTTAAGTTTGCTGATACATATTTTAGTTCATTGGGCTGCTCAAAACTGAGAGTTAGAATCAAATGTTTCCGTAAAACCAGGAGTTCTTCTAAAGTGAATACGGAAGGAATATCTTTGATGAAAACCGTTGGTGTGACAAGGTAGTCGGTCAACTTAACGGACCTCCATTACATCACTTGTTTTCAATAAATAGTAAAATACTAAGGTCTTTTGGGCGATTTTTTAAATAATGGCCAATTTTTGGGATTCTCGTCTTTTTGATTCGTTCACACATAACCATTGCAGTTGTTGTGTTGCAAAATATGGATCACAAAGAAGTTGATGAAAGCAATGCCAATTTATTCCTTATTTTACCGAAGTCAGGAGTAGTTTATGGGTTGTAATAATACACCAAGTTTGGAGATATAATATGAATGGTTTCAGATTATTACAAGTAAGTGAACCCATTATCTTATTGGTCTGTTTTCTCATATTGATATTGACTGCGTTGTTAGTTCAAATTGTTTGTGACAAATGCTAAAGAAAACGTGTTCCAAATCACAAAGTTGAATTATGAAATAAAGCTGGCATACCAAGCACGATATTCGCTCCACCATACGTAATAAAGGAAATGAAATCATTCTCAATGCGTACAAATTGAGGCAAACTGTGAGCAAGCTTATTCCTTAGGCGTTAGCCTTTACGGGCACAGTAACAATACATTCTGGTAGCTACAATGTAGTAGTCACTAACACAAAAAGAAAATATGATAAAAAACTAACAAGAGTGGATGGTTGGTAGGTTTATTAACAAATCGTTAATGCCTTTGTTAGACGCTTGCTCAAAAGCCAGATGATAAAAAAGCTCTTGTACATCAATAACCTAAAGCATTATTTAAACTGATGGTTTTGTATGCGCCACAAATCTGAACCGGTTTCGATGGCAACCAAACATAAAAAAATATAAGTAATTTGAATTTCCATGACAAAAAATTTTAAGTACGTTTTGGTATTAACAACTGGGGAACTTTTGTAAACGTTTTAGCATATTTGTCTGCAGAAATATTAACCCTCGTTAACAAATAAGACAACGAATTTCCAAGTTGTGATGTGTGACGATATTAAGGTATTAATAATAACACAAAAATTGCATTCATTCCTAATGTTTTCACTTGTTGAGGTTGTGCAAGAAAACGCATAAAAAATACGCGGGTAAGCGTATCATTGCAATTTTTAAAAAGCATTTGGTAATGCACATTTGGGCTTAAAATTCAAGTAAGATTGTGTGGTTGCAAGTACAATTATTAAAAATGTACTCGTCGTTTGCCTAAATGCACCAATACAGGTTATAACTTTTTTATTCAAACTTTTATCAAGGTATTAAATATTGGTGTATTTAAAAAAAATTATCATGTTATAAATAACTGGAAGTTGCCTACAACCGCATTAATAGAAAATACAAAATGATTGAATAACAAAACTTAATAAATTATAGGTTGACTGGTCACATTTGTCTAGTACAAATTTAAAGAGTCTGTTTTGAACCTAATTTAGTATCTGAAAAATGGTAAGCCGATGTAGGCTTAACCAAGCTATCCATTAACCAACATACGAAAATGGTATTAGTGATTCTATTAATAAGGTTATGGTGCATGAAAAAAATACATAGGTATTTTTGCTCAGTCTGAAGCAGAAATTACTTTTTTGTGGTTTCCAAACTCCAAGTTTTGTGTATATGTACAAAGTCTACCATTTATGTGAGAAGCACATAATGTTTTTTTGTTAAATGATGTGATGAGCATAACCAAAAATCTTCAAACCCAAATACAACAAACTATCCCAGCTTGTTTTTATGTAGGTATTCAATATGTAGCTGCATCAAGACAAGACTGGTAAATCATTCTGTTAGGTATTGATGCTTAAGTTTTAACAATGTTAAGTTAAAATCAAGTTTGAATTACACGCTCCAAAAAATAAGAGGTATTGTATGAAGGTAGTAAGATTGGTGACTATTAGCCATTGAACAATATTTAGGAAAAATGGTGAATTTTATTTTTGTAATCAAAGTTGTTAATTTCATTTTCAAGCTTCAATTTAAACTTACATTGTACTATGAAGAAGAACAAAAATTAGAAGTTTTATGTGGAAATAACTCCGGAAAAATCTTGAGGTTTTTAAAGATCACCGTGGGTAAAAAATTGCCATTACCAGGTGCATTTAGGATTACTCTACCGCAGATGTAAACTAATGTACACTGACACTGTGTATCGACATATGACTTACATTTGATCACGCCACGACCACCTTGACGTTGCATGTTATAAGGCTTTGTCAAATCTAAGTCAGAAACGCGTTTTGGAAACTGTTATAAACATTTCAAAAATTGTAGTGCTTCGAATCTGTACAATGCGTAGATGCTCCAAATTTGCAATGCAATTGTATTTGAACATAAAAATTCGTCGTACTAAGATCAAACCGGCGTTTTTAAATCAACTTGAGAGGTACTTGATAGGACTAGTTAATTTTATTAACGGTCATGTCACGAAATCTAAGGTTATGTAGGTTGATATCCCTTACCACGGATAATTGATTTGTAAAGAGATCAAAAAATTAAATGCATGCTTACAATGTTCGCAAATCAGTTAAATCAGCTTGTTTTAGCAAAATTAACCATGCATAATTACTTAAAAAGGAAAATTATGTTCATAGAAAATAGAATAACTCGTGGTTTTTGGACACCTGAAAATAGCGCATTGTCGAAAAACTGCTGTTGTCTTCGAATAAAGTTGATGATAGTCTTGAAAATACTACAGAATGACAAGGGTAATATGCGCTACGAGAATATATACGAACCGCTTCGACTGGATACTTCGTGTAAAATTTATAGCAAATTGAAAAATATCCCTTGGATTATAAATTCACCTTATTTATTTACAAGTTTGTTTTGAATTTCACCGGATTTGTCAGGAATCTTCCGCATTCTTGTCTTGCTCAATTATCTATGTTTCTTTGTCGCTTGATTGTGCTACGTTATAACTTGACCTAAATGAAGAAAAAGTACTAAGCCTTAAAAATATGCACATTCCCAGTATGTAGTAAATTAACTGAAACACCACCAAAAGTATTTGTAATGTATGCGTCGTTTCCAGGGTAAATCAGTTTGAAATCTTGGCGTTTGCAATGTGGTAGATGTCAGGCACGAATAATAATTACATAAACGAATAAATGCAAACTTTTATAATTGAAAATGGCACGGTATGCATATCATATCTGTTCGATATGTTCCACGTTTTGGCATTGATTGATATATTATCGTACGCATGAGAAATGCAAATATGCCAAATTCGTATTTTAAAAAATGCAAGTTTAAATCAGTACACTGTAGACTCTGTTTCTGTGGTAAAAAGTTGTATTTTCGGAATAATCCGGTGGCGTAAAAAATGTATTGAGCGCTAAAATCAAGCAACCATTATCAAACATTTTAACCAAGATTATATTTTCTTACCAAACAATTCATAAAGTCTTGTACTCACGATTATGATAAAACGAGAATTTATGTAGTTGACACTGTAGTCAATTTAAAATGAGCAAACATTTCTTATTATTGACAACAGAGCAAATATTTTTTAATCGTTCGTGATTAAGAATTCTGTAACTCTGCCACACAATTGATTGATTGCCAGATTGATGGAGAACCACACTTGATTTACCTTAACGAGATTGATTATTAAAATAAGACAATTCATAAGAAATAAAACGCGTGCTAAGTTCATTAATCTTTGATATAAAATAAAATTTGCTGGAGTGGTTAAATTCCTAGAATCTATGGCAAGCTTATGCTGAATGGTAAATATTTTATCGACGGATGTTGAGGTTAATGGTGATATTCCTACAGTACACTGTATTTCCCTCATCTTCTTAGTAAAATTAAGAATTGTGTATGGTATGAGTTATTACACTTACGCTTAGCAAAGTATTCATATTTTTGAGTAATGGTAACACAATGAAGAGGTTACGGAGGAAGAACGAGTGATGGGGGGCACACAAACCTGCTTGAAATTTCAAAGTTTTGGCCTTATTTGAAGACGCATACGTCGGGAATATTCCACATTTTAATGTCTCAAGTTACCCAGTAAGAAATACTTGTAATTGTTGTAAAAACAATGGGTTTGACTCAATAAAAAGTTCTAACACTAACATTAACAATGTAGTTACTGCTGCATACAAATGCTTTATAAAATGAAAAAGTACATGTTTAAAATTGTAAACCTATAAAAAGAAGGAAATTAGCATTGGTTCGTGTACACTTTTAAAAATATATTATGTAATAAATTGTATCTAGAATTAAATTTATAAAAAAGATTATGGTCACATATGATTGTTATTACAAATTATTTTGCATTTCATCAACAAAACATTGTTTTTGCATCACATCCCCAAATTAAGCAGGCGTTTACAGGGGCAAGGTAAGATCCGTTCCTGTTTTTTTCAGAACACGCATCCTTATAAATTTTCTTACGAATAAAATTACATTCTTTTATTTTCTTTACAAAAGATTGCAAACTTTTGTCTTTCTGCAACCTCATTTAATTATTAACACGCAGGTTCTTGAACCGTTGCCAAATCTGTTCTATAATAGAAATTCAGTCTGTAAATTTTTTGAACGATTAACTTCAAATGTAAATATTGTGCGTACTTTTGGAGTCATTTATCTAATTGCACGTCGCAGCAGTTGATATTGGTCATGTTTTGCATACAGTTTGAAGGTGCATATCCTAAAATTAGATAACTATTTGGTAAATGATGTAAACATAAAATAGGCAAGTTTTCTGAATTGTTATTATATTTGAAACACGCAATTTACTAAACAACCAAATACGCGCATTTTCATTGTTATTTCATCAAACAATACTCCAAGCAAAAAGTATATCCAAATATTTCCACTTCAGTAAAATAATAAGTTTTTAAATTATTATGATACAATCTGTTTCAATATGTATACCATTTGAAAAGGAGATAAAAAGCACATTTGATGTTTCGTCTGTGTTTCACGTTTCTCATCCCAACTTTATAAATCAACGTGACATGCTATTATATTCCACTACTACTTTACTCATACATTTTTCACAAATACGGATGTGACTGTCACACTTAGCAAACCAAAAGCATCAAGCACAAAGGAGATTACAGTCAACAAACAAGGTGAGTAATCTGAAAATATATTAAAACACAAAATTATCAGTTTTAAATTGCAATATTTTGTGGAATTGCGAAATAAAATCAATTTTGTTATGCACTATAAAGCTTATTTTTCCAACTTCGCTTTTATCATAATGCTACCAAGGGCTTAGAACGTTTAAAATTCTCTGGATCAACAAAATAATATTTCACGAAATGATACTGTTAGGGTAATACATTGCACAAGTTTGGTGCATTTTTTGAAACGTGCATGTTGGTATAGCTGTTACGCATTTACACTGTTTCAACTCAAAACGCAAAGGCATCACGCTGTGTAAAGTGAATTTTCTGTACGGCATGCACAGCAACACGGAAGGATTTTGCCTGAAGACTCACAACGAAGCCAGTTGTAAGCTGGTATGTCCCCTTTAAAGCTTCTAGAGATTTACACTCACGTCCGCACCTACAACCAGAATAATAATCAAGCAGTGCTGGTATCGATTTTTCTGAGATATTGATTTTTTCCTTCTTGCTGCTGAACCTCAACTCATAGCTAATTGGTCTTTCTTTCAACTCAGTTTACGACTCAGTTTCCATCTCGACTATGTTGTATAGAAACAAGAGTGCGTGAGCAGGTCGGCTTCAGTCTTGCACTAAGCTCTGCGCTAGACACTACAAAGCACCTTGGATCAAACGACACGTTATGCTTCTATGGCACCCAAAATCATTTGCACTGCTAATCTACGTCATAAATGGTAAGTAATATTACCACACTTTCTCATAAAATGCTGAGTTCCTAATAATATACCGTTATTGTATTTTTATGCTGCGTACATTAATAAAGTTTTACGGAAAATGTCAGTTTTATGGATATGTAACGATCAGTAAGGAGATGTTACGCAGGTGAACTAAAGCCTATTTTGTTAACTATTATTTGCACCGGTCTATCTATCTCTCTATTTCAGAAATCGACTTGGCTATCATTGATCACTGCAGAAAATATTTATAAGTATTTCTAATCAAAATAAATGGAAATTTTTTTCTCCATAAGTCCCAGTTTAAGCTATTAGTATTTATCAATATTTTCTGTTTGTACATACATTTTCTTCTTAATTTGTATTTTGTAAAATTGCTAGGCTTGTACAGTAGTACGTTGCGTATTGCTGCTGCTTTTAGGCACAAACTAGTTTATAACCAGCAAGTGAGTTTTTTACATAAATAAATAAATAATAAAAACTGTTTACCTAACGAGACGGTAGATTAGAATTATGTTATGGAGATATATTCTCCCAGAAAAAACTTGGCTCTATAATGCGAGTTACTTTTTGTACCAGAGAAAGGTGCAAGCGAAAAGTTATGTCAGTATGTAATGTTTGTATGTTTTCAGTCTTTCCTAGGCTTCTCCTGCGACGGCACCTTAGAAACTGGTTGTGTTGCATGGCAAAATGTTTGTGTTTTTAAATCTGTTGCCAGTATAATGCTGAGAAGTAGTATTAAATAAAAATGGGTTAAGATGCTATGCATTCATAAGTAGACACAAGCGCTTCAGCTTTTTCTTTTTGTTTTATCGATTTACTGACAGTGTATATGCTGATTACTTGCAACAAATAGAAACAATGTCAATTGATGCTTTCTGGATTCCTCCCCTCGCACTACATCATTACGTGCCAGGCTGTTATACTGATGTCATATATACTTTCAGCCAATATGAATGTAACTGTCGCCAGCAGCAAACAAAATGCAACAAGGGATAATGGCGTTACGCAAATTAGATAAAGAGGTAGGGAATAATTCAGTACTCTAAAAATGTTTAACGTACAAGATAACATATTGTAGCTATAAATTTCAAGAATTTATTACAGGATTTTTATCAGATACTTCTTTTTTGAACAAATATGCCACAAAATGGAAAGATTATGGTTAACAAATCGCATAAGCTTGTTGTGTTTTGGAAACGGGCATGTTAGACGAACATTTTTGGTATATCTGCTTGCAACGCGTTAATCCTGCTTCAACTCAAATCGCGACTTAGCCAAGTGGTTTGTTTGTTAAGCAAGCCAAACTCAGCCATACGGAAAGTTCTCGCCTGAATATACACAAAACAAGCTGCCGAATCGTGTGCTCCCCTGTTTAGCTGCTCAAAATACACACTTAGGTCCGCACCTATGCCCAGAACATAAAGCAAGCAATACTGGCATTGACTTGTCTGGGATAATGATTTTTTTCTTGCTGCCGAACCCCAACCCATAACCAAATGTCCCTTCTTTCAACTCAGTTTACGACTCAAATTCCTGCTCGGCTTGGTTGCATAAAACAAGAGTATGTGAGCAAGTTGGTTTCAGTATTGCACGAGGCTTTGCGCTATCCACTGCAAGTTTTTCATTGAATCAAATGACATGTTATGCTTCCATGACAAGCAATATCAGTTGTATTGCTGGGCCGAGTACACGTTGAGTAATATTTCTACAATTTTGTTTTACTACTGGATTTTTCAGTTTTAAAAAAATATGCTTGTAATTTGTATTTTGATTGCTATGCTAGGTAAAGAAAGGTCCTATAAACAACCGGAAAATTTGACCATTTGGTTTGTCACTTGAAGGTGCAATATTTTTAGAAATGGATCGTTTTACCGGTGCATTTAATATGTCAATTGCAACAGGAAAAACGTTCAGCGCTAATTTCAGACCAACACAAACAGAATGGACACAAACTATCGTATTTGTTAAAAGTTTCCTTCGCATTTTATTCTTTAAAAATATTTTTCGTAGCAGACGAAAAGCTACCTCCATTTTTCTCCACCCAATTTGGTAAGTCCACTGTATGCACCAAAAAATGGAATGCGTAAGTATGTAGGCATTCAAAACTTGCACGTCTTTACTTAAAACGTAAGTCTGTTTAAGTGACATTATATCTTAATTGGGTTTCAGCTTAAAGCATCAAGTAGGTTTGCATACATTTGCATTATGCATGCATAATGTTGGGTAAAATCCAATGATTCGTGATTCACACTTCACAAGGGTTTATTTTGGATTTATGTTGGATCTGAAACAAAACATTACACATTTTATAACGACAATATTAAACAAACATTTGAAGAGAATTATATAACAAGTCCCCTGCTGGGTAGTAAACGTTCGTACTAGGGTAACTAGCACGCTAAATAAAGTTTTAGTTAATTCGGCGTGTAAAGGTGCATATGTATTTATCAGAAAAAACAGAAAGCGGCGTCTAACAACATGTTATGCTAAGCACAATAGACGTTTTTACTGGTAGTATTTATTCTAAGTAATTAATACTAAGTTATAAATAACTAAACTGATGTAGCATTAATTTTTTCTTACCTCAGGATTTTTTTACTTGCAGGATTACGCAGGAACAATACATGTGGTTTGGTGGAGTTAATGTATATCACCTTCGCCATTCAAAACTAATTTTAGGACTTGCACATTGCACAGAAGTTCCGAAATTTATAAAAACACTACATGAATGCGCTAGTTTGTAGTTAAATATTGTACATTTGGGTGAACTGGCACATATTTTTAACATTTCTAGCCGTGTAAAAACTTAACGGTTTCACTAAGCTTTTCACAGAAGTAATACAATTTTGGACCCGAGAAAATGAAGACCTTGGGTAATTGTAAGGTCAAAAAATTTATCGTAGAATAACCTTCAAAAATCTCTGGGTACAACTGTACAGAATTGCAAATATTATGTTTTCAGACCACTTCACTATTCTCGTAATTCACAAGTTTCTTCCCCTCTGGCCAGTCCGCAACTGAACCGACCCAAGTGTGGTAAGCAGATTGACGAAATGGCTATTCTTCATCTATAGATTTGAGGAGCAGAGCTTAGCAAAGAACACGTTATGTATTAACTGCGCACAAGATGTATACACTAAATGCTATTTATTGAATTTTACCATGTCAAGCATTCTGCAATACAACTTTGCATTATAAAAATGAAATCATGAGTGTCCTGCTTGCTTCTTCAAACTGCCTCTGGCTTCCTCTTATATGAGTATAAAAGGGTTTTCTCAACACAGTTCTCCTTTTTAATTATATGACGTCCAGCTTTGATATGTTTTGGCTACGTAAATATTATATATAAGGTTGGCTATAAGGCGCCTGATGCATAAGTAAATTACTTTGGTGAGCCAGCAGCGTCTTACCCACTGGTATTTTTCCTGTGGCTGAAACGTAATGAATCTTGCCTTAGAATTCTGTTACTATGGACGTACAAGGCAAAAAAATGTAACTGTAAGATTGCACTTAGATTCGCTTGCAATAAGTTTGAGAAATTTAATTTTTAACATTGTAGTGCTAAAACTTATAAAATTGGTATGATATAAGAAACAATATAATTGGAATAAGGGTGACAATTTTCAGAAAAAGTCCTATGCATATGCCAGAGATGATTAAGTACAAGACGATTGTAAGTAAATTTATTTTTCATGGTGTGCGCTTACCTTATTTTTGTAGGAATCCTTATTTAGTTGACGACATGACCATTATTCAACAATGATTTCAGATTGAACTTCTCAAAATAAGTTGCTCGCGTAGCTGTTACGCAGTTGGACTGTTTATGCTAGTATGTTTTATGAATTTAGAGTTGTTAATAAAAATGTGAAAGAAATTCAAAAAGAAATCAATTGTTATTCATAAGATAGTCCAGTAAAATTTGTATTTATTAACAGAGCAATACGCATTCTGTAGAAACGTTTGCGAAATTTGAATTGGAAACATGGTACATATTAGTAACACAAATATAGAACTATACACACATACGATACATAATATAGCAACGCACGTACAACGTATAATGTATCAAATAAGTAAAACATAAACACACATATTCTCATCCAAAGGAAGTAAACGATTTATTGTATAATTACTCGTACGACACGGGAAACAAGCTTGAAGTCTTTTAAATGTGACATCTCGTAGGTTTACATTACTTATTAGTTTGCATCAATAAATTATAGCTTGCGTCTCATGCCAATTTATATTTCTTTAACCCAAATACGTATTTCAGTCGGTGTTCAGAGACCTATATAGGTCCCCAGGATTAGGGACCTAAATAGGTCCCTAGGAATTCTGAGGACCTCGGATGTACTTATTTTGCCTGTAAAACATGTGGAAGCCTTTACATTATCAGAATTTGATACAATACTTCTATAATCGTGCTGCCTATTCTAAACGACAATAAATAAAAACATCCTTACAAAAATACTAGTATGTAGTAAAAATACAACATGCTTACTTGTTTGAATATTTGAAAAAAAAAACAAAAATGCTCTCGCGCATTTTCCAAAAAACCTGAACGATAAAGGAATATTATGGACATTTTGATACGATAAGACGTGCTATCCATCCCGTTGGCTACATTATGACTTATGACATAAAACGTTCACTGCACAAAACAATGCCATTTTTGAACGAAATATTCATAGTTTAAAAAGCCATTGATTTCATTCTTTATTTGATTTCCTACAAAAGGCATTAGGGCATAACTGTAGTACAGCCTTATTTTTGAATTGTAGAACGATGTTTCACTTGAAGAGTTTCATTTATGTTTTATTAGCATTTTGTACAAAGTAGAATAAGGGCTTAACGGATGCTCACAGTTTTATCAACTCGAGCTTTTAAAAGTTTACTAATTTCTTCCTCAGGAGTAATAATACAGGCAAAATGTACAACGAACACTATATTAGAATTGGTCTGCACATAGTCAATAGTTTTGCATAAATGCATACACGAGGATATTTTGCAACCAAACCGCTGATAGCAAAAACTTGTGCAATGTCAAAAATGTTGTATTTGTAATGTACTGAGACCGAATTACAATAATAAGTTTATACAAAAACAAAACACTCCAAGTTTCATTGCTTCCCATACCATCAAACGCCCGTGCCCAAAGTAAAAAACTCTATCTCTTAAACTAATTAAAACCTTTCAGAATGAAAAATGTCTGATATAATTAATCCGAACATTTTAAAGTTGTAAATAAAACTTTAAAACCCGTGGTAGACAGGATTAGCAGTAGTAATCTCTGCCTTCAGTAACATATAAATAACTAGAATTTAATAAAAAGTTAGGAAAGAACAATTGTTTGCAGCTTTTATTTAAACAAGCAACTTGCCACCTGTCTTGTATATGAAAAAATGGTTTAGCATATTTTATGTAAACATTTATTTATAAAAGTATATCTAAATCACTAAACCGTGTTTACCGCATTGTAATATTTGATTCAGTTCGTCACACTCATGTCTCGCATTTATCCAGAGTAACTTCTCCATTTAATTATCTTCAGAAACATGATTATGCAGAAAATCATCACTATGGTTCTCGCATGGTGTAACTACTGTTTAAAGGCAACCGTGTTGGTCCCTTCGCTTGTGCCACCGGCTTCCATTAGTAAAGTAATACAACAACAACGACAACAACTGGAAAAACTACCATTACCCCTAAACCTATTATTGTCACACCTAACCCACAGTCAATCAATTTTGCTAGATGCATTTTCCATATTACGTCATCAATTGTACTAAACAACTACGTTTGGTTTACACATTCAATCATAGTTTTTCTGTAGATTACTTGCTTTTCTTCCGGAAACATTTCCTTTCCTTGTTGCAATTGCGATTGAATTCAAAACTGCAAAAAAGGTTTACGCAAAATTGTATAGATTTGTCACTGGTAGTGTGTATTAGGTAATCTAATATTAAACAACTCTACATTGAATGTGCAGAATTGAAAGATGTACTTTTGTAGTGATGATGTGATAGCAATACATTGTTCATTGAATGTAACCTGCGATCTTTGAGACCATTTAAATATTATATTTTAACTGCTTTAAATTTGCTGCTGTTAGTCCCTAAAGGCCAATCTGTAAAAGTCATGACTAAAACAGGTACACGTTACCGTCGTCGTCACAGAAAGTTGAGCTATATAAAGTGTACATTCTACCCAAGAAAACGACTAAGTAATGGGTAGAAGTACTCTCGATCCGTTGTTCATGAGGTAGGGTACGGATGCATGTCCGCGGTGAGTGAAAAGTAATAAATAGGCATATTAATTGACTATAAATAAATTAAACAAAACTATACAAACTACAAAAGTACAAATTTGCCGACTTGTGTACACCAAAATGAGTCTCTTTTAACTGTTACCACTAAGCAAGCAGTGTCATTTTTATAGGAACATTTATTCACTCTCATTTACCATCAGGAACCATTAACTCTTACCTTTGTCTTCTAAATTTCTTGTGGTAAAAAAGTTCAGTCTTTCAACCTAGCAGCGGTTTTGTGAACGCAGACTTTCCTGGATTTTAGGATTTTGCTTTAATAATTTTAAAAATCGACAACATAGGGTGAAATTCAACAAACCCTAGAATTTGTCTCAACTTTTACGGTAAAATCATTTGGCGACTGGTTTCCTACAACAAGTTAGCCTACTCTTCATAACCCAGGCTAACCTTATTGCATGTGAGAACAAATTCTTTCTATTTAACTATAAAAATCTGAAAAAGTCTTAGAAACACATGTTGCCATAAGGTCTTGAATTAAAAAAGGATGTTTAGTTGAATGTGGTAGCGGTTATACGTTGTTACAACTTAATAGTATACTTCAAAAGCTGTGAAAATCTCACATGCTATACATGTTTACGCTGATTATCATTCATCCATTGTATGACAACAAAACTAAAACAATTGTTTTTTCTGTGACAATTACAAATAATGTCAAAAAGCTATAGTTATGAAATTAGTATCACAAGGTATTACATACAGTAAGCTACATATTATTTGTGAACAAGTTTTACTCTAACGCAATCGTTTAAACGTGCAAAAAAACTGGAGAAGAAGCAATAATATATTCATTACCACTTGGATTTTAAACGATGTTCTCTATTATGCAATGGCTTAATTTTATTTATTGAACGCTCAAGTTTTGTGCCAGTAGTTGCAATAGAGAGTCTGTAGAGTAACATTGGTTAAGTCTCCAAAGTATGCACTGACAAAAGTGAGCAATATAAAAAGGCAGAAACACCCTTGTGCCTGTGGTTGACATTTTATCAGTAAAAAACTATATATGAAAATTTTAATACGCTTATACATCTTCATCAATTGTAGTGAAATTTTGTGGTTGATTCTTATCAAAAATGAGCATACAAAAATTTTCTCACTCAGCGGATCATTTAAGCTATTAATCAAAGATTTTAGATTAATTTACGAACGACTTGGAGGTCAATATAGACGATGATCAATATAAACCATTATCCTGCTATTGCTGAAGTTATATATAATTTTTTACTTGTACTGTAAACCAGGTTATGCATTCGAATCACATTTACCGTTAACTTGTAAATAATACTTTTTGGAAGCAAGTAAAAATATCTGATAAAAATAAATATGCAAGGGTGCGTAACGAGCTCTGTTTACATGGATATCCTAGTATGTGATGCATAATGTGTCAGAATTTAGCAAATCCTAAGCCGTACTTTAGGATGCATTTCTTAATCCTAATGTTTTTGCAATGAGGTATACAATCAATACACAATTTCAAACCTTTCATACGAAAGTTTCCAGCATTTTTTATTTTCCAGCACGGTGCATACTAATTTTTTAACAAATGAATCACGTAGAAACACATTAAACAATCATGATTCTGTAAGTGATAACTGCTTAAATGCAAAGCATTTCTATTCAAAGGAGTCTGAATATTTTACCATCCAAGATAAAAATCGTTAATCCCATTGATAAAAGAGTATTTTTCCATAGACGAGAAATTACATGCTACATGAATAATAAGCAGGGTTGCCTTTCACATTTGCATACCAAAATGTTTAAATAATATTGCTTTTCACATGTGGAGAAAGTTCATATTTAAATTTGGTGATTTGCTAACATGTTTAGGCAAAGCTGCTGGTGTGTGTTGTGCTACCTCATTAGAATTGCGTCAAAATATTGTGTAGGTAAATATATTTATAAAGCAATATGTTTTCAGCGCTACATTCATCAGACTCATTACAGTGGGATAATATGTATTACGCTACAACAAGCTAGTCTAACAAAATTCATAATTTTAAGGTTGAACTTGTACCGTAATTCAAGGAAAAAACTCCAATGCTGAATAAATTCTTTTCCTAAGGTCTAAGGAGTAAAGTTGGTTTATGGAAAAACATTGCAATTACCACAACACTGGTATACTGTTAATCTCTTTAGTCTATGTATATATCTGCCTCATTCGGCATAGTGCAGCTGATAGATTTTTTGTATTCTCAGTTTGACCCTTTGTGTGTTTTGAGTTAAGTAGCACAATGATAAAAATGCTGCTAGGATACCATCATGAACATTTTCAAAACTCCAAGATATACGAACATATTCCAAGAGAAATTCCTTGTTGTGTTTGCTTTTCCGAATCGTTTTCTTTAATTTGTGAATCTTCAAACTCAGGCATAATTACTGACATCCAGGGTTTTATAGTATTGCCTGCAAGACTCTTATAGCACCGTTAAAAACGCTACATATTGGATAAATACTTGACTGATAGATACACACTGTTAACATGAAAAACGTAATATTTATGCTTACATTTATAAACTACGGACCTAGTAAAGTCGCTGATTGATTGATCGTCACCTCTGCATACCAAACGTACTTTGTACGCTATTGAATTCAAATAAAATTAGTACTGCTATGCTTTTTTGGTGCAGATACTTGGTATCTTGTCCAGGCTGTTTTGAGCAACAAAATACCACAGTGTAGTTTTAAACACCTACTAAGCAGTTATGCAACACTCTTATGTAACCCTCTTTACACATGAATAATAAATTTCCGAAACATAAGATGCGAAGTAGGCTGGCATTATTTTTGAAGCAATAAATTGGTTGTCATGTGCATATGCACATCATATCTACGCTTTTTGAATTTTCAAGCACAAGATTGTGTAGCAAATTGAACAAGAATAACGGAAAATGCGTATGTATAACCAAATTACCTACATACAACTGATGAATAGAAATTTCTAGTATTGCCCCAATTTGAATTAGTATGCAAACTGGAGAAACATGCTAATACCTTGTAAATAAATAATGAATATAGTTTTTCTGATGAAGAAAACTTTACAACTTTACAACGAATTCAGTGACATGTTTAGAAATATCTTCAAAAACGCTTTCAAAATTTAGGGGACTGTTCCACATTATTATTGTGTGGTAGTTTTTATAACCTTTATCGCACTAAATGTCATTTTCAAAACTGTTTCTGTATGCGATAGCTCATATGCCGTATAAGGGTATAGCCTCAAATTACAACAGTTTTAATACAAACAATTCTATGGCTAGGAGTGCTTAAGTGACCTAGGCTGTAAGTCTAAGTTGTTTGTTTTAGGTTTGTTTTAGTTGTTGTTGTAGTTTTACTGCCAAATTTGCATACATTTGCAAGCAGTTTCAAAAGTCCATCTTGAAAATTAAATAGTGTAAATTCAAATCATGGTAGATTATGTCTTTCATGTTATTTACAGCATACAATTTTACCCTCAAATGATTTTCGAAATCCATCTTCACCAAACCATTTGAAATAAGCTAACGTATGCTGTATTCTCCTATAATTCTATTCTAAATCACAATAAAAACATAATAATTTGGGGCTTTAGATTTAAACTATGGATCCAAAGGTGTCAAAACTTGTGTAGTATATCATATTGCTCTGCGTGTCTACTAGGAATGGTTCACAAACCACGATCCCTCATTGCTTGCTAATAAATTTATTGGTTTGCGTAACTGCACAATGTAAAATATTTTGAGTGTGGAACGAAATACAATTTTAGTACTTCAATTTTGTTTGTTAATCAAAATTACATAGATATGGATTCAAAATATGCCTGTGGCTTTCGCAACTGTGCTTGAATAGGCGTTTTATATCCTGTAATGCAAGTTCTGAAGGTACTCAATTTGTGTTACTAGTTATTATTGAATGGGTTAAGCAAGCAATGTTTTTTGTACTGTATTGTAGCATATCCTGGACTACTCAAAAGTCTCTAAGCCACTAAGGCCTAAAATGTATACTTATCGCTTATCTCGAATATCAGTGAATGGGTAAAATACTGAAAACTTTAGTAATTTGCTGCATGATTTCAAAACTGAGTTTTCAACTCTTGGTGCTGGTCTGTTACATATAATTTACTTACAAAACAGTCAATATGACATGCAGAATTGTCACCAACTTGGTATAACATGTTCCAGTGTCCAACTTGCTGCGCTTATACTATAAATACCAGTAGATAGTATCAATAACTTCAACGACACAGCACTTCAGTCAAGATGCGTAACCTTCCTAAGAAAATTGCACAATTTCAACTTATGACCAATGAAGTAGTCCTAAATATCAATGTTGTTGTAAAGGATTAAAAAACCTTTAGATTTTGGATTGGGTAGACTGCATTGTATACATAACAAAACGAATCAACCAAATGCACTAACGTTGGCGTATAAAGTCAAGTGTATTTATTCATGCACAAAGATTTATTGGGTGCTAAAATCAAACGTTACTGCAAGCCTTCACAGCTGACTATTTCTGCCGTTTGTTGTGATTTGTGTATTGTATAATTATATGCTGTGTTGAAACTGTATGCACTTTTCTAGCCACGTCAACCACAATGTAGAGCAGACCATAAATACAAACTGACGCATGGCATGCACCAACGTCCGCTCGTAAACAGTTTGCTGATTATTCAATATTTAATTGCCGCCATTATGCTTTATAATAACTATTTCTTTTGGAAACTTTAATAAACCATTATAGGAGCAAAGCATACGAAACAAAGCTTGAAAACGCACGTTTTCTGAATCTATTAAAATTTGTAATACATGTAAATGCAATCAAAATTTGTCTTCTCTTGAATACATGAAGCGCAAGGCTATAACGTACAGAGCGCGGAGATTCCTACGTAAAGAAATTCTTAGCAAGGCATCATTCGGGATTTTAAAAACTGGTGTCTTTCTCTACTCAAAAAACAGAGAACATGTTTTATCTTCAATCTCGTGTAGACATCGAGAGGTTCTCGTAGCAAGTTTCTCTATTTTTGCAGTCCAGAAAACCACCTTAAGGTTTGTATCCAGGAATCTCATTACTAACAATCTTTTAAATGTTTTTAAACACGTAAATATGTACAGATTCTGAAGAACACAGACATCAATCTTGTAAGTAATTTAAACGTTGCGTCACGTTACTACAATTTAACATGACGCAATTTGACTTTTAAACTATTAAATTGTCATTGACTTAAAGCGATGTAAATCATACTCTTCCTAACACCCTGTATGATGCTACATTTTGCAGGTTTAAATAAATAAGTTCGAAAAAGGGATAAGATATCAGCTGGATTTTTGTTAAACTTAATGGTTTGAGAGATATTGTGGTTTTACCCTGCTCTGCTAAATACCCACCTTTAATAAGAATTGCCGGTGTTTAAATTTTATTCTGTATGCAGTGTTAATTAGTACGCCATAACTTCCAGTGTAGAAAAATACCAAAAAACTTTTGCTATATTACAAAATGGCTTTAGCCTGACAAATCTAAAATAAATTGTCAGCAAGAAAGCAAGACCTTCAAATTCCTGAAAACTGCCAAATCAGCTGCCTTAGCGTATGCTAGCAGTACGACATTTCGCCGCACCCAGAATCTGGTTTATGGTTTTAATTTTGTATGACAAGTATATATTAATACCTGTCGATTAATAGGTGTCGCAAGACGAAGAAAAATAACCCAAGGTTAAGCAACTTCACTATATAGTATTATATTATTACTGTGGCGAGTATTTTTATTTTTAAATACGTTTTTTATTGTTTTCAGATAAAAACTTATTTCTTACATTCAAACAACAATCTGCATTTGTACTAAAGTTAATGAAATCTCATGCATCGTGGACGAAAGTGGTAGCATAGTTTCAGCGTGAAGCAAACAATTTTGAAAATACTTTGAGCTTAAGGTTTGGCAACATAAATATAAAATAGTACAACAACAGTACTAATTTAGTTGCATACTAGTAGCAGAAATGTATGGGCAACACTATTCTATTTATTGCAACAGCTTACCTAAAAACTCAAAGAACTGAAAATCTCGAAAATGTTTAATACTTACTCCTGACGAGAGCTTGAGAGAAGTAGTTTTGCGGATTTGGTTTTTTGAAATTCTTTTTTGATAGCTTTCAACTGACAAAACAAGGTATACAGCTTGTCATGATGGCGGTATTATATAGTTAAGAACGTAAAACGGACATACCAAATGCATGTTTTGGAAATGCGTTGCGATTGAAATAGAAATATGTAAGATGAATGATTTTGCTTTAGTGATTCAGCGACCATGTTTCACATTAGACACGGAAAAGAATGGGATTAAACTCTCAAACATTTTATTGAATCAACAACTTAATATATATAGTCAAGTAGTTTCTACTAACCTTAATATTTCCTTATATATTCTTTACCTAGTATTTATAGCAATGGACCTTCGAGTTCTTTTGAAACACCTCTTGTAGCTTAGCAACATTTTACTACATTAGCAACTTTTTAAAATATAAGTTTAAGAGAAATGTTCATTGAATACAGTAAATAGTACAGGTAGTGTTTATTTTGTTGAAACTTTTGAATTGAATAAAAATGTTTCAGGAATAGCTGTTGCGAGATATGTTTGAATTAAAAAAATTTTGGTAAAAATAATGGAATTGATAAATAAGCCTGGGAAATTACCAAAAAAACCTTTTCCGGAGAAAATCGTACAGGAATAGATATTCTGGAATCCACGAGACCCTGGCTTGTTCAAACATATTGTTCCTCTTTACAGGTAAAAATCATGCCACTACAGTACAACTGAATATAATGCTTTGGAAAACGGTAAAACCCCTGTCATCATAACACTTTCTGGGATCTCTTAAGTTGATCAGAAGCGCATTTTAAATGTGTATCTATATTTGCTTCTGCTACCTTGCAAAACCTTAGTGCAAAGCTTACTATAGCATCAAACAAGGTTCACTGTGAACGCGTATGTGGTCAAAATAGATGGTCACCAGCCTTGATTGAACTAATTCTTCAAATCAATAAATTTGTTTAAAATATTTTAAATTGCTTGGTAAATGATTTACTTGGAATTTTCGTGATGTTGAAACAACCTTTAAGCAAACTGCGTACGAATAAGCAGCACTAAGACAACAATTTTCCAAAAGTCATTGCTTTCAGCAAACTGATAATGCATGTGTTAATCTAATTTTCTGCGCTTAACTTGAATGCATTACATAACAAAAAGGTCCAACACAAATTTACTAAGTAGGTGGAAAACCTGTTGTTAGGTAGCAAGTAAAGCTTACAGGGAAGATCATTTCCCGACTTTACATCTATAGAATGCACAAAATTGCTTTGGTTTGTTTTATTTTCACTAAACTTATACATAGATAACCAATTCCCGGAAGTGATTAGTAACCTCTGAGATTATGTCTAAAAATCATGCTGCATGACTTGTTCTTTCGATTTGATTCGTTTCGTCATTTGTAAAGTATCGACAAATAATAGTTATGCACTTGGATTTACATAATGTTGTGTTTTTGGTAGTGGTACAACTTTTAATTTCGAGGTTTTATAAAATTCTCATTTTACCATTTCTTCTCTTCAGAGTACTAATAAAAATCTTATTTTGTAGAATTTGTAGAATTTCAGCAAGCAAGTTGAAACCAAGAATCACCAAAACATGTTTAATAAGTACTATAAGTGTAAATGTGTCTAGTTTAGCAACCACATACATGGTTGTTCATATTACGTTTTAAGAATGTAAGATCGATAGCAGCATGATATTCTTATCGACGAAAGTATCAGTAGCGGTTTAGCTAATACAGTTATATATTCAAATTGTGTAAAGTTTTCCTTATGTCTTTAAACGTTGCTCCAGTACACTATGAAGCAACGTGTTTTACACGTGAAGAAAGTATTAAATCGAAGGGAAATTTTCCAAGTTTAATATGGAGCCAATAAAAAATCGAAAATTGAACTACAACCGCACTTTGAGCTGAGTGCAAAAGTTTTAAAGACTTTACAATGAAACAACCTTTTGAGACTCAATTAGGTTGAAATAAAAATCCATTGCAATTGCAACTGGAGCAAAACAATTGTCCGATGAATTCACAATAAGCCACACAGGATTCTGAATACAAGTGTTCAAATCCAAAGCTTCTATACATGAACTGGAAACGTTTCGCCTCCATTACAAATATACGAACTTTAAGCTTATTAATCAAATTGCATACGTAAGACTCTAATCTGGGATTTCAAGCCTTAAAGTTGCTTTAAGGGGTTGCAAACAGGTAGTTGGTTCATTGGCGCATTTGACTTACTGCTTTATATTATGAACAGATTTTCGTGTCAAACTGAATAAGTAACATGGCATTAGGAAATCAAGAATCCCAACTTGAGAGCCCTGAACGTAGTTTGACATTGTACAGTAAATTGTTAATAATATTCTCGTTTTGAATACATATGCCTTAAGTTCAAGTACTTATTATTTGGTCAAAAATCATCGCCTGTATAAATTCTCATCGCAAATCAGAGCATTCATTACGAAAGCAAACACTACAAATAGCACTACAAACGTTGGATTTGTCAACACCAGTGATGATCATGAAGAAACACTGATATATTTTAGAAGTTGGAAATAAAGATGGAGTAATAGTTAAAATATTTTTTTAAATTATGACTCCTAAGTAATATTGTGATTTCATTGGTAATATTTTGTTATTTAGGCAAGACGTTTTTGGTTTTTCATTTTGTCAATGTGGATTACAATTACATATTCGACAATCCACATTCTCAATCAATAATCTAGTTTATTTGATGAATAACCGTAGAAACAGCATTAACAAAATGCTGAATAATCCCAAATGAAATACTGACTCATTTGATCAATCTGTATATAATGAATAACCTCTTTGTAACCCAAAGTTTTATGGCCACGTCACCTATAAAATGTTACTCACAGGTTACAAAACACTGAAAATACATTTTTGCTAATAGTCGCAATGACATAATAATAGCAACTATAACTGTTTGGCAATACTTTGCTATGGTAGTTGTTTCGGCATTGACTTTAAGATTAATATGTAAGGTTTTGATGTGAACTAAAGCTAAGCTGCAAACATGAGTGTCAGGTAGCAACTGAAAACGTTTATTTTAGCCTTTAAAGGTATCCCCTGGATCCGTCCATGAAATTTGCAAACGTTTTAGAGGCTAGCAATCAGTTACTCAAGTTTTGTTTTTACAGTTTCATAAAGCAGCTAAATATGCCTGGCTTTATAAATACCAATACTGTAAATTGGTTGTGAAATCTGTAGCCACATTTAACAGGCAATATATACGAATTCGTATTTGTATAAGGAACTATCTATTGAGATGTTTCAACCTTGAACGCTCAAAAGTATTGTATCGTTTAAAAGGGCTATTTGTTTGCTCTAAATTGCAATTTCTCTTGCCACCTTCCCTATAGTTAACAAGCGTTTGACATGCTCTCTATTTTGGCTTGCAGTACATTTAATAATATATCGCAATCCACATCAATTTAGGAAAAAATATTTTAAAGAAAAGAAGTTTTTGATTTTTAGGATTTTCATTTTAGAATGCTACATGTTCTCTTTTACCATTTTCTTGTCAGATTATTTGCGTCTACAAATATAGCAGCCACCATCAGAGGAAATGGTAAAAGTTATTACGGTAGAGAAGGTCACATCATATTTTTGTAGGTTTACGGCGCCTGTGATGAAATAAGTCCCTCCAACAGCAAACACTGGCACTGCCATTCCTTGGATGCGACATTGGAACGTCTGTAATTAAAAATGCAATAACAACATTAGTCACATTTCACTTGCTGTGTGTGCGATTCAACCTTTTATTTAAATAAACACAATCATGATCACATTGATCACCATTCAAATGATAAACTAAATCATGTATATTCAAATTTGTAGAAAATGAGAGCTTCGTACCTAAACTCTTATATCCTCAGATGATTAGATCAGTTTTCAGACAATCTATCCAAACCCAAATTGCATTCAGTTCGTAATACCAGCTGGCAAATTTATGTGGCAAACCAAAGTTTCCATCGCAACACCAAAACGCATATATATCAGTTGACACGTGCAAGGAAAGCACTGGCACGTAATAGGTAAGGTATGAAATAAACTGATAAACCAATTTTTCAATTTTCCGTAAAAGCTTAAATAAAATCCGGCAACAAAACAGAAAACAGTTACTTTGTTATTAATAATTTAAAATAAAATGTAACACTGAGAGAGTCTCACTACAACTTTTAAGTATTGGCACAAGTTTAAATAAAATATTTTGATGTACACAATCAACTCAAGAAACGCTGATGATGGGTAAATAGCAGTGGATGATGCAATAGGGTGGCTAGTGCTTTATAAACATCTTCAGTTGTCCTGATATTTGAAAATTACAATTATCATATTAATGAACATAAAATCAGAAATAAGTTGTTTTAAAGCATTATCGTCTCAGAAAATTCACTTACCTTCAGTCAGCAGCTTAAATGAGTTTCAGGAAGTAGGATGTTTTATGAACTAGCTAAAATTCTTGTTAAACACATGTAGCGTAAGGTTGATAGCGGTAGTTATTTTTGCAGTTTAAATAAGTTTAAATCCGCAATTCCACTAAAAGCTTAAATTGATTTTATCGTGGAATTTATTCAATTTATACAATTTATCACTATTTACTGCAAGGGCACTTAACCATGAAAACATTATAGTTTAGTTCTGCTTTATTTGAATGTTGAAAACCCGGTAGTACGATTTTAAAATTGTTTCACTAAGCTTTTATCAAACTTTCACAATATTGAATTCCAAACAATATTTAAGGAAAGATTTCCAGAGGAATTTATACTATGCAAGAAAGCGACACAAACTGTATTTGCAAATTAATTTTCGATTCACAAATATTACTGACTTAAAACCTAGTATTATTGTTCAAGTGGAGGGAAAGGGTAACAAGTACAGACTGACTGATTGATTGTGGGTAAAGCAGCAAAGGGTTTTGACTAGGTGTGGTCAAAATGTGGCACCGGATCGAGCCTCTACTTATTTCTGTGGTAGCAATAATAGCAACATTGTTTGTTGGATTTTGCATAGTAGCCCCAGGCATGGTTTTCTGAAGCCAAGCAACAGCATGCATTGTTCTCGGAAAGGGTGTGATATACCAGAAACCGTAACAGGAAAGTAATCAGATGTTGTAGTGCTCGTAGCATGCAGAAATATTTTTTTGCACGGAGAGTTCATGTAGCCTCACCATGACTTTGGGATTACAGTGCCAAGGTCTGAGTATTCTATATTATTTTTTAAAAATAGCGAGATTAGGTACCCCATCCTCGATTCCTAATACACGATTTCACTGCATATCTATTTTACACCACAGTATTTTCTCATTGCCAATACTCAATACGTAAGTGTAAACGAACACTGAATGCTTCATATCACTGTGCTGCCAAGAGCATGTCACATTTGTGAAATGTACATTATATATTGGATTTAATTCAATTCAATTCATTAGTATTCTTTGGAATATCACATTTTTCCCGAAACCCTAATTTGTAGCAAAGAAATGCGACTGGTTAGCAGGTTTGTCAAAATATTATTACGCTGTTGTTAATTACGTTGAAATACATCCTAAATTAACTGACAATTTACTTACTAAGTTCGTTGCAAAATTGAGTGCCGACGAATTCGCCGTTGATGGGGCTAAAAAATGTCGCAAAATTTATAAAGAATAATCCAAACACATTATATCTCAACTTTGCTTGCTAAACAGGTTTGCGGGAACTCAATGGTTTCGATCAGTTCGTTCGTAACACCCATTTAATCTTTAACATGATGAGTTCCCTCAACTCACTAGTCAGTTTGTTGTCAACGTGAGTTTTAGCTACACTTACAAAACTAACAAATTTGTACAAAGCTCAACGAAACCCTGTGCTGATATTTGTAGTTGTCATGTCAACCATTAAATTCAACATAAAAGCACTAAATATGCTGAACACTAATTTACAAGACAATGCTCCCATTATACTTGTAAAATATAAACAGATAATATATATGCTAAACACGTTTTAGCTTTTCATGGAAAAACTTTTTCCAAAACTGCCAAATTGTAAGTTGGGATAACAAAACAAAAAAGTGCTTTGAACTTTAAGACAAGAAAATGGTAATGTAGGAAACTGTTGGGATTGTAACCTGCATGAACTATGATTATAACATTTTACAAAATTGCACATTTTCTTTTTTGTCACTGAATTAGTTTAATTAACCCATTTTTCATAGTATGATAGTCAGTGCGTTACCCAAAATAAGTTTTTTTAGATGATCGACATTTTCATACCCATCGTTTCACTGCCGTATTTTCATATCTACGATTTCTCGTATTATATCAAATTCACCAATATCTAGTTGCATATAAAACTTTCAACATTGCTAGAGATATAATTTGAAGGACAGATTTGTAATTTTACGCAACAATAAGGAATTTGGTTTAGTCACAGAGTATGATCAATGACCAGGTTCAGCTTACCAAAAATGCATTTTAAATTTACACTTCAGATTCAACCAAGCTACAGATTTAACAAGTTTGCTTGTCACGTTACTTGCACCGAGTCACATAACCGCGAATACGCTAACACTAATAGAATACATAAGCGATACGATAATATTCCCTTCTTTCAGCGTTCTATTTGCCTGTGTACGCGTCACAGCGTTAGCAGGTCAGATGTTTTCTGTTTTTGTTTAGAGATTTCAGGCTAACATACACTTGTTCTGCGAGCTTGGAAAGTAAACACACATTTTTCCAACGTCGTGAAAGTTCCAACCTTTTTTTCTAAATGGTTGTTTCTCAAGAGCAACTATACACGAATTAATCCAAAGACTTGAAAAATCGTGCAAGTTGGACAGCGTTTTAGAAAATCGTTTAATGGTGCAGTGGATAAATTAAAAATCTATCAATTAAAAATAAATGTTTTATTAACTGTGTTCCTGCCCAACAAAATGAATCTGGAGAAGGCTCAGGAGACGGAAATAAACAAGGAAACCTTATTTGAAGATGATCTTGTTTATCAAACGATTAACCTCCTTAACATGCAAAGTGATCCCAGAAAGAAAATGGAGGACAAAGAATTTTACAATACTGAGCAGTCCATTGGTCTGATGATGAAAAACTTAGAAATGGCAATTATGGCAATTCGCATTGAAAATATTTCAACTACAAATGACAATTTATTTTTTCGAGCAGTAATTGAATTAGAAAATTCAAAATACTTTTCAATTGCTATGTACCAGAAAATTTAATTTACGAAAAAGACTACTGCACTGAATTATGTAGTTTGCTAAGCATTGACAGAGACAAGCTGTCTCTAAACGTATGTAAGCAACAATATACATCCGACATATGCAAAAAACAGTATCGGTAATTTTAATAGCTCAGTAGTTTGGATTTGTAACTAAAATAGCTTATGTAAACCGATGGGATTATTTTGGGATGGGTCCAGTGGGCAAGTTTTAACTCAGCTATGACTCAACCAAAATTGGTGAATTTGATTTTTGGACGTTTTTGAAATTTTCCAAAAAATTATGCTTGCAGGCTACTGAATCTGGAGCGCTCGGAAAGTGTACTGTATTTTCAAAATTTCGAAAAACCAAAACGGTCGTTGAACACAGTATATTGGAGACTGTCTTTGCAAAGTATTTAACAAACTTGCCAAGTTCCCTTTGGGACCACTTATAACTTTTAACCAGCTCTGTCGGTTTCGTCTCCACTTCCAACTTCCCCTTTCGCTCTTTCTGTAGCTGATTCCTCAGACTGTTAATTTCCTGCTGCTTCTCTTCAATCATTTTCATTTCCATCAGACCAATGGACTAATCAGTATTGTAAAATTCTTTGTCCTCAATTTTCAGTTTGGCAACATTTTGCATGTTAAGTAAATTCAACGTTTGATAAACCGGATCATCTTGAAATAAGTTTTCCTGGTTCATTTCTGTTTCCTGAGCATTCTCCATATTCATTTTGTCCGGCAGAAACACACATAGTAAAATTCACTTATGCCTACTTCGATAGATTTTTAATATATACACTGCACCATAAAATGTTTTTCTAAAACGCTGACCAACTTACACAATATTCAAGTATTTAAATTTGTACGTGTATAACTGCAGTAGAGAAATAAACATTTAGGATAAGCGTGTTGAAACTTTCACGATTTTGGAAAAATGTGTGTTTACTTTACAAGCTCACAGAACAAATGTGTAGCCTATACTTTCCTGAAGTATCCAAACAGAAACAGAAAACATCTGACCTGCTAAGGGTTCGTAGCGTACACAGGCAAACAGAGCACTGCAAGAAGGGAATATTATTGCTCATGTGTTCTATTGGTGTTAGCGTACGCATGCGTATGTACGTGCTCATCAAAACGGAATTTGTGCTTGGTATATTTTTCTACTTTCCTTTGCAAAATGACAAGCACACTTGTTGAATCTGTAGCATTTATTGAATCTGAAGTCTAAATTTGGGTAAGCTGGAACTGATTATTGATGCCTTGCTGTGACCAAACCAATTTTGTGTTGGTTGCCAAAAGTAATAATGCTTCGGAATCATTGCTTCCTTCAATATATTTCTCATGCAAATATGAAAGTTGTATATTCAAATAAAGAATGGTGAAATTGGTAGAATATGGGAAATTCTTGGTATAAAATGATGGGTGCGTGAGTATGGGTAATTTATGATTTGGATGAAAAAATGAGTACGAAAGTGTGGGTCACCGCAATGATAAAATTCATTCTCCTTTGTGCACTGACTATCATAATACGACTTTTATTATATGAAGCTTATTCGGTAACAAAATAAAAAAATGCAATTTTGTAAAATATTATGTACATTATGCATGCATGTTACCATAGCAACAGTTTCCTACTTGACTATTTTCTTCTGTTAAGGTTTAAAGCACAACATTTTTGTTTCGTTATCTCGTCTTGCAATTTGGAAGTTTTGAAAAAGCTATTTCAACGAAAAACTTCAACGTGTGTACCATTCATTTATTTGGTTACATTTTTCAAGTGCTATGGGAGCATTGACTGTTGAATAAATGTTAAGCAGATTTAGTGCATTTATGCTTAACTTAAAAGTTGACATGACAATTACAAATATCGGCATAGTGATTTATAACTTATACAAATTCTTTATGCTTGTCGGTGTACTTAGCTAATCCACCCGTTGACAGCAAACTTAGTTAAAGGCGTCTAAAACATATACATCCTATTCTGTTACCCAGTCTGATTTTTGCTACAACGTAGTATTTTGAAATAATGAGATTCCAAAAAGGTCAAATGAATGAAATCCATTATATAATGCACTTTTCATAAAAATGTGAAACGCGCTTGGCAACACAGTGATGTGACGCATTCAGTGTTCATTTACGCTCAAGTTCGTGAGTATTGGCAATGGTAAAACACTTTTGTGGTAAATAGGTATACCTATTGCATATGCAATGAAAAGGTTTATCAGGAATCGACGATAGGGTATGTAGTCTTGTTGTTTTCTGCCGAAATATAGGGAACTTACAGCTTGGCACAAGAAACCCAGAGTAATTGTAAGCATATACGGACTCCCAGTGCAAATTTTATATTTGCATGCTAAGAGCACTGGTGAAAAGTTAGCTTTTCTGTTACATTTTCTGGCATATCGTACCCATACCGAGAACAATGCATGTTGTTGCTTGGCTTCATGAAACCATGCCTGGGGCAAGTTTGCAAAAATAACCGAGCAATGTTGTTCTTGTTGCTACCAAAGAATTGCTTGTGTAAAATAGAGGCTCGATCCGGTGCCATATTTGGACCACACCTAGTCAAAACCCTTTGCTGCTTTACTCACAATCAGTCAGTCAGTCAGTACAGGTATTCCTCTCTGTCCACTTGGACAATAAAACTAGGTTTAATATCAGTAATTTTTGTGAATCGAAAATTAAATTGCAAAAAAATTTGTGTCGCCATCATGAATAATATGAATTCCACTCGAAATATTTCCTTAATTATTTTTCCAAATTCTGTAATGTGAAAGTTTGATGAGAGCTTTGTGATACATTTTTTATATCATACTGCTGAATTTTCAATATTAAAAACAAAGCGGAACTGAACTATAATTTTTGTCGTGGTTAGGTGTCCCTGCCGCAGTAATTGATAAGTTGTGGCGACTTTTGCACGCCGAAATACAAATTGCGCTTTAATTGGAGTATTGGATTTTTACTAGCATCAACTGAAATAATTACCGCCGTGCACCTGACCTCACATGTAATTTGTAACAACTTCCGTTGCTACACAACTAATCTTACATCTTGAAAACTATTTGGGTTGCTGACAATGGGTAAGTGAATTCTTTTTGAAGACGTTGCTATCCAAATTACTATTTTCGGATTTGTGTTCTACTCACATTTAAAATTGTTGTTCTTCATATTTAAATCAGGAACAACTGGATATATTTACTGTCTTTTCAACCATCACTACTACAGCATAATTATTATCACTGCCTCCCAATTTGATTTATCTCCATCCAAACATTTTATTTAATGTGGCGCTATTCATAGAGATTAAAACTGAAATTGTTTACTCCAGTTACACCATTTTTCAAACGTGATAATAAAATAGAAAACGTTTTCTGTGGTTTAAGAACCGACGTTTATATAACTTACACGCAATTATCACAAAAAACCGTGATTTACCAGTTTATGGTATATCCAACCTATAGTGCGCGAGAGTTTGTTAAACCCGAGCAATCTGATAAATGTGTGCAATAGTTTGGCTTCGACGGAAACTTCAGCAGCAGGGTGCAAAGTTAAAAATCTGTCCATATAACTGGAGATAATTGGGCATTGGAGGGATTCGTTGAGGGAGCTGTGGATGTGTGGATTTGAACATTTACGACGAAGATATAATTTTGGTACGAAGGTTTTCTGCAAAACTCAATACATGATTGTTTCATAAGTTATATGAAGATCACAATTGTGGTCATCTGAATAACAAGGTATGTGAACATAGTGTCATATTAAAAATATAATGTTGTAATTTTTATTTATTTACAGACGCTCCAGTGTCGCATATGAGAAATAGCAATGATGTTGTTGGTTGTTGGAAGGACTCATTTTATCACGGACGCCGTAAACGTACCATAATGTGATGTTACCTACTTTACCGTAAATTATTTTTGAAAATTATTATTTATGTGGTTTCCTCGCAGAACAGAGTAGATAGTATACAACAAAATTGTGAATTTGAAAAACACACACCGGAAAACCTACGAATAATCAAGAAAAAAACCTTCAGTTCTTGCAACGATTTTTTTGCAAGTTTTGAAAAAATGTGATCAAATCCTTTATAAATTACAAACCTGGTTAGACAAGATATTAGACTTGGTCAAGAAATAGAAATTACTAAATGGTTAGGCGCAGGTCAAGTGTTTTTTGTAACGGTATTTCAAAACGATAATGAACCTTTGATTTTAAAGGAGCCAGCAGTTTAATATTACACGTGAAGCATTAACAGGATTTTTACTGTCATGAGCAGAATTCATGAAAAAAGCGTCTGAATGTCTCATTCCTAATATTTAAAGTACTTAAACAAATACCTTACCTGTAGAATGTACTAACAAGATTTTATAATCGATTTGAAATGTAGATATTTATAAAACTTTGCATATTTAGCTGTTTGACAAAAGCTGTATTAAAGTGTTATACCGTATACTTGCACATAAGCCTCTGAAACGTTTCTGAAGTTTATGTTTAAATAAAATAGCTTCAAAGGTAAAAAGTATAGACTTGTCTACATGAAAAATTACAAATTTTTAGGCACGAGAATTTTTAATACTTCAAAACCTTCTAGCAACAACAATGGCACGTCATTCTTTACCACGTAAAATTATTAATGGGTTCAAGTAGGCGAATTTTCAACCGTCTACTATATACATGCAAACCACATTTTTAAATGAGCACACTTTGTTCATATACACTTGGCAAATTAATGCTTCTGCCAAACTGAACAGTAAAAACCATCTAAATCTTCTTTCCACTATGCGACTTCATTTAGTCTCTAAAGGCATACTGAAAAAAAGGGATTAAAACCTGTCAAAGATGTTGAAATGTTTGTTGGTTTGTGTCATTTGCTGATATATTGTGTAGATTTTCACCGGTTATATGGATGTAGCACTTATTGGTAATTTTTGATGAAACCATATAAGCCCTGCTTATAAAATTGAAAACTGATTTTATGAAAGTTATGCGTAACCTGATATTATGAAAATCCGCACAAAATGCTATTGCAATATGGAAGTGCCACAGAACAAACAGAAAAATTGAAGGTAGTAACCGCACTATTGACTGAAATGGATGGTTACGTTTTGTTTTCTAATTACGGTAGTCATTTGGCAACTATATTAACAGTAAGCTTGAAACCAAATTGATTCACCGCAGGGATAAGCTAGAATTCCGCATGTGTTTTTTATATCTATGAATTTCAGCTTTACTGAACTCAACGTTTTCCCTAAAAAAGCGTGATAGAGACAACAGAGTTACAACATACGTGTTAAGTATTTAATATTATACTTGCATGACTTTAGAATTAAGTCTGCTTACTAGCAGTGAGACGCAATGTAGCAATCGATAGATTCAAATCATATGTATCCTTTGAATTGGCTCAACTATTTGCAGAGTCTAAAGACAATAAGAAATCCTGGTTAAAGGTATAGGGCATTTGGCGTTTTTTATGTTTGCTTCGTCTATCATGCGGAGTGTCTATCGGTGTTTGTTTGAAGAATGCGCATATCCGTGTATAGTACTATGCAAGTTTCCCGACCTTAGGTTTACTGATTTCATTTCGTCCACATACGTATAAACACGTAAAGACAATTTCTAAATTCTGCAAATACTAGGGATTTACTAGCTCGCGGCTTCAGTCCGTTCTTTTGTATGTAGGTTTTTATTTTAAAACAGGCTACATGGTCCACTTTGGTATTGTAAGCTTTCTAGTGTTGAATGCAATTTTTAACTTCATATTGTTTTGAGCAGCGAGCATATTTTAGGAGTTGACCACCAATACTTCCTTGTTGTCACGTCAATGCATTCCAAGAAGAATACCCTGATTTTATTGCTTCATAGATGAAATTTATTAACGTAGATGGACTGTTACAAGTCCCATTTACAGGAATTGTTAATAAGAACTATACTTATGAATGTTTCAGATAAACGCAATCTGGCTTATGTGGAGAAAAAACTACTCCAGAAATACAAATCTCACTACAAATACATATAGACTCGTATACAATGGCTGTAAGACATGTATCTTATACCATTTATCAATGAACTTACCTATATACATTTCAGACAGGTTGATAGGCTTGTGAACAATGTTTCTCGTATCGAACATTTAAAATGAATGGGAACTTATAAGTTTTATTACTTAGTTTTCCAAACGTGCTTTTCAGCCAACCAAACCGAAACCAGGAATAAATTCTGTTTTCGGTTGATCATTTCTATTACCATGTGCCCACAAAACACGCAACGTTTTGAAATGCCTTGCTACAGATTGGGACTAGTCTTTACGTTTGATGTTGATAATAACGTAATACACTGTTGGAGAAAAGAGACTAGGGGTTTTGTTAGGGTAGTTTTATCTAAAAATCCATGCCAAGGGTTATAAATCACTTTTTTGTAAGTGAGAACAATTTGGTCAAACGTTTGGCTGCGTTAATTCTTTGACAATATTCACTTCCAACTACGCTCTTAACCGTCTCAGCACTGATCATAGTCAAAAATGTATTTGTATGTTCGCAAGACTATGTACAATAAAATAGGGTGCATATAAGTAGTCATCGCAGAAAAAAATATTTACGTTATTATAATAAACACATTTGATAAGTAGCTGAATTATATTAATGTAAAATATAAACAAAAACCATTTAATAAGAAATTTGTGTTTTTTTAACGATTTCTATTTAACGCTCGACAAATTCTATCTACATTTTGTTGACTGTTTTTCACCCATTTACACAATTCCTAATAGAACACAAGAAAGGCTTAGCTGCAAACAAGTGACAGCACCTGTATGGAAACGTAATTGAACATTATAGACTCGAATCATTTCAATTTGTTACAAATAGGTTCTGAAGTGTACTGGATTGTTTTAGGGGGAGCCTACCTGTTGTTTTGTTATTTTGCTGCCAAACAACTGTTCCACAGTGGCCTGTTTTTTTTCCAACATTCTTAAGTTTGGGTCTGACAGTGCACTACACTGTGGGCTGCGAGCATTGCCGTTTGTCTACACCTAAAATATGAAAGGCACAGCCAGATCATAAAGCAGGTCACATTTGATAAAAGACAATGTGGGCTTTCTGATGCAAAAAACCTCATGTCCTGGCGCAGCCTTGTTCTCGAGATATCCGAGGTCAAAGTTGAGATTATAACATTGTAGGTATAGCACGTTGGCGCACACTGGTGCATTTTTGCAGGTTCGCTTTGGAACCACAAGAACAAGAAGTGCACCATATAGAAAGGAAAACTAGATTCAGCAAATTACAGAATGATAAAAAATAATAACAAGTGCTGTAAGATGTTGACCTTTAGTGCAGAGTCTAACTGCTGCACCTCATAGGGTATTTTAGGTTATGTTAAGCACGGTAGAATCAATTTGGTACACACATGATATATCAATAGCACTAGGGTTTATAGAACTATTCGTATGGTAGCGCGTTCGCTTCCAGTTCTCCGTGAGCCAAAGATGCTCGTACAAACAGAAGTTTATTATACATATCATGAAATATCAAGACATACCATTTTTATTAGTTGTGGCTACCGCCACGCCAACTCAAGATTAGCATACTTTGGAATTGCTGAAAACAAGAATTTGCATTTGCAAATGTAGATAACGAATATTGAGGTATCACTAACGCAAGCAATTTGGCGATAAATCATGCTAACACGAGGAAAATATTGGCGTTTAAACATTAACTGCTTCTTGAAGACTGGGAGCAACAAAAGTGAAATTTTAATATATAAAAAATTTTGGCCATCTTCAAATGACAAAATAGAAGTAGCCGAAAAATTTTTATGTGGAATTTTCTAAAGGGTAATTATAATATTAATTGCCTTCTTAAATTTAACTGGAATTATCTTCTTTTTGCCACCAATACTAACAACAAGCCAGATAGGTATTCCATTAGAATCAGCACCTTCTGAAGTAATAAATGCGTTTTTAACTAGGTTTAAAAAATTATCGCATATTAATCGCAATTGATAATGACTAATGATAATGACAGTGTGAAACGATATTTTGACAGCGTAACAGTAACAGAAAAACGTTTTTACAAGCTTGTTGCTTTTCCGTGTACGTATATAAAAAGTCATTCTGTTAGATAGCAAGGATTAGGTTACAATTAAGACTAATGTAAAAAATGCACCTAAGGTGACCATACCTAATTGCAGAGTTGAAAGTCATTAATCAATTTAGCGCAAGACTAGTGCCAAGCATGTATATAACCATTTGAAATTTTGCTTGATAATGTATAGTATAAAAACCGCTTTTAAATATTCGCCTCTAGAAGGTGTAAAAGTGATAATCTGGACATGCGTTCATTTATATATGGAACTAAATTTACGTGCTAAGTATTACCTTCATTCTGCTGTACATTTAACACATTAGCTCTAAACAACACATATTTGAATACTATTTATCTATATCCAATAAATAAGCTCCGCGGAGAGTTCACACAAACAGTTTTTAATGTAGAAAAACTGTGTGATTATCATAATATTTCTACAAGTCCTTATTTAAACATGTAAAGTGATATGACAGCAAGTAGTTGTCCCAATTATACGACAACGCTAGCGTAAAAGGCTGCAAGTGAAACTCCGTCGGTAAGCACTAAGACATTTTTTGAATTTTATTTTTTTAGTAAGATTAAAGCCTGACTGCAAAATTTGCTAACACCAAAGCACAATGTGTGATAAAATTTGTACATGAGACAACATGTACAATTAGTCATTTTAATATGTGTTGCCCCGTCACAAACTGTATTTTGGGCGGCAAGTGTGCGAAATGCACCTTTTATATTTCCTGTTTTGGATACCATGGATGTAAGCTTATTTTAGTAAATACTAAATCATTCATTCCGTTGTTTTGGTTTCACAAATTTGGACATGTTATCAAATGGATGTTGTTTTCTATGTAGCTTGCTTTAATTTTCAAAATACATATCATTGCAAATCATTTACCATTAGAAAAATATAATTCAAGAATAATCCGCAGTATAAACGATTCAACTGGTGAACGATTTGCGCATGTAAATGCGTAAAGCTATAGATTGTCTCTATGTTGTACACATTACGGACAAATTTGATTCTTGATGATAGTAATCTAGCACAATTATCATATCGTTATTAAGGAAAGCTAGTCGTAAATGGCATTAACAATGAAATGTACATGTCCCAACACAACCTACTTTTGTAAATTTGGTTGGCATTTTGGCGCCATAATCTGATCTCAACAAGCCGTTAATCAAAATATGTTCTTACTATTGTGGGCTAAGTAAAATTTCAGCTAGTCTGACATTATGCATAGCTAAATGTATAACCGCGCATTAGAGATTTTTGTTTCAGAAGCAGATTTCATCCTCCGATAAGTTTAATCGGTCATTCCATGTCAAAAAAACGGATGCTACTTAATAAGTTACCGATTGGCTTCTGAAAACAACGTTAAAGCTAGACGTAGCCATGAGTGGTAAAACTCAAAGACTTGAGTAGGACCATATCCATTGAGTTTAAACAGATTGCCAAATAGAAATTATGGCGGCTCACAGAACTGCTAGTTCGCAATTTAGGGATTAACCTGTTGATTCTAGGAAGTTATAAGTTTGTGGTCACGGTGGTTGCTTGATTTGTACCACAGTGACTTACCAAGACATAAATTAGTTATAGGAGGCTTTTAATTGGCGTTGCTTACAAATAACAAAGATCCGGTACAATTTGTTTAGAATGCAATTGCGCAAATATAAAGTAATCAGATATATACGCCAATATATGTGAATGGCAATTAAACGGGAATAGGACCCAGTTCCCTTGGACAACTCGTCCCCGGACAATTTTCCCTACACAAAATTTCCCTGGTTGTTTTATCCTGCGGACATTTTTCCCCGACACACTTTCCTCTAAACCGGACATTTTTTCATCGTCCTATTATTCCCCGACACTTTTTTCCCTAATAGCACATTCCGGCACAGCCTATTTACATTAGGGAAATAGGCCAGGTAGAAAAAATCTACGACATGGTCAATGTCAGAGTAAGCAAATACCACAGAATATTGGCAATGCAGTCTTGCTGAATTGGCAAATAAAATCTTTGGAAAATTGTCCAGGGAAAATTTGTCCAGGAAAAATAGTCCGGGCATGAGTTGTCCGGGGGAATTAAGTCACCAACCCCAATTAAACATGTAAGTATCGCACTCAAAACTAATACCTTTACTGTTTGCCGTGAAACAAATTTGCTATTCCACTGATACATATAAAACAATCAATATTGCTTTTGTACGCCAGGATTCTTTCATTTTGTTTTAGTTATAATGCGAACATACTTTTATTTACAAAGTCAACACTGATTGAGCTCTGAATGCATAACCATTTGCATAACCAGTATTTATGTAGTACTTGGAAAGAATTTACAATTTGCAGTATTATCAGCTTTATAGGTTCATAATAAAACACGTCGTCAACTGGACGCAAGTCGTGGGTTAACACGATCAAAAGCTGGTCTATTTAGTTAGTGCAAAAGATCGTGATCGTGTCTTTACTTTGACCACATAATATGACAACTATTGCAAACGTCTGTTGTAACTTTAATAGCTAATATATGAGGTATTTATAAACTTATTCAAACATCGCAAATTAATTGAACTAGGTTAATTGGTACGTTGATGTTCAGAGGAAAGTAAAACAGTTTTCCAAAACACTGCACAGCTTTGCTGAAGGATAAGCTTTAAATTGAAACAACAGGTGGACTTACACGAATATCATATTTCGAATTTAGAAACACATATTGTGTGAATCTGGTTATTTAATTTTTGGTTTTTTGCTGGCGCTTTAGACAATGAGCGACTGCATAAATATGCTTAGAACACAAACGTGACTAAGCATAGGACTAACTATAGTAAGTCAATGGACCCCATTATCTTTGTTTAATAACGCAAGGAGACTTGAAATTTTAGCAACGTTGTTGGAAAAATATTAAATTGGTGTTGTTTTGAATAAATACATGTCTTGGTTCACCGTTGCTACTAATAAAACGTATGCAGCTTTGTTGTGTCTTGCAATTTCCATCTTTTTCGACACGAAACACCAAATGCATCTCTAACCGTAAATAGTTCAAATTAATCAATAGGATGATTCTACGCTACAAACTATCCACCACTTTTGTATAAATCATAATTAAATAGAAGTGGCTCAACGTATTAAAGCAATTTTGGCTACGGAATTGTTTTCAAAGACTTTGTAGCTGTGAATTGGGCTCAGAATTATTGCACTTAAAAAGGTAGTTCAAGAACTTTTTATTCATCCTTTTTGAAAATCTAGTTCTAAAGGCTACTGGTTCACTCGTTTCCAATGTTAAATTTAGCATATAGCTTGTTATTATTGTAATTTTATTTAAAATAAAAATCTCAACATTGCAACAACATTGTGCTTTTAAAGCACTATGCACAGTTTTTCTAAAGCAGTAAGCCTTATAATCTCCACATATACACATAAAATATATGAAATGGAAATTGTAATATTCTTTATATAGTATTACGGCATAATACAAACTTGGCAAAGGAAACGAGGCTTTTATTAACGGCTTAATTTATAGGATTTAGAATAGTTTTGGGTACTATATGATACGCATTATGTAATTATGCTATTTGTATTTTTATACGTGATAATTACTTAGTTAGTTACAATATGAATTATTATATTGAATTTAATTGTTAAAAATATTTATAAGATGCTGATGTGCTATATGATTTATTGTGGTTCTTTTTTTAATATGTTAATTTATGTTTGAAGGTTTTTCTGTTGTATAAACCAAATCTTATACTAAGCACATTAAATAAATCATGGCCTTGAAACTCCCAATATTTATGTAAACTAATCGTTAAAAACGTTATTTACCGACCATTGCCGGCAGGAATTTTGTTTTGTTTAATAATAAACCATTTTCGACGAAAAGCTCTTTTAGAGGAAACTGGTGTGAAGGATGACACTTTCATTCCCATTAAGGTAAGAAAGAAACTTCAAACACAGAAGCAAGTTGCATTGTGATTTTTCTATCCTTTGGATAAGCGTGGAGCACAAATCTGTTTTGCATCTTTACTTTTATGAATACAATTATTAAAATCTACTGATACTAAGATTCAAACACTGCAGTACTAAGCATAATTTATTACCATTTGCTTTTTGAATGTGCAGGCAAAGTCCGGACAAAATTATGACGCCACATTTAAAACTTTTGAAAAATTGCTGCCCTAAAACTTGTGGGATGAATTTGTTTTATATTGCTGCTAAGCTTACATACGTTTCCATATTTGCCCCAAAAAATCATACTGCGGTATTACAAACGTTATAACCCGATGTATATTTAAACTCAATAATTGCTTACTACAACTTAAATAAACCCTTAAAATGATATGTGCCATGTAGTGCCAAAATATTTTGAAACTTTCAAAACAC
This sequence comes from Entomobrya proxima, assembly GCA_029691765.1. Lineage (NCBI taxonomy): Eukaryota > Metazoa > Arthropoda > Collembola > Entomobryomorpha > Entomobryidae > Entomobrya > Entomobrya proxima. The sequence goes on along the minus strand of CM056173.1, from coordinate 46,621,909 downwards.
CGCAGAATACACTAAAGTATTCGTTTTCTATTCAATGATAGAGCTTGCAACAGCTAATATATAGCCAGACGCCAGCACTTCCGTATGTATTTTGTTTCTTTGACATCTTCCCGCCTTTGATAATATACTAAAAACATAGTTAAGATCTCGAAATATAGCTGTCCTTGCAATGATTGGGATAAAAGCAATTGCAATGTATACGTTACACTTGTCTTTACACAGATAAAGTCAAATATGTTCCCAAACCTATATGCTCCTAATTTTACTTTTAAAGTTTAAGTTGAAAGTTTAACCAAAACTTTTGCAAAAACAAGCATAATCATAAGGAAGCATTTTCTTTTGGATTACATGTTGACAACAACAGTTGTTATCCACCATCATTAACAAGTATTTGTTCCCTGGCATAAAAGTGTCAAGCTGGGGAAAAAAGATACCTTCCTGATATTTTGTTCAAAGCAACTTTCATAGCATTTCAGTAGCGATCTTGATTCATTATGTACAAATATCAAGTTTTGTTTAAAATGCTTGCATTAATGTTTGCCATGATCTGGACTAATACGATGGCTGCACTCCCAAGCATTGTCAACGTACAACCAATTGAAACCAAGAGTATAAGTCAAGATTTCAGTTACTCCAACATTCGAAAAAACGCAGTAAATATAGACGATAAAATCCCTTTTTGTAAAACTTGCCTGATGGTTCTTAATAATCCACACGGCTGTGATATTATTACACTCGTTGTGCCATTTATTTTACGTCGCACGTCACTTGTGCAGGTTGACTATGTTCCGCCAAACCCGCATTACTATAATAATCACAAAAGAACTCAGCATGCCCCATATGCGTGGACTAGTAGGCTTGCAGAAATAGGAGAAAACAAAACGTTTAATTCCTCAATCCGATATGGCTGCACTTCCAAATGGTATACTATAGAGCTTATTCACGCACGTTTCCTTCAAACAGACCTGTGCACACAAGTGAATGCATTTAGTTATTTTTCGAACATTCGCCCATGGAATTACGAACAACATGTACATATACATCCACCTATTAGTAAAAAAATGTCGGATATTGCTTTTAGATATATTGAACCTCCGATTTGGAAATTTAATGCAATTTGGAAAAACTTTTTTCTTGGTGGACAGTACGATCGCACTATACTACCCGTGACAGTTTATCGCTACTGGATAACAGAAATACAATTAGATATTCAGTGGATTCGTTTGTATTATCAAGCGCTTATCGAAACGATAAGGTCTTTCCACCGGACAGAATACATACTATTGATAAATCCAAGACATACAGGAAAAGAATATTCAAGCTCAGCCATTTTTGTAGCACCGCTTTGTTATTCTAATAGGTACATTTTAATTCCAAATAAACACCAGACGGATCAACTGATGGTATCGGCTTTTATAGAAGATAATTATATTAAAATTCAAAACATATCAACTCTCTACATGGAACTTAGTTACAGTGACAACTCCTACAAGAGAGTCGAAGACAATGCTTTAGGCGATTTCAAAACCTCCGTTTACAATATATCAACATCAAGCTTGTTAGAATACATGCTTTGGAAACTTTTCAAACGCTTGCTTAATGGTAATTTTGCAATCTGTGATTATATGCGGGGTTATAGTTGTTACAATTTTAGCTCGTCTTCAAGACTAGATGTGTTGAGAATTCCTGGAAATCGGGTTGCTGAGTTGTCAGCAAGCTTCATTCCAAATCGTATGAGATTTATAAATTGTGGAAGCGTATACTCAGGGAATCTTACAATTGGGGCACTGCTTGCTAGTTATAGCATAAACGTGTGGATATATTTGCTAATAACGCTATTTTCGTTAACCCTTGTTTGTATTGCAGTTCAATGGAATAATAACACTGAAAGTGTGAGTCAAAAATTTGAGTATACTTTTAGATGTTTTGAGATATTGTATAAAACTATGCTCGAACAGTCACACGATTTCAAGTTATGCCAGAATCAAACTACGTTGCAAAATAAGGTTATTAATCTATTGCTTCTCTGTTTTACTTTCATTGCTCTCGTGCTTTCCAATGGCTACAAAAACGATAAGGTCTACAGCATTGTGGCTCCCAAAATATTTCGTCCCATAACACGTTTTGAAGAGTTGTTAAAGCACAATGTTTCAGTTTTTAATGACATTAAATATTCAATATATTACAAAACTACAACTTGCGGTAAAACCCTAATTACCAAGGAAACTAAATGCGAATTTGTTGGTAAACACAGATTTAATTGTGGAAATTACGATTCCTGTGATAGGATTGAGGCTTACTCCTCTGCTTATTACGACGTTCTGTCCTCATACAGTCGCTCTACGAATACCAGCCACGTTACTTCGCAAAGTATGGAGAAAATGCTTAACCATTCTAAACTACTGGATAACATCCTAGCCTTGTTTAACAAAACAGTGAGTTTTTTAACACAACTTAATTTATCTTCATTGAGCGAGTCCGCATACATACACAAGTTTGACCAACATATTAAATCGTTAGCGAAGGAATATGTTCTTCACACTTTGCAAACATGCAATAATACTGCGTTTATCTTGCATGAAACCCAGATAATAGAATACAGCGCATATCTTGAAACCAAAGGAAAGAAAGAAATATCAATCGGGAAGGAGTCGTTTTCAACAGGTCGTATCGGTATGTATTTATCTGGATGGATCCCAATTTTTCTCGTGAAGCGGTTTAGGGGCTTAGAACACTCCGGAATATTTGAGTGGTGGAACAAATTTGCAGCTGTTTATTTAGTAAAGCTTCGGTTTAGATCTGGTAGACTGTATAGGGAAAATGGCTACTGTAATTATAGTATTAGCAGTTCCGAAGAAATTGTGCTCCCTGCAAGTATATCAGGTAACATCAAAATCGTGTTTTGCATTTTGCTATGTGGTTTACCAATATCGGGTGGTCTACTACTTGTAGAGTTCCTCCTAAAAACTGGTTCTCTTTCTAAATATAAACCGAAAGGTTCCAAAAGCGTTAAAACTATTATTTCTAAATATGTAAGATTAGTTACTCCAGCAACATGGCTAACTCTTATCGTTGCAGCAGTAACGCCAAGTGTTTCCGTTCTCCATAAACACGTAATTAGAAAGGTGGCTCTTCGATGCAATACTCATAAGATATTGTGTATTAAATAGGTAACTGCATGTACATGAAACATATTGAAGTACTTATCGGCTCGCTGTTTTTATTTTCTATTGGAGATATCAACTTGACAACTGTATTAAATTTGTACATATAATGTGTCTAATGTGATGTGTGTGTAATGTGTGTAATGCAGAATTTACTTAAATAGTTCATTTGAAGTTTTACACCAAACACATTCGTATATAGTTACACTAACATTAAATACCTATATTCTATAATAAAAAATGTAGAACCCATAGCACCATTTGCAAAAGCAAAGCAAATTTCTTTAAGAGAATATAAAGTACAAAGCAACTTAACACTTAACACATCAACTTTAAACAAGTTTAGAAAAAATGTACTACACGTACCCATAAATCATTTTAAATACTTATCTTTTGCAAAGAATTGCAGCAGGAATTGATCAAAAAGTTTTAACACTTATGCACAAACAATAACTCCAGTCAAAATAACCTTACATTTTTCCAGCATTAGTTTGCAGAATACTTTGCAATATATTATATTTTATCTATAAAAACCACATTTTGCTTACTACCGTCATCACTTGCCAGTTTTGTTGATGTGGTAAAAAATTTACTCAATCAAATTTGTTTTCAAATAAGTCAATCTGATTTGAATGGAAAACTTAGCTTGATGAACACAGATATTTATACTCATCTATCCTAACAGTTTCTACTAATAGCACAATCTTGAATTCTAGGAAAAATCCACAGCTTACGATTTGTGCCATAATTCTTTTACATACTTTGAATGATGGGCCATAATTTTTGGCCATTGGGGAACAGATGTCAAAATATAATAAACATTTAAATCCAACATTGGAATCACTTTGCTTCAAAAAGCATGTTGCACCTTTTAGTGTTTAATAAAACCTGAATGTTACAAAATGCAGGTTCGGACGAAACACAGGTAGTCTTTGCAAAGGTTTGATGGAAAGATCTTGAATTCTTTCTTAAGGTCTTGAATTGAAAGGTCTTTATTATTTTGATTTTGTTGGATGCGCTGGATTAATTCATGCATTTAGATGGTTACTTCAGGTTACCGTGTTGCACACACAAAAACTGCAATTTTTATTATACAGTTTGTTGATTGTGTACAACAAGTACACTTAGTGGGTGTCATACTCTTGGACTTGACATTAAACCATGAAAAAAATAGAGTTGCATTCAGAGAACATGTATATTGGAAAGGACACTACCAACTCGATCACAATCCCCATAGAAACACTTTGGAACATATAAATCATCTCTTGAAAAATTAAGACAATTAGAAATATAACTGATTAATAGTAGGTAAGCTTTCAGGGTTTAGAAAAAATTTGATAATAAGCAAACATTTTTATGTACAAGCCACAATGGACTCATTGACAAAAACCGGTTTTTTATTTTTTGGTCAGTGATGAAGTTAATGGGAAGAACCCATTTTGTATAGCTAAAAATATAGGGGAAATGGTGATGAGTCTAGTTTTCTATGGACTAGAGTATTCATCGGTCGGAGAAATCCTTGTCCAAATAGAAATTTGTTATTGTTTGTTAATTTTCAAAGTCTGCTGGTGTTTTAAGGAGTACCGTGTCTGAAAACAAAAACAATATTGAGAAAATGTACCATTGTCAGCCTTTTTCATTTCACTTGTCTGTTTTTCAAATGTATTAAAAGAACCCTGTAGCACATGTGCATTGAAAGACAGCCAAATTCAGATTCAGTTTTATTTACCAGATACCATTTTATTTACAAAAATAAACAACGTGCGGCACAACATACTTTAATACTGTCTTTACCTTTGCTTGACGTGAGACCTAGAAATATTGCGGTTGAAGTACATTTATTCCACAAAACTTAAACCGATTGGTGGCAAAATTTTCTTGAAAAAGCAACGTACTTTCCTATGCAAATACCGTCACCTTTCAAGGGTTTTGTATTTTTGAAAAAGCTAAATTTTACAATTGAGGGCGTTTAAGCTGCACAGCCTGATAAATCTGTCAGTTCTAAAAGTTACATTTGGGCTTAAAATGATGAGTTAGTTACCAACAAATCCCATCTACTATGGTTGGCTTTATGTAGCATTATTGCCATCTTTTCATTTCAATTTCAAATGTAGCTAAAAAACCAAATTTATAGGCTATATTTACAGACCTAAAATGCTGTTTATGGCGAAGGTTTGACAAACAAATTACATGAAAACGGATGGATGTACTCGAATTATAAACGAAGTTAAGCTGGTCAAGCTAAGCTGTGTTATTGTATTATTAGCAACAGCTACAAGCAAGTATTCTTTTGTTCTTTTAGGGTCGAATCAAGTAAAATCAGATTTAGATTAGGTTTTATCTAATCCTGCTAAATCCTGGCTTAAGCCAGTTTAAAATTCTGATCGTATAACTTTTGGTTTAAACTCAAAATTTGGATTAGGCGCGATTAGGCTTAAGCCAATATTATGCGTCGGGCAGCAATGGTTTATTGCAAACAGCAGCCAAGTATAGCAACTTAACAGCAGTCAACACAACAAGTACACGTTATCAAATGATATATTTTATAAGTTGGCTGGACTAAAACAATTTGTAAATTCTTTCGTAAAAACAACTTGGTATGTATGTGTGTAGCTATGTGGTAAATGTGGCTATTTAAGCATATTTTCATACATTTTCCTTTGTGATTATTTTGCACTCATACATCCTGTAGCAAACTTGAACCACTAAGAATACATAGATTCTATTTGTGTTTTTGGCTGTTTCAGTATTTAGATGTAAGTGCTTTGGGGAAGATCTCTGTCCAGGCGTATTTGAAAGGAAACTGGTAGTTTTCTTTCAACGATTTTGTTGTGCTGAGTATTTAGTTCACAAAACATATTATGCCATAACGCAAAAAATACAAAATTCACGATGTGTTGTAAGTTTAATTTTCGTAATTTTTTAAATGATGTAATCTTTAACAAGCAACCGACCAAAAACTGAGCATAATATATTTTGTTTTTTTAGAATCTTTAAGCTACTACTCTCTAGTAACTATACAAAATTTTAACACAAGACACAAATGCTATGCTGATCAGGTTATCAATCAAAGCATCTGCAAATACATGCAATACCAGCAGAAAATCTGATAGCAGTGATCTCTTTCCAGTGCGCTCTCATGCGTTTTTCTTAGCTTGGATAAAGCAAAAAGTTGCTGGGGAAGTGATGAAATCTGAACAAAAAACAGCATGAAAGCTGCATCTATCTACAAGTAAATAAACTGACAAGGGAAACCATTCGCACGTTTTACGTTACATATTCAGTATATTGTCCTGCTCAATAAGATAAAAATCCTTGACAGTCTTATAGGTTAATTCAGTAATTCAGTGAATATAACTTTTACACCACAGACATATGCTCAAAGGTTTAGGGGTCATTCAAAAGACTACAAATCAGCAATCATCATCCACATTTACCTTTGCAAAAATGCTGTTCATTCTATGATTTATGGGTAATCCATCATGCATGGGTACCGAAAACATGCAGCTGTATACACTAAAAGTCAGTTTGCACCTAAACGGTTGGAGACAGTGGTCAGCAAGGTACATCAAAATGAAGCACTAAAGTAGGGCTATTTGAAACTCTGTACCGCGGACAAAACTCTTTAAGATTTAGGAGAACGGTCCCGTTTTACTGAAAAACTATGCCAAAATTGAACAAAAATATCCATATTTTTAAAAGTACAAACGCTTTCGTCCGCGGTACAAAGTTTCGAATAGCCCTAGTTTAGTGCTTTATTTTGATGTATCTCACTGGCCTGTGTCTTCTACCGTTTAGGTGCAAACCTATTTTTAGTGCATACAGTTGGATTTTTGCGGGACCCATGCATATTGCGTTCCCATACATAATTGAAAGAACTGCATTTTTACAGAAATAAATGTTTATTAGGATTGGTGGTTTTTAGTATCTCGAATGACCCACTAACCTTTGTGGCTGAGCTCATAGTCCCAAAGTTATGTCCACTTAAGTAAATCCAGTTGCCGATCCTTTGCTGGTGTCAGGTCACAAAACACGTCATTTTCAAAGCGTCATAACTTTCAAGATATTGATCAGATCAACGTAAAACTTTGACTAGAATGAATCATTTTGTGTGTTTTATGATTCTAGAGCAAAAGCTTGATTTTTTATTTGGGGGCCAAAAATGGCCAGTTATGCATATCGTCCTTTTAAAAGCGCACAGCAAAGTCCTTAAAACATAACTACCCTCAAGCTGGATCAACTTGTGCACATTTCATTGCATACTTCCAAAGGGCATTTAGAAAAAGTAGAAAGTACTTTAAGCACAACTATGACCACAACAGAAAAAAAACAAGCATGAACGAGAATGAATGCTCCGCAGTTTTAAAAGGCAGATTCAGTAAACATATATGGAGCATATTGCTCACAAAGAAAGTTTTCTCGAGCTCGAGCAACGTATACATATTTCACAGCATCTATTCGAAGTATTAAATGATTAGGTACTGGATACTTTACACACAACCATAACCAGCGCAGCCCCTACTCTATATTTAGCATCACACGGCTAATACATATGCCAAGCAGGGTTTATGTGCATTAAAGTTCGGTGTCGGTGTCAGTGTTAATTTTTTAAGTTGAATTAAATATATCTTTTTTATATTTTGAATTAGTAATGAACTTTTACAAAATATGGTGAACTTTGAGAAATAAAAACATTTGTCAAACAAAACAGAAACAAGTTTTGTCATTTTATAATACTCGTATTACAGAAATGCAAATAAAAGTATTTCTAGAAGTAAAACTATCAGCAGTGGATACATTTTGCCGAGTATTTCTTTTAGATTAGGTAAGGTTTCATCCTGCAAAAAAATGACAAAACAATTGATGCATAACGCGACCAATGTGTTCACCAAACAAAGCCTGAAAATATCCGTAGACCCAAAGACTCCACAGCGTCACAAATCTAATATACCACATGTTTGTAAGTTCTTTTACAGATAAATCAGTAAGCCGCTTGAGAGAAACTGCAACAGGATACGTTCAGGGAGAGAATGTTTGGTAGTTCTGAGAAAACTCCAGTCAAAATGTGATGAGTATATACGGTAAAGTTCATCACGCTCAAGATTGGAGTTACATAAATATTTTAATGCATGCATCTCAAGCCTTAAAAAGTACTTATTCAAAACCATGAACCTTTCTAAACTATTTTTAAGGACATCGAGCATTAGGTGCATTGAAGCTTAGATTTGGTCTCTCTTTTAGTTTGAAACTGACAAATGAATTTTTTTGTAATGCAAAGCTGTTATCTCTACGTTTGTAGTTTCTAAATGATAATGTATTATTCGGATAAAATTTGAAGCTATGGAAACACTGTGCTTGTCTGAATAATAATGTTGGTAAAAGAAATACAGAAATGTTTCCCAAATGTTTGTTGGATTATTGCTGGTTTTTGTTCCTGTTGATAATAAAATGTATTCTATCCTCAATTAAAAGAGATAGTTGAAGAGCAGTTGATGAAATCAAGGAAATGGTCAATACAGTTTTGTGTTGTTTTCATTCTCTTTCATAACACATCTGTCCCTTAAAATGTAATGAGACTGAACGGAGCAGCTGCTGACTTTTGCGTGTAGTTCAGTATGTTATTTCTCACATTGTGTGAATCTCTGGGCTGCAGTCGACCAAAAAAATTGTGGGGTAACAAAAACCGATATTTTCCTTCATCAAGACAGTATGCACCATACACGTACTTTTGTGCCATATTTGTGCGTATGTATACTTACAAACGTATTATCCGTTTTCACCCCTACAAAATCCAAAATGTTTTTGAGTTTTTTCATTTACCCTAGCTCTCCTATCAATACATCCGTTCTGTGTAGAGAAGAAATGCTCCCCTCTTCAGTATTATTCTGTGGTCTGAGCAACTCAGTCCAAACATTTTGCTTGTGCTTGTAAAAGAATATAGAATAGCTCATCATCCCCTCAAAATATATTGATAGCAACCGACAAAATCAATTTTGAGGACATTATAACAAAATTTCAAAGCTAAAGTGTGCGTGCAAAATATTTGTGTCTGTTAAAGTTAACTACCTGAAAAATTAAATTTGCAAACAAATTCAAGAAATAATTAGTGATTCTGAAACAGTATGGGGTGTTGTGTGTTCAAAGTATTTGCGCTACTTCTACTTTTTCTGGCCACTGGAAAAGCCAATTCACAAGAAAGTTTCTATGAATATGATCTTGTAGGCAATCCAAGCGATGCTCCTACCAATTCAATGCCAAATCCTATAATTAAATTGGCAATTGTTTATGACTCAGAATTTGGTGACCGGTTTGGCAATGATTCAAAGAAAATTCAAGAATACTGGGAGGTCGTTATGTATGATCTTCACCTTCGATTCCAAACACTACCAAGTTTTGTTACAAGCTTTCAAGTTACTTCACTAAACCTATACGAGATAAGATAATTCAGTTAATTGCGTTTTTAAAAAATTGTGAAACTACATGGTTGTTGCTTCAAATTGGTTTTTATGTTTAGGAACCCGAAAACCAATCATTTTTCGAAAGGGTTCGTAAAAATGTGAATGACCTTGATGCCGTAACTGAGATCAGAGAGGACTTTCAATACTGGGCGTACCAACAAATAGACAAAATACCCAGTTTTGACATCGCTGTGCTGGCTTTAGGAACCCCTCACTACTACCTTAATTTTCTCAAGGACAAATCATCCCAAGATTCCATTTGCAGAGCAAAAAACGATATCGATGAAAAATGGATGGCCAGCACAGTTATTTCATTTCAGGAATTTCCTACTCCCCCAGAAATTTTGGCTGTTCATATTGCATCAATGTAAATATCTCGAATCATTTTTTAAAAATCAGTGTAAAATATATCTTGTGAAAATTTACATTTTGTTTTACTGTTAGACTGGGAGCACCGAGCGATCTAGATCCAACCACTTGGAAAATTTGTAACGCCTACAATAACGAAAAACCGTTTTGCTGCATTCTTGGAAGTCAAAGACCGTATCCAGAAGTTAAGCCGAAATTTTTTTCCCACTGCACAGACGAATTTCTGGGTCAGAAGATAACTCAACTGGCTTCGGAAAATAAATTCTGTTTGAATGGAGAAAGTGCTGAAGCGGATGTAATAATTGACTCGGAAAAACTGTTTGAAACGCCTTGGGAGCCTCACGGTTACACCATGCTGGAGCAGTGTCATTTATTTAATCCAAACACAGAAGTGGTAGTTGGATGTTAGATCACATAGAAATACTATGAAGCCAAAAAGCTGTAAACATTTTGCATTTTTTCAGGAAATTGAAACTGGTAAAATGCCATGCGTGGAAGCTGTGTGTGTTGCCAAGACTATAGTTCAAAAAGTACTTAGCTTTACTCCTTTGGAAGGAAGCTTATGTGGAACTAACAACAACGGGGTAAAGTCAAATAAACACAGTAAAATCCCAATAACTTAATTAAATTCTTTAATTATTTTTTTAATAATACAAAGGACTATGCAACCTAAGGGCAAAAATTTTGACCTCCCAGTTGATTGTTGCTTCTGATAAAGCTTTAAAAGCTCTACAATTTTGCAATTTAAAGTATGTCCTTATCTCCTAACGTTGCTGAGATATGAAGGAGTTTGTAATTTTCGCTCCCATAAGGCCCCATAGTAAACATACTTTTTTCAAACTCGTGGCTACCCATCGCGCCCACTTTTGATTTCCAATTTTGATAGCATTTTGAAAAGAGCTTTAAATGAGGATGTTTTTCAGAAGTTACCGGAGTGGTCTTCTTGCAAACGTCGAAGTTGTGGTAGGTCAAACTTGGAGGTGTTTTTTCGGAACAACTTTCATTTAAATCGTTATAGCTTCCACTACACACCTCCGATTTTCAATGTTAATACCAATATTAAAAGAAGAATTTCTGTAGATTCTACTGTAGAAAAAATCAGGACAAAATGTCTGTAGTTGCAAAAGTTATGAAGCTATAACCTTGGAGGGGCTGTTCGAGAACCCTCAAAAACAGCCCTTTTTCAAGTCAACGTTTCACCCCCGGGCCCACCTTTGATTTTCGATGTTAATAGCAATTTTGAAAGCGATTGTTCAGGAGATAAAACTGAGAAAAAACTGGAGTGGTATCTTTCCAAAACCAAGACTTATCAAACAGAAGATGCTAAAGTATCATCTATTCACAGAAATAAACATGTATTTTTACATTGAGTCGTCAAAGTTTGCAATTTTGGAAAGATACCACTCCAGTTTTTTCTCAGTTTTATCTCCTGAACAATCGCTTTCAAAATTGCTATTAACATCGAAAATCAAAGGTGGGCCCGGGGGTGAAACGTTGACTTGAAAAAGGGCTGTTTTTGAGGGTTCTCGAACAGCCCCTCCAAGGTTATAGCTTCATAACTTTTGCAACTACAGACATTTTGTCCTGATTTTTTCTACAGTAGAATCTACAGAAATTCTTCTTTTAATATTGGTATTAACATTGAAAATCGGAGGTGTGTAGTGGAAGCTATAACGATTTAAATGAAAGTTGTTCCGAAAAAACACCTCCAAGTTTGACCTACCACAACTTCGACGTTTGCAAGAAGACCACTCCGGTAACTTCTGAAAAACATCCTCATTTAAAGCTCTTTTCAAAATGCTATCAAAATTGGAAATCAAAAGTGGGCGCGATGGGTAGCCACGAGTTTGAAAAAAGTATGTTTACTATGGGGCCTTATGGGAGCGAAAATTACAAACTCCTTCATATCTCAGCAACGTTAGGAGATAAGGACATACTTTAAATTGCAAAATTGTAGAGCTTTTAAAGCTTTATCAGAATCAACAATAAACTGGGAGGTCAAAATTTTTGCCCTTAGGTTGCATAGTCCTTTTAGCGCTGTTTCAGAGGAATGTGTATAGAACACAAAATCCAATTGGTCAACGTTGGAACTGGCAAGTGTTTAGTTTCAGAAAAGAGTATGTTTTCCGCAAACGATAAGCCAGTCCTCCGGGATTGTTCTCAAGTAGTTACACAAACGTTAGCTGGCCCGGGTATTAAAAACTGCTATGATCGAGAGGAACTAGTTCTTGCATTCCAGTACTCCACTAGTCATTGGATATCATACAAGTCTTTGGGATCAAGCTTTGGTAATGGGGGCTATACATTTTGTCGTCATAATTCTGGAGAATGCAGGCAATTGCTTGTGCAAATTCGCAGACTGAGCGATACAGACGGACAAGAGTTTCTTTTGGAGCTGGAGGATATTAGGATTTACTTAAAAGCTGCAAAAGACGGTGTAAATCTTAAAGCGACAAACGATGGCTCAGGAAAGGATAGAACAACTCGATGGAAACTTGTAGAATTGGTTAAAGGAGCGGCCGAGCCACATAATTGCCAGAAATCTAATTCAGAGCAAGTGCTTCATGAAAAGTCTGTATTTGAATTGCAGCAGAGAATCGAGTTGTAAATGTGGAAATTGTTGAGAATGGCAATGACTGATTTAACAACAAAAATTTGTCAAAATTGTTGGTTTCTATTTGCAATTTTTTTAGTTTTCAAAATTCTGATTTTGACTGCTTAAAATATTAGTATATAACTAAAGCTTAAAAAATACAGTTGGTAATTACTAAACATAATCCCCTGTATTGAGCTTATGACTTGTATGAATATGAAAAATAAGAAATGTAAGCAAACGTCAATTTATAATCAAGAAACGTATGTAAAGTTTCATTTCAAATTTCCTGTTAACAACTCTGAGTACATATATTTAAAACATCAAAGAGAAATAAATATAATCCATACACTGCACATATTGCAATATGTTGACTTCCAAAATATATATAATACTTATAATATGCTATTGTTTAGTATACGAAACAACAATGTTTAGTATAGAATTATGTAAACACGCTACCACTTTTCTTTATTCTTTCTTCTGTTCAATATTTTTTCTCGGGGTTTCATTGTTCAGCTTCTTCTTGATTGACAACACTAATTTTATCAAAGGAACAGGCAAAATCGCGACATTGCTTAGTGGGCTCCATGCATCTATATGAGACAGTGTACACTAGGTATGATTTATTTAATGAAAAGACGAGATTTATTCATTTTCTGGTATGCAATTTCATAAGTGCAATAACACAAATTAAACTGTTAAAGTTTGGCGAAAGATTATTGAAATCAGGTGATATATTTAGGAATACAAAAAACAAATACAGTGTGCTCTTAGCTCTTTGATTGCTGTGTCGCACAAGATTCTGAATAAAATATCACCAATAACTCTCTAAATGCATATGGGCTATTACAAAACAATACCAAATCAAATAATCCAAACCTGTCCAGTTACGCGAAACTAATTATATATATTCAATTGTTTTAAATGGCAAGTTTTGGCTTTCAAGATAACAAAGCAGGTAGATTCAGTTTTCAGTGCCACGCCAAATCCAGTAGCGTTCGTTAAAGGTGAAAAAATTATATATATCGATACAATTTGTTTTGGCATCAATTGTTTTTCATTTTTCTTCAATTAAGTCAGTTGAAATATAATTGTGTGTGAGGGATGTTCAGAAAACAGACAAATTTGTAGCGAGCTTGCTTCTGTTTATATTAGAATGGGTGCTTCATTTCATACCAACCGTAAAGCGTAATAATATCACTGCATTAAAACTTCAAAAACAATTTGTACACTTTATTTGGCATCGATCTGCATAAAATGATGTTTTTAAATTGAATGATGTAATTTTTATATATAAATGCTGTTGCTAACCAAAAAATGAATATAAAGCCAAACACTATAACTAAATTTGTTAATAAAAATACAGCTTTCAAGACATTCATAAATAGCTATGCAAGTTTGTTGTGGTGAGTATTCTTGAATTCTTTGCTTAAAAAATCAGTCGCGTTTTTTGGAATACTTGCACCTTTTTAATTAATTTTGATTTTAGTACAAAAAATATAAAATATGCCGCAGCGTACGTCTAAAGTCAAAGTTCAGTATAAGATTATTCTAATTATTGTGACAAACCGAATTTAAAATAATTTGTGGGACAACGTTTTACAGAATTCTGCACAAATTATTTCTATTTTACCTGTTTGCAATTCATAAACAAAAAAAAAGTTTTCCTATACCTGTAATTTTGAAGCTCATAATTTTCACTTTAACAAAACTCCAAAACAATATCATAAACCCGAAAACGTTTCTGTGCTCCGCATATTGCTGGTATGTCTGGATTTTCCAGCACAGCAGATATTCAGATATGAATCTGTTAATCCCCTTCTATTTTAACATCAGCTACATCTCTGTCTCAGCCAGCACGCAGTAGACATTTTACCCCCTGAAAAAGTTGTTTGGATGGGTAGCAAAAGTGAAGGGAACGGTAAGCTTCATTACAAACGCGACCCTCCTAAGATTCCCCTCGTTCTGTATACAAAATGCATTACAGACAAGCCATAAATAGAAAACAGATGAGCTTACATTTTGTCATTTTCCTATCCCAATAATAATCAAATGTGAGAGAATGCTCATAGTATTTTTCAGGTCGTGCAATGGTTGGCAACTAATTTTTCTGCTTATCTTATTGTAAAATATTTAAAAAGCAAGATGGTACACACAGGTTTTAAACTGTTTGTCCTGATTATTGCCCTAGGAAGGGCTAGTTCACACAACAGTTGCAATAACGCTGAAAAAGATGGAAAAAGTGAAATTTGTGAGTTTATACGTCCCAGAAATTCTTATGTAATAAAACTGGCGTGACGTAATTTGGTGACGTAGAGTTTGGGAAACGGTTTCAGCACAACGATGCACAAATTCTGCAGTATTGGCAAGTTGTATTATACGACTTGCAAATACGATATCAAACGCTGCCAAGCTCAAACATTTCCTTTCAAATTACCTCACTAAACATCTATCGGGTAAGATAAATACATCTTAACTAACTCTAAATACTATGTTTATACAAAAAATTGGTTTTCATCTTTCTATTTCTACTTAAATAAACTACAGACTGAAGCAGAGCAACCTTTTCTTGAAAACAGTCGCAACGAAAATGGAAACGTATCTGTCAACATTCTATCTGAAAACTTTTTACAATGGGCTCACTCAAAACAGGACTTACTGCCAGTTTTTGACATTGCAGTCTTGGTTTTGGGCAATGACTTAACACAAGAAAAGAAAACCTTGAATCACTGTTCATTTGATTCTATCTGTGTTGAAAAGAGACACAATGAAAAGCAATTTGGTAGTATTGTCATTCTAACCATGCTGTCGCATCCATCGGAACCGCTAGCCAGGGCTCTGGCACTTGTGTATGTAAACATTTATTTAAATGTCGCAAAATTGACTCCAATAGGCCAATTTAACATATTTTGCAATTTATAGACTTGGGGTACCAGGAGACACTGACTGGAATAACTGCAGACACGAAGCATCTGATGTCATGTGTTGTATGCTTGGAGCAACATGGCCAGCTGAAAGTATCCCGCCCGCACCTCGGTTTTTTTCCAGTTGCTCAAACAAAATCATTGCTCAAAAGTTGTCCAGTTTAGCAGCCAGTGGCTTCAACTGCATTGATGAATCACATGCCGTTAAGAACCCCATAGTTGATTCGTACCAACTTTTTAGAAACCCCAGCTTGGTTTTTGCATACACAATGCAAGAGCAGTGCAAAATTCTGACAAATTCTGTCCAAGTAAACCAGGTGTGACATTTAACATTTTGTAATATTCAACCTGAATGAATTAATTCTAAAGTTGGATTATGGCAGGTTTCAGAACATTGTTACGGAGCATTTTGCGAATCAAATACAGAGCTTGGCAAGATCTTTTTTGCACCTCTTGATGGTTTCCAAATGCGGAGGAGGAAATAATGGGGTACTTTATAACAAAATTTAACAAAAATATTTTCTCGATAGTCGATAAAACGATATAGTTTGCAAAGTTTACGTATGACTTTTAGAGATGCGTGCGTGGTATCTGTATTGAACCGAAAATTAACTTGGTGAACGTTGGCACTGAAAAGTGTCTTGTATCCGAGGAAGGCGTATTTACTTCAACGGACAAAGCCGTGCTTCGCAACTGTTCTGAAATTCCGATGGACATGCTGCTACACAATGAGATTGATCATACAAAACTTTACGAACTGACTATGCCATACTCCACTACTAATGGCAAAGTGATGAAAAAATTGACGTTAGAAGCCAACAATAAATTGAAATTTTCACCTGGGGAAGCCAATTTAAAATCTGACTGGATATTTGAACATTTGGCAAGTTTGAATAAACAGGAATATCTGTTAAAAAATAAGGCCACCAAGTTATGTGCAAAAGCAGGTAAAGACGGTGTGAACGTGCTTACATCACGCTGTTCCAATAGTGATAGGACAGCAAAATGGAAATGTGTTAAAGTGGGCAGCGACATCAGTGGCCAACTAAAAGCTATTAACTTGCAAAATTTTGTAACCAGCAAAAAAGTGAACAGCTTAGCTATTGAGCTTGCAATATTTTACGATATTGAGTTTCAAGAGACATTTCAGCATGACCCAAGAAAAATTCAGAAATTTTGGGACGTTGTCTTGTACGACCTGCACCTTCGATTTCAAACCCTACCAAGTTTCCGCATATCATTTCGGCTAACCTCTTTAAACGTTTTTAAAGTATGTAAAATACTATATCTATATTCTTTTTTTAAATCCATGTTATGTAAAATTTTGTGTGTAAATTTTGCAATTAAGGATCCAGAAAGTGAACCTATATTTAACAGGATTCACAAGCAAAACAATAACTATACAGCTGTGCGTGAGCTACAAGCAAATTTCCGTAAATGGGTGTACAACCAAAAGGAAAATGTTCCAGATTTTGACATTGCAGTTTTGGTATCGGGGCCCAGTTTGCACAAGGTCAACACGTTAGTCGATTCTAAGTTGTCAGGGTCAATTTGCAAAGCACAAAACGACATTGAGAAAATGTGGATGGCTAGTACCGTGATTTCTCTACAGCCACTGCCATCTCTTCCGGAGCTTTTAGCAAAACATATTGCGAGCATGTAAATTGCCAAAACTTTATTACAAAATGTGCCGGATTTTCGTAACTTGCGAACCACATGTTACTAGTCATAAGCAAAATTTTAATCTGGATTACAGTTTGGGGATACCACACGATGATGATCCCAAGTTTTGGAATATTTGTAATTCCAACGGAAATTCGCGCCGTTACTGTTGTATTCTCGGAAATTCAAGACCAGATCCTAAACTGCAACCAAAATTTTTTTCCCATTGCACAGACAAACTTTTGACACAACGTTTACCTAAACTAATGCAGGACGATAATTTTTGTCTTGATGGTGGCAGTACCAAAGAGAATCCAATAATTGATTCCGCCAAGTTGTTTAGATCTCCTAGTAAACTTCATGGCTACACTGCACTTGAACAATGTCAAATTTTTGCAAACGACAACAATACGGATTTAGTACGAACTAAATATTTTGAAGGCAAATTGAAGATTTTAGCGGATATTATAAAATTAAACTGTCCTTGTTTTCAGGCTTACCAGGCGGATTCAGACGCCTGCATTAAAATATCATGTGTTAACAAGACCACAGGAATTGATCTGTTTAGCTTAACGCCTTTGGAAGGATCCAAGTGTGAAATCGATTTCCCAGGAGTAAGCTTTACCAACAAATTTAATATCAAAGGTTAAGATTTTTATGTGTTGTAATGCTCTATTAATATTTTAGCGTTGTTTTCGGTCTGCATGTATACAACATTATACGGCGTTGGTCAACGTAGGCACAGGAAAATGTCTCGTTTCAGAGAAAAGTCAATTTGGACTAAACGACAGGCCAATTCTACAGGAATGTACCCGAGTGCTTACACAAGCGCTTGATGTAATAAATGTTAACCGCTGGTTTGGAAATAGTGCCAAAATGCTCGGAAGTATGTATACAGGCAACAACGGGCATTACACGAAATGGCTAGTTCTGGATAAAAACATGAAACTGACGTATGTGGACATACCAGAATCGTCGGTTACACAATGGAATATGGGGAAAACTTGGGAAACAGATTTGGATGAGATCATTGTGCGAGATGAGCAATTTAGAAAATGCATAAAAGCTGCTGAAAATGGAGTGAATATTGCCGTAACAAGCGACTGTTCCGGCAAGGAAAAGGCAGCACGATGGAAAATTGTTACTTTCAGTAAAACGTTGGAAAAAACCGCAAAAGAATACGAAAGGTGGAGCTTTGCAGTGGATCAGCACAAATCTATCTTGCTAAAAACAGCTATATCTTGTCTTGTGGTTGGAGTTATTGGTTTTGCTCCAATAATTTTGCTTATGCGTAGGCCTTGAAAGAGTAGTTAAAGTCCATTAGTTACTGAAATGTTTGTAAATGGTTTGCTCAATACATTCTCCAAGTACGGTGAATCTGGGGTAGTAACAGTCAATTGCATAACTACTGCAGTAAAACTGATGATTATGTACGCGTATATTATAATTAGGCCAAGGTTTTCTCTATTTTGTACGGATCAAAAAACCTATATTAAAATGTTTTACAAACCTTATTTTAATGTGTAAATTATTACAAACGACATAAAGCTGTCCGTGTTTTCCAAGTCATGCTCAGCATTACGCTTTCGTGCACCCTTCAAGCTTTCCCGCTCTTGAAAAGACAGGTTTATATTACTAAAAACTTAATGAAGAATAAGGAAAGTTAAAAACAACAGCATGTATTACGGAGAAATCAGCAAAGAATACTATTATTTTTATACCTGATTTGCGTATTTGTTTATCCATCATTATTAACATGAAGACTGTATACAATATGTGTATCATTATATTGTAAAAATTCATAGTCAACCTAAACACTGTTGTTTATACCATATCTTATTTAGCAATTCTGGACGATTGTTGCAAGGCATGCGTTTTAAATTGAATATAATTATTCGACCTTGAAGAGCGAAACTTAGCAGTTTTGCTTTAAGCTAAGCTGTTGACCATTAACCAATTCCAAATAACCAGTTGTTATAATTGTCAATTGTTATAATTTTCATATGTACTTTAGAAGGATACCCAAATTGCTAAATTGATTTTGCAAAAGTTGTAATACGACAATAATAAAAGCAACACATTTCAGCAAAGCTTTAGTCCAGCATTTGCTTGCATTAGTCCATTTGATTCATATATTGTATAGAGATAGAGATGACTCGACTGATTGAGTTTTTAAAGACCACCTTTATAAACAATAACTTATAATAGGATAATTCTCCGACCAAAAGCAGGTCGCACTCAAAGTGGCATTACTTTTACACCTCCGTTTTCCTCGGTTTGCAAATTACTGCTTGTGAAAGCCGTTGTCACCCACTATGTCGTTGCCGCAAGCCGGATGTCGGTTGAGTTAAATCACTTTTTTGTCATATTTTGTCAACCCTTTGTGTATAGCATATTTAGGAAAGAAAGGAGACTTGAATGGTTAAAAGACAATGAATCTATATACAGAATTTACATAAAATGTAGCATACGAATACATTCGCTCACAAATTTATAATAACTTTACGTTGCTAGTAATGAAGTATTGTGAAATAACAGGTGATGAGACCCGATCTATTCCGTGGATATGTAGCTTTAAAATTCTCAAGGTTTACGATTTTGTAATGAATTTTGACAAAAAGATATGTGTGTTTGTGTGAATACCACACAGTGTGAACTAATTATATATAGTTTGGGGTTGTTGGGCTTAAAGAGTACCGAAGTTCATGTACGCCTATTTAGTAGTCAGGCTGTTGGTTTTATGTAAAATGATAATGAAAACTACTTAAATATTGTATGAATTTCCATGAAATATTAGTAATAAAATATGTAAATACACAAGTATGTAATATTTTCGAACATTTTATTGACAAATATTTTATAATATATTGATGTAAACAAAGTTACATTTATCTTGCAAATATTCAAAAGAATAATTATTTTTATGGAATATACAACTATAGTCATTCAGCTTAACAGAAATAATTTTGAACCAACAAAAAAGTGAAATAAAACCAAACAAGGAATTTTGAATTTCTGTTTATTTTACGGAGCAAAGAGGCTACATATAGCAGGTATTTTTACTAATTCTACTTTTGGAAAATTCCACTATGGGTAACGTTTATAAATAAATTATATCGTAAATTTCTAATCCGTAAATATGTTTGGTTGGTATAAACCTAAGTTTGTCAACGTATTAAGAAATATGTATGTTTATATAATTTTGTATGAATTAAATCAGTTTCTGGTTTCCAGGTTTAGTAAATCCATCAACCTAATATTGTCGCTAACTAGGACAGGTTTCCTTTTGATGTAAACAAAATATAGAACTCCAATCAAAGACAATAAAAACCCAGCTACTGCAAACAAAACAATGACAACTGTGGGTATATTCTGCTTGGAATCCGTCGGCTTATTATTTTGAAAAGAATGCTGATTCCTATCAGCAGCCACCAATTTCGAAAATATGTGGTAGGAAGTTGATAACGTTTGGTCTTCAGCTATACAATTACTATTGGTCTTGCAATTGTCCTTGGTAATTACTTCTAAACGGGTTTTCGGTAATGTATGAAAGTTTGCGTACGAGAAATGACTCTTCGACAAAACGTCCATTGGAAATTTAAGAAGATATTCAGTAGGTGTTTCCTGCCATGGTTGTAATGACTTTGTAGTTTCTTCAGCAGATTTTCCTATTTGATCCCGTGATAATCCAATGAGTCCTTTGGTGTCCTCTGCAATACTTTTTGAAATGGATCCAACAATATCCAGTGACTGGTTATTTGCTTTGGCCATGACTTTTACGGAAAAGCTGTTATTATATGAAAATAATATTTCGTTGGAGCTATTTATAAAAATGTAAGCCCCTTTTTCGTAAATGGCTATTGGATTCTGATAAACTCCACTTGTATTAAGCATTTCATTTACATAGAAATTCAGAGGCTCGTTGTCTAGCCAAGCAATTAGACCGTGATTTGAATCAGCAGAAACTTGTAGTTCAGATACTTTGTTTCTCCCTGAGTTTCTGTACAAAATTTTTGTAGTAGTAATAACAACTTGTGTTAAATGTTCCGTATGTTTAGGAAATGTTTCCAGAAATATCTGCACTTTCAAACTATTTCCACGTTTAGCCAAACAAAACGCACCAATTGCATTCAGCAAATATGTCGATCCACCTAAAGTGGTTATTTGTGCTGTTCCAGTTGCTCGAAATGGTGTAGGAAATTGGTATGCATTGTGGCTTTGGTATGAAATGGCTCTTTTTCCAAAGAAGTATTTCACACAATATTCATCTTTTTTATTACTCAGTAAGCAACAATCCATGTACGGAATTATATCATGATGATAATGTTCCACGTAGTTTTTTGGATTATTTGGACTGTGCCGGTGATATCTACTTCCGTGTGGGGATTTCATGGTTAAATTACCGTTTTTATCATACACACACATAGATCCTGCTCCTGATGGAGATGGTACGGCCTGAAGATATACAGTAAGGTTAAGCGGAACCAAAATGCTTGTCATGTTGGCCATTTGAAATCGCCAGTCTAATTCTGTTTCATTAAGGAATAACGGGCAGAGTAAAATGTCGTCTGCGGAAAAGTCCTCATAATCATACCACTCCCGGCACCATTTATCGTGAACGTTCCTTTTCCCCAAGTTAGCAGATTGATGTCGTAAAAATGCCAGTGTAATGTTGAGGCTGTCCGAAATGCGTTCAATATATACATTATTTCCCAAACCTAAATCATAGACTATTTCGTAAGACGCTGCTCTTAGTACGGTTTGTGAGTAGTTTGGCAGAAGATTCCTGGTTTTCTTTATATCCAATTTGCCTTCACATTGACCCAGTGTGTGCATGTGACGAATATAGCTGCAGTTTAAAATTTCGATAGTTTTCCACTCGTTTCCATGAAGTTCAAATAGATTAAGAACATCATATGTGGTACGTGTGCTCTCACGTAGTCTAGTTGGCATACCGAGTAGCCGACTATACTTAATTTCATCTTCCAGTAATTCAATTGTTGCTGAAATCGACGTGGTGTCTTGTTGATTTAAGTTGCTGAATTCCAGATTTACATTTAAACCAGGTTTCTGAACAACAAATAAGGTTGCGTTTCCGCAAATTTGGCCACCATTCTTCAAATTAACATAAACGTAAACAAAAAATTTTCCAATTGAATCTAGGTTTGGTTTCTGACAAAATACGGCCAGGTGTCCAGGAACCCATTTTCCACTGCCACTTGCTTCTATTTCACCCTGGCTATTTTGATAAGCACAGGTGACGTTTTTAATGTTGCTTTCAAGGCAGAAAGATGAAAAGCCGTTTATGTACAATGGAAATTTTCCAGACATGGAGAGAATATATGGAATGAAATTTATTCGAACGCATGTTGGTGGAAACTCTTTAGCTAGTTGACAGGATCTCGAAGCGGAAGGTAGAAATAATTTACGATCCACTTGAAAAACAAACTTTCCGGGTTCGTCAATGTTGGTCATATCATCAAGGTTTTTTAGCCATTTGCAAGACCCTGGAATGTAATGCGTGCCGTCGTAACCGCCTTTTATTCCAACTGCGGGACCAGTCGCAGCGTTAATTCCAGTGTCAAACCATTGAATTTTGTTGTAGTAAAAAATAACAAAAGAGCTTGTTCCATCGGTTGTTAAGATAGATTGGAAACTGTTTTTCAGTGAGCTTTCAGGTTCTGGAGCTAGATTATACCACGTTACAACTAGCATCCAGCTGAGCCTTATTCCTGTTTTGGATGGAAATGCTCTAGCCACGTCTCTAGCTGCTTTACTCAGGGACAAGTTGCTGCTGTCTTCTCGATAAAACAGTTTTCCGGTTGCTGATTTAAAATTTCCATCAGAGTTCACGGCAAGGGATAAGTAGGGTATAATTGTTGGTGCGTGCATGCTGTCCTGACGGCAGGAAAAGTCCGTTAAAAAGTTTTGCAATCCTCCTGAAATTTTGCATAGATTTTTTTTTTATTTCCTTTTTCAAATTTTGATAAATTGTTGGAATTTTTTGATAAAATTGTTACCTATGTAAAATCCAATAAAACCATTCCCGCTAATAAAAACCCTTGTATAGTTTATTTGCATAAACCTAAACTGCTTGGACAACGAAACGTTTACATACTGCCGTGTATCCTCAAATTTTACTATTTCAGTGTCAGAAGCTTCTGAAAAAGGAAAGAGTTCAGATTCGCTGACATTTGAAGAAACCGTAGAAAGATGCAAAAAAAGGAAAAGCAATAACTTCGTAGGAAGGTCCATTTTCTCAAGGTTTTATGTAAATTTCCATAAAAACCAAAAAATTGACAATTTTGCATCGAAGGTATATTACTCCCGTAAGAATTTCAGTACCTATCCTGATACAAATCAAAAATATAATAATTCCGCTTGACAGAAAGCAAGTTATGCCCGTATACATGAAATCTTACAAAAATAAACTGGGACATTTAAAATGCTACCTTATCTATCAACATGAACGACTTCTCCAAAACAATAATAAACTGATCCTGCTACGCATTAAGATGGCTCATGTTACTGAGTAAACAAGATAAAGTATTCAAAGGAAATGTAAAATCATAAACAACATGAGAAATTAGATATATGGTTCTTAACTTGTATGATATCCAAAAGGAGAGTGTATCTTATTTACCCAGCTCTAACCTCATGTGAAGTATCTCTTAAATGTCATTCTTTGCATGGTGTGATTTTCGAATCGTCATAATACTCAACTTTCTCATAAGTAGGCCAGTTCATAAAATTGGTCGAGGGAAAGTCGCAATGGGGCTTCAGTACGAAGTTGAATTTATTGTGAGTAAACAGAATATAACAAAAACTGGTTTATGTTACCCAAAGAAATAAACGCACCATTCTTCAAACCAATTTTATCACACAGTTTAACATTTTTGTACGCAAACTCAAAAACTGTCGTGACTAAAGTCCACCAATTTCAGTGATAAAAGCACAAGTGTAATAATTATAATATATTTAATCTAAGCTTCTAAACTAAATGGTTTGGTGTGTATATATTTTTATGGATCTTTGTTTTTGGTTTACAATCATTTGGTTTTATGCTGTTCAGAATACAAATATTTGTACAAGTAGGCTAAAAATAGTCAAAAGCCTCTGAAGGATTTTATTGATTAACTTTTACCCATTTTTACTTCGTGCCCTAGGTTTACATTTACCTAGCATTGCATCCAATATGTTCTTTTGCCGATATTCTGAATATATATTTCCTGTTCAGGAATACAGAATGGCTAAACAAATACAGCAACATTGAGTTATAGATTTTTTGCCTTATTTTCATGGGTCGCATAGGTGCAATCATAAAATGTTAGGGTTTAAAATAGCTTAGTTTAGGCAATGGCAAGTAAAGCTGGTGGAAAGAGAAAGGTGGAAAGCTGGTGGAAAGAGAAAGGTGGAAAGCGGTGAGAAAATTGTTTGGTTGGAACTAACGTATCACTTCTTTTGTGTAGGCATATTTTAACTCTGTAATGTGACTCAAAATACCACCAACAAATTTTGCATAGTATGTTGCTTTAAAAGAAACAGAAACGTTTCCGCTATGACACCTGTCCTTGAATAAATCTGTTTATGTTTGCCAATCGCTAAACTGCATGAGTAATGTAATGTTGGGAAGTTGCTTTTTGTATGATGTTGTTTTAAAACAAAATAGCAGAGTACTTGGTAATAAGTATTTCAACTTGATTTCTCAATATAAGAAGAATTTTTATAACTCACAAAATTTTGAGGAATAACGGTTGTTAACAAAATCACATTTTTATTGATTGCTGGATTGTTTATTTATTTTGAGTAACTTTATTTGTACAAGACGAGCTTTGCTTTAAAACATTTCTGTGCAAATTTTTCAGCTTTTGGTCATCCCAAGCATCTGCGATACTGCGATCAATAAAATTGTCAAAACAGTTTCAGATTTTCAACAATTTGCCAAAAAATCAGGACTGTCGGTGTTGAAATGAAGTTAGTGTGAAATGGTAAATGAATAACGTAATTACGAGAAGAGTTCAGCAAGAAATGAGCTAATGTGGAGTTTGAATGATTCACGGGTAAAATAGTTGGAGATTATTTGAGTCAGGTATAAAATGATTGGGGATGAAATGTTTCCGGGATTAAATGATTGGGGATGAAATGATTAGAAAAATATGATTGGGATGAAATGATGGGGATTAATGCTTCAGGAATCCAGTTTAATCCTTGGCATTATAAGGACCAATCCCTAGAAAAGCATTGATCCATTGTGCGCCACAAGCCATTCCGAATAAGAATCCTTAAGATGCTAGTTTTTGAAGATCTGAAACTGAACTTTGAGAGAATTGATTGATAATGGGGAAGAGTTGGAGGCGGCAGACGGGGGGAAAGAGGAAAGCCTCTGAATTGTGTCAATAGAGGTTTCGCAGAGTGTTACAAGAAGTTAAGTGCATAGGTAGGATGTTTTTTGCTAAATTAATTTTCGGGAAAACTATGGAAAATTTTAAACTGTCGTTTGGATTTTATACTGATTTTAGATAATCCGTATGAAGTATTACAGAATTTCTTTCTGGTGATCTTGTCTTCAGTGGAGGTTTTCAGTTCTCGGAATTAATCCCGTGGCTTAGCAAATTTTCAGATGACACCACCTAATTCACGCCAAGTTTATCCAGATCTAGGCCAACAATATAATTGCATGATGATAACAATGAACAATATACAGAATGCTTTTGATGCCTAGTTGCATTGTTTACTTTTAATACGGGTAGCATGTACTTGATAATAACAATGTGACATTTAATAAAAACAATAGAAATTATTTTTGCTGAAATTTTACGAAATCAGGATGTTTTATTTGAAATGTTGCTTTGCTACTTCGACTGAAAAATCAGAGCTTATAGAAAGCCAGTTTTTTAAGAACCTAAAACGTTTCTAAAGGTTTGAACATGACACAAAAACATTACTCAGCTCGATAATATCAAAAATATAATGCAAGCTTATAAATGATATTGGTTGCCGTTTTAATTTTGGATTAAATTAATCAGCACGACTGAATAATATTTACTTGGTAGGCTTTAGATAAACAATAGAGGGGAGCTCAACATTACCAAGAACTCATCGTTTTCTTCTAGAAAACTAGAAAATGTTATTTTGACATTACTACAGCCCAACAGCCATTTCTGCTACAAATTTGGTTTCCCGAAAAATGTCCATATTTAGAAAATTGTATTGTTTTAAATTCATTTTTACTTTCCATTTTGCGAAGCGCAGTATGCATCAGAATGCCATGAAGCAATAGATTACTATTTAAGCCGACGTTCGTAAGAACCAACAGCGAGAAAAAACTATAAACTAAATAGACATGACATGAAAGCCATGTAATATTATACGGAAAAGGGACAAGGGGAACAATATCTCCTTTTTCCTGTAGAAATCAATCTTGGATTCATAAAAACTTGAATACGATGAGGATAGCCTGACTTTGAAAGCAAACTAGGAGTGTATAGATATATATCGGATTGATGCGGGCTTGCTGTCAAGCGGAAATCTATATTTTCTGTTCAGTACAGGTTTATGGTAAAGGCATACTCTTTGAATGAAAAATGCATCTTTTTCCTCAGACTTGCGGAGGGTGCCTAGGGCTAGTGTGCAAAAAACGGACATTGTTACTCTTGTTGCTACCAAATAATTGTTTGTGTGAGGATCCAACTCGAGTTGATGGCAGAGTGCCACTCCCTACAGAATATATTGTCTGCTTTACTCACTCCACACAGGTGTGTGTTCTTCTCGTTTTTTGGATAATAACACCAGGTTTGAGATCAACAATTTTTAAATTAAGAATTAAATTCCACAAGCAGTTTGTGCAAAGTTGTGAAACATTTTAAAAATCAGCTCATATCCTAGTTGTGTGCTTACCGGAACACATAGATTCAGCAATAAATGATTTGTGGATTTTGCTGCTACAAATTTTGTGAAAGCGTGATAATGATAGAGAAAACCAATTTTAAAGTTTAACCACTTACTTTCAGCATCTGGTAAAAAATCAAAACAAAACTTATTGTCAATAAATTGTCAGTAAATTGGTAAATTGTGGCTGTTATATGATAACTAAAAACAATTTACGTTGACTAGTAAATACAAGTTTCAGCTGAATTTGTCTAAACTGATCACACCCATGAATTGCAACAAATTTCAGTGCACCAAGCAAGATTTTTTAAAAACCCATTTAAGTTGTTTACAGATTGTGAGCAGTAATTTTTCCATAGATTTTTTTAAAAAATTTGTTGTAACTATGACCAAGTTTAAATTTTATCGTGATTCAGTGGTTTATTTAATACAAAAAAGTTGTTAAACTTGTGCAGTGTTACGTCAGTTTTATCGTTTTAATGGAAACTTCCATGACGGACTTGAAAGAAGGAAATTCTTCCAAAATTACAACACAAAATAATGCCTTGAATTGATATTTGGAGTACGCTGTTGTAACGAGATGTTAATTTGGGTACTACACGTTATCAATAAAAATTATATATTGATTTTTTTTTCTTAAGCAATTCCCTTGTTTTCTTGTAAAAGGTTATGCAGTTCAAGGATTATGATATGATAAATACAGACTGTCGGTCCGCCAAATCAAGATCGTCATTTTTCGAAATGTTTGAAAACAAAAATTTGCATGCATAATTAGATAGCTAGTGTCAAGTTAATACTAACGCAAAAAAAATTCGGTTGAGGAAACGAAACGTAACAAAGTTATAAGCGTTTGAAATTTAACTGCTTTTTGAACAATTAGTGCTGTAAAAGTGCAATTAGGACGAATTAAAGTTTTTGGCTATCTTCAAATGACAAAATACAAGTAGGGGAACAATTTCTGACGAAATTTTTTTGAAAAAGTTAATTATAATTTTAATTGCCCTGTTAACTTTAATTACAATTATCTTCGAATCGCCTCCAGTACCAGACCATATAGGGACGTCATTAGAATCAGCGTCTTCTAAAGTACTAAATGCAGTTGTAATTAGGTTTGGTACTGGAGGCGATTCGAAGTTAATTGCAGTTAAAGTTAACAGGGCAATTAAAATTATAATTAACTTTTTCAAAAAAAATTTGTCAGAAATTGTTCCCCTATTTGCATTTCGTCATTTGAAGAGAGCCAAAATTTTTAATTCGTCCTAATTGCACTTTTACAGCACTAATTGTTCAAAAAGCAGTTAAATTAAAACGCCCATAACTTCCTTGGGATAGCTTTTTTTAACGTCAAATTTTTTGAGTTAGTATTAGGCTAACACTGGCTACTTGCATACACATGCAAATTCTTTGATTTCATGGTTTTGGTAATTTCAAAATTTTATGACTTTGTAAAAATTCTTGATTTCAGAGACCGTCAGTCACATAATTTGATCTCTTGTTTGAAAACTTAATTGCAGACTTTCCAATATCGCACTTAATGAGCTGCACCGCTACTGTGAGCTGGACGAAATAATATTATCAAGGATGTCGTAAACCTACAACCCTAATATTATCCTAACAACATAAGAATAAGAAAATTTGTCATTTATCTGTAGGACAGTTATTTTAAAAGTTAATTCATGTAGAACGACAGAACGTGTGTGTAGATAAGCTGGTACCGGTTGGTAAAATAACATACCATAGTGTAAACTCGTAATCTTCCCATCATTAAATGTTATTGGTATACCTAAGTTACTTAGCAGTTCTCAGATTTGATGTGTAGGTTTAGACACCAGTTCAACATATTCCATTTAGGCTTGTCGTTTGATTTGGCAACTAAAATGTAGATAATGTATCAAAGTCAGCGATATTGTTGACAACGAAAGAACGTATTTAGATTCAAACCATGTATGTTTAGGAAGAAGCAAGTTAAAATTAACTATAAAACATCGCTTTAAAATTCGAAGATTTAGGTTGAAATTATTTCATTTTTAAATTTCTCGTTACTTATTCAGATGAATACTAAAAGTTATCTTGGGTATATATTATTACGGCAGATATCTTAACGAACAGACAAATAGTTTATAAATCATAGTATAGAACCAAAACAGAAATCTCAAGGTAGAGATAAACATGAGCAATGTAATCATAAGTTTTAGATAAAGAGACTTCAAACGGAAGACTTGAACTTCAGTACATTGAGTAAATGAGTAAATCAAA
Organism: Entomobrya proxima; assembly: GCA_029691765.1. Taxonomy (NCBI): domain Eukaryota; kingdom Metazoa; phylum Arthropoda; class Collembola; order Entomobryomorpha; family Entomobryidae; genus Entomobrya; species Entomobrya proxima. Next base: position 46,592,592 of record CM056173.1, on the reverse strand, counting down.
AGTTATGCCAATTTGAACTTTGTGATACATTGTGACCTGATCCCAGAAAATGTTAAGGATATGAATTTACAAAATTGTGCATAACTTTATGACTGGGTATACATTCCAAATGGTTCAGGATTCATTCAAGGGAATACAAATCAGCATTCATCACTTACATTTACTTCATCAAAATTGTTAGTCTTTACATCATTTCTGGGTGACGAAACACCAAAATTTCGGTTCCGTTGAGAGTTATAGAAATGTCCAAAAGCATTGCCTTTCAACTTAATGCTTTTCAATATGTGAGGTTTTACAAATACTATTTCTTGGTCCATCTTCTTTTTAAAAGTACCGTATTTTCCCAATTAAACGCAGTCTCCCATTTAGGCGCAGCTCCCAAATAAACGCAGCTGCGTTTAAGGGAAATAAAGTTGTTCAAGCAAAATAAACGCAGCTCCCAAATAAACGCAGCCCTCAAATAAGCGCAGCCCTTTTTTGGGTAGCAAATTCTGACAAATTTGAATTGTTATTGTCAAACTTTGAACTGGTACTCATTTTTCTAGTTTTATACATGCAAAATTGTTAGTTTGAAAAGAAAGTAGGCACATTTTGTAATCAAAATGATTCCCGGGAGCCGAATTTGTGTTGTTAGATGGCTACTTCTGTCACATTTTGACTAAAATTAAGCAATTTTTTCTTTCAATTTGGCAGTAAATTTTACTAAAATTTGATGTTTGGAAATAAACGCAGCTCTCATTTAATCGCAGCTCCCAAATAAACGCAGCTGCGTTTAGGGGTTCAATTTTTGCAGAAGCAAAATAAACGCAGCTGCGTTTAATTGGGAAAATACGGTATGCAGCAACACTAAAAGCCTTAAAACTGAAACTGGGAATGGTTATACTATTTACTCCAAACATTCAATTAGTTGTAAAACACTCTAAATTATATAACTTTTTGGATTGAAACATGCATGGCTCACGCGTTGTAAACATATTTGTGGATATGGAATAAGCAAATCAGTTCAAGTTGTGTTATATGGAATTTAAGTGTTGATAAGTTCTACTTATAACGCAGGACGGACTAAAACTTGAAGAAAAGTTGATTTCTAGAAGTAGCGCTCTCAAGGTCCTTCCGTTTGAACAATATTAACTATGATGTTGCAATGTAGCTAATAGCAAAGTATTTTTAGTAAAGTAAATGCATTTCAGCATGGACTTTCTCCTACTTCTATCACACTAGTACCAGCTTATCATGCTGTGAGCTGCTGGTTTTTAAAATTAAACTCCAAATACACTACAGGCTGAATAGTTGATTACAACAAGGCTCCATCATAGACTATCTCGAATTACGTATTGCTTGTAAGTGCCTATGTATTTTTGATATTCTACGTTAGGAAAATATTGGGTGTCATTTTGACCAAACAATTGATCTGGAATATCAAACTTTGGTTTGCAGATTAATGAACTTAAATTTAACACAAAATCTTATCAAAAAGAATAATTTATAAAAACATTGAATTACCGAAATAGCATTTGTCTTTTTAAATGTGCTTGTCAAGTACGAGTCTTTAAGGTACATGCTTTGAAATAAACAAAACACTCAGGATTTTAAAACAACAAGGGAAATAACACCCAAACTTGCATGTTGGGCTAACTTCAAGTAAAAATTTCATTTTACTCTCACTGCATTGTGGTGTCACTTTTGATTTACACCAAAAGTTGCATATATATAATATCTTCATACGTTTTAAAGCACACAGTATTTCAAAATCTGTTATATAGCGTAACGTTCAGCACCAAATTCAATATTCTAATAGATTCTACTAACGCAAAACTCAGCTCATGCAATTTTTATTAGTTTCAGCAGCTACGTTTTTAAAAACACTATAGTTATAGAATTGGTTGCATCTGAGCTTTTTTTGGAAACTAATGTATGAATTCCTTTAATGAACGAAACGCATGATTTGTTTTTCTTCTCATCATTTCAGGTATTTGATATTTAGGATATGCATTAGGTTCTCAAATAAAAAGTAGTATTTTTTGAATACTTATTATTTGCTTTAAAGCATAGACACCGGGAGGAAGGGTCCTATAAGACAAAGTTTTTTATGTTAAAAAACTATGCGCTTAAACCATTTTTACCAAACATTGTGCATTTGCCCCAATGATTTGATACCTTGTTATGCAGGAATGCTGCGCTAGTGTGAGAATATTTCTTGTTTGCCTGAAACGTACGACAGAGATAGAATAAAGTGGAGTACTGCCAATTGCCCTTGAGAGATCAATGAAGCAAGGCAAAGCAGGTGACCAAATGTCCGGTTTAGCGGGAAAACGGGGTAGATTATTTACTGTATTTTGCCTTAAACGAACGAATTATGAATTTTATATTTTGCATGTATCCGATATAAGGAATGCAAACTGGCTTTGCTATATATACCTAGGATTTATACTACGATTTTAAATATTTCTAACGTGGTCATTTAGAAATAAAATAATATGTATATGCGTAGACATAAAAGCTGTATTGTATTATAGATGCGCTGACTTTGTATAATATTTTCTGTTGGTGCTTGGACGCCAAAGTAGCTTTCAGCATTGTTCCAGGAGCATTGATACACAGATACGCAGGATAATGTCTCAATGTAGGGCTGCTTATCCATTACTCAGTATGGCAGTAAGCATACAACTTAGCATATCAAAACTGCAAATAAAACAAGAATACCAAAGGTGTGTACACTTCGTGCAATGTTTTAAATGTACAATCGATACCATCCAGTATATTGCAAAACTTGTAACTGTCCAAATTTCGGATCCTTTTTTAATAACATTCAACTCTACCTATTTGGCTCTTAATGAGATGTCACTCAGTGAAAAAGTAATGATTAGATTTGGCAATAATAACAAAATTAACGGGTTTTTATATTTAATGAAGAGCTGTATTAAGCGTAGACACATAATTTTCAAGTTTGTTCTCCGGGTCGTTCGATTCATTGCAATATATTATTACAATATATACCATAGTAGATTTGTATAAGATATCATATACTCGACTAGAATAATTTGGTGTATGTTCTATGCAGTAAACCCAGTATTGATATTGTTTGTATTGCAAGTATGTACCTAATGATGTGGTATTTATGTTAATAAATTGTACGATATACTTTAACCACCATTGGTGTTTAAATAAATACTGACTTAATTGTATTCTCTTTTAGAAATGATTCATTTTATTTCTTATTTCTTTTTTAATTGCCTACCAACAATAATCCATAAACACTGCTAAGCCATGAAGACCAACTATGTAGCAGACAGTCCAGTAACGTGTTCTGAGACGTTCCCCTAGAAGAAATTGTAACAGGATACATTGCCGCCAAAACAGGTAACAGCGAACTTCCAAGCTGAATGTTGGTTACAGTCAGTCGTCCCGTAAATGATTTTATTTGGGGAATACAATGCAATTATACTTGTGGTACCGATGTCAAAAATCCTTTTTTAAAAACATTATAGCATACACATGCATTTACGTCTCAGAACTCAGTACAAACTTAGCTATACCGACTGTTTTGACTGCAATTATGTCAGTTAAAGAATACTGGTTAGTGCGATGATGATGGTGACTTATGCTTAAAATGCACAGTTAAGTTGGAAATGATGTTGGGCCGAATAATGTGGCTTTTGTGTAGAACTGTTGAGAATTATGGAGAATAAAATAAAGATAGGTCAAATTTATTATACAAGTAATTTATAGGTAGCAGAATAGTCAATTAATATTAATTAGTGAATTGTCCCCAGTCAATTTAGGTAGGTAAAAATATCTGCAGAACACAGCAATTTTACTTTGCTCCTCACACGACGACTCTAAAAGACAGACAAGAGTTCTCTTTCACACTATTACATAGATCAAGACACAGATTTAGCTAGTAAAACAGGCATGGGCTTTACACGTCAAAGATGATGTGGCACACCGAATTCCAACATTTCTCTCCAGCGAGGTGCTTTACACATGACAGAATTTACCACTAAATACAAATCATTAGTTCCTTAAATAAAAACTAGATTGCAATACTTTATCCTAACCGTTCTTAAATATTTTACATGCTGCATCATCAAACAACATAATTCCATTCTGTACACCGACAGATACAATTTTTGTCGTTCAAAATGCAAAATTTTACAACGCACGATGTTTTGTTTTAGCATTTACAGGCTCAAAAGAAAAATCTGCCTTACACATATTTTTACTGTGGTCATTGACGGAGAAAGACATGATGAATCATCTGATGGAAAAGCATGAAGCAGATACGACCAACGTGGTATGCCGACTGTTAAGAATTGAATGATGTACTTCTACGGTTTTTATGCGTTTGCAATACTTTGTTCAGAGAATGTAGGCTGCGATCTTTTAGACTGTTTTTGTACTATATTTTAACTACTTTAAAATTGCCTCTGTTAGTACCTAAAAGCCAATCTGTACAAACCATGCCTTTCTAAAGCACGAGATTCTTGTCCAGGTACACGTCAGTGTCGTCGTGTCGTCTTCGTCACAGGTTTTAGCTATAGAATGTACTCTACTCTACCCATGAAAGCTAATAGGTAATGCGTGTAAGCAATACACACTCTCGGTCTGTCTTTCAGCAAGGTTAGGTACGGGTGCAAGTCCACGGAGAGAAGAAATAATTAGGCATAATAATTGACATTAAATTAATTGAAGAAAACTATTAAAATCACTACAAATTTGCCGACTTGTGTAATAATAAATTGACTCTCTTTTAACCGTAACCATTTCCTCGAGCAGTGTCATTTTTCTCCGAACATTTATTTCAAGTCACAACGCACTTTCATCAGTAACCATCAGTTAACGCACATGAACCCAACTCAAACTATTTCAAACTCTTTTCATGGTCCTTAACGAACCCGATTAAATTGCTTGTCGGACATTTACCAAGCGCGTGCGTAATTCAGTGCTAATCAGTGATTAACATTTGGGTTAAAGTGCAATCTGCCTACTGTGTGAGTAGCTAGCTAGTTTTCCGTGTGACTGAACAAGAAGTGGGCACGCGAAAAGAGCGTAGTTTTCAGCTCAGTTGGAGATGTCAGTAACGCCAAAAGTTAGATCAGCTGATTTTGTGATTTGAAGATTGTTGACTGTTCAAGAAATACTGACTGTTAGAGTTTTTTGTGAATTTATTGGCTAATTTGGTGATTTATCAGTTACTGTTTCATCATGGGTGACGAGAGGAAGAGATCCGTTGCTCACTCACGCTTGAAGCTGTATCTAAAGGAAGTTGATGACCACAGTAAAACCCCACTGACCTTGCAAAGTGCAAACGCGCTTATGACGAGAGTGGAGGCGAAATGGAAGGTATTGGAAGAAGCCCAGGCAGCCTTGGAGGAAACTGCAACATCTCAAGATGCACTTAAAGTGCAGTTTGACGCTGGAACAGAGTGTGAGAGGACCTATTGTGAGTTGTTGTCAAAACTCCGCACAATAATCGACCATTTATCAGCGTCCAGCACTTCATCTTCTTCTTCAGCAGCGGCAGCCTCAGGAGCACCTGGAGTAACAATCAAGTTGCCTACCATTTCCCTACCTGAATTTGAAGGACAGTTTTCTGAATGGGTATCATTCAAAGATTTGTTCAGTGCTGCAGTGGTCAACAATAAAAGCCTATCAGGGGCTCAAAAGTTACAATATTTGAAGTCATCACTTCGTGGAGAGCCCGCAACATTGATAAAGTACCTGCCTACGACAGACGCCAACTATGCAGAAGCTTGGCAGATTCTAGAGACTCGATACAATAATACACGGGAAATTGTACAGTCTCAAGTTAACAAAATTTTGGATTTGAAGCCAGTCAAAAATGAGAATGCAAAGGACTTGCAACAGTTACTTGACCAGTGTGAAGAGTGCTTGCATTCCCTTAAGGTCATGAAGCGGCCGACCGACCAATGGGATGATCTCATCGTGGTTATCTTTGGGAGGAAGCTGGATCCAGTGACAAGGAGGGAGTGGGCAAAGAGACTGACAGGAAAGGTTTTACCTACATACCAGGAGCTGAAGGATTTCCTCAAGAGTCACATTTGTGGTCTTCAGGCAGCAGGAGTGAGTAGTTTCAAGGATGTTGGGGGTCGACAGGGGGAGAAGCAAGTGAAGGTTCACCACACTGCAACAGAGAGTGGTAACTGTGCTGTCTGCCAAGGGTCACACCAAATCCAAGAGTGCAGAGAATTTCTCAACTCCAGCCCGGGTGAACGTAGTGCGCTAGTAAGGAAGGCGAGACTATGTTTCAACTGCCTGAAACCCGACCACAGGATAAAGGATTGTACTTCACCCAGGAAGTGCAAAAGGTGTGGTTCGAAACACCACACTTTACTCCATGAAGAAAGAAAGCAACAGCAGCAGACTCAACAAGGGCCATCCACATCCAAGGAGGTAGTACCGACTATCCAGGGGAATCATGTGGCGGCGGATGACGGAGGACTGCTAATGACTGCGATAGCAAATTTACCTGACAAGTATGGAAGAATGGTACCATGCCGAGTCTTCATTGACCCTGGATCCGAAGGAGATTTTATGTCCATTCCCTGCCAGAAGCGGCTTGGACTAAAAAGCCTTCCCAGTCGAGTGAGAGTAAAGGGAGTCTGGAACAAGAAGGCTGGAACCTGCACCGGGAAAGTTTCGTGTACGCTGTATAGCAGATACAGCAACAAGGAATTAGAGGTGGAGCTACTTCTTATGCCAGAGATCACCGGAAAGTTACCAAAGTTGCCTCGTGATCGTCATTGGAAGCATCTTGAGGGACTTGAGCTGGCGGATAACAAGTGGTATGAGCCAGGTGACGTTGATATTCTATTGGGAGTAAAAGTTTATGATGATGTGGTGTTAAAAGGACGCCGTCGTGGGCCGAAAGGAGCACCAGTGGGTCATGAAACCATTTTTGGCTGGGGAGTAGCTGGAGTGTGCCCCACCGAAGAAAGAGGATATCTATCATCTCACCATATCACTCTAGAGCAAGTTGGGAATCAGCTGACTAAGTTTTGGGAGGTGGAGGAGCCCCCAAAAAGGCGGATTCTAACCAAAGAAGAAAAGTTCTGTGAAAGTCACTTCAAGGCCACGTACAAGAGGGATAGTGAAGGACGATTTCATGTTGGAGTTCCCTTTGACAAAGAAAAGCTCAAAACTCTGGGAAAGTCGAAGGACATTGCCCTGAGACGACTACAGCAAGTGGAAAGAAGACTCTCGCGAAAACCTGAACTCCGAGCTCAATATTCGGAATTTATGAAGGAGTACGAAAAGCTGGGGCATATGGTGGAAATACCTCCAAAGGATCATCAGGAGAAAGTTGGTGTCACCAACTACTTGTGTCACCACTTTGTGGTAAATGAAAGTAGCACTACTACTAAGCTTAGAGTAGTGTTCGATGGATCCGCCTCAACCTCATCAGGTGTCTCGTTGAATGACACAATCTTTGTGGGGGCAACTCTACAAGATGACCTGTTCGACTTGCTGCTGCGGTTCCGTATTTATGCGGTTGTGCTGAAGGCCGACATTGTGAAAATGTTTCGGCAATTTAAATTGCTTCTAGAGAATGCTGATTTCCACCGCATTTTATGGAGGGAAAGTCCAGACCAACCTGTACGAGAATTCAGGCTCGTAACCGTGACTTATGGGACAGCGTATGCACCTAACGTAGCAACAAGGTGTGTCCAGCAATTAGGAGAGGATTGTGCAGAGGAGTTTCCATTAGCATCAAAGTCACTGCTTAATGATACGTACATTGACGATATTTTAAGCGGATGTGACACGGTGGAGAAAGCAATCGAACTATTTCGTCAGCTGGTGGCAGCAGTAGGTACGGCTGGACTGGAGCTGAGAAAATTTACGAGTAACAGTGCAGAGCTACTCAACATCATCCCTGAAGCATGGAGAGAGTCCAGCCAACTTGTTTTTGACGAGGGGGAGTTGGTGAAGGCATTGGGGGTACAGTGGCATCCGGCAAGTGACCAGTTCAAGTTCAAACCTATGAAGACGGATGGCAAGCTGGAGTGCACAAAACGCTCATTGTTATCAGAACTAGCAGCGGTTTTTGATCCTCTGGGGCTCATCTCATGTGTCACGTTGCGGGGAAAACTGCTCATGCAAGAGTTGTGGAAGTTAACAGTGAAGTGGGATGAAATCGTCCCTGAATCAATTCAAGAACGATGGGGGGAGTACCGGGAGGATTTAGCCAAGTTGGGAAATCTGTCTATTCCCAGGAGGATCACTGTTGACAATGCTGCTCGGGTGGAGTTGCACGGTTTTGCCGACAGTTCTGAGGCTGGTCTCGGGGGAATCGTGTATTTAAGGAGTATCTACCCCAATGGAGATGTGGTGGTACGGTTTGTCACTAGCAAAACCAAAGTGGCACCGTTGAAGCAAGTTACCCTACCCAGATTGGAATTATGTGCTGCTGTGTTGGTCTCTGAGCTCATTGTTCATGTTAAGGAATGCCTGAAGCTTGACTGTGAACTATTCCTGTGGAGTGATTCGACGATAACACTCACTTGGATAGCGGCCCAGCCCAGAAGGTGGAAGACGTTTGTTGCCAACAGAGTGGCAACAATACAGGAGTTGACTCTACCCAGTTCGTGGAAACATGTTGCGGGGACAGAAAATCCGGCGGATTTAGCATCACGGGGATGCACGGTGGAGGAACTAAGAACTTGTGATCTCTGGTGGAGGGGTCCGAGTTGGCTATCAAGGCCAGAGTTACCAGTATTCCCCCAGGAAGCTGTATCCGAAGAGGATATGGAGGAAAGGCAGCTAGTAGTAGCAGTGCTGTCATTAGAGAAGGAAGATGACAAGAGTATCCTGAAATTTTCATCCTTAAAAAGATTGAAGCGGTGTACAGCCTGGTATTTCCGTTTCCTTTTATTCAAGATAAAGAAGAAAGTTCCAACAGGACCAGTGACAGCAACAGAGCAACACATAGTCATGTTGTTTTGGGTGAGAAGGCTACAACATGATCATTATCAAGAAGAATTTGAGCTGTTGGAAAAGCGGAAACCAGTGGGGATTCACAGTAAATTGAAGAGTTTACATCCCTTCATCGACAGTTTTGGGATTATCAGGATCTCAGGAAGACTAGAAAATGCTCGGTTACCAGACGAGATGAAACATCAAATTGTGTTACCAAAGGAAGGCCATTTTACAAAGTTGGTGATAGATTATTTTCATAATCTGAACTTCCACAGTGGGTTCCAGCAAACATGGTCAAGTATTCAGACGGAGTTTTGGATAGTTCGAGGTCGGGGCAGAGTTCGTCATTTCGTCAGAAGCTGCATCCGGTGCCGTCGTTATCGTGCCAAAACCGCTGAACAGCTGATGGGTGCATTGCCAGCACCAAGAGTGACACCATCTCGTCCATTTACCCACACCGGAGTGGACTATGCAGGCCCATTTACGCTGAAGGATGTGGTGGGTAAAATACCGAAACTTTATAAGGGCTACATGTGTGTGTTTGTGTGTTTGGCCACAAAGGCTGTGTATTTAGAGGGGGTATCAGCTCTAACAACAGAAGCGTTCGTGGCAGCGTTCCGGAGGTTTGTGGCACGGAGGGGGCTACCCACCCACATGTATTCTGATTGTGGGACGAACTTTGTGGGTGCTGATCGTGAGCTTCAATCCTTTGCGGAAGGCTCAGCATTGAATGATGCTGTTGCGGATGAGTTGAGTGGAAGGGGAATCACGTGGCATTTCAATCCCCCAGCAGCGCCACATGTAGGAGGACTTTGGGAGTCAGCGGTCAAGTCAGCCAAGCAGCACTTGCGGATGGTGACTGGAGGAGGACCGATGACATATGAACAATTCGTGACATTGTTGGCTCAGGTGGAGTCAGTGCTAAACTCAAGGCCACTATTTGCAATGTCAGCAGATCCAGGAGACCTTCAGCCTCTCACACCAGGCCATTTCCTAATCGGAGCTCCGTTACTAGCAGCCCCAGATGTGGATTTGGAGGAGATACCACGGAACAGGTTGTCCCAGTTCCAAAGAATACAACAGCAATTTCAGCGTTTTTGGAGGAGATGGAGTAGCGAATACCTAAATACGCTTCAACAGCGTACAAAATGGATGTGGGAGCAGGACAACGTGAAAGTGGGTGATTTAGTGCTGCTAGTGGAGGAGTCAGCTCCAGCCAACTGGAAGATGGGGAGGATCCTTGAGGTTCATCCAGGGAAAGATGGGAATGTGAGAAGGGTTACTGTCAAGACAGCCACGAGTACATTTGAGAGAGTGGTTACAAAATTAATTCCTTTATTAAGAAAAGATATTGAGTATTAGTTATGATCAAGTGTGTGCACTAATCAATCTGTTTCTTTTTCTTGTAGAATTTCGTTTGACTTGATAGGGAACACATTCTGAAAAAGCACCGGTGGAATAAAGTCTACTACGTGTGCGTGTCATAGAATGTTTATAGTCCTGAATTTGCTCCTAGAGAATAAAGTCTCAGAGTGAGCGTGCCAGAGGACTGTTAGCGTTTTTAATTTTGTAAATTAGACTAAGTTTCAATTTTTGAGCTTGTAAAAACTCATAAAATGAGTATAAAAGAAAAACAGTAGATTTCATGTTAGAATCATTTTCTGAATGTGAAATGTGATTGATTTTGTGCATTTGCTTGTGTTTTTATGGAAGCAAGTCTTATGTATTGACCGAAGGTGCAATAGGGGGAGTGTTAAGAATTGAATGATGTACTTCTACGGTTTTTATGCGTTTGCAATACTTTGTTCAGAGAATGTAGGCTGCGATCTTTTAGACTGTTTTTGTACTATATTTTAACTACTTTAAAATTGCCTCTGTTAGTACCTAAAAGCCAATCTGTACAAACCATGCCTTTCTAAAGCACGAGATTCTTGTCCAGGTACACGTCAGTGTCGTCGTGTCGTCTTCGTCACAGGTTTTAGCTATAGAATGTACTCTACTCTACCCATGAAAGCTAATAGGTAATGCGTGTAAGCAATACACACTCTCGGTCTGTCTTTCAGCAAGGTTAGGTACGGGTGCAAGTCCACGGAGAGAAGAAATAATTAGGCATAATAATTGACATTAAATTAATTGAAGAAAACTATTAAAATCACTACAAATTTGCCGACTTGTGTAATAATAAATTGACTCTCTTTTAACCGTAACCATTTCCTCGAGCAGTGTCATTTTTCTCCGAACATTTATTTCAAGTCACAACGCACTTTCATCAGTAACCATCAGTTAACGCACATGAACCCAACTCAAACTATTTCGAACTCTTTTCACCGACCTTGTGAAAATAAAAATAAACCTGGACATTGGTTGATGCACTTGCAGAAACACCATAACTTGGAAATTTTGAATAATAGCAGTGAAAGTTCAGTCTATGTCGAATTGAGGGAGGGTGACAGTGCAGAAAACGATAACGTGAATTCAGAGTTAATAAATCAGACAATAGTATGTGAGTTAAATCTGGAGGTTTTCGACGTAAATGATGCACGAGCACGGTTCAAATGGTAGCCATTCTTCTGAGTGGGTTCTAAATGTACCTTTTTAAACATTTTATTTTTATTAAGCACTGCTCCAAGACAACTAAACATTGGTATTTAATTTGATATGACAAAATTATATTGATGCACATGAGTGTGAAACTGTTCAATTCGTTTATCAGATGGTTTGTTTATTTTATAATTAAGAGTTTACTCCAAAATGTACAATATACTGTTTAGGTATTCAAGTGTCGGTAATTTGGTTTTACTAAAATTAAAACTTTTTATTTTTTGTTATAAGTTTTAATTTGTTAGAATTACGGATTTTGCCAAACATTTGATTATTGTCAAACAATCATGTTAAAAAACTTTTTATACTATAGAATCGGCAAAATATTTCCATAGTGTGTGGAATATGTAATGAAGAGTAGAGGTTGGATTTTTGTGTTCTAAATGATTTACGTCAAAACCTGCGCGCTTGGTACCTATTTGGTCTGATGAATCAGATACATAATTTGAAACACGATTTGCCCGTATTAAAATGGTATAAATCTTGTAATTGCTTGAATATGCAATTGAATGTCGTAAATTTGTTGTTATTTTTGTACGTGAACGTGAAAGAACATGATAAATTAACCTACTGTTTTTAAAAACAGAATGATAACAGAGAAACAATTGAAGCAATGAAACGTGTAAAATAAAAACAAAACTAGATTCGGATTTCGTATTTACGGCTTTAATGTAGTACACCTTTTTAATACAAAGCTGAGTTCATTCAATTGATGTAATACTACAAATTTACCAAAACGGTGTATTTTAAAATATCGGTAGATTTGGCTGTGTAATAGACCTGCAGAAGCATCAAGCTGCTGTCACTCAAGGTCACACAAAAGCAGAGCGAGCAAAGATTTACGCCGCTGTCGGAGCATATAATTCTCTTTCTGAGAACCAAAATATAAAAAATGGCTTGCACTGCACACGCCTTTAGTATTCAGACTCTGTAATACTGATGGTTGGTTACGCCTTTGAAACCACTTTTGTTGACCAGGCATATTTTCAATATCAAGGATATTTCGAACCATTTTCAACTTGATGACACTTTTCCAATAAATGTTTTTAGGAATTCCGACCCGAAAGAATTTATTGTACATTGATGCCAAATCGACAGAATGTGCTATGAGGATTCGAAAAAATGTGGATTCGTACTATATAATGACCTTTTACCACTAACATCAACTGGGGCAGTTTGGTATCAATAATTCATTTTGCCCCCAAAAAATATGCACCACATCAAGTACACACACAAATACAATATTTGAGCACTGACATAATATTAATATCTGTCATATATTAATAATAATTAATAATAAAAGTGTCTGTTATTCTAGGGCTAAATTGGCTCTAAATCCGCAAAAGTTCTAAACAAGCGAAACAGGCCCTAACCCACAAAACAGTGCTCGAAACCTGCAAAAACAGGCAAAAATCGGTTATATTCTAATATCGTTTTTAGCAACGAGCATCTTCAATTGGTTTACCATTGTCTGGCTCAAGAACATGTGTATTATATGCATCATTAGGTAGTTTCTTTGCATTTATATTCAGCGTCACGGAAGCATCAAATTTGTGTATATACATTCTCAAAGGTTCTAAAACAAAAGACTGACAAAACCAGAAAGCTTAAGCATGAGATAAAGTTTTATCTATGATCACATGCATAACTCTCTTGTTGAAGATTCATCGTTCATTCAAAAACAAATCTCGTTTTCTCCGCTTTGTTACGTTATTTCCTGCATTCTTTCAATGATTCGTATGCATCAATGAGTTTTATTCATTTCTGGTATGTCAACTGCCGTGAGCGAACGAAGTGTAGCAAAAAAAGCAAATAGTATATTAAAATAAATTCCGTAAAGTTTGGCTAGTTTTTCCTAGATTTTTTTGTGCTAGAAATAACTACAGATTTTCAATATTTTTACACAATGGATTAGTCGTATCATTTCTAGGTTTTAGATGGATTTTTACACTTTTGTAAATTTTTTATGAGTTTTTAAAAAGTAGCAACTTTTACATCTAAACTAATGATTTCGGCAAATGTTTTTCTTTGTTTTGTTTCACTGCTTTACGCAGTTGATTCATACATCAGTGTCACTGACATGTATACATTTTTGACACGGCACAAAAATATTTGATCGCGCCGGTTTTGTGACTGTACCACTAACAAAACATTTCAAGTTCCTTGGAAACACCTATAACAATATGTACATTAGTACCAATGTGTTTCTTACGTTTGAAAAAGGTCCAATTTAATCAAGCAAGCAAATTCCAAACATTTCAGGAAATTTTACATTATTAGGTACTTTTATTCATTCGTATTTGTATTAAAAATTGTAGGTGAAGAGTTTCCGTCACATTTCGATGTTGGTCGGGAACCAACGACGCTCCAGCTAATATAGGATAACTATCCAAAGCTGCATCCTTGCATATTTCATACTATAGTGAAGAGAATGTGTCTGCTGATTTGACTAAAACTTCTAAGGATATAAACTAGGCGTTTCCTTCCGCTGAAGGAATTAGTCTGGAACGGATTCTGACTGTAACCTGGTACAGAGTAATGCCGAAGAGGGGTGACAGATCACTGCAAAACGCTTTTCAGACAGTCTTGGCAACTGACGATACACGATCCTTTGTTGTGTTCTACTATAACGAAATCAACTGGTATTATACTGGACTCAGGGGTGCTGCCGGTCCAACGGTGGGATTCAGGAATGGTTCAAAATCGTACTTCGTTCCCGGATCCTGTTGAAAGGTGATTTAGAACGTGGGAGAAATGTCAAATGTTAACCACCATGGAAATTTGTTTTTCAAGTGGACACTGACGTTGTTTCACCAACAGTTTCACCATCATGTCAACTGGAAGAAAATGACCAAGCAGAGTGCATACGTGTGCTAACTACTCAATATAAGTTTCCAATGTTTGGAAAGTTTCCCGTATTTGTAAAAGGTTATACTTCGCTCTGTCTCAAAAGCAGAATTGCAAGTGTAGCATGCACTTTTACAAATGCACGAATAACTGCATCTGATTTTCATCGTTCAGTAGATTTTGTACCTACTACACATAAAGTTTTGGCAACACTTAAAAACAGCGTATGGAATTCAGATAATTACAATAACTGATTGTGTTTATTATTAAATGAAATGGTTGGAATTTATATGTTTGCCTTGTTTTGTAAACCAGGTAAAGGAACAAATTGTAAATACATGAGTTTTTCAGGACGTATTTTCGGATTTAAAGGATAAGATATCATATTTTCTGTCTACAAACGTCTGGTTTTTTTGCAGTTGTGATGCAATGACAATAATGTTTATGGAATGCAAAATAATTTTATCACAAATTAACTAAACCGGTCTTTTGTAATTCATTGTAAAAGAAAATTTATTTCTTAATATATACGTATACAACAATTAGTTTAATTTTCAATAAAAAGTCCTTAATATTTTACACTTTACGAACATCTTATATCACAAGCATTTTGCTCAGTCAATTTTTAAATATATACATGCTCATTTAACAAAACCCTTATACACAACACGTACTACCATGTTAGTATTATTGTTAGCCTCTCTTTCTTCGATCATTGAAGCTAAGTGTTCGTACAACTTTTCCATTTGGTTCAATTAACGATAGTTAGGTGGAGTATACCATTCAAATTACCGCACTGTATACCGAGATGCAGTCCCGAATAGTATCACTGACAACATGGGATAATCTTTACAATAATTGTTGCATTAGCTTATAGTGAACTTTAAAAATGCTCATATCAAATACTCAAACCTGGACTGGAATAGTCTGGAAAGTATAGACAAAAAGATTTTGTTTTTTATCCGCCTTGGTATAATAAATTCTTACAATTATTTGCCGAAAATGGTAACGAACATGGTAACGAAAATATTACTTTACCTTAACAAAATAACAATGGAGTTTACAATTTTCACAATAATATATAAGCACCATTGTTGTAAAAGACTTTCTCTAAGTACAATTTATAATATTTTAGGATTCAAATTTTAAGGTATTGGGTACTCATAACAACATTGTTTTTATCATAGAGTAGACCTGACAATATATGTGTGTACCTTGCTTTTCCTTGAATACTTGATCTAAAAAGCACAAATAAATTAAGTTGTAGGTCCAAGTTATCCAGAGACCGGACTATTACAAATAAGATTTAAACTTTTTTTTTGATTTTGCTCAATATTTTACAAAGTTTTGTTAATTACATTGCTAAAATCTAAAGTAAAAAATTAATTTAAATTTTGTGATTTTATCCTCCATGTGATTTCCTTAACAAATATATTCAGTGCAACGCTGTCCACCCTGGACGTATGCGTATACAATCTTTGTTACTACGTTTTAGTGCTATTATTCAGTGTCACATGCCTATTATACAAAAGCTTTTGAATATCTAAATATCCAATAAGTAGCAGCCGCAAAGCATACTTTTATATCTACTAATTTTACACTTGGTAACACCTACATTGTCTACCATGATAAACACATTTACCGTTGTACTAAACTCTAGCTGATGCATGGTTTGTTCAACTTCTATTATTTGTATACGTATTTCGCGGTTTTTTCATCCTGGAAATTATTCTAATATTGTTGTGCTGTTGAGCAAATAATTTACACAAATTGTAGTTCCACTTTAAATCAAGACTGTATTGAATACTAGTTCTATCCATCAAAAATTGCAAAAAACGCCAAAGTTGGAAAATTTAATTTTCTGTTATGCCTAGTCTCAAGTCACCTAGTACGCAAAATTTGCATGGTATCATGTAGAAAAGTGAGTTTGCTGGATTTGCAAGTGAAGCTACACGTAGATTCAACAGTAAGTTTTAACTATGCATTTTGCCGTAATTATTCCTTAGATAAATCGTTTATACCATATATTGTGGGACACGCTTTTTTCGCAACTTTACAATTAGTACAACGAAAGCTCTTGTTTTTAAATTTACCTCAGAACTGCGTCTTAATTTAAGATGTTTTTCAAAAAATTGACATCTTAAAATCTTCATTTTTTGCAAGTAAACCGGAAATTCAAAATATTTGGTTGGATATATCAGATGGCGCTATATTTGAGTATATTTGACTTTATTAATGATAATACTCATCACACTCCGCAACCGTAAAGAAAACACCTGGGAAACAAATGTATAGAACGATTTGTTTTTTCTGCCATGAATGAAATACATTTTCAATGCTGGCAATAGCAACCTACATTTTCAGTTTTATTCAGTAATTTTGTAGTTTTACTATAGAGCTATACGTACCACAAATCCAAACGTCAATATTTGTTCTGAACCCTATCTTTAACATGCTTCACACTATTAGCACATTATTCCAATTTGACAGTGAACTATTTCACAAACAGGCCTATATAAACCACCTATTCTTTTGGTATCCGAAAATGTAACGAAGTTTTTGTGTTAATTCTACACCTTTGTTCTAACATTTTTATTTCCACACATGTCATGTAGTTTTATACTTATATTCACAGAATGTGAATATAAACGCTCAAAACGGGTTTTATTGAATATTAGGCTAAATATTATGATAACTTATATCAAACTGCTGCTATATAATCCGACAAGAATGTCTTTACAGAATTCTGTTACCCATGCCAATTTTCATACCGTTAGAACCCAATATCGACATTTGCCGGGTAAAAAGAATCCGGTTTAGGAGTTCAATCGTATTACAAAATTGATTATTCAAAACGTTATCTCTGATGGATTTTTGTTTATGTCGTGGAAAAAACTACATTTTCAATCCCACAGAAATTTTTACCATTTATATCATATCATTACTATCACCAACAATCATGGTTTCCATGTATTGGCTTTCAAGTTTCCCAACTTTAGAGTTTGTGAGCTGCCTTAACGATAGACTCCAGAAGATCTTTTATCAAGTACCCTTAAGTTGATAATAAAATTGGCTGTTTCACACTGTCTTACGACTGTCTGTGAATTGGTTTATTGTCAACTTTGCGTCTTCTATATTGTCACCCAAAATAATTCTGCACTCCTTCACAACTACTGTAAGTTTAAAGAAAGTCAATTACAACGTAGTAATTTTAACTATCATTGAGTTAACTACTTCTGCAAAATCCACTGTAATTCTTATATAACTATGTTTATAAAGGTATTACGGTGCAAAAACAGCAAATAAGTTTAGGTTTTGTTATACAAACAGAATATAACATTTCTGCTAAATTTTGTGTAAAACGTGGACTAATAGAATAAAAACCAATTATTGACTTACAAGTTTTTTTTGTTGGTGTTAACTTTCAGCTTTGTTGTTGCATTTTTTGTAAATTCGTAGTCCCTGACACTCATAAACAGTCTCATTAGAATCCCTTTGCAAAAATTTGCGCACAAAACTCTTTTTTTCGGTAATCAGCCACATTACGTGTTATTCCGTTTAGGAAGCACTTATTTGTTTGAACTGAAAGTGGACATCATGAATCGAAAATGGTTGTCATCCTAAGTCGCCATCCATAGAAGCGCAGGTCTTGGTTTGAAAACGCATTTCCGGAGCTGTGAGTATATAAAAATGATTTGATGTTCTGGTAAATTACCTGCAATCCTTTGAAATGCAATACAAAACGAAAAGAAATAAAGTTTAATAAAATATTTTACCAAATTTCCTCAGGGTTTAAAAACTTTCAAAATGGGCCCAAGACGATTATAACGATTCCTTTTTATAACGATTCTCAAAGATGTTATGAATTTCGTAGTACAGCAAAACAACGATTTAAAGATCAGGACAACGTTTAAGCTTTTCCAACCACTTAATTATATGTGATTTCAAACAATTCAAAAGCTCACGGCAACAGATATGAAATCAACTGTTTGTTTAAATTTAAAATTTTTCACAACACGTTCGGAAATTTGTATACTGCTATCTACTTTCTCCCTACTGTTGCTACTATGGTGAAGCCTGTGGAGGATAACAAGCTTCTATGTCAAACACGTCCGCACTAGACACCGTCTCCCTGCCAACTGCAGAAGCCTATATAATTCGCTACCTTTTGTTCTGGTGTTGGCTGTTCAATTGTGCCAATCAATATAATATTGGAAAATATGCTAGTATGTGTTTTTTATTCGATTTTATATTCTTGCTTTTTGCATGATACGCTACTATTTCTAGCGTTCACCCACTGTTTTTTATTTTTCTTTAAATAATATTTCGCATAAACTGACAACGTTATTTTTTCTGCGAAAAGCTACTTGACATTTCAAACAAAAATTAAAATATTTATTATTAATTTTGTTGGATTGGCAACGTAAACTCACTGCGACTCATGCTATGGGAAATTCCACGTTTAAATCTTTAATCAAGTTCCGAGCAATACCTAGCAGCTGATGAATTACTTATTAGCTAGGAGATAAGAGAAGTATTGGGAATGTGGCTTTAAGCGTCCAGAAGCAGTCAGAAAAAAATTAATAGCTTATTCGAATACTTGGTTTAGGCGATATTAAAAATGCATATGATTATCGCTCATGTTCTGTGTTTAGGAGAATTGTACCGTGGGTAAATAACTCATGAAGAACATCTACCAAAACTGATGAGCATGTAACGAATACATAAATATTTTTGATATGGTATGGTAAAACACTTTTTCTAAAAGACTTAGTCATTTTGCTGCTCTAGTTTACTGGCTTAATACATGTGTATGTTACTGGCAATTAAAAACCCACCTATCTAGGACTCAAGCTTTTCTCTGCTGAACAAACAGAGGCGTTAAATGAAAATACTAAATTATGTTGTACGTTTTTAAATGCTAAGGATGTCTGGATATAGTTGCTCCGAGATGACAGAGTGGGTTATGTATTCATTAAAAACTCAAAAACATTTGGAAAAACGCCGTCTGCTTATTGTTATTAGCAAATGCAGGAAAACCTCTGCGTGTCACTCAAATATGGCCTACAATATCATTACCAAACATGCAATGTAATATCATGAGTCATGAATATAAGCACAAAATGTAAATGCACCCCTCAAAACCTTTTTTAATGAACATAAATCTAATTGCTATGACTTTTACCAAACTGCTGTTATGTAATCAGGCAAGAGACTGTAATTAATTCTTCTGTTACTCTTCCTAATATGAGTGTCACAAAAGGACATCAACTGAACAATTTCCACCGAATGTCCTACAGCACTACTCTATATTAAATAGAACTAATTGCTTTAAATGAGTCTAAAACACAGGTTAACATAAACGGCTTTTAACGCCCAGCAAAAATTGTTAACGAAATTGTGGAATTACACCAATTATAAATAAACAACAAACATATTTTGGGGTTTACCGTACAAGATAATTGAATATTTTCTGTAGAATTTGATATAAAATTGTAAGCAAACCGGTATGGTCAGTTGCATGCAACTTTCTAAACATACTAAAAAAAGGTGTCCAAATTGTCCATCATGGGTAACTAAAGTTCGTTGCCCATTTAAACGGAAATAGTTGTTTGGAGAAAGTTAGGGAGCTATGAAGATGCACAGAGAAAAGAAGCTTTCTACTAGTAATAACTCATAGATATGAATTTCAAGAAGAAAAAGAGCAAATATTCACTCTATTTTAAAAGATTTTCTGCTTACCAAGGCTGCATAATATATCCGAGCTTATCTGCTCCAGCACATTTAGTGCATTTATTTGAAAACGTGCCCCAGTATTGAAATAAGTAATAATATTAAAAGAAATTTTTGAGAGAGAGTGCACAAAAATATGAAAGTTTCTGTATATTAAGCTACTACACTATACGCTGGCTCACTGACGACTGCGACCGCTTGCCTGACATGGTCTACTGTAAAGAAGTCGAAACATAAATGTCGAATGGTATTAAAGTCGACGGTAAGAAAGTCGAAGCCATCGTAGTCGAATGAAAATGGTAAAAAAGTCGAAACCATTATGATCGAAAAAATGAGGTATCAAAGTCGAAAACATTATGGTCGAATACAAACGGTAAAAAAGTCGAACCTATTTTACATCTTAGATTTTACACTTAACATTAATGTAGTTTCTTTCTTTGATTTTCATCATACTTTAAAAGTTTTTTAAGTTTATTTAGTTTTAAAGCTACACATACAAATCGAATGGTCACATATTTGTTAAATCGTTTTATTAAAATGGGCTAAAATAACTTTAAACTAGATACATTAACAGGTTATAAAACCTACTCATCCATCGTTTTTCTAGTCTAAATACTCATGCATACAAATTGCTATTGCATTCAAATAATCCTTTGTGCTTAAATATGAGTTATAATGACAAGCAATTCTTTGTAACCTATCATCGTCGCTTTCAATGAATCGTATTTCTTAGGAGAAATCCGAGGGCCGGGCACTAAAAGGGTTCCATTATGATATGGCTTACTCTACAATGCATCCGCGGTCTTTGAAACACAACTTGTGTATCTTGAGACCAAAACGAGATTAAAATCGCTATTTGATTTGGTTTATAAAATACGAAAGTAGTGACAGTTTGGTTTAGTTATGAAAACAGTCGGACTTGATCTGCCATCAATGCACAAAAGTCAAGAGTTTATTAATGGTATTGTAAACGTGATGTAGCCATGCATAATGAACTCTAAGAAAGCTGGTAGTGTACTTTTTGAACTCCCAGAGTACACTTTGTGGAAGCTTATTTTATATATTCATATTCGCCCAAAAATTCGACTTTTTCTCGGTTCTATTCGCCAAAAAAGGCGTTCGACATTTTTACCTACTTCAGTTCGCCCAAAATGGGTTTCGACATTTTTACCTATTCGCCCATAATGGTTTCGCCTTTTTTACCGTCGACTTTAATACCATTCGACTTCTATGTTTCGACTTCTTTACCGGACACCGCCTGACATACGCTGCTTTTTGTCCCCGTTTTCAATTACTGGAATCAATAGAATACTGAATTCGTATGTCTGATGTTTAATTTATATTTTAATTTCATCAGCAGTTCTTTCCTATTCGTGGTGTGTTTTTTTCGTACCATTACCCAAATTGTTTGAACATATCCCCCCTAATACTTGCTTCGTAAAAAATGAGGGTAGCGTTTTTTCTATCATAAGAGTTACATGTTTGGCATATTCAGAAATAGAAAATATTTATTATTAACATTCATGTGAAGGCTTGAGTTTCACAAACTCACTGAAGGGCAGTTCGGGTATTTAATGTATCAGTTTTTAATGAAAACTGAATGAATAGGAGCTGTTACAAATCCCGAAAAAGTAAAACTTGCTGAGAACAAGTAGATACAAAATTACTAAATGCGAACGTTGAATTTTGGTCGCATGCTGGTCTCTCGGGAGAAAAATTGGTGCAAATATGTTATATGTGGAAATGTGTTGGAAAGTTTTCCGTCTGGACTTCTGTGTGCGCAACATTAACAAACGTTTACATTGCAAAAAAACTCCTCCAATGTTGACATGCATGTGTTTGTAGATTACCCGATTAAATGACTTTTACATTTTTTGTTCCTTAGATAGCATAAATAATTATTTCCAGCATAGATGCTTATTTTTAGCATAGATATTTATTTTCATCATTGATTTTATATTAACAGTTTTCTATGAATGTACACTTTGTTTAAAACAATGTTTATAAGTGTGCACTCCAAAGCATAATTTTGTAAATGTATTCAATTAAGGGTACATGTTTTTTTCATGAAACTCCACGAAAACGTTTGAAGTTAAACTTGCGTAAAGAGTTTATTATAAATCTGCCGTATAAATAAAACATTCAAGATATAGAAAACTTTATTGTGAAAAAAACGATATAGTTTATATTATAATAATATGTAACAAATACATGTTATGATTTCATTGGAATTTAAATTGTAGTTATTGTAATGACATTGTAAAATGTTTAATTCAAGAGTAAAAATCCAGACATGGAATATGGTCAATTAAACAAATACCTAACCTAAGTTTTGTAAAAAAAAAGTTGTGAAATAACTTAAAAGTGTACACAATATTACATGATTCTCAGACGTGCATGAAAAAACCTACGCATTTAATTGTACATTTGAATGTTTAAATCATACGGTTGTTATCGGATTTGTACGCACTGTAATAATATGCTTTTTGTCGTGCAATATTATGACGTTTGCGGAGCGGATAAGGGATGGTGAGACGGAATAACTGATAGTGGACACATGAGTATTTAGTTAATTCTTTATTAATAAAACGTAATTTATTATTAGTCAGTTGTAAGCATGTGCTTATGGCTCTATTGCTAGAGACGGTCTGGGATAGACAGGCTGGACTACAAATCTCATACATGCCCACTCGGGCTCTTTCCGCGTGGACAGACACGCTCACAGTTTTAGCTTACAAACTACTCAATAGAATGCAGTACAAGTACATATCATCACACGCACCTTATTGGGAATATTGCTAAATTCAATAAACAGTTTCTAAAAATAGCTTATATTCATTGTATAATATTAATTCATTTTTACGCACAATATTTAAAGTATTTATAACTTCATCCTAAATTTAGTAAGAAAGCCTTCTTCAGCCAAAGTACGTGGAGGTTTCCAAAAGTAATGCAAAAAATATTTCTCAAGCTGTGTATCGAAAACGATAAGAGGATCTGTAAGTCTGATTAGTCGCACGTATAACCCAGGTTAAAAAGTACATATATCATTTTCAGTTATGAACATTTGTGCAATAGTGCAAGAGCAGAAGAGTCAAACACAATCGGTACGATTTTCAAGATTCTTAAACAATGATTTTTTTCGACCTCTGCATTTTTCATAGGAATTATTTACAACCCAAATCATGGCATGCAGTTGATTTGTGATCGTCTATAGTATCTATTGTAATGACCATTTGATTTTTAGAAAGAATCTACTTGACAGACGAAACAGGAATTTGACTTGCAACCTCGTGCACCCGATTTTTTGCAAGTTTTTTACTCAGTATTTTTGATGGTTCCATTAAAACTACATTATACCTTTGGAATATTATTGGCAATATGTGTCATAAAGCCCATTAACTGCTGATCAATTCAGCGTATTTGGTTTGCTATTATTCTTATTTGGTTCCCAAAAATAACGCCAGACATTTCTGTAACCTTCCAAAAACCGGTTAGTCGGATTGTCTTCTAAATTGAATGTTTCTCGTAGGTTCCGTAAAGAAAAAGAGCAGAATGCACCAGCAGCGGATTCTCGAAGACTCAAGGATTAAGTAATACATAATCTTTCTTATCGGACTATGTAGGTTTACTACACAGCTCCATTTGAAGTTTTGTAACACGAAAAACGGCCCTCTGAAAAAGGATGAAATATTCATACTAGATTTTTAACTTTTCATAGCTCCATGAATAGAGAAGCTACGCATGTGATATTTTGAATAGATAATTGGTAACTACTACCCTAACAACCTGCAAGATTTCAGAACTCTCAAGGTTCACATAAAAAAATCGCATACGATAAAGTTATTTGCATTACTTTTGGAAAACTCCACGTATTAATGACGTGTATTCCAATTAGGAAGAGCATATTTGCTGCATTCTTAGGCAAAACTTTTGTTGCACATGATAGATGTAGTCCACAGGCTTTGTTATTTACATACGAACATAGTATATTTACGAAATAAAACTGTTCATATTACGTAATGAATACGTTTTGTATCGTATGTAATTTTTAACAACAACGCTTTCCAGTTTTGGTCTTTTTGGAAACATTTTGGAGACAAAAGTTTTTTAGTCAATTTTCAATTCACGATCATAGAGCATTGAATTTTTTCACGGTGAATCTTAATTCGCGGTCTCTGGTCTCTGCCAAACGAGCAATAAACGAATGCTGTTAGCAATTATGTACTCTTTCAATATGTCTTTTCAGACCGCATTTTCTTGCAAAAGCGGATGTACAGTTTTGGCAACCAAGTGGCTTCTCTTGAATATGTGCTCTTATGTGACCTTGTACACTACGCAAAGTCGATAAACGTTTCCCACAAAAGATGCACTGGTACAGCTTTTCCAATGTATGAATTCTCATATGAGCATTTCGGTCAGCAATTGCAAAAAAGTTCGTTTTACACAGGTAACACTGATGCCGGTTCTCTTTTTTGTGAACTCTGGCTACGTGCACAAGTAATTTGTTTTCGTGTGCAAAAACTAAATCGCACTGATGACACGAGTAATGTTTTTCCCGGATGTGAGTAAGTATATGAGTTTCCAATGATCGGTAAACTGGTGTTACGTGATTCACTTTTTTATAAATAAATTATAATTCGTAGAATCACTATCTTCTTGTCAGGTTTCATTCAATACGAAATATATAAAGTAGGTTATCATGTTTTGTGAGAGGTCCCGTTATCTGAACGCTCGAAGCAAGAATGAATGAATGCAACAAAGTTGCTAAGTAGGTTAAGACCACGATGAAATTGTACTAGGGCAAAAAGGTAGTTCACGGTAAATGTCTAGGTTAAAGTAAAGTAGGACTTAAGGTAATAATAATACGTCATTTGTAAATAACGGTATTCACCTCCTTTACTCCCGTACTCCCTCTCCCTATATATACCTCCCCGAAAAATATTAATAAACAGAAGAGTTTTATACTTGACGAAGTACGTTTGTATTATCTCTTGTCGAAGATATTTATTTAGCATACAAAATACATACGGGTCCTAACAAATGGAGGCACGCACCTCGCTTACTCTCCTCCTGTTTTAGTGTTTCGTTTCCGATTGCTCCCTGGGAACCTGGGACGTTCCCATCTCCTCAGAAATCGTAAGGAATTTTTGTTTTTTTTCTCTACCTTGTACTGTCGTCACTCTTCTCTGTAGGTTTCGCAAGTTGTGCTGCGTACCTATACTCATATTCATATTCATTTACACTACAGCATTTTTTTCATAACTATATTGCGGCTTGATCACCCGTTTTTGGTTATCACATAAGGTTCTCGCAAATAAATGTCAAAACGTTTACAAGCCTCGCAATCTCCAGTATCTCGTCGTACTAGAAGTCATAGACGTAGCATTGTGCCACTAGCTGACCCTTCGGAAATCGAAAGACAGGCTTCAAAACGTAGCCGTGTCACAGTTAGAAATCTCCAAGACCAATCCACTATTTTAGTAGCGGACGAACCCGCTATTATAGAGCCCGTTCCACACCCACAATCTGCCATTCCTTTTAACCCCCAAGAAGCAGTTACTCCTGTTGCCTTGACACAATATTTTGGTAGTTTTTTGCAAACTCCTTTACCACTCCCTGATTCTTTAGACGTAGTCTCGCGCCCTCATTCTACTCGACCACCTCCTAGAAATAAATCTCCAGACGAATACATTTTAAGTGATAATTTTAATCCTATTATTGTGCGACCTTACCCTTGGCAGGCTAAGACACCCACATCCAGGCCACCAACGCCACCTCCTAAACCTAAACGTCCTCCTACACCACCCTCACCAATTCCACAATCCGCAAATTCTACTGTTTTTGTTTTTCCGGGTGGTACCGATAACTCACAATATTCTACTCAGACTCGGTCAGATAGACCTCCTACGCCACCACCTCGTCCTGCTACACCAACCTCTCCTAAATCTTTTATCGTTTTGAAAACTAAAGTTTTTACTACCTCCACTTTACCAAAAACACCGCCACCAAAAATGGCTACTACAGTGATTATACCTCCTTCCCCCGACAATTTACGGTTTGACGGAATTGGCAATGTCCATCATTTCCTCGAAAAATTTGAACTGACTTGTGACGATTTTTCTTGGTCTACTGATGCGACAAAGGGGAAGAAGATGATGTTATTTTTGAAGGATGCAGCTCTTGATTGCTATAAAACTTATCTTTCTAAAGTGGCTAACGAAAATAAATGTTTATCTAGCGAAGTTTGGGACACCGCTAAGGCAAAGAAACCTGCTACTTATGCTGCATTGCGTGAATATTTGGTGAAAGCATTTGCTAACAAAGAAACCCCCGAAGCATTAGAACGCCTTTTATCTGAAAATTTATATACTAAATGTGATAGCCCAGGCGAATACGTCTACAGCCAATTGGCATTAATGCGTAAATTAGATGCAGAAATGCCACCCACTCGGCAGGTTCGCTATTTGATTCGCGCATTACCCCCTGCGCTGGCTAAAGACATTTATTTGCAAGAACCTGCAGACGCTGATAGTGTTCTACGAAAACTGGAGCAATACGAAAAGTATAGGGACATTGTTGGCAAGAAAGAAAGTAACAGTATTGAACTTGAGCCATTGATGAAAGTAATTCAGGACATTAAGCATGATTTGAATACGGTTATGAATAAACCAAGTACTAGTACTCCACAAGGGCATGATGAAAAAGGGAAACAAAGTGTTAATAATTTTGGGCATAATAATAATAACAGGAACTTTCGTAATAATCGAGGTAATTTCAGAGGCAGAAATTTTCGAGGAAACCAGAGAGGCAACAATTATCGTAGAAATAATAATCGTGGATTTAATAATCGTGCATCGGGCAACCCCATTGTTATTAACGTGCCC
Source organism: Entomobrya proxima (assembly GCA_029691765.1). Taxonomy (NCBI): domain Eukaryota; kingdom Metazoa; phylum Arthropoda; class Collembola; order Entomobryomorpha; family Entomobryidae; genus Entomobrya; species Entomobrya proxima. The sequence continues at coordinate 46,565,584 of CM056173.1, read as the reverse complement.
TCCGCACAGCCTGCACAACCTACCCAACGTGGTAGAGGCTTTAATAATAATCGAGGTAGAGGCGGATTTAGAGGCTATGGTCGCAATAATTATAACGGACCCAGAAATAATAATAACGCTCAAGGCGGTCACGCATCTGGCGTACAATGCTATAATTGTAATTTATACGGACACATGTCCCGTTATTGCCCTTATAAACAGGAAAACTAAATGAGGTCAGTGTGTATGAAGGGGTACCACTGGCTATGAGCCCGCACGAGGTTTGTAGTGTCTATGAACCGAAATTTGCAAAACCCTTATTGTTTATTATATTACATGTTAACAGCATACCTACAGTTACGCTACTTGATACAGGCGCTACGTGTTCTGCCATTAGCTCTGATTTTCATAATTTACAGAAACAATCATGCAACGCCGTTTTTACATCCCTTATTGGTAAATTGCACGTTACTGAATGCAGTCGCATTAATATAGATATGGGCAGAAAGGTTATATCTCATTTTGTATATGTTGTTAATAATATGAATCGTCCATTGTTACTAGGTAACGACTTTTTAGTTGCCCATCAACCTGTTATAGATTTTGCAAACTCTAAAATTATGTTCTCATCTGAAGTTACATTGCCATTATTTTTCTCAGAAGCCCAAGCCTACGACGCATTATACAAACGTCATCATAACATCAGTCACAAAAGCAAGCACGGAATTCCTGTTACAATATCTCGCTCTACTTCTCTCAATCCAATCTCATATACATCAGTTCCTGTTACTACCTTACAATGTAATACTGAGGACATATATCTATTTGAACCTGCACCACACGTTCTTTATAAACATTATGCCTTAACTCCAAACATTCTAGTTTCTGGCATACATTTAGAACATGTCCCTCTTCTGAATACTACGCATCATGAGATTATGCTGCACACTGATACATGTATAGGACATCTTGTACCAGTTAATGAGATATATGAAGTAGTTCAAACTGAACAGGAATCAAACACTCGTACTCCTCGTGATCTTACTAACGAAGAGCTTGCATCACTTAACATTAACCCAGAACTCTCCACCACAGAACAAGACCAACTTCGTTCGTTGTTACGACAATACGGAGACGTTTTTTGCTTTAGCTCTACTGAGCTTGGTCGATATACTGGTGAATATCCTTTGGGGAAAAAGGTGCATATCCCTATTATACCACAAGATCACCCACCTATTCATATAAAACCTTTTCAACATTCCATCACTGAGAAAATGGCTATAGAGCAAGAAATTCAAAAGTTACTTCAAATGAAAATAATAAGGCGATCCAACTCCCCATGGAGCGCACCCGTTTTATTAGTTCGTAGAAAAGACGATGTTACTAGGCCTCGGCTTTGCGTCTCCTATGTAGCATTGAATAAGATCATACCTAATGACGCTTTTCCTTTGCCAGACATACAAGAAATATTCCAAATTTTAAAAGACGTTCGTTATTTTTCCAATTTCGATTTAACCTCATCATTTCATTTATTAGAATTGGATGATGAGAGCATCCCTAAAACCGCATTTACTGCCGGTAATGGCCATTACGAATATTTACGTCTTCCATTTGGGTTAAAAATTAGCCCATCCGTATTTGCAAGATTAATGAAATTTTTATTTGATGACTTATTATATAAAGGTTTTTATATTTACGTTGACGACATTTTGTTATATTCGAAAGATTTCAACGCACATTTAGATTTGATAAAGAAATTATTAGATCGTTTAAGATCTGTGAATTTTACGTTGCGCGCATCTAAATGCAAAATTGCATTCCATGAACTTGAGCTTTTAGGTTTTGTTGTAAGCTCTGAAGGTGTAAAGCCGAATCCAAAAAATGTAGCTGCAGTGGTGCAAATGCCCCGTCCTCACAACGTTAAGCTTGTAAAAAGTTTTCTTGGGGCTTGCTCTTTCTACCGTAAATTCATTAAGAATTTTAGTGAGATTGCTCGTCCTTTGAATGACCTAACTAAACACAGTACTCCGTTTGTATGGTCTGATAAATGTGAAGAGTCCTTTCGCATCCTTAAACATAAACTGACTACACCACCCATACTTGCTCAGTTTGATCCATCCCGTCCTGTAGAAATTCATTCAGATAGTAGCAATTATAGCCTCGGCGCTTGTTTACTCCAACGCGATGATAACGATACGCCTCGTGTTATCGCGTATGCTTCTCGTGTTCTTAACGGAGCAGAACGCAATTACTCCACTACACACAAAGAAGCATTAGCAAGTATATGGGCAATAAACATGTGGCGTGCTTACACATACGGCAATAAAGTAAAACTTGTAGTAGATCATCACAGTTTATGTTCTTTGCTAAAGATGACCACTCCACGCTCTGCACGTATAGCACGTTGGCTTACTTCTCTCATGGATTGTGATTTTTCAATTCACTATGCTAAAGGCAAAAAACACGTCTTAGCAGATTGCTGTTCTCGCAACATTGCTGAGTTCCAACATCCAAACTTTGACAAAGAAGGGTATGATAACGTGAAAGAGATTTTAGCACCTAACACTGAAGCTGTATTTAATATACAACATGTACATTTTCGGGACTCATTTCATGAAGCACAAGTACAAGACGAATTTTGCGGTCCTATTTACCTACGTGTAAATTCTCTTCCCCATAAAATAGATCCTCCTTTTCGTATTCTTAACAACATTTTATATTATATATTCGGCAACCAACTTAAGCTTGTAGTACCTAGTATATATAGAAGTTCTTTTATCTCCGCATTTCATGATCCTCCTAATATTGGCCATTGTGGCATACATAAGACTTTTGCTCGATTAAATACCCGTTTTTATTGGCCATCTCTTTATCAAGATGTAACAAAGTATGTAAAATCATGTGAATCATGCGCAAAAAATAAGCCATACACTCACAAAAAAGCCGGTCTCTTAATACCCCATGAGATTCCTTTCCCATTTCAAAAAATATATTTAGATTTTATTGGGCCATTACCCTTAAGTACTCCCGGCCAATACAATCATATTGCAGTTGCTATAGATGCTGCCACTAGATTCGTCATAGCTGAACCTATGCGCACTCCTACTTCTAAATTGCTTGCTAATTTCTTGCTTCATAAAATTATACACGTTCATGGCACACCTTTGCATGTTGTCATGGACAATCAGTCGTGTAACCGTTCTGCTTTAATCAATGAACTTTGTAACCAATTGGGGACTTCCCCTGTTTTTACTTCTCCTTATAGCAAAAGTGGTAATAGTCCTGTCGAAAGAGTTAATCAAACTATCGAAATGGCTATTAAGCATTATGTTAACCAGCGTAGCAAAGATTGGGCTCTTTATCTTCCAGCTTGTGTTTTCGCTATTAATACCTCCATACACTCCTCCTCTGAACATTCTCCCTTTTATCTCTGTTATGGTCGGCAGCCTCTTTTCCCTAATGACTTACGTTTACCCTTGCTTAACTCTTTTAATGATCAACACCTCCGGATACTGCAAAATGTCCGTGAGACGTCCTCCGCACTCATCTTACGTAACCAAGACAAGGTGACTGATAGGTATAACCAGACACGTGCGGATAAAGATTATTCTGTCGGTGATCGGGTTTTCGTTTCATTTCCTAACCTCGCACTTGTTGGAGCCTCCCATAAATTGAGTCCAAAGTTCTCTGGACCATTTACGGTTGTTAAAACATTGCCTAAACTCAACGTTCTGGTCCGAGCGGATCATCCAACAGCTATTCCTATCCGAGCCCATATCAACAGATTGAAACCCTATCTGGATCGTCCTCTTCACCTTCAAGTACCTACGGACGCTGCTCCTATAAAACCGGCCACCCCTCTCGATGCTACAACCACTTCACGGTCTAATCACTCCTACAATACACGCTCCCGTGTTCATTTGTCTTGAATATTGTCCGTACCAATACGCTCCCTTTGGTAACCTTAATTATATTCAGTTATGTTTTCGTTATTTGTTGTTTTTGTAGTTCCATGTCAAGCGTTGCTGTCGTTCTCTTCCACTCCTCCTCCCCTCAACTACACCTTTCTGGTATCCCATGGCCTCATCTTGGAAGATGAAGGGAGTCAACCAAACATTTATACGGCTACTACTCCATTATTACTTACACACCAATTCTCATTTTTAAACCCTACCAATTATCATCATATTCTTTACCGTCGCGCATGTCAAGACGCTAAATTACGGGTTAATTCTACTGATTATGCTTCTTGTCTTTTAGAGCCGGAAATAAGTCAGCTTGTACTGTATTTGGAAACCAGAATTGATCTTCTCAAACACGCCCTTACCACCGTTGATTATGATGTGCATTCGTCAGTGAATTTTACGCACGACCAAGGCAACCTCCCTAGTGGCCACTCTCGACAAGGAAGACAATTACTTGTGGGCGCCGTTGGTTCGTATATAGGTTATAAGATTTATGACTTTTTTCATAGCGGAGCAGACTCGTCTGCCGTTTATAAAACTTTAACAGCAGGTCTTGATCATGTTCAGAAGGGCCTTGTAAGTCAAGGTCAAGCTATCCTTAACTTGGCTGAAGTAGATAATAAAAAGTTTGATAATTTGATTCAAAAATTTAATAGCTTGGTCTCCGTCGCGGAGTTACAAAATCACCGTGAGGAAGTTCATTTTCGCAATCTGAACTTTGGAAATTTACGTTTATATCTTATTATTGCCAATCTATGGCGTGATGTTGCTCAGTTAGTAGACCTGCAAGTATACGCTTCAGTTCTTATTGACTGTCGTCATCATCGTCTGCCACTGGCAATAATAAACCTTGAACTTCTAAGACACGAATTGCTAATTTTACAACAAAAGTTAGCCATTCGTAATTACGATTTAATATTTAAACCCGATAACCTTTCTCCATATTATCACCATTCCCTTGTAAAATGTCAAATCAATACAAAAAATAATACAATACATATAGTACTTAATGTTCCCATAAAAGAAAGAGAAACTACATATAAAATAATTACTGGTAGATCTGTACCTTTTATGTATAATAATTCTGTGTGTAGTCACACTATTGAAGAATTTAGGATTATGGTTAAAAATAACGAATATAACATAATTAGTAGTTCTCATGCGTACTCCTGTACCCCCGATAATGATTTATGTATGTATGAACAATTTTATACAAGTGGTAATTTTAACAAAAAATATGATTGTCTTCGAGCGCTTCTAACGGGAACCAATCATTCAGGATTATTAGATTTTTGTAACTTTGAGTGTAGAGATATGGAACCTGATTATCCTATCATCACGAAATTATCCGACCGATATTATGCCCTTACAAACGTACCAGCCTCAACAACCATCAGGTGTTATGCATCACACCCCTTTACGGAATCATCATTGTTAACGCAGCGTCACATCCACGGTAATCCTCATCCTCCCGGAACTTTTATTCTTAGACTTGATTGTTTTTGTGAACTATATTTATCACCTACACAAAGAATAAGACCACCTGTTCTATGTAAATACGTTCGTGGAGATAGTCTGACCTCCCCTTTGAAGGTTGTCATTCCAACTAGATGGTCTCATGAAAATTATTCAACGCTTCCGCTCCCAACCATTGATCAGCTTTTCACCAGTAATTCACATGCACAGTATGAACATTTATTTGTGACAAAACAAGTGCATCTAGACATTGGAAAAATCAACCATCTTGCTAATTTTACAACCATGGAGTTACCCAACTATCAAAAGTTGACGGGTCATCTAATCACTTACCATGAAACATACTTATTATACCTTGAATTAATTTGGAATATAATTTTAACAGTTATGGTTTTCTCCCTTTGGTGCAAACATAATAATTTTGCTCTCAGGATGCCAATGCAGCTTCCATTATTATCACCATTACTTCCTAGAGTCCATGGAATCACGGATGAACAGATTATGCATAAAATTTATGTTCTTTTGATCACTATTGGCGTGCTGGACCTCATGGTAATGAGTTGTTGTATTATCTTGCTGTTCTTTTATTTCAAAAGACGATGGACTCGTTCGGCTCCAGGCTGTGAATTCGTGTCTCATGGAAATCATGCAACTGACAACACTCCATACCTACCAATGCGAGAAATATCAGCTACAGCACCTAATCCAACTCCATCTCCCCCACAAACGGATCCTGAAAAACATGCAAAATGGCCCATTCCCCTAAGTGATCACGGACAATATATTCAGGATAGAGCCTACCGAATGTTTGGTAAAAATGACGCAGGAAGTTCATGCTCCACTTTCACCTCCAAATTTGGGACTCATCAATCAAGATCGTAATTACACATTTATTTTGAATTCGTTTGATTTTTACAAATTGTGGACTGCTACATCATTTATCACACTGCCACCGCCCACTGTTACAATGTGATACTCGTGTCATTTTTTAAACTTTATGAACAAACACAAAGGAATACATACATTATATGTGCACATATTGGACAACAATTCTCTTACAATAAATTTAGTCCCCCGGCAAACATTGTAGGAAATATATGATGGACAACTGTTTGAATATCCCTGACGGTTTTCTTCATTATCTCCGCCTGTCTCGCTCGGAAAGCCTGCCACGCCGCTCTAATCATCCTCATCTTTTCGAGCACACTAGCCGAAAGGACCCTCACTTCTCTCTCTGCCATTTCAAGTACTGGACTTGGACGTGCCTTTGGCCTAATGGTCGAGGGCTCCTGATCATGGCGAAACTCGTTGGCTGAATTGTCAAACGGCATCAACGGGCGTGGTGGAATCAACCTCCCAGCTAACACATCTTTTAAAAATAGTTCGCCAGCTGTAAAACCAACAACACATGAATCAAAATTCGCCTCAGTTTCTCCAATATTTCTTCGACCGTTCTATTAACTTTCAATTATTGCTTCAAATGTGTTTTTCATTTGTTTACTTACGTCTATGATGTGTGATGTTTCCAGCCCTGTATGTTTTTGGCAGAAACCTTCTCGTACAATCCTGCACGTGAATGATGTAATGGATCACTACCACGGTTTGATTTAGTAGTGGGAAGGCCCTACACCCAGTTCCAGATACCGGGTATATAACGTACATTTGTGGACCCGAGACGCACTGACGACATTCCAATTGAAGGTCCCACGACAATATATCCCCTGCAGTTGGTCCATCCCACGCGGAGCCCCCCAACACCAAACCTGCAACGACAATGATGAATTTTATTCGTCCGTCCATTACGACCAGGCAGCAGTATGTAGTTCTTATAAAAGTGATGTTCAGTGTTCCGTGATTATTTTAACTTTGGATATTCTACCTTATTCCGGCAAATCCATTTATATACTCCGCTTTAGCTCCAATGTCCCTTTTCGTCACCACTCGTTTAAGTCGTGCACTATGCACTATGCAAAAATAACCCATCTTCACAATATCTATTTTACACATACGCCGACGATCAAATATTCTTTCCACAAAAACAACTTTAATTAACTTTAATCAAAGTTTAGTAAATCATTATTTTGGAATCAGGATCACAATTCACCTTACTCACCTGGAAACTGCTGATTCTGCATCTTCCTCATCCACTCTGACTACCACCACCTAACTGCAATGCAAAAGTGGACTTTTGCTTCTTCAATTGGGAAAGCTGTTACGTGATTCACTTTTTTATAAATAAATTATAATTCGTAGAATCACTATCTTCTTGTCAGGTTTCATTCAATACGAAATATATAAAGTAGGTTATCATGTTTTGTGAGAGGTCCCGTTATCTGAACGCTCGAAGCAAGAATGAATGAATGCAACAAAGTTGCTAAGTAGGTTAAGACCACGATGAAATTGTACTAGGGCAAAAAGGTAGTTCACGGTAAATGTCTAGGTTAAAGTAAAGTAGGACTTAAGGTAATAATAATACGTCATTTGTAAATAACGGTATTCACCTCCTTTACTCCCGTACTCCCTCTCCCTATATATACCTCCCCGAAAAATATTAATAAACAGAAGAGTTTTATACTTGACGAAGTACGTTTGTATTATCTCTTGTCGAAGATATTTATTTAGCATACAAAATACATACGGGTCCTAACACTGGATATTGCACGTTGCAAAATATGCACTTGTGTGGCTTTTCTTGAGTATGTGTTTGTAAATGTGTATTCCTATTCGCAAGAAAAGAAAACCGTTTTAGGCATAAGCTGCATTGAAAAGGCTTTTCTTTGAAATGAACAGATATTCTGTGTTGTTCCAAACTTCCCTTTTGTGTAAACGTCCTCGTGCACATATCGCAAGAATGCAGTTTCCAATTTTGCAAATGAGTTTGCAAATGTATTTGCAAAACGTCGTTGCGGGCAAACAGTTTTGAGCAAATGGCACACTTGTGTTTTTTCTGGTGTGTTTTTGAATGTCTGTGTAACGAGCTGGAACTGGTGTATGTCATTGCACACTTTCCACATTGAAAAAGTTCACCTTTTCTTGAGTATGCACCTTGCGAATGTGGTCTTCCAAATTACATTTTCTTTTAAATTTTCCGTCACAATAGCTGCATTCAAAGGAGTAGGCATTCGAATGTACAAGAGCATGTTGGTCTAGTATTCGTTTCCACTTGGAAGCAAAAGGGCATTGGGAACACTTAAATGGACGTTGATTGGAATGAAGACGCATATGGTCTAGCAAATTAGTTTGGTTGTTGAATGATTTGTCGCATTTTGCACAATTAATAGGTCTTTCTTTAGTACGTGTACTTATGTGTCTAAAAAGTTGGTCTTTTTGTCTTATTGCTTTCTCGCAAAAGACGCACTGAAACAGTTTTGGTGAAGTGCGAACATTTGCCATTTTGCTTTCAATTGTGCGGAGTATTTTATTTTTTGAACACAAATTCACAGAGAGCGGGAGTGGTTGAAAGTTTTTCGTGACTGGAAGTTACGTACTTTTACAACAAACTGGAAAAAATTTAAGTAATATTTGCAAAAATAATATCAACACAAATAAAATTGTACGCGCAATGGATTGTGCGTTTAGACCGCTCACTTCCCTACGAGACTTTCTTACTACTTTGGTAACCATGCAGCAAATGTTTCTTATTACCAGTAACAAGCTGAACGTATGCAAGTGGAAAAATGTTTGTCAATCCAAACAGTAACAAGCCAGTAAAACACAAATCGGTTTCCCTGCATCTAAACCGTAGCAATTACTTTAAAGTTACAAAAGGTACGACGTCGCTCTCACACACATTTCTCATTTTTTCATAATAGCTGCGTCCAATTGATAGGCCTGTTTTCTCAATTATGAGATGCTTTGTGCTTGCGTAGCAAACTTGAACTGGTGTATCCACTACGGCACGTTTCACTTTAAAAAGTCTTTCCTTTGAGAGCAATTTACGTGTGTGGTTTTTGTCTGAAATTTTGTTTTGGCTTTTATCACATCAACGACTATGAAATTTGAGTAAATTAGAGTGGTTATGAAACTGAATAGTTTTTGTGTGGTAAAACAATAGCAAAATCAGATAGACTTGTACTTTGCTCTGAATTTTTATTATGGCTTGAATTCGTAATGTGAAATTATATATATACAAACAAATAATCAATAAGAAAATTATATATGATTCCTTCTTGTTATTGTGGTTTTTGAAACTTTCGTTAACTTTGTGAAAGCTTGTGGAGCTCTCTTTTGGAAATTTTTTAAAATGATTACCGGAAATATAATTTTTCAAATTAGGAAACCAAGATAAGTAGCAGTTTTGTGTGTCCAATTATATTGTGTTCTACTTTAAAAATCCATTTTATCCGTGCCATTATGACGACTTGTATGATGAATACTTTCTGACTGTTTGTAAAGCATGAAAAAACGAAATCAGACTACTATACTAACGCATTATTTCTGGTAATTGTCTTGCGATATACGATATTTATGACATCGAAAAAGGTAATTTTCTCCCTTTTCTTGGTTAAAGACATGCCAACGTACCTAAGGTATGCCCCTGTAATTATCCAGGCTCATGGATGCTCGACTTGCAGGTAAACAGCCTTTTCATGTTTCTGCCCAGCTATATATTTATCATAGTGACTGAAATCCAGTGCATTTAACCTAAGAGTTTGATGATACGGTAGATCATTTCGGAAAAAGATTTTTTGAATAGCAGTATTTGTTCGTTTGTTGATCACGCAGTTTTTTATACAAAACTCTGGTTGTGGTTTTAGTAAACTACATACTCAGTTGTTAAAATGAAAAAGGGAATAAAATTGTATTGCCGCTTAGGAAAGCAATTTGCTTTCATAACCAAAGTATGCTTCACCAAAAGAACATTTTTTTTCTTTTCTTGGCGCTTCATTTTTAGTGCAGTAGACAAGACAATAGTAGATATTAAAACCCAATAAAATAACAAAATGTGGTATCAGGTTCTTTTCCATTGAAATCACGGAGAATGAATAGAGCAACATAGTGTGTGGTTCTTCTGCCGGCTGAGAACAACACTCAAGAATATTTTGTGGGATGAAAAGGCAATTCGAACTGTTGCTCAACAAAGGTTAAAAAGATCTGTCGCGCAAGATGTTAGAAGTGCATATACTTTGCTACCCCAACAAGGAATTTATATCCAGGTAAAAGAAAAAAAAACTTTCATTTGCTACACTATGCAACCCACATACCTATATATACTTTGACGCTCCCAGAAAGGAAAAAGTGCTCGTAATGTACTTCTATAGGAAAAATGCAGCCGCTCAAAAACTCTGTACTGGACAAAAATTCTTTGTATTACAAAAGTTCAAGGAAACCTAAGCCAGAACTTAGTGTACTGGCTTCTCAGCTTTGCATATAATTCAAAAGTTGTTGCTCGTCTTAATAATTTGTCAGTAGGAAAGCCACTTTAAAACTTTTTGAAATAAATATTTTATAAAGTTTTTGGTTCAATAATTATTAAAATGGCCAATCAAAACAGAGTTCCGTGTAGCTATCGTTTTTTGCTCTTCTTACAGGCATATATGACCTGGTAAATGCAATTTATTACATTTTCACAAACTTGAAATATCTTAACACTATCTAGAATAATTTCATATATATTTTTCTAGTTTGTAGTGTGTCTTAGTTTCTACGCACTTCTTCTTTTGTTATCCATACTGAACAACTTCCTGCCGGATTCCAAAGGCGAAACAACCCTTGAGGGTCACTGGCTTGTGTTTCTATTTATCAAGTATCCTTTCAACGGAGATAGAGGTTTCCAGGATTGGGGTATTGCGTTGGCAATTGCAGTGGAACAAATCATCATTTTGGTTTTTTGTTTGTGGAGAATTTTTCAAACATTTAGGATGTAAATTGCAAAAACTGTTCTGGTATTTTTTTAAAAACCTGCACAACATTTAATTAATTCACACATTTTAAAACGTTTTTCAGAACATTACCTGGAATGAATGGGAGCAGATTACACGGGTGTGGCTTATTCTAGAATGTTTGTTGTTTGTCGGCGAACTTTTGGTGTTGTTACTAATTCACTTCGACATTTACCTTAAAAGCAACCACCAGGACAAGAACTTGTGGACCATTGCTGTTCGAATGACTACTGCTATTCTCGTCCATTTTATTCGCCTAGGAATTCGAAATGGGTTAAATGCTTGTTGCCGCAGGCCGACCAGCACCAGTGATGTGTAAACGATTCAAATTTGTGTTAACGTAATTGATTTTGTTTGCTTGAGATCGTGTTTAACTTTAATGGGTAAATTTTCATTTCAACATAAATTTAGCTTTTAAAACACGTATTTCTATTTATTAATTCACTTTATATACCAGAGATTTTACGGCTTTTCTTTAAAATTTGAATGAAATGTTTTCAATATCTATTATTTAATATAGTTTCAGCCTTTATTATTTAGGTAAGTATTTTGCATTATCATCTTAAGAAATTAAGTTTGCATAATGGAATGAATTTTATAATAATACTTTAGAAGAAATGTTTGTACCACTGTTTCTACTATTTTGCTGGTAAGCATTAGTTTAAATTAGCAGAGTATATTGAAGCTCTAATGACAAGAAATACTTGTAATGTTTATAATGATTCAAAAAAACTTGAAATATCAATGTATATGCATGTAATGAAATCTTCGTTTTGCAAATGCTGCGGCTGGAAATTGATATTTTCCATAACTAGTGCACAAAGAAATACTCTTCTAAAAGAGTTTGATACAATAAAGTGGATTTAATTTTGAACAAACTTAAAGGAAATGGAAGTAATGATATTTTTTATGTTTTGATGTCGTTTGTTGCAGCTTTAGTATCAGCGCCTTGCGTCTTAAAAGTTTGAAAAAGTCAGAATCCAAGTTAATTAACACACTTTTATTACTACACGATTCAAAATAGTTGAATACAGTTGCAATGGAACAGGAATTGTATAAACACAATTTCCGCATAGTGTTTGCTGGCATCACTTGATTACTTGTAACATACCCATGATATTCCGTGACTGTTTATTGTATACATTGTTCAATAGCAAAGCATACCAAATTACGGCAATAAAAATAAGTTCTTATGTGGCTGGTTTTGTGGATTTAAAAACAATTTTCTATGCGTAAAAATTGGCATTATTACTTATAAAATGTATACATTTTCACGCATTATCCCAGCAACTCACATAGTATTGGCTATCAAGCTTTAGTTGGTTACAAAAATACTGGAGTATTTGAAGTGTTCATCTTTGCGTTGGGACCCCTACTAAAGTCAAATCTCTTGCTGTATACCGTTTTGTATGATTGAGTTTTAGCTAGAGTTGGAAGAAGAGGCTAATGCACTACACTTGAGTGTGCAATTGAGCTGAACCACAAGTAATAGCATGATACTGCCAAACGTTTGACAAGTTGTATGTGCTCTCTTGAAATACACGTGTGAGGCATGTGTTTCCAATGAAGCAGGATAAATACACAATAGAAAAGCCTTTACAAACAATATAAATATTGCGACAGGATGATATTTACCAAAGAATAGAAATGCAAGCAAAAAACGCCAATAAATAGACATTGCTTTGATAATGGTATTTTATTAAAACATTATGTGGTAATCAAATGTAATCGACGTTGCACTTTTACACTAAATATTCAAATGCAAAATCTTATATTTATGAGCCTTTTTTCAATTTCTATCTCGACAAATTTCATTTTAGTATAAAAGTACCTGCAATATTACAGGGTATGATAAGATGGTACACGTATGGTTCAATCAGGAATGAATTTCAACAGTATAATTTCGCTTAACATGTTACCTATTTTTCTAATTATAGCAAACCAAAAGAACATGGGTATGAGGTAATATTTTTGTAAATCACAACAAAGAAACAAGAAATTACAGTTTCTTCAAAGTTACAGATTTTAAAATTCAATTTTTAAAAAGCAATTGGTCAGTAAAAGAACTGTAATTTATCTTTTTAAATGCAACTAGAAATGAGCTTAGACCTTTATTTCAAATTAATTTGCGTTTTTGTAAAACACTCCATTTTCTTACCCCCATTGCAACAATATAATTAGCTCGGAGAGACGCCGTAACGTAACAGGACCATAGGTCAAAAGGACTTTGGACTTGATCGAATACAAGCAACCAAACCAGTTACAAAATAGAGAATACAAAATGCAGCAAACAAAAAAATTATGTATTTGTAGGAATACCTCAACAGGTAGGAGAGCAAAAACGCCCTTTGTGTCATTTTCTGAAGCTAAATTGCACTCCATTCTGCTGGTGTTTATTTCCACTGCGTTGCGCTTGTGATGCTAAATAAGAACTGCTGCTGCTGCTGTCCAGCTAGCGTTTGATTCATTCAAAAATATGGCCAAGCACCACAAAGTTTGTTAAACAAGCTCACAATCAGTCAGATTTTCAGCTGTATTTAGTGACTGGTTTAGTGGTTTAGTGACTGACGATTAGTGGTTTTTGTACTTTGACCCACACTTAAAATATGCCACTCTGATGAACCAGAGACTGTCTTAAAAAATGATAATTGAGTTTCGTATTGGCAATGTTCTTCGTAACAGATCCAGTGAAATGGATTTGATCATAATTGAGGTGAATAAAATGACCTCTAGCTATCAATGGCAATTTTTGCATTTAACGAAAACTGCAAGAAAAGTAATTATGCAGTACAAGTGTTTAATGTTTATAAATCAGGCCAAACAACATATGTTGCTGGGTTTGGCTCTCCATTTATTCCTCTACGGTGACCCGTTGTGTTCTCATTGAGTCAGTACCACTGATACGAAATTAAGCTGGGTTTGAATAAATTTGTTAAAATTATACGCAATAATACCTAATTATCTTCTAGGCTAGGGATTGGTGTAATTTTAAAGCTGGAACTCAACTGGTATGGTTTATTCGTGGGAATTACATGATAACATAGAGACATTAGGGATCTCAAAAATGTTGAACTTCTATACTATTTACTTGATCCCTGGTATATATGAATATTCCCATTCATTCAAGAAAACAGCGTTATCAAATTAATAATTTCATTCAAAACAACACAGAGGAACACAATCGTGTTATACAGAAATATGATTGCAGGGAAATGTGTTCGTAGTAGTTTCCGGTAAAATTGGGTAAAATATCAGTTTACCAGATATCACTTCCGTACTGAAACCTGTTTTTCCTGGTCCAAGTGTCCAAAAGTGAAGCATTATAGAAAAAAGAGGCAATTTAATTTATGCAATATTATAGAACACACAGCACAGCATATTAAAAAACTACTGCCGGTCCAGTAAAGCTATTTTATTATCGTAAGAGCAGCTGCAAATAATCTGCTTTCGCAAACCACGTATAACACAAATGCAACAATAATCTATTATCACGCAATTTGCATGCACAGCTGGGAACAAAAACACTGAAGGTCAACTTGACCGCATTAAGAGCAGCAAAAATTTAGGCTAGGTAATTCTAGTGTTGTTTTGGTACAGGTCCAGGCGATTGTATGCGCTAATTAATGGTGCATCAGAAAGCTGTAAAATACTCTATCTGTAGTGACAATTATGAGCTTGTAACTACTTGACCTCAGCTAACGCCTACTAAACTATTCTGTAAATTAGGTTTGACAAAAAGTGTCCCGTTTTTATCACATATACAACCATACATAGTCATATATAACGATTTTTGGAAATTAAAACTAGAATAAATAAAAATCCCGTTTTAGCGCAGTTCATCGGGATTTCGGCACATAAAGCAAAAAATGTTTATACGTTTGTGTAACTGGAGAGTATTAGGATAAGTCTACACTAATTTAATTATTTAAAACAAAACTTGAAAAAATTCAAAATGTTGAAATTTGGTCAAGTGTGGCTTAGCTTATCATTTTCCACTATGCGTACGATTTTTTGGATCAAGGTGTCAAGAGGATTTCAGTGCAAATGGCAAAACTACAGACGGGTGGTCATGACGTAATATTGTCACAAATAAGACACAATACTATGACTAATTTATCAAAAAAGTATCAGTCGCAACGTCTTTATCCACAAGGAATAGCGGATCAACATGGCGTTCCGTGATGGTCAAAATTCGAACCCATTTAATTTCGTCATGGGACAACTTGACACCTTTGAACTTGGTGCGGAATATATCCGACACACATTTATGTGTTCAGATTATGCAAAATGTTTGAAATTACAGGATCTTTTAATTTTGCCCCATCACGCGTTCTTTCCCTTTTCTAAAATCTACACATAAATTAAAAGGCTAAAACAGGTTTGCATTTGTAATTACACTTGGTTGGATTGATTGCATGCAATAAACAAATGCTGCTCCACTTCACTTGCAAACAAACTCAGCTTAAGCACTTATCACTTAACAAATGGTAAAGTTAATATTATTTATAAAATGCATTTTGAGCACAAAACATGCACTATTATAAATTTTGTTGTAATTAATGAAATTTGTATACGGGAATAGTGTAGTGATTGTCTCATTACCGGACATCTGCTTGACTAAGGAGAAGTACTGGGTAATTACTTTGTAAAGGAAAACGTTATGCTTATTATGCAAATATTTCATTTATGTGGATGCTTAGGCTGATAGTTTGAATGAAAACAGCAGTTTTGTTTTCTGGTATACTGACATGATATCTGATCTGAAGCCTAACAGTTTGTTGCCCTGTTACCTCTGGTATGTAATAATATTACATGCGTTGCTTGCACTATCCTTACTGCAAACGTTTTTGAGAAATTTCGCTGACGTCTTTCCTTCACATTCAGATTTTGTATATTTAGACAGCTTATCTACACTTTGCAGTTCCACTTCCTTATCATTAACACAACAACTTGTTTGCTGATGAGCATTGACTCATTCCATGCATCGCTTTGCATATAAAAAATTTGCTTAGACCCAGATCTCATCTGCTCGAAAATTAGGCTATCCTGCTTTGTGTTGTAGTTGTACTTTTGCAGTTATGTGGCTGAAGAGAGCACAGCAATAAAATATTTGATAAAGTGTATTGCATTTAGCATTTTTGTAGAGTCTATAGCGTAAGGAATAAGAATACATCGTTGCACGTTCTGACTTGGACTTTGTACCAAAACAAGTATTCTTATATTTAGGGCAGCTTGTGCTACTTTGATTGTCTGGTATCCATCCTTCACTATACATATCTATTCATCACCTGGTACTCCTCGGGATTAGGGGTCACAGCAAGAAGTTAAATTTCAGCACTACTTTTATAATTTGAGATAATAAATTCCTATGTTCTAAAAACAACAAAAACATTTTTAAAATTTGTGAAAGTTTAGTTTTGTGATTTCATTCTATGGTGCTACTCCATTTAGAAATACCGTGTACAAATCTCAAGTAAAAATGTTTTTGTTTCGGCCAAAAAAGTTGATTAGCACTCACCCAAACCATACTAGTATATTTGTGGAGTGGTTGTGACAAAATAATTACCCCAGCAATAAATCAGATTTCAAGCCTAATACTCAAGACATCAACGTATCCTGAACTTTCAGACTTGAATCGGAGAGAAACCAGATAAAACCAAGAACTTTAAGAATGTGGTAGTGCAGCAAAACGCTTGTGGAATATACTGGTTTGAAGCTAACCTAAGGGCACATACTTTCGTAGAAACTATTACCAAAAATCCGCAAAACTATTTTCATTACACGTTTTATTGTGAGTTTGGATTTTACTTATGTTGAAGAACTGTCAAGAATAAACAGTGATTTTATACACAAAATTTTATCTGCTTGTCAAAATTTGCATTTGTGAAAGATTTTGTGATCTTGTAAAAACAATATAATGTTTAACTTTTTTTACAAAATCTAATTTGGATTGGCAAATGAAATTGTGTTAAACACAAACTTAGTAAGTGTGGTAGCTTGTTGCAAATAATAGTAGTTTCAGATAGGTTTCGCTCACTTTTCAAACTGTATCAGGAGATGGGTGCTGAGGGGTGGACTATGACAGGTTTTGAAGAGGATCCAGTGTTTCAAGCAATGAACCTGCTGGGATTTTCTGAAAACTGTCCAAAGGAATTGAGCAATAGAGTAGATATGTTTAATGCTGACAGGGAGATATGTCAGATGATGAAAAATTTAGAATTAAAGATTGTGAAAGAAAAGCAGCAGCAGATTGACAGGTTGGAAGGCCAGCTGAAAAAGGAACGGCAGGAGAAAAATGATTTAGAGGGTAAACTGGTGGGTTATATAACTTTGGTGCATAGAGAGATGGCCAAATTTTTAAGTTTAATTTTAAGTCTGGCTAGGAAAAATATGGAGGTGACTAATGTGCTGATCCTTTGAGAATGAAGAAAATATGATGGAGTTTTTAGGGCTAGTTGGGCAGCTGGGATTGGAATTTGAAAGTGACTTTCAGGAGCTTGGAAGAAGTAAAAAACTAATGCACAAAGTTAATTTAACTCTGGCTGTGGCCAGTCAATCCACGCAAAGTGAAAAGGAGGAAGATACTGAAAATATAGTTCAGGGAAGGAAGGGGTTTGAAAATGAACTGGTACCAGATGATCCCTTGGAAATGGAGCAGATTGGACATAATATTGAGGCAGAAAGGGATAGGGAGCAGGTAAATGAAGTTGTGTGTACACAGAGAACCTTAAGACCACATGGAAGAGACATTTTAAGAAGCCATGCTCACCTTCAAGAATATTATTGCCTGTGCGGAAAACGATACAGATGTGTGTCGTCATTGTATGCACACGTAGTCTTTCGAATATCGTTCCAACTTTGTGTGTGATGTTTGCTCCCAAAGCTTTCCATTGCTCACAAACTTCGGGGACACCAAGTCAAATGCCACGGAATTGATAAGGGTTTTAAAATCACGTGCTCCCAATGTCATCAAGAGTTTCGTTCCCGAGGGGATTACCAACGTCATTTAAAAGCAATCCAGTAAGATTTTTACTGTAATAAACCGTAAGAACTCAAAATTTGTTTTTTGAATCAGTGCTATTTGTGTTTGTTTTGCAGTGGTGGACAAAAGCGGCTTGGGCAAGCTGCTGAGTTGGCATCATACCTTGACAAATTGGGAAACAAGGCTATTGCCAGGAAAAATCTTGGAGCAACATTCAAATGCACAGTCTGCGGGATACGATTTGCCAATTTGTGGGAAATGAATGTGCACAAAGGAACCTTTCATACAGTAAAAGAGGAAATGCAAGTAGGTAAACTAAACAGAATAGGTGATACTGTGACTTTTTTTTTATCCTAAAAGCAGGTAAATCCTTTTTTGTGATTATTTTTTGTTAATTATAGAGTACATGTTAATACCACAAGCAGAACTGTTCAGGCTCAATTTAATGTTTCTGGTAACACTGAAACGTTCGGCGTAATTGATGATGATGGATCTTCTGGAAACTTGGCACCGTCTTACGAAATAAACAAACTTTCTGAAGTTAGGCCTGTCAATGCAGCCGCAAAACAGATTGACTATGAAGAAAGCAGCTGTCACAGTGTGATTTGCCTAAATTGAGCATATGGTATTCACCAAAAATATGCTTTAACTTTTCGTTTTACAAATTTTTGAAATTCAATTGTTTATTTTTTAGTGCTCCACATTTAAAATTAGCTCATGTGTGAGTAACCTAAATTTTTAAGCACTGAGTTTCGACTATAAACAGACATGTTTGAAGTACATATACATGATTTGAGCTTACTAGATAGATAAAGTTATCAGTAGTTAAAAATGTGCATTCCATGAACTTTAAGATATTTTAAAGTTTCAGTGCCATGAAGATTCAATTCTGTTTTCAAAAAGGTTATGTATGTGTTATGAGTTTCAATCTATTAAGTATCCTAGTAATTGCAGATGTGCCTTACAAGGATAGAATTTACATTTATGAAGATGTTATATGATTATTTCTAACTTCTAACTACAAAAAAGTTGATTACTAATTACAAAAGTTAAAGTTATTAGCATTATACTATATGGTACAAAGATAGCGTATATTTGGTTCTTTTTTAAATTTTGGTTGCTGTTATTGCTTAAAAAATTTGAAAACCAAACCTGTTTTGAGAAAGAAATAACACATGCTTGAGGAATATAGATTTGAAGAATATCGTCAGATTTTCAATGATATAGATAATGATTCCTAGACGAAGAATTAAAACAGATAGAAAACGTACTAGTCACCAGCAACCGATATCCTTGAAAACGGCTACAAAAGCAGATTAGAAGAGTTATTGACTACTTTAGCAAGGGACAACAGTCTGATTCGGATGACTTACCACGTTATATTGTACCGTATACCCAAGAACTAACCGACTTTTCACCAACTTCGACTTGTGCTACATGCCTTTTTTCAAAGACTTCAAATGATGTTCTATGATTTTTTGGGCAGAATGAACTTTTGGTACCAAATGTGTCCAAGAGATTTTGAAACACATTTTGGCACTGTCAGTTCAAATTGCCTAAAAAATCTTATATCATATTGAAGTCTTTGAAAAAAGGCATGTAGAACAAATCGAATTTGGTGAAAAAATCATTTAGCACGAATCATAAGAGGTGGCTTTTCATATATCACATCCTGTAAAAGGTTGCCACCGATATGCTCTTAATAAAACTTGCTTCTCTAAAATATTGTATGAACTTTATAATATGGATGACTTCGCAAATTTCTATGACTTTTTCCAATTTTACAATTTATGAATTAGAGTTTGAAGAGTAATTATTAAGCTTATTTGTTTAATCCATAACCTTTTTTAAACTCAATCGCAAAAATAAAATCATGCCGCCAACACGTCTTCTGCACAGCCAGCACATTAACATGCCTAAGGAATTTTGGAGAAATCCCCTTAGTAACACTTGTAAGATGGGTAGTATCAAAGTAGAAGTACCAAAGAGGTTTTAACAGTAGTAACAATAGAACAGGTAAGTACATTTCCATTCAGAGTTTCGAATCTGTAACCGTGCTTTCCTTTTGCGAGAATGTAAAATCAAGCTTTTATTTGCCATGACTTTGTAAGTCTTAGAACTCAAGTTTTGAAAAATATTCAATAAAATTGCAGTTTGACAATGAGCCAATGTATTTAACCTAACCTAGATGAGGCAAAGTCATGAAGATCAGGTTTATTTTTTGGCTTGTTGCTTGACAAACAAAAAACTGTTATTTTCGGCCTTAAATAATACTTGCGTGAACACATTTTGTAAATGATACGTAGATTCGACAAAGTGAGTAGAACCTTGTGTATTATATTCAATTCAGTTTCATAGTCCTTCTTTAAAAGTGTACCATACTACTATAAAATGTGCTAATTAAGTTGTTTGTCATTTAGTTTATCATTAACTTGATTTTGATTTTTGAGGAAAAAGTAAATGTTCGCGTATTCTGCTTCCTCCAGCTATAAAATGAGCTAACACTACAATCAATTTCTAATTGACATTTGGACAAAAGGCCTCTATATACGGCTAAATGAATATACATTTGATTATACATGCTTAAATTCTATTGACAAATATAATTTTGTGTGATAATGTACGCATTCAATCAATATAATTCCAGGTGGCGTGTTATGACGTAAAAATGAACAAAGCTTGTTTTAAAGTTACCGATACAGAAGTGTTCTTTTTTTGCTTTATTGAACCATATCATAGAGAAATACAAACTCTCGAGAATGTTTGATGAAAAAGTTTGTGATAAATCGCAGTTGGAAATTCAGAAAATTTCAAAGCTTTAGACTCTAATTGTGTAGTTTTACTTATGTTTGTTTGTTTAGAAAACATTTCTACATGCTGTTTATTTAATGATCTTGTGCTCCACATTTGAAACTTGACAGATACAAAATCCAATAATACAATGGAGTAAAATATTTTCAATTACTATAAAATTCTCATGTCGTTAAATAACTACTTCTTTAAATGGAAAACCTTACGTGATAAATATTTAACTTTCTTTCGTAATATTTAAAAAATTTACAAAAAACAAAGAGCCAAAGTGGCTGACGAGTAGTGCTGTATCTCAAGCATTTCCATGAAAGATTGCAAACGTTTCCATTGCACTCTCTGGATTGCTAAACAACTCGCGGAACTGGGAGCATTGCTTCAACTCGGACAAGGGCTTTCTACAAATAAATGTAAACATTTTGAAATAGCAGTTATTTATATAGTATGAGTAGAACATTTTGTACAAACACTTACGATCTGATCACCGCAACAGCTTTATTCTCCAGTGCTTTAAAGTTGGTAGTTCCCTTCTTTCCCATTACAAACAGCAGCAACTTAACCGCAGCCTCTACTGTAAAACTGTCGTTTTCTTGTTCAAGAGTCAAGCTTTGAAATGTGTTCATCCAACCATTACCATTTTCATCTGCCATCTTAACGCACTCCACCCAAATTAGGCTATTGTCCCAAAATTCAAAAGTATCCGGAATTTTCAGCTTCTCCCGAAGCTCTGGGCACTGCTTCCACTCAATCTTGGACTTACTGAAATTTTCATACAACATTTTCATTAGTGTACTATAAGAATACAACAACGACTATTTGATATTATATTTTAAATCATTTGATTACGCTTTTAGCAAGGCCTTTGCTTTTTCGGTCAACTCCATGAAAGTTTCCCCTGGCTCTTTGTTCATTGCAAAATTTATAAGTTTTAGCGTTGCACCAACACTAAACCATTCATGCTTCATTCCAAGCACTATTTCCTTCATTGCCTCAAATAACCGGTCAATGGCAAACTCATCTGACACCGCCAGCAACTCCACTGCAGTCCAACTGCTGCGTAATGGCTCCTCAAGATCACAGCAATATAAATAACCCAACATGGCCTTTACACCCATTTGGGTCAAAGTCGGCATGTAAATCAGTTTCGGTTTTTTGTTGCCACCTTTTACCTTTACTTTGAGTATCGCACTGTGAGCTGTGCGAAAATGGTAAAATGATTTGTGAGAATCTTTGTTTAGTAATTGGGCAAGTTTATGTTGTATATTATAATTTTAATATGCTTACCTGCAAGAATGCCCTTGTGACACCAAAATGTCTGTCCATTTTCCAAAACAATCGCAGCATTCCCTGAGTACATGGCTGCATCCAACAGTTGCCTGTTTCCAAGCTCAGTGTTTGTCAAAGTAGCCAAATGAATACAGTTCAGTGCCTCAGCATTTAACTTCAGTAGTAGCTGTAGTTTCACCCTTAAGTCTGTCCAAGACTGCCAGGTGCCATTTGCACATTCCCTAAAGTCAAAAGACCTCTTAAATGTGAAGTCATCATCCATGCGTAAATCTAAAAATCAACATTGCAGCCATTTAGAAAATAGAAAAACCTTTACTAATAATGGTTTACAATTTTTAAAAATCACCATGCAAATTTAGTCGAAATTCGTAGCCCTCTTCCTCTGTTCCAAGCTCAAACTTGAGATTGGCACTAATATTTTGATGATCACCGCAAAGGTTGGCCAACCGCTTCAGCAGATCAGTTTTGTTGGCATCGTCAATTTTGCACGTTTGAATAACCGAATCCCCTGTTTCGTAGACAATTCGTATCTGCAGACTAAAACAAAGAAAATGGTGGCACAATCAATGTTTCCATAAGCTTTTTAGAAAAGCAAGTGATATTTTTGGCATACATGGGATCCCTGTATAACTTCTGCCGTTTACCCTTCCCGTGTGCATGTGCAAATAATAAGCCTTCAAGCTTATTAGCAAACTTAATTGCCAGTGAAGACGACGAGAAATCAGGAGCAGGTTGCACAGCACCAATCATGAAATCAAACGCCATAAGGGTTCTTGGGTCAACATCGGGCGGTAGGTCAGCGTTCGCAAAACTCTGGTTAGCAGAAGAAACCAATTTGAATTCCATCGCTACACTTTAAGAACCTTGCAGTTTAAATAAACACAAAACACTTGGATTGACAAACACTCTAAATTTGAAGTAGTTGTGATGTCAAAATTAATTTCAATTGCAATTAAATAATAAAATTGTACGTAAAGAACTTTTGTAGTTATTTAGGAACAGAAGGATTGTTTAATGTGTAAAAAATGCTCCACTCTACCTAACAAACACTTTGAATAAAACTTAACTGCAAACAGTGTTAGAAAAGTATTTACTTTTTAACCTGGAGTGAACTCCACATCACTCAGTATCCTGCGGAAGCACTACTGTGTTCACTGCTAGCAGCTGAGATCAGGCAATTAGCAAAAAGTGTAGAGTTTAGCAAGACTTATTGCAATATTTTGCTGTTATGCAAAGCGTATATACTGTTGACACTTCCCACTAGCTAGTAGGCAGATGATGCGACAAGTGGCGAATGCAAAGTACAACTAGTATAAGAAGAAAATGCTTATAATTTTCATGATGTTATTCTAATGTAAGACGCTTGTGATTAATATTACTCACTAGTTTGGTACAAAGATCAATGTTTTTACGGATATGTTTAAAAAAAGCTGTATGAAGTGGGTTTCAAATTTTTTTGAAAGGAATATGTTCACTTTGTATTTCCCTTTTTATCGCAATATTTAATCCCCAATATATAATCTGAATATTTTATTCGAGCGCTTCATCTCAGGTATTTGTCGCAATGTTTTATTTCCAATAAATTTTCTGATTAATTTTTATAACATTTCATCGCAATATTTTATCCCTTTCATATGATAATGAGTTGTTTGGTCACTAAACATTTTATTCAGATTTATATACTGGCTTTATTAAAAGCTGATGTGTGTTAATTATTTGCGGGCAACCGTTATAAACATGTATGGACGTCAAACAATGATAACGGAAAAACGTTCACGACTTAAACGTAAACTTCATTTAAATCGTGAAAACTTTTTTGGCTATGCAATTCAGCTGTTTGCACTGATTAGATTAAAAATTTATCGGCAAATATCGTTCTAAGTTAACTAAACTATTAGCTTTACCTTGTACTGCCTAACTATAATGCCAAGCATTTGCCTGTAAAATTAGTAATACAAACAAGATGCATAGCATACTTAGGTAACTAATTGTTTACGTTTTGGTACTAGTTTGTCACCTACATCAATTTTGCTTTAGTCACTAAAATTTGAGATACAATATAACAACAAAACTATTTGGAAGTGTTCATTTTGTTTTAATGCATAACCGAGAACCCATTTGACTGGGTTAGGGATTGCCGATCCCCGTGTAAAGAGTTACGAATGCACAGACAGACGGACAGACATGATGATTTTGGTAACTTTTCTGCACATATGACTAGCTAAAAATGTGGCTACATAAACTGGTGGCATCAAATGATTACGATTAAAAATTAACTACTTCTAAATAAACTACTGCGTTTAAAAGATTCAGATAAAGGTATAGGGATGGTGTCTGTAAGAAATAAAATGTGTTAGATAAATGACTGCGGTTAAGAAATGGGGATGAGTGTTTATGAAATAAACCGTGGTGGTTAAATGATTGCGATAAAACATAGCCATAACATTTCTATGCCATAAATTGTTCTGGGTAAATGATTGCGATAAAATTGGTTAGCCAATTTAAAAATTATGCTTCAATTATTGAATTCTTAAGATAAATAGAAATAATATTTTTTCATTGCACAGTAGAGGATAAAGAACTGCGATGAGGAGGTAAGGATGAATTTACAAAATATCTTGTAGTGGTTAATATATTGCCTTCTACAAATAAAATAGGGCTATTTTGTTGTTATCTTAACTTTAGTGGTTAAATGATTGCGATAAACCGATAGGGATAAATTTTTAATGAAAAAACAATAGTGGATACATAATGGCGATGGAGTGATGGGGATGATATTTCTTCATAAAAATTTATTGCTCAACTATTGTAAAAATATCTATTTCAACGTGTAAATTGAAATTCAGACTTTTGTACACATTCAACATTGAGATACATACTTTTTACAGAATTAATCCACCTACTTAGTTCATTGCGATGATAAATCAATTTCCAAATAATATTTTGGCACTCCTGCAAGAACTATTCGGTTTGCACACAAAATGAAATCTACAAAAGTAGTAAGTGACTTTGATTGCTTACAATAAAAAATGCATAATTAAGCCAAAGTGGAATGCAAATTTTAATGATTCCAAATTTAAACCGTTTTAATCAGAGGCTAAACTACGCCCGTGAGTAACCGTGGAAGGCACGGGGCCCGGGGCAGGAAAATCGGCCAAAGGGCCGGGACTGTCGGATGCTAGTCGTAAATGGCGAAAATTTAATAAACCAAAATCTAAAAATTCAAAGTTTCTGGCTCCCTACGCTCGACAGGTTTAGTTTTTCTTTCACTAGCAATAAACTGATTATGTTTCATTCGGTCGGTAGTGTCTATGTAAGCCGACACATAGCTAATAGCTGTTGTGTTTTGAATAGCAGAACTTTTTGACTAATGCAAAAAAACACTATAGATGCTTCCTTATATCACAGAGCCTACATGCGTAGGTTTAAATCAATCAGCAAAATGGATTAAGTATTGCACTTGAGAATTCAGATAGTTTAGATATTTTTAGATAAATGAGATAGTTCATATAACTTTTCTAGCGTAGAATATTCCGAAACATTTTCAGCGTAAAGTCAATAAAAATTAAATTTAACCTGGAAGAACTGAGAAGATTGTTCAATTGCCTAAACAAAATTTGGAGCAGACACTTCAGTTGGGGTTTTGCAAAGCTACATGGAAGTGTTTTAAAAAACTATGTATATTCATATGTCAACATGTTTTGTGTGTTGTGTGTAAAGATAGAGGAGCACCTGAGGCAAAATGTGATATATCGCATCTCCAATTGCGATTAACAGTCAAATAGCATACCTTGTTAGTACGACCACACCCGGAAATATTATTCCAAATATAATACATGAGGATATAATTTATCAAAAGTGAATAATATTTCTGGTTTAATGTAGTATACATATTTATACATGAAAAGCACGTAGCATGCTTACCTTCTATTTTACACGGCATTGCACTTGGTTATCCAAATCTGGACTTAACGTTTTCCGGCATATTTAGGTACATATACGGAAGTGCTACTAGTAGAAACTATCCATGCTTTTGCTTTATAAAGCTAATCGGATATGTAACGTATAACTCATTTCTCGAGTACCTTATCGGCAATTGATGAATATAAAATACCATGGTCGCTTTTTATTTTACAATGTGTTGTACCTCAACCTTTAAATTTATTTTCTTCAAAATTTACAAGAAGGGCTTCGGACGTACTTTTCGATAAAAGTAAATAGATTTTGCAATCACAAATTTGAAAATGTTTGAATTTTTTAATTTTTTACCTAGCTTACCTAGTCCAAGGAAATACGTGGTGCGTATGCTGTAAAATGTGTCACTTAAATATTAAATTGGCCTGTATTTGCATTGAAAGGAATAAATAGTATATATCAATAAATATCACTGCTGAAAAGGTATTTTAATAAATCAATATTAAAATTCATTATTATATAATTTTTATTCGCACAATTTATGTTCGTGTAGAAGAAAACGACTTATCATGATTTGATTTCCTTTTTTTGTTCTTATACAAGAAGTATATTTGTCCTATCAGGAAGTTTGACAGCTGCTGAGACGACTATAATTTTTCCAGAACTCAGTTGGCAGTTACCGCACAAACTAATATATGACCATGCGTCTAAATTGAAAAAACGAGCAGGAAGTTTTCCCGGAAACAGATTGATTTATGTTTTTGCATTCAAATTACAAACCACTTCCGTATCTGTCTACATCCGCAAGCGTGTTGATTTCCTGTTTTTCTGGTAGTAGTAAAATGGTGTTCACCTGCAGCACTACTAAACTTTTAGTCTGTTCTGTCAAAAATCCCATAGGAATGAATAAATTTCATATATCAATTTTGTTTTTGTGTTGCACATATGCTTTCGGTGCAAGTAATTTAATCACACAATGTGCTAATTTCGCCAAGCATGCTTATATTTTCAACTGCTTTCGTTCAGTGATCGATGAAATGTCTTCAAGTCTATCAACTTTTCGAGTCGGAAATTTTAATCAGTTACTTCAGCAGTTTACAAAAGAATGCAATCCCCTTATTAATTTAATAAATTATCTTGAGGCGGATATTCTCCCAATCACTCATCCAGCTATAATACAAAATCTCCGTGCACGTTTGCACAGAAACTCAAGCGTTACAGTTGGTGTTGTACCCAGCCAAAAAATCCATAGTGCTAATGTTCGCTCTAAAATCCATTTCACTGGATTCAAACTTGGGACTGTTTTTGACACAAAACTTATATCCAGATCGTGGTGTGGCATAGTTCAAATTCATTTGTTCATGCTAGAATTTTACCCAATGCTTATAGATGGGAAGGAACTTCAGGAAGAACCGCAAGCTCTTACAAATAAACTTGAAATTTCTGAATTGTCTGTTCCCATAACTCAGTTTATTGTTTCAGTAAATTATAACAAAATGTACTTTCTTGCACTTTGTAGATGGATGCATCTAAAACTTGGGGAAGCAATTCTGCTAAGAATTTATTCTATCACCGCAATAAATCAAGTGTTTATTTTAGCGCGTATCCCAGAAGGCAATGGGAACATATCAGAATTGGACATAATCGAATATCATCCATACCGCACAAACAACTGTACCAGAGTTATTTTACACATAACCGATTTTATTCATATTCCTGCAGCAGAAATTGTTGCTCATAAATACTCAAGACCATCAAAAACAGTGATATTAAATATGCAAGACGACTTACCAGACAAAATATTACGGTTTATGATGTCAGGCAAAACAAATTCTGCAACAGCGACATTTTTCAGAGGGAATGCGAGATTTTATTTTGGAATATTTAAAATAATTGAGCTTTTGTTGTCAAACTCTACTTATCATTTCATGTATAAGTATTTCTGTTACGTTCGTAAAATCAGGTACAAGTTTGCCATATCAGACGAAGATGATGATATTTGTGACTTCCGGCTAGCTATTGGTGTACAGCTTGATATTAGTGAATATGTTACTTCCCATGACAATATGTACCAAATTTTGATTGATAACCAATTTGAAAGATTGCGATTTGTTGCTTGTGGAAAACGAGGTTTAATCCCATTTCCATTTTATGAAATATACAGAATATTCGATACGTACATTTGGACTGTGTTATTAGCTACCATGGTCATCATTGCTCTAACCATCAAAAAATCATTCAAGGCCCGAAAGTGTTCTTTTGATATTGATGATAATTTTTTCCGACTAACCAAAATTCTTCTTGAGCAAGGTGATCCATTCCAAGTGTACATCGAACGAAATTCTAAATTTCGAATTTTACTATCTGGACTTTGCCTGGGGGGAATGGTTCTTAGCAACGCTTACAAAAACGATAATGTTTACAATATGATACTTCCAAGATTTCCACAACTGTACGAAAGAGTTCATCAGTTAATTGCCGATGGTGCTTTGATATACAATAGATTTTATGAAATTAATATAAGTTGGAGAAAGTTTGGAAGTGCAAATTCCGAAGGACAATCCAAAAAGCAATTGAAAAACTCCTACAGTTACGACAAAAAATCTTTTGTTGGATCGTACAAAACGTTGAATATATTCGTAATGGCGTTTACAGCAACTGCCGAACCATTTCACATTTTGAGCTTAGGACTTCAGAGTAGATCAATAAATACAAGCACATATAAAAAACCTCCATTGTTTCTTATACATAACATTGCGAAACTTCACTTGAGCGTGATACATCAGCTTGATAGTATGTTTACTTCATTATTGCCGCTAGCTAGTCTAGGTTGGCTTCAGATTGACAACAAGTTACATATTACAAAGCTTGGAGAAACTATGAAAGATATATTTTTGCAAAGGCAAAATAATTACTATGAAAAAATTATACATTCATGCAACAACACTGCATTGGTTTTACCGGAGTATTTAGCGATTTCAACTTTAAAGAAACTTAAACATGCCGGCAAGCACTTTGCAATATTAGGAAAAGATATATTCACCACACCATTTATTGGAATCAAAATTTCAGGTTATGTATCAAATGCAATATGTCTTAATGCGAAACGTTTGGGAGAATCGGGTATAATTAAATGGCTAACTAGGAGTAGTTGGGGTCTTGCTGACCCAAATAGACACGACATCGATTCAGAGCCTCAAAGTGCTTCGCTAAAAGGGAACATAGTTATTATATTTATTGTTTACGGCTCCGGATGCTTACTAAGCATAATTTGTATTTTACTCGAGCAGATAAAATATGTAAGTTGTCAAGATATTTCAAATTGCGTAAAAATGTGTGTAAGTCGTTTTTTGAAATGGTGTCTGCAAAGAGTAAGGTTCTTTAAGAGATTTATTGGAACAATTGTAAATAGTATTAAAAGGGTCCTACAAATGATTGCACGTTAATTCGCCGCAGGATTTTTTGCAGGATGTATTACGGTTTTTGTAGAGCAAGTTTTTGTATTCATAATTTGCGTATTAATACAAAAAAATATGTGCTGTATTTGAGTAAGAATAAAATTCAAAATCAAAATGGCATGTTTTGAAAATATCGTTTTCTGTTCAAAAAACTGTATTTCATGCTCAAATATGTAAAACGTTTTGTGGACTATCATGTCTACTAAATTTATATGTTTTAAAGAATATTCACAAACTGTGCATGATTGGTTCAATATTACACACTTTGTCGTCTCGACACAAAAATGCCTCTATAATCTGGCCGATGGTTGATACTTTGGCACATTGTGTCTGATACATCATGATATTGGAAAGGTACCACTCCAGTTTTCTCTCAGCTTTATAATCAAAACAAGAGCTTTCAGAATTGTTATTAAAATTGAAAATCAAAGTTGGGCCCGGAATTCAAAGGTTGGCTTGGGCTTCAAATAGGGCTGTTTTTGAGGCTTCTCGAACAGCCCCTCCAAGGTTGGAGGTTCATAACTTTTAGTAATAATGACATTTTGTCCTGATATTTTCTACAGTAGAATTCTTAGAAATGTCACTTTTCAAATTGCTATTAGCATTGAAATTTAGAGGTATGTAGTGGAAGCTACAGCGATTTAAAAGAAATTTGTTCCGAAATGTAATCTCCAAGTTTGACATACCACACCTTCGACGTTTGGGAAAAGGCCACTCTAGTAAATTCTGCAAAACATCCTCATTTAACGTACTTTGTAAAGTGCTATAAACATCAAAAATCAAAAGTGGGCGCCATGGCTAACCAGGAGTTTGAAAAAAGTGTGTTTACTTTGGGGCCTTCAATGAGCTAAAATTACAATCTCCTTCATATCTCTATAATGTTAACAGATAATGACGTATATTAAACTGCAAAATAGTAGAACTTAAAAAGCTGTATCAGAATCGACAATAAACTGGTGGGTCAAAAGTCAAAGTACACATATCAGCCCTCCCTGTCAGTGTTCTTTGGTTGAAGTGTGTGATGAAATTCAATTTATATTTAGGAATACTACTTTGTTTATAAAAAATTGATTTAGATTTTCATTTAAAACAAAATTTACCATTTTATGTTGAACGCAAAAATTACACCGCATTCCATTTATGAATGATTGTTGATTACTTAGACGTTCTTATATTTCAAACACATCTATTGTTTGATTCAACCAAAATTTGTCAGTACGGAAATTATGTGCAAAGCCGCATGATTTTTATAATAATCAAAAACAACAAATTTCTGAGAGAATCCTAGTGGTTTTAAAACGAATAATGGTTGGTAATTGTTTCATACATTGTATGTTTGTAAAAATTGGAATACACAGAATATAATATTCATAAATACAAAATGCTTCTCTGAATAAATACAAGTTGTTAATCCGAAACGTCAAAAACAAATTCAACAGACACCAAATGTAAAGCGAGTACTGTTCCCAGAATATTCTAAAATAATTTATTTATAATACGCCCGACAAACAATAGTGCCGGATTCATGTATGATATGCCATCACTCTCGGTTTTTTATTAAGGCAAATCCAACGCATTTGAATTTTGGTAATAGATCTGCATTGTACCAATAAAGATAAAACAGTGCAGAAAATACAGTAAAGGTACAGTGAAAAATCTGTACTAGTAAGCTTTCACGTTTTTCTAACTGTTAATCGGTACCAAACCAGCAGCAAGTTAACGTTCGTTTCACATTAGCGTACAAATTGTTGGCAAGCCAGTATTGGCTTGTTGCAGTTTAACCAATGCCGGAAAGCCAACACAAAGACAGTACAAAAGTTATACGGGAGTTCCATTTGACGGAGTCAGCTGAAAGTTAACTGTCCGTTGGCAGTTTTTTCTTTTGTTGTGCTCAGTTCACTCTCCACTTACTCAGTTCAGTATATGTGCTTGCTCTTCCGATTTAACTTGACGGTTGATTTCTTTCTTCATAAAATTAATTAAGTTTTAATTTTTAAATTAACTAAGCATGGAAAAATTGAAAGCGCTTTCAGTAAAAACTTTTCAAAAGTGTAGACTGGGTCTGGGCCACTGGCTGGGTAGTTGATGGTGAGGAAGGCAAGCAAGTACGGTTTCCAAAGGTCACGATAAAAGATTTCGAAAGTTTTCGACGTGTTCCAGGTTTCGTTCCAAAACTCAGTTGGCCTTCGTGGGAAGTTGAAGTTTGCAAAAAAACTTGCGGTAAGCGCAAACCTAAGCTATTAAATCAGTGTATTTTCAACTGACTTCGATTAAAAAGTGTCATTCTGTCATGATAAACGGTACTTAATCTACGGTTTGCTGTGTGTTACAGGTACACCAGGACAGGCGGAAGATAACGCCTAATAATATTCAGCCTCGGCGGACACCGTAGGAAGTGCAACGGAACCTCCCCCGCAAAGCATACTCGGAGCAACGAGCCTGGAACATCTTACTTACTGACCTTTACCCCATCATTAATTCTATTTTCATCAAACATTTTGCCTACACTTACTGCTTTGGGTCCTACCAGCGTGAACTTCCAATATTAGAGCTTTATTCAGCCAAATGGTCCATCTGGTATTTTGAATCATTCTGACATTTCCACTAAACCGTTTTCTTAAAAAGGCTTTGGCGACCCAAATACCGTGAAAAATAATGTTTAATTCTATTGCTTCATTATTATGTTTTGTACTTTATTTTGTTCATTTTGTAGCTGAATCAATTTGTTCTGCTTTAATAAAATTCAGAATAGCTTACTATGAATTATAACGTACTTAATTGTTCATTAATTTCATCGATTTTCCTATAAAAACCAATGCTAGAAAACAGTAGCACAGCATGAATTCGGCACATGTACATTACTGATTCGGCATTGTTGCTTCATTGAACCAGCAAATGCATGTGGGTATTTCAATTTTTACGGTACTGGCTTCGTAAAGTAAATCCAGCACAAATCCGGTATGCCGTTTTTGCATCGCCGAGTCGGCATAGAATTTCGATGCAGATCCAACAACGCAAAACGGACCATAAATGCATTGGATCTATGCTGTAATGCCAGCACTGGTCCGGTACATTTAGCCGTTGCAATTGTTTGTCGGGCGCAAACTCACA
This sequence comes from Entomobrya proxima, assembly GCA_029691765.1. Lineage (NCBI taxonomy): Eukaryota > Metazoa > Arthropoda > Collembola > Entomobryomorpha > Entomobryidae > Entomobrya > Entomobrya proxima. Next base: position 46,532,721 of record CM056173.1, on the reverse strand, counting down.
AAAACATATACTAATAAGATTTTTTGTACTAAAATTCTACCGAAAGGGGATTTCTTCTCTTCTTTAGGTGCTAGGCGTTTTCTTTGCTTTATATTCATACACCTTCAAAAATTACATTTCCTCAAATCAACGATAAGTTAACTTACCAAAATTCCCCACACATTTACAGAGCCTTCAAGAACCTAAAAATAAAAATATTTATCCAAAACGATTCTGTCTTATATAAAGACATACGTGTTTCATCTGGAGTATTTACTTATGTATTATATTGTATTACAAGATACTCAGCTGAGATGGGTGGTACACACCGTCACTCTCTCATTTTAATTAATTTTATACAGTTTTTTAAAGTTGAAAAAATTTCACATTAGCACTCATTAGTGAAATTTTGTGCGGTGATTCTAATAGTGACCGAATCACAAGTTAAAAATATCAGTTATATTGATTATTCAGTGTTTCTAAAATACTGTACTGGAATCCTGTTTCATCATGTTGTTATGGAGACCTAATCCATCCCTAACAGATGGCGTACCACAGCAGATGGAAGGATGTTGGACTGCCTCTCTCTACTTTGAATGATTATGTACCGCCCAGGTCACATCGGAGTATGAGATGTTTTTTGACCTGGATAAAAATGCGGTATTGGCACGTTAAACATTTTTTAAGGCAAGTTCACTCACACTATAACTACAAAAAAGACGATTGATATCTGATGACTAACTGACCTGATCATCTTTTGTCGAATGAAAATGGATGAGTCACAAATCTGTGGAATTTGCGGCGAGGGATTTGACAAAGGAAAACATAGACTGAATTGCTACATCTGCAGTATACCAGCTCATCGAACATGTCTTCCGAAAATGAGCAGTGCCGAATTTTCAATCCTTAGGACAACCTGGACATGTACAGCCTGTAAAGTAATCCCGGAGGATGAAATGGATACTGAAGATGAACAGCAACACTTTGAATTTAGTGACAGTTTCTTCTCGACAAGTAGGCTGGATTATCAAGCATCACCAAACGAAGACAGCAGTTGTGAAGAATACATTTCAAAATTAAAATGTGGTCTAAAATTTGCACACGTGAATATCAATGGCGTAAAGGGCAAGTTTTTTGAATGTATAAATTTTCTAAGCAATGAAAAAAATGTATTATTTTTTGGCATTACTGAATCTAAACTGAATGCTCAACGTGACTACAATACGAAATTTGAGATACCAAACTACAATTTACTTAGATTTGACAGAACAGGTAAAGAGGGTGGTGGTACTTTAATGTACATTCATGTAGCCTGTAAACTAGACCTAATTCAGTTTCCGTTTAATCCACCGACATTAGTAGAATGCAATGCAGTAGTAATAAAACATTTAGGTTTGCAACCAGTTGTAGTATGCATTGTATACGTTCCTCCATATTGTGTGAATGACACATTCTTTGAATATTTTCTTAAGGTATGTGATTTTTTATATAAACTAGATCTAAAGATTTTTATTTTTGGTGATTTCAACATCAACCTGCTTGAAACAGGTGCACATACCTCCAAAATATATAAAATAGGAAAGGAATTCGGTTTTCAACAATTAGTTAATTTTCCTACTAGAATAGCTACCGTTAGGCATGGTTTGGAAACAAGAACAACCTCCACATTAATTGATCATGTGTACACTAACCTTACTGAAAATGTAAGTTGTGAAGGTATCGAATTTGGAGGTTCGGATCACATTTTAACATACTGTTCCATAAAAAAATCAAAAATAATATGTGAACCAGAAATTATTAGAGTGCGAAATCCTAAAAAAATTGACGACAAAAAGTTTGAAGGTAGATTAAAATGTGTGGACTGGGCCTTTATTAAAAACTCGCTTATTAAAGTGTATTGTAAATGGAAAAGCCCCTGCTTGGCTTAGTACAGATTTACGGAAGAAAATAAAGTTGCGAGATAAAGCCCACAGTGATTTTAGGAAAGGTAAATCTGATGGCAGCATGTATAAACATTTGAGAAATAGTTTAAATATTGAATTAAGAATTGCTAAAAAACAATACTTTGTCGACAAATTTAGTAAAGTAAAGGACTCGTGTAGAATTTGGGACCTATTTAATGAATTAACAAATTTTAGAAGTGTTAAGAAGGTGCCTATAGCAAAACTAGCATTGCCAGATGGCAACTTTAGTGAGGAAAATGATTCGATTGCAAAATTATTAGCTAATGAATATGTACTTGATACATCGTCTTCTAATATGACAGATATTTTAGAAGATGTAAAGAAATATGAAGATGAGTATGTGGCAGATGAAGATCAATTTCCCACAGATATCCACTCAACTGAAATTCTTAAAGCGATTAATAGTGTTAAAAAATGCAAACCTAATAACTTCAGTGTTCCAAAGCAAGTTTTCAAAACACATGCAAAAAGGTTTGTAGAGCCAATTACAATTCTTTTCACTGCTATTTTAGTTTCAGGAATTGTACCTCAATGTCTAAAGATAGCGAAATGTTTTCCCTTATATAAGGGTAAAGGGAGCTTTACACGAGCATCTTCATATCGTGCAATTTTTAATCTAAGCTGTATTACCAAAATCTTTGAGAATTTTCTGTACAGTAGGATTTTAAGATATTGTAAAGAAAAATCAAATGATAGACAACATGGTTTTCGTTCTGGTCGTTCTTGTGAGACGGCAATAGCAACTTTCTCCCAGGACATTTATGACATTATTGATAAGCGAAACGGTAAAGCACTAGCGTGTTTTATCGATTTCCGGAAAGCATTCGACTCTGTTAACAGATTTAAGCTTTTACTAAAATTAATTTACGAATTTATTGTTCCTCCATATATTGTTAGACTTTTGGTGAGTTATTTTACCAACAGGAAGTTTACAATTGTGAATGGACAGCATGAATCTTCGGAATTTAGTATAGATAATGGCTGTGGTCCTGGCTCTTGCCTTGGTCCACTTTTCTTTACCCTTTTTATAAACGATATTTGGAAAGCAATCAATCTGCCATTTCTACTGTACGCAGATGATGCAGTCATCTACACTGAATGTGAAAGTTTGAAAGATGGTATTGCAAAAATGCAAAGTACCCTACTAGATTTAGAAAAATGGTGTAATGAAAATGACTTGCTCATTAATGTAGACAAGACCAAATTCATGTTTTTCTACAAATCCAAAGATAATGTATCGAAAGAGCAGATTTTAAAAAATAACTCTAAATTGTCAATTTATAACAAACCAATTGAGTGTGTTCAAACTTTTAAATATTTGGGAGTAATTTTTGACAGCAGTTTGACATTTAAGGCGCATTATAATCATGTTGAAAACAAGATGAATGGTGCAATAAGCCGAATGTATAGTCTGCGTCGCTTTATGAGTGAAAATGTTGTGAAGATATTTCTCTCCTCATTCATAACGTCCATACTTGATTATGGTTTAGTTATATGGTGTACACAAACAGATTTAGAAATAGACAGATTACAGCGTAAGATAGACCGTTTCATTGTTAATTATTATCTTCATATTCACAGAAAGAAGAATTTAAAACAGAAATTGTTGAATGTAGCTGATTTTTACGTAAAATTAGATGTATTCACAATACTAGAACGAAGGAAACTCATGCTGATAAAGTTTGTTTTTAAATTTAGAAAAAATTCTATGTTTAAAACATGGTTTCCCTTGTCTGCATGTTCCTCTGAGTTTCGTCCAACAATTACGGTTTGCCTACGTAATTCTGTGATGTATGAAAAATGTGTTAAATGGAATGCTATTCGGGAGTGGAATAGTTTACTGAGTAATCGTAAAATTATTATGAACGAAAAAGATGATAATTTTAATTTAGTCGATATCATAAAAGAATATTTGTTAGATCTTAGGAAAAAGAAATCTATTGTATGTACCTAATATATTATATATATATTTGTTAATTGATGACCTGGCCTGTTTTAGACTGTATTTGTTTTATGGAATTACTTTAACTACTGATATCTTTCAGAGTCTGTATTGTTATTGTCTGGAAGGCAGCATTATGTTGATACAATAACACGTTAATAAAACCAATACCAATACCAATACCAATACCAATAGCATGAGGAAAGACCACTTCTTGCTATTTGGCGGACAATTGGTTTTGAAATTTTAAATGTAAACTACGAGAGTTAGGAAGTAATTTCGTGACTGAGATTATAAGTGAACAGTGCAATGGAGCCGAGACCAGCTTGAGATCCTTGAATTTGTAGATTACACAGAATACTTTTCCCATTTTTTCAAGCTGTTTATGTACAATGATTATGCGAGCTGCTTTCATGATGAATGATTTTACACAAAACATGCGTAATCTATTTTTGTATTAAGACAAAAAAAGATATTTGAGAACTATCATATTGCAAAATTCGTTGGATTATTCGCTGGCTTATTTCGTGATTCCTACCATTTCTTGAACTCTTGAATCCCATGCACTTTTTCCGTCAACTGCTGCTTCAACAATGCGTTTGCTTTTCAAATATTAAGATTTTCGTTTAAGAGCAATTCATTTTCATTCATAACACGTTTTTCAGCCGGAAGTTCTTCTTGGTTTGGTGTCCCATTTTCTTCCTTCCAGGTTTCTCCATCCAAGGATATGTCAAGCTGAAGATCAACCTTCTCCTTCACAACAACAAGAGGCAGCTCCTCCTTTACAAAAACTTCTTCCTCTATAGGCTCAGATTTACCTTTGCCCAAAACGAGGTCAGCCACCAGGTCAATCGGATGATATTCCTGCCCAAGAGCGAATTGTTTTGCACTCCTCTCCTGTCTTATTTCATCGGCCTATCGTGTATTTGCATTTTGCACAGCCCACGTGTCACCCTTTATGTTGTTACTTATGCTTAGGGCATTACGCTACTGTTTCTATTCGCACCTCTGAAAGCCGATCCAACTGTTTTTTCAATTTTTCTAAATTGATTGATTTTATATCTTTAGGTTAAGAAAATTAAATGTATTTCTAGTTCTACAGGTAAAATAAACTGAGTAGAATTTTTACGAGCAAACCAATTTTTATGTCAAAGCTCAAATACCAAGAGGTCGTACCGTTATGAGTTAACTTTGACAAATGATTTTCAATTCACGAACCAAAACCTTTTAAGCTCAACCTAATAAACAAAAGCTTGTTCCTTGTTTATTGCACGGATATGGGCTAGATTACCGTTTGCTTTGAATACGCTATTTAAAATATGCATGGCCGGGTTAAGGAAAATCAACATCTATGCACACGTTTTAGTTTCAAGGCTAAACTCACAAACGGACAAAGTTTCTAAGGCGTCTGTGAAAACTTTATGACTTTATTGCTTACAAACATGAAACGTGAGAAACTAGTTATTGCTTTTGTAAAGTTCTTCTGTCTCTCCGCCTGTCTGTCTGTCTGTCTAAATATGCTCCTGAAGCCGTTTCGTCTTAGAAGAACTTTTAGCTTACACTTTCTAATACTTTTCCACAGGAACCCAAAAAGAAACGCAAAAGGTTTTCCTTAGTGTAAAAATGTCAACGAACTTTTACTGAGTCCCTTCCAATGCTGCACGGAACTTAAGTTTTGTTTTTTTAACAAATTGAGAAATTCATTCTTTAGTTGTCAAAATTTTTATCCGTTTGGCAGTAAACTTTAAATATACTCAAGAAGTCAAACATTTTAAAACTTTACAATTAGACTGAAATGACTGAAATGTAACATTAAGGGAGATTTACACAGAAATATTTTCAATATGATTTTGCTGTATTAGCATTTTGGTATTTTATAACGCAATTTTTATATATGCTGTTTTACGGGTGTATTAAAGGTTGTTCCTTTGTGCTGTTTTCCAGAACACGAGTAAACGTAGAATGGACAGAATGATGTTCAAAGGCGAAAAGGCAACTAATCCTGCCATAAACTTTTTTTTCACTACTAAACACGTAAAAACAATGGAAGTTCTGAGAAAGGGTTACCATTCATGTTACAACTTTTTGAACTGTTTTTGACCTCCATTGTCCCTGTCTCGAAAACAGCACAAAAAACAACCAACAATGTATATTAGCGTTCACATCTACCTTATGTATGTATTTGAAATATTTTTTGTTTACCAAATCTCAGCAGTTAGACTACTGAAAAAATCTTCGTTATTCACCCGAAAACACTTGTGTAGGCACACATTGTAACGGTATTTATTCATTACTATGCTCTAGTAGTAAAGCAGAATTATTAAATTTTAGAAATCATGCATGTGATCCCTTCCATGTTACAGTCTTGCATTTTCTCACCTTCAATTAAATCTTAAAACTGTTTAGAAAAAAAGTGAAGAAGAAGAAGAGAAGCTACAAAACAGCAGTTTATTGACCATAGCAATAATATGGAACGAAAAAAAACAGAAATATTATCCAAAATTTGCACTTCTACGTACCTACGTCGTGATGTCACATTGGGATAGCTTATTATAAAAATAAAATGCTACAAGCCTTAGTTGCAACAAGTAATGAAGCAGAAATAAAATGTGTAAGTTGTCACCTTATTACGATTCCATGGAACATTTATGGAATATTTATATTTGGTACCTACTCAAAAAATCAAGAGTCAACCTTCTTAAGAGTTTCTTAATTTTTTTAGTTCCCTTATATACAAGCTGAGCAATAACAAGTTTTTTAACGAAAAATTTATTTTTCTTCATGTGTAAAGCTTTGAGTGTATCAAATCATATTTCGTCAAATATAATGTATAAGATAATTCAAATAAAGAGTGGTAAAGGATAACACCGAATGTAAGGTCAATATGAATATTTTGAAAAACCATTCTGAATTTCATGTGCTACCGATGAATCTGGATTTAGCTGGACAATCTACAACAATATACATTGCACTGCAACGGCAGAAAAATATTCGAAACGAAAATAGTTTCACAGATATTTAACACTTACTTGCGCTTTATTAGTTTCCACGCAAATCCACGCTGAAGTTCCTCTAGTGTTACATACTACATACGTATGGCTTTATTTGATAGGCTTGCTGCGGATGTAGGGTTCTAATTGCACTTTTATTTTAAATTTGTTGTTGCACCAACTGCATAAGAGCATAAGCTTGGCATCTCAATGCACACCAGCATGCTGACCAGGTGACCTCAAATGCACGCTTTCAATTAGATGCAAAAAACACTGATTAAATTTGGACTGTTTTTATTAAAATGTACACTTTTGTGTTTGGTTGCGACTGATTTACTCGGCAAGGCTTTTTCACAAATTGAATACTTGAATGGTTTTGCTTTGATGTGAATCCAGGTGTGACGCTCATGATGTTTTTTGTGGCGAAATATTTTCTCACAGCAATCACACGGAAAGTTGAATATATAGCTTGAGATTTTCCAGGGAAATTTTCTAGGAGTCAAGCTAAAGCAGATTTTTTATCGGTAAACAGAACTTTTGTTATCGGTGTATGTCAATTTACACAAAAACGAGAGCTTAGCGGTTGTCCATAAATTTCCTTTCAAGTTGCATTTGAACATTCAGTATTCAGGGAATGCTCATTAGCTTATAGAAGCCATATACACTATTTCAAAAAACCGCAGTAATGACCATTGATTAGTGCACGATCAATTCTGCCAGCCAGATAACCCTTCATTGTAATATTCTGTTCAATTAACTAAAATTATCATACAAACGAAATCAACAATATCCCACATTTGATTTTTTGGCAGCTGCATCTATATGGAGCACTGCGTTTTTCTGCTCAACTACGGTAATTCATTTTGCCAATTCTTCCCAGTGATTTTAAATTTTTGCGGTGGCAAGACAATATAAGATGTACAAAAAATAATTTACTTTTTGTTTTCACCGTTCTAAGTTGAACCAATTAAACACAAAATTTATGTATCCATCATGCAAATATGTAACAATTTTTTTCATCATCTGCGCCATTCCCTGCTGCTTTTTGTAACTCCGGAATCAATCTTGATGCATGCTGGCCACATGTGTTTTCAGGCTTTGTTTCCTTGGAAAGGCTGAGGTGCACTTATGGCATTTAAACCGTTTCTCTCCAATATGTCCCATAATATGTTCATGCAAAATTCGCAAAGTTGTCATACGTTTTGAACAGAATACGCATTGATACAATCTCTCTAAAGTATGAGTTCTCATATGCATATCACGGTTTTGGGAGGAAAAAAATTTCTTTTCACATAGATAGCATTTATGTCTGTTTTCTTTTTTATGAACTGCAGCCACATGTCTATGCAAACTGGTTTTTACTGCAAAAACGGATGCACAATGCTGACATCGGTAGGGCTTTTCTCGGATGTGATAAATTATATGCCTGTATAAATTATTTATCGCTGCAAATGCAGCATTACAAAATACGCAAATATGTGGTTTTTCTCGAGTGTGTGTTTTCATGTGTTGATTTCGGCTTGATAAGAAAGAAAACTTTTGTTCACAAAAGCTGCATTCAAAAGGCTTTTCTTTTAGATGAACCGCTCTTCTGTGCTCCTCTACACTTCTCTTTTTTGCAAATTCCTTCGTGCACAAGTCGCAAGTATACCGTCTCCTATTTTGTAAGTGTGTTTGTTGATGTTTATGTAAACTGCTTTTGTGGGCAAAGAGCTTGGAGCAAATGGCGCACTTGTGTTGTTTCAGGTGAGTTGCTTTGTGCATGCTGAGGGAGTTTGAACTGTAGTATGCCATAGGACACTTTTCACACTGAAATAATTTTTCTTGAGTGTGCGTTTACGAACGTGAGATTCCAGTTTAATCTTTAATCTGAATTTTTTGTCGCACCAGCCACATTCAAATGGCTTGATATTCGAATGCACATAGGCATAATGAACGTTCAGCGAGTGTTTCCATTTGGAGGCGAACGGACATTGGGAACATTTGAATGGTCGCTGGCTGGAGTGAACACGCTTATGTAGTTTTAATGAGTCCGCGTTAGTATACGATTTGTGGCATTTTGGACAGCTAAACGGCGTTTCATTGGTATGCGCTCTGAGATGGTCGAAGTAATACCGCTTTTCCCTGAATGCTCTCACGCAAAAAACGCACTGAAACAGTTTTGGCATGTTCTGGGCATTTGCCATCTTGCTTCTTAGAATATTTAGAAAACTTTATGTTGTAAACACAAGTGGTACAAAATTATGGTGCACAACAGCTTGTCCGTTAATTTTTCTTTTCTGGGTTGAAGGCACTTGTACACTTGTACCAGTTGAACAGATTGTCTTTTTTGCAAACTCCTTCGTGCACAAGTCGCAAGTATACCGTCTCCTATTTTGTAAGTTACAAAATAGGGATGGCTAACTACAATGAATAACTACACGCTTTGATAATCTCTTACTTCGAGTAAACAACAAAAAAGTTTTATATAAAAGAATCATTTCCCGGAGCCAATGCCAATTAGAATAAGTCTTTGCTCTTTTAATGGAGACAAATGCAACATACTTTTATAAACATGAAAATCGTGGCAAACTTAATGTTTTGAGTCAAACGTTTTTAATATATGAGTAATAACTTAAAGCGCTGGTTTTCGTTGTATTTGCCATGAGTTTCTGAGCATTGAACAATTTCACAATCAAAACTGCAAAAGCTCAGGAAATTTTAGAAATTACCCCTAAAAACAAAAACAAAACTAGTTAACACATAAAGCACTTGTTAGGAAGTCTTAAACTTTTTCCGTCTTTAACAAATTTTATTAATGTAATCGTCAGCTTATTGCAATACAATTCTTTGGAAATTAATTTCGGAGTATGTGGTTTGATGCTTTCCGACATTTCAGCTAAAACATACGACAATTGAGTGCTTTGCTACTACTGAACGACATCTGAGTCATGACTGAATTAAAAACCAGATGAGCACAGTCAGCACTGTGCATCAGCCGCTCATGCTGGTTATGCATAAAGTATTTTTGTGCAAGAGTGGTTATTTGTCCTGCGGTGTGGTTGACCTTGAGTGTGTTTGCTGGTTTCTTTCTGCTCCAATCTATTAAACATAGATAACAAATTTACCTCATAAAATCCCTGCACTGCGTGTACATTTTTAAGAGGACTAGAAGGAGAAGGATTTAAAGTTCACTGACCAGTTGGACAAAAGAAGAGTTGACAAAAACAGGTTTATATGAATATCTCTGTATAAATTTGTGTTTTGTATTATCACAAAGTAGTCTGCCATTGCTTTAATTGTGTAATTCAGATCACATAAAAGTGCTTGTACTTTCGCAACAACTCAAAACATTCAATGTACTGGTTTGTTTACAACTTTTCAGGATAGTAATATTCAATGTAAAGTTGTCTCATAAGATTAGAACATTTTGACTTGTTTTTGGCTTTATTTTATAAATTGGGGAACAAATACATTTTTCTAAACACATTAAAAATTGTTAGTTTCCTGAAACAGTGAAAGACCACGAAATCGCAAAATACAGCTTGAAATATTCTTAAAGTTGCATGTTCGTGGCTCTGAAGATGCTTGAGAAATGCCAAAAAAGTAAAATAATCCTACACCTTTGCACAATTTTCATTATTACGTTACCATTTTCAGTAGCAAAAATCACCTTATATTCACAGATTTTTATTTCATGCAAATGTATGACATTTGCCATTACCGGTATGAAAATTGAAATTCAAAGCAAAGATTTGATAAATTGATTCAAGCGCACTCAAGTAATTAATATATAAACATTACAATTTATGAACTACAGCTGTATGTCTGAAATATCCTTATTTTCCAGGAATTTGCACTCTGCTTCAAAAAATCTTAAATTATATATAATGCCGGATATTATGGCAATTAGGCCTTTCCAGTCTTACAAATTTTGATCAGAATAACCAAAGCAGCTGTTTGCTCTGCAATATTAAAATGATTATATGAATTTAGTCGCTACCAAAATTCTATATGTTGACTTATAATGTCATTGTAAATAATTAATGACAAACAAGCAAATTGTTTTATCATTCTTCAGCTCAGCTGTTTATTATATAGGCTGGAGTCAAATATGTGTTGGGCAAATACCAAAACTTGAGATAAGCTGCCTTGCAGAATTTGTTATAATGCAGCAAATAACTTGATTCTCCGTATGCAAATAGACCAATTAGTTGTGTATCAGCGTGCAAAGTTTCAATGGTTTCGCCCTGCACACAAAAAAGTTACGACGGTTAAGCTGAAGTGATTTAAAAATATCATGTTTTTGCAAATTTTCCCGAATTATGGCAGTCTTTCGAACTAAAACTTAAAAGTTGCTGTTTTTTATAGGGACAAATCAGCTCTGCAAGTTTGAAGAGTTTTTGAGATGGTGAAGAAAATTTTGGCAGACTCTGAAAAAAGATGCCCTTTGTTAGTAAAAGCCAAACACTTTTTTCATAAAAACATAATTTTGACAACTAACAAGGTATGCTATTTGACTGTTAATCGCAATTTGAGATGTGATATATCACATTTTCTTCAGCTTTTTGCGTAGATTCCAAATCTGGTTTCAGTTTGGTGCTTCCCCCAGGTGCTTCTCTCTCTACACCCAACACACAAAAACATTGCGCAAGAGCAACATCACAGCACACGCAGCAGCACTGCACTGTTTTGTGTGTGTAGAGAGAGGAGCACCTGGGGGATGCTGCTTGGGTCAAGCGCGCGTATTTGTACGTTAATTAAGATTAATAATTAATTGTTTAAAGTTCCAAGCTTGCGTTTTACACCAAACTGAAACCAGATTTCGAATCTACGCAAAAAGCTGAACAAGATGTGATATATCGCATCTTAAATTGCGATTAACAGTCAAACAGCATACCTTGTAAGTACTACTGCGGTGAAATAATATGCAGGATTAACCAACAGTCTCAGCTCAGTTAACTGAAATCGTCAAACAAACCGAGTCATGGATTATACATTATACCAGTACTGAAAAGGCCAGACAATAAAGATCAAATTCAAATTCCATCTAGGATGGAAACGAACATTTTTGCACAAGCGAATATGTTATGCACAACAAAATCAGGAATCAAAGAGTGTTGTGGGGTGAAGCAAGCGTTCTTACTGCTTTGTTGAAAATCCAAATCTTTATGTTTAAACAATATTGTGGTTGCCTCAATAATATTTTAAACTTAATAATATTTAAGTACCAAATAACAAAATGTAACATGCATTCGGTGTGTTTTAAATTCTCTTTCCCGTTTGCGTCACTAAAATGTAGTAGATGAAATTGCAGCTCACATTATCTGGGTAAAAACGTTCTAGAAAACTCAAACAAAATAGTACACAGTCTCTGAAACAGTTTCCCGGTTCTATTGTTTCTACGGAACGTTATTAACCCTAGAATTTAATTTGTCACACAGCAAGTTCTCTTTGCGTGCTGCGGGACGTTCAATTCTCTTGCGGGCTGCCATTTGAGCTGACAGGATTTATCTTTATGGTGTAATGGGATAGGCCCTAACAGAAACATGTTCCTTTTCCTGAAAGTTAGACGCTTTGTTTGTATCTTATTTCAGGTAGTAGGCACTAGGTTCTTCCACAATCAAAACTGAAAAAAATTGAAAAATGTCAGAGTTCATATCAAAAACTAAGAAACCCAGTGAATACTTTGGAAATTTTAGTAATATGATTTATTGTATATTTTCGTTTTAGTACAGTTTTATAAATGCAATCTGGAGCTAACTAAACATAATGGTATGCATTGAAAATCAATTGCTAAAGATCAGGTTTCATGCTGTTGTAAATTTCAATTGAACAAAACACAAAAAATGTTTGATTTATTTTTGCTCGGCGACAACTAAAACCTGGATAAGAAACCAGATGTGCAGAACCAACACCATCATTCCTTCGCCCACGCTGGTTTGCCTGGTTTGGCGTAAAATATATCAGCACAAGAAAATGTTGTTTGCTCTAGCGTGTGGTTGACCTTGAGCGTGTTTGGTGTTCTGCTTTTGCTCCACGTTTGCACACCTAACTAACAAATTTACAATATAAACTCCTAGCAGTGCATGTGCAGTTTTGAGAAAATCGTTAAGGAGAAGAATTTGAATTACACTGACGAGTTGTGCAAATAAGGATATGTTTAAAAAAAAATTTCTACCCATCAGCACAAAATTACAAAATACGATTACCAACACATATTTTTACGAATATAGAGCCCAAACTTATGTGGCAAATTTTGCTTGGTTTTCCTGATTACCAAATAATCGGTGTTGTTTCGTTCTCAATTTATGTCATTATGTGCACAGTTTTGTTTGCAGTGTTTAGGAATAGGTAATGTAGAACTTTTGGATTAATACTAGAACTGTAATCAGTGAGAACAGAAAAGTGTAACAAGAAACGTTTCTAAAACTACATATAGTTCATTTAATTAGCTGCAGTTATGCAGTATGCAATATTTAAAAACCATATTGACATTGACATGCAAGTTAGAGATCCATAATATGTTATGTTTGTATGCTTATGTGTATAATATGTTTTTTATTTGGAAGAGGCTGTGGATCAACCCTATCGACAATTGCGAATACTAAAGTGAACTTGAAAGAAACAAGTACTTCCAGAAAGTGCAGAAAGTCTAATGAAATGCTCTACGGGTTGGTTGTTTCTCACTAAAATATCATAGCTAAAGTAACGACGAATGGAAAGGGTCCTGGGAATCTTTACAAGCTGTGCTGTATGTCCATAAAAGAATATATTCACACGTAGCTGATTTCAATACATCTTTTGTGCATGTCTGCGTGCAAATAAAATGAGATAAAGTTATAATTTTATGTACATTTTCCCGACATTTCAAATATATATTTAGTTAATTTATTTCATTTCGTATGTTATGAAAAAGAATGAATAATAAGCGACAGATTCACTGAAGAATGAATGGGACAAGTTCATTATTGCATTTTGGAAACTTAGTGTTCAAGATGAGATCACACATAAGATGTGTGTGTACCGGGTGTCCTTGAAAGCGGTGAGCAAGAAAGAACCAACTGAGATGTGTGGTAAACGTCGTAACCTTTTCAACATCTATAGCCAGGATTATCTTGGGTTTGGATATACAAAACTGGTTTGTTTTTTGCTATCTCACCTTACCACAACACAGCTAGGTAATTCACATTATTCTCTCTTTATTCATTGAAAACAAACAAGTGCATTTTCAGCAGCTGACTCCGCTTGCTGACAGCATAACAACTTTGCTCCGTAAAATATTTGGGCATAACATTTTTTGCATTGAGCTTGATTTTTAAAAAGTTTACAATTATAATTTTATTCATTTGATTTCATTTATCAAAACCGTTTACCAAAAATAATAAATTATCACTCTTCAGGTCACTTTGTGTATTAGTCCTCAACAATTAAAGTTCTCTACACGCGCACAGGAAAAAGCGTAATGGCAAACACCCCGATAACACCCTTTAAGTTTCAGTGCCTTTTTTGCGAAAAAGTGTCTCTCCGAAAGGGGGATTTTTTTGTTCACTTAAGGACACATACTAGGGAAAAACCATACAATTGTACCAAATGTGACAAATCATTTTCCGTATCACAGACTTCATTGGATCATGAACGTGCTCATTCTAACAAGAAATCGTTCATGTGTTCCCAATGTTACTTTGTTTCAAACTGGAAATGTTCGCTAAACAAACATGCTCTTGTGCACTCAAATGTCAAACCGTTTGAATGTGGCTGATGTGACATCAAATTCAGAAGAAATCATAAACTGGAAGATCACATTCGCACAGTGCACACTCAAGAAAAAATATTTAAGTGTGATGAGTGCCCAATGGCTTACACCACCATGGACTCACTAAGTAAACATAAGGCAACACACGACAAAAAGCACCAATGTTCCATTTGTAAAAAGCTGTTCTCTCAAAACTCCCTTTTGCAAAAACATCTAAGAACTCATTCACAAAATAGAAAACGGATATCATGCAGTTTGTGCACTAAGACGTTTATTGAAAAGCAATGTTTGAAAAAACACATTACAAAGCATCATCAAAACGACAAATCTTTTCATTGTGTCTTTTGTGAAAAACGATTTAACACATCTTCAGCAAGGTTTCAACACCTGAAGACACATACTCTTGAAAAACCGCAAGAATGTGTATTTTGCAAAGCAAGATTTGCAAGATCGACTGCATTAAATCAACATATAATTTCTCACATCCACGAAAAAGCCTACTCGTGTGACTACTGTGAGTTAAGTTTTGCTTGCCGAAGAACATTGAATACCCATGTAGCAAGAGTTCATATAAAAGAAAAGCGGCATGAATGTCATCTGTGCGAAAAGAAATTTGCTTCTGCCATTGATAGAAATATTCACACGAAGCGTCATTTTTTAGAAAAAAGGTACCAGTGTGTATTTTGTACAAAACGTGTGAGAACTCTGAATTCTCTACAAGACCATATTAGAGCACATATTGGGAGAAACCGTTCAGTTGCCCAAGATGCACATCGACTTTTACAAGAGAAAATAACCTGAGATCACATGTAGTCGGAATGCATAAAAGTTGATTCCAGAATAACCAACAGTATTCAAATGTCACAAAGATAGCACCAACAACATTATTTAATTGTTTTTCAAAGGTAAAAAGGCAAGCAACTAAGGAAAGTGTTAGTTCAAATCAACACACTAAAATACAAAATTTTTAACATCTAGCAAACGTTCGAAGTTCGTTTGATATATTATATCTCACAAAATAAACGTAAAATAAAATCATATAACCACGGATTTAGGATTCCATGAACTGAATATAACTGAAAACATATTCCTTATTTGCTGATTGATAACAATATAATTGCCCTTTTGTTAATCAGTGATTTGAGGTGACATGTTTAAGGACCCTTTATGCAAGGTAGATGTTGCGATGGAAAGGACGACGTTGTCAGAATAAATAGATTTTGGAGGGTATTCAGTGAGGAGAAGAAACGAGAGTAACT
Organism: Entomobrya proxima; assembly: GCA_029691765.1. Taxonomy (NCBI): domain Eukaryota; kingdom Metazoa; phylum Arthropoda; class Collembola; order Entomobryomorpha; family Entomobryidae; genus Entomobrya; species Entomobrya proxima. Next base: position 46,516,852 of record CM056173.1, on the reverse strand, counting down.
AATCCATATGAGATAAGGGGACAAAGAGTGGTAAATAGAAAGTAGCGAACTTTTAATATACGTAAGATTTAAATGTAAACTTACGGTGTACGGTGTTATGGTGACTGTTGTAATGTGACTTGATGTAAATTGTTCGTTGTTGTAGTATAGTATCAATTACTTGAGCAAGAGATGAAAATAAAATTATGAAATTGGTGATAAAAATGTGCTATATTGAAGATTTAGTATAGCATTTTAAAATGAACGGGTTATAAATGCGGAGCTAAGTATATATTACTTTTAACTTTACAACCGTTTTAAAACATTTTAATTGTTGAACTGATCAAAATAGTTTTTTTTGTTAAAGTGTCTTATATCATATGCAAAAATCAAAAAACCTTAAATGTGTGACGGCTAAGATGCCACTTTGGAAAAATATGACTGGCTTGAGGAAAAATCGAGTAGAACTGATACGATCGACTTGAATACCAGAAACAAGCAGATTCTAATTTTTCTAAGGTTTTTTAAAACGAATTCCGTATAGATTTATAGTGACTGTTTTAATAGGGTTTAATATGATACGATAATCGCATAATTTTTGTAAACTAATCCAGTGGGATCTAATCAAGATCACTAATTTTATGCCAATAATTTTGACAATGCAAAGGATTTGGTAACTTGTTTTATGTAAATTGTAACAAAACAACTTTATCAGTAAGCATTTTAAATTATACGACATTTTTCTCAATATTGTTTTGTGTGTACATGCAATTAGAATGTTCCATATATATTCGACAAAAAGCTACTTTGTAGAACTTTGTTTAAAATTTAAGCATTATTTAAAATTTGTACACGCATCAGGTAAAACCGTTGTGCAATCTAAAATAAATTTGTAGATTTTGCTTTATTTCACTAATCAATTAGCAATTGTAAACATAAATTAACTTGTTAATATAAAACCAGATTTTACTTCAAGCTACGCAATACAACCAAAATTATTAAATGTGTCAAACACAAATTAACCTGACACAAAGTGTTATTTGATATGTATTACGGTTATTTATTTGTTACCGGACCAGTTTTTGCTTCATTCAGCAGAAACACATACTGTTCCAAAGTACTTTGACCTACAGAAATGGCTGTCTTGAATGTGAATGTAATATGAATTGTTCGATTCTGATTAATTTATTCAAATAAATTAAAGATAGTACTTTATCCCTTCCAAAATGCTGCTGAATGCTGATTATTTTTCGTTCCAGTATACTTATGGTTAATCCCATGAATAAAACATTATTCTGATTCTGATTGCTCCAGATTTTAACCGTACTTTCTCCAATATGCATCGGTATCCCCTGAAAACAGGTGACAGCGGATTGGTGCTAAAGACGTAAATTTGGTATGGCCTAAAACAGACAGCGTGTTCTACTAATTATATATTCCATCCGCATGTTTTGTGGTATAAACATTATATAGGACTTTTCATCAATCTAATCAATCATATGATTGATTATATGTATGCATCAATACGTAACAATTATATTCGGTGCAAATAAAAGACAAGAAGCTCATCCCTGAATTTGAGTTTGGCTTGTTAAAGCTGTTAAGCCGGTATATAAATACGGCAAAATATTTTAAATTATATTGAAATTACTTGTAGGTAAACAAATGCTGAATACCGACGAAGAGTTTAGATACACCCAGGGTAAATTTATAGTGTGAGTTTTAGTAACAGCCGTACACTCTGAAGTCACTGTGTGATCCAATTTCTCCATTTTCACCGTCAAACTTGGCTGAGGAGGCTTCTTGTGTTTACGTAGTTCAAAAAAATTTGTGGGTGTAACCACGATTGCATTTTTGGAATTCTTGAAGCTATATATATATATTTTATAGCTAGCTATATAGCTATATAATTTACTACGGAGTCGCTTTGGGCAGTGTTCCTTGGAAATCAAAAGATATCTATTTGGAACATTTTTTTCATCAATTTACTGTTGTAGTCTGTGGGTACCTGTGAAGAAGGATGCTTTAGAAAAAATCAAAGTGGCCTATAATGATGCATTCAGAATTTTGTTTGGCTACAACCGCAGATCAAGTGCTTCAAAAATGTTCTGTGATAATCATGTAAATGACTTTAATGCAGTTAGACGAGTTGCGGCTTTCTCCCTTCTTGAGCGTCTAGCAAACAGTGACAATATAATTATTAAATCAATTGTAAACTCAAATTTCTTTGCTGAATCTTCTATTTCGATGGAATGGAAAGCTATTCTTTTTAACATGACATGAGTTGACTTGTTATTTTATAAGTTTCTCCTTTTTTAAGTAGTTTTTTAGATATATGGACTTGTTGTCTCTTATGTCAAATGAGTGATGAAAATGTCTGCAATAAAGTTGATAATAATAATAATTTAACACAAAAGTGTAATTATGCTTCTACCCGTTTTGCTGATCAGTCCTAGAGCCAGAATAAACAGTAACTTGTTCTCCTCCTCCCCAATCTTTTGCGTGGAGAGCCATTCCAGAGTTCTCGTTCTATAAAATTTAACCGTTTCGAATCCAAGTAAACCCATTTTATATTTTCCTATACAATAAAACTCCTAAATAAACATAAGTATAACTTTTATAATTTACCATGATTTTTCTTTCTATCAGCTAACTCTTTAGCTTTAGGAACCATGGTAAAAGTTGGAGGTATTACTGGCACCGACGCACTTGCCTATTTTACCAAAATAATTGATTAAGGTTTTTAAAGTTTACAAACTTTCATAAAAGTTGTACTTAGCATAGCATAACCAAAACATTCTCAAGCAGTGGATTTTTGCGTTCATTTACCAATTTGGGGACTTGAGATTTGAATTCACTGCTTCGGTCAATAAAGAGAGATAATGCATTGTCAACCCCTGTCATCTCCGTTGGCAGCCGTGTTTTAACGAATTTCCCAGAACGTTTCCCGGTGCGTTCAATGAGCGAATTTACTCCGTATTCGTCCAACTTTAACACAGGGTTCAGACCTTTCTTTCTTAATTTAATCTTAACTTCACTAAGATTAACCACAATATACCTTGGCTTAACTATCTATCTTGCTTTCTATCTATCTAACTTGCTTTCTTCGATTTGGGTAACGTTCCCTTGGTCAGTGTTGTTTTCCATTGTAGCCATAGTGACGAGAATTTAAAATTTGGGGGGAAATGAGTAAAACCCCCCTAAAATCAATCGAAGCGTTTAAATTTTTTTTGATTTACCCCTAAGTGAAATTAAAACAGGATAAGAAATATAGTTTATACCGTTATGAAACTGGTACAAAAAATTTGTTTCTGTCGGTCCCAGGTCCAACAGTGAAATAAAGACTGAAATAAACCTTTGTAAATGTTGACAGAGTAGACAAACGTAGATATTTTTTTAAAAACGTGACTTTAAAGTTTTGGCCGCCAGGGGGCTTTTGCTGGGAAAAATTGGGGCGTCAATAGATGGAGTAGGACCTAAGGAACCTATTCCAAAAAACAGAACTCAAAAAAGTTGTAAGGGAACGGAGTTATGACGTTTTTTAATTTGGCCGCCAGGGGGCATGCGCTGGGGAAAAATTGGAGTGTCAATAGATGGAGTAGGACCTAAGGAACCTATTTCAGAAACAAATTTGAAAAAAGTCGTAAGGGAAAGGACTTATACACTTTTTTTCCATTTTTAGCGCCCTCTGGTGTGTTTTTGTGAAAATGTTTTTAGACCAGGCGCAAGGTCTTGCTGAGAGGTACAGTTTAGGAAAAAAACAGAATTCAAAAATTCCATTTTTAAGGGGCGTTTAGGGGCGACGGACGGGCGGGCGGACGGGCGGGCGGACGGGCGGACGCGCGGACGCGCGGGCGGACGGGCGGACGCGCGGGCGGACGGGCGGACGCGCGGGCGGACGGGCGGACGGACCGATACAGACAAAAGGTCCATTAGGAATAATTAGCCTGCGGCTACTTAATAAAAGCTTCTACACAAAAACACTTACACAGTACACAGGAAGTTTATGATCTGAAACAGATTGATGCCGGAGAAAATTTTGTCTGACATCATCAGCTTATATGATGTTTTGTAGAGAAATGCTAGGGAAGGACTGAGCATTTATTCCACACTACAGCGTGCTAAAGTATTTAATTTTGGAACTTTTCTAACTCAAGAAAGTTGCAATTTACAAAATAATGATAACAATTAATTGTTATCATTATTTTGTAAATTGCTTATTTTGTACGATACGAGGATACAAGAGAATCTTAAATTTAAAACTGCTTGTTACGATATGTTTCTTGCTATAATTTGTTATGCAAATTATATCTCACGGTGTATGCAACAGTTGGCTTTTAGCTGAGATTATAATATGTCCTATTCCTTAACTGAACAAGGTTGAGTCAAAAGAAAAATACCAGTTTAGCTCTTGGATAATAAAAATACCCAATGCTGACCTCATAATAAATCTCCGGTTCCAGAAAGATTAGTATTGCAGTGTAACTGAAAAATAGACACAAACGCACGTAGAATAATTTAGTGATGCAATACAAAATCACCCTATAAAACTTATCTCTTAAAATTTTTTAACTATCTAAGGCCAACTGACCTGTCGTAATATGAATAATTTGCCGGTCGTTGCTTTTTACTGCAGAAGATTTTAATGAAAACTTGTAATCGCGGTTTCATGTGTAACTTCAATTTCTCTATCAAAATATTGGGTGGCTTTAAAATCGTAATCTTAATCTGCTAATTTTTTTTTTGAGAATCTATTTTACGCAGCCATTTACACTTGGTTATACGAAATATAATAATAACGGCTATTGACGTATTAGTACTGACCCAAGCTTTTGATTTTTAAAAAAGGCATAATTAAAAATTCCCTAAAAAAGTTGAATAGGCAAATAAATAAACAAGACTAATGCAAAGTTCACATATCAATATTGGTCATAACAAAATACTTCCACATATTGTCAATTTCAGCATAAAGATTAACATCTCTTCAGTAATATGTTATTTTTGGAATGGAATCAACGGAGAGCATCCAACAGTGAATTGCAAGCATCTGACTATTAACAAAGCCAGTCTCATATAGATATCAATGTAAATATTAGGACAAAAACAAGCCACAAAGTGTGTCAACGAAAGATGTAAAAGTAGTTTGCACAAAACCATGAGAGGAGAATTTTGCACTTGAAACATCTTGTTGTTTACCAATTTGAAGCCAGCATGTTTAAATTACGTACTGATAAAACATACCTTATTTTTAACATTATGCTGTAGAAATTTTTGTCTTATTATAGAATACGGAACAAAATTCTAGCGCATAAATAAGTATGCATAATGTACCATATATAAACAAACTTACCCACTTCCAAAAGTACATGGAATGTCTTGCAGTGGGAATTGCAAACCATCTATGATTGTTGATCACCTGGGTTTTACATGGCATATGTGCTCTACGGTAAAAGCAAAAGGTCAACATAAAACACTAATGGCATAAAGCTGCATAAAATAATATTCCTACACAAAGTTCCCGTGTTTCATTTGATAGAATTCAAGTATACTAAAAATATCAGCAGACCCTCAGGGAAGTATCTTGCACAACTTTTTAAACTATTCTTATGATATCATGAGATGAGATAATTTAAGAACACACTTTTATATGCTGCTGTCACATCTGCATTTCTAAGTGAAAAACATCTCTAAAGATGCTCGTCACAAACACTGTTTAATTGAAATTAGCTGGAGCGTAAAGTTTTTGAAATTAGAAACCTATTATTTTTATATTTACATAGATCATCAAAAAAGTCAGGTTGCGTTTAATGGCTGCACTTTGAAAGAAATACATAGCTTTCCAATTTTAAAAATCCCATAATAAATTGAAAAAGTAATTCTGTTTGGTCTTGCCCTTGCAGTAACAAAGACTGGTTTACAGCCGGTGACATACACTTACATATATAGAATTTACTAGCATCGTAACTGCTAAAATATACTGCATCGTATGTTCTGAAAATTGCTTAGAAGTGTATGTAACAATACGTATTTACAAATGAATGCGAAGTTTTTTGTGTAATGTTGTCAAGGAAGCAATGCCATCTCATTCTGTATTAGTAATCGGAAAACAAAAAAACCTGCAATGATGAGTCTAAGGAAATTCTAATGGTAAATATTTTCTTCAACCTTCTATATCATCTCATGATGCCTTAAAAAACATCCGTATTTAGCAATGGTAAAAGATGTGTTTAGAAATTTCTGTTTCTGTTAAGATTCTTGTTTCAGTTTAGCCTGGTAACAATTTTAATACCAGTTGTGTGCTTATGCTAATAGTCAAAATGTATTTTTATGAAATTTTGCAAATCTTTTTCATAACGGCATAGAAAATTTGCAATATACTTCCGAAAGATTATTTCCATGCTAACAATGTATAAAGGTTTAGCAACAGCAAATACAATTTTCTCTCAAAACCGGTTTTATAGACAGTATGTCCTACTAGACTTTATTACAAGACAAAATAGAAATAGAAAAGCAATTAATTCAAGTAAGCTAACAGAAAGCTCATACCGTCAGAAAAATAGCATTTCCTGATCCTAGAAATTTATAGTCGCTCGAATGGATCATTCGTTGTTGCTATTGCTGTGGCTGCAAAATTTTAACAGAAAAACTAAAATATGAATCCATAAATTAATTAAACAATTAGCGTATTCTTTTTATCTAAAAAGTCTCAAATATATCCTAAAACTAAACAACAAGGGGATTCGAACCCTGGTTGCATTTTTACTTTACGTGGAGCTTTCCAGAAAGATTGAGAAAGGTTTCCATGCTTGTGTTTCAAAGTAATTGAAGAGAATGGTTAATCTTATTAGTAATATGTATAGCCCAGGCACTTATGTACATGGGTAAGCCTCAAACATGGAAAATGTGCTCTAGTTCAAAAGTAGCAACGACATTCACAAAATGTAATTTTTCCGAGATTTTCCCGATTTTTGAGCATTGACTTTTTTCGGGCTCTGTATTTCTTTATGGATGTGCACAAAACCCATGAACTGGTACTCGTTTGTGTTGATATAAGTCAAGGTATCTTAGGTTTATTTTATTTGATCCTAAACATTATCTTACTTATAGAACCGGACATGCGGTTTTTTCGAAAAATGGGTGCACTCGATTTTCGTGAAATTTTGAGGTTGTTTTTTCTGAAATCTCTTATAGCAACTACATATTTCTATCTAACTTAAAATGCTAATGCGATTCAGATAAGTTGCTTTATATTTTAGGCAATTTTACTTGCTACATATGTTTTTAGTTTTCCCAGAAGAACATTAATGTTTTTGAATTTAATATTAAAATTCTTGCTTTGGATCACTTTCAAATTTGGTTGACACTAAAGATATATGTAGCAGTAGCGAGCCGGTTGTACCTGCAGTAGATTCTGCTGAGTGTGTGGATTATTTAGTGCTAAATGGTATCATTTATGATCTGACGGTACAAATATGTGCTGTTACACCCCCTAGCTTTTAAAGTAAGACAATTTTCATGTATGTCACAAGAAAAAATTTTGCATCTTAAATTTCAGATAAGTGGTTCTCTTAAAAGAAGCAAGCTGGGGTCACGAATTTCTGCACAAATGATGATTTATGACTCTTTTATCAACTCACAAAGCTACAAGCTTCTCGATCGTCTTACCTCAAATTTATGCGTATTGAAACTTTTCTCATTCTTTTTGGAAAACTCTACGTATATACTGATTAAACCATTATCTGCAAATTTTACTACCTGTGGAGGTATGCTGTTTAGAATTGCGGTTTAATGGAGATTGTCATTGTATATTCAGCTCCATCTCCTAGCTGTAACTTTACTCAAAACTGTATCACCCTAACTTATTTTCTTTCAAAACACAATTCAAGCATCCGTAGGTTTACGTATGCACTGGCTTGGATTTTTATATTTTTTTACCTGATGCGCTGATTACTTGATAAATTCTTGTGTTGTACATGGATGTCGCAGTACCTCAATTTTATCTTTTTGAAATTTCTGAAGTATTTGTTTTTGTTATTCACCAGACTTAGACGTCGTCCACTAATGACGTCCATTTAAAACCCGAATTTTCGAGTGACCCACTGTCCCCTGTCACTATATTTTAACATAGTAGAATAGGGCACATAATATTGGCCGTCACCTTTTATTACGAGTGAACCTCCGACCCCTAAAAGTGATGTCAATAATGAATGACGCCCTACTAATAGTTTTATAATATATTTTGCACAGTCGTTCTTGGATTTCAAAAAATTTGAAAATTGTGAAGTGTTGCATTTAATTGTTGTATTTGTTTCTTAATTACACGTAATATGTAAAAAAATTAGGAAACCCAAAAGTGGTATGAGTTTTTGCATAACATTGACTAATTTCTGGAAAACTGAAGACATGGTTTTTGATAGTTTTAGATAAGAAACAAAATTGGATCAGAGTTAAACAATATGTTCCTATCGAAGTTATGCGCAAAATATCTTTGAAACTTTTATCGATAGCACAAATAGGTACTACACTGCAAACGTTCTACACTTCCTCAGGTTATTCTGCTTTCATCAGGAGCGTAAAGCTTCTTGGACGGTGGCTTGCGAATAACTGTGCTGATCTAAGTGTGGTGAGCAGCTTGATAGAATGGTTATTGCTCATCCTCAGACTGTGTGAGCTGCTGATAAAACACATTCTGGGCGTCCCTAAATTATTCACACCAAATGCCATGACTATAAGTGTACTTGCTTTGGTACTCTGGAGGTTAAATTACCAATATCAGCTCTACGTCGCAACTGGCTTGAACATTAAACTGTAGAAAAGGAACTATGCTGCTTTTTAAAGAATGTGAGCGTTGGCTGTAAAATATCTTTATGACAAAAAGTTTGCATTAGCTATACCATAGCGCTGCTGTGAAGTGAAACAAAGAAAATATGTGACTGAGCTGAGTCTCTACCTACTCGTATAATTTTTCTCCGTACGACACGTGACAAAAACGTTTTCTTTTATCTCGTTATTTTCGTTAGTCTTGATCAGCTTTTTCTTGGATCGCACTTGGATTGGAAATGTAGGATTTGACCAGTTTATATCCAGTATAGATATCTGCATATCAAGCTGCTTCAACCTGTATTATGTAAATGGATGTTCATTTGTTCAATACACTTCTCATTTTCGATTCAAAGCATTTTTAACCTAGGCGTCGTCCATTAATGACGTCACTTTAAAGGGTCAGTGGGTCACTATGGCTAAAAAGTGACGGCCTTTGTTAAGTGCCCTATCCTCTAACGTTAAAAAATAGTGACAGGGGTCAGTGGGTCACTTGAAAAATCGGCTTTTTAAAGTGACGTCATTAGTGGATGGCGCCCTATGGAAAAAGACGGTTTAACAGAGTAATTAGTTTTCATTCACTTGCGACAAAATAAATTCGATCTTTCAACATCTGATTTTGTAAAAATAAATATCATTATATCGCTGGATGAGCATCGATGGAAGCTATATGAAAAAGCTCAACTATACGACACAAGCTAAATATATGGTTTTCCCAATTATTCGACACGAGCTATAAGGATTTCTCCAACAATACGACTATAATTGTTAATTTTTCCAGCTGTGTAGAATTAAAGCTAGCTAAAATGGTGTCCGACACACGACGACGCGTTTTTAATTTTTTCTGTAACATGTTAAAAAGCAAAGTTTTTACTAATGGGCATGAAATTTTATGTCATCGAAAACCGATTTGTGAAATTACAAATAATGCTACATTTTGTGCTTAATTGGTTGCCATTTCTGATGTGATCTGTGATTACAACGTTTGTTTATAAACTAGAATAAGAGCAATTAGAGATTATGGTAATATGATTCTGTTTAAGATACCGACCTACCTGCTTCATATCACTTCTAGCTTTACCTGTTCTCTCTGTTCTGAGAGTTATCATTAATCTTTACAGCCGTTATTTTGTCAGGAATAAATATACGAATACAAAGATTACAAAGGTGTGTTCAAGTAAGAAAATGTATCTCTCACAGAAAGATTCAGAAAGATAGAAAGATTGACTCAGACAAAAAGAAAGATAATTATTTTATAAATATTTATTTCAGTGACATAACTGGTTTGTACACTTTGCTATGCGTTGAAATCACGTCATACCATTCCTTGCCATGCTGTACGTGCCATACGAAACTCATAATATCAGATTGTAGGATTATAATTGACTTAATACATATATTGTTAGGTTAATATGCATTTTCAAGCTAGGTAACGTAAAAATTGTATTCGAACAAGAAAAAAATCCAGCAATAACTATTCCGGTAACAATATCTGCAATGCAGCCTTAAGGAGAGCTTAAGGTACTTTTGCTGTCCCTGAGCCTGCTCTTTCAGGGGATTAAGGGATTAGCGCATTCAAACTGAAAACGAATGCATGTAAAATGCATACGCTTTCAAGCTACAGGCGATAAGCAGCAATGCTTTGCTATAAGGGTATAAAAGGGTTGCAAGTGTATAAAAGGCCTGCATTTGGTGGAGAAATACCAATTGCGATTTGGAAGCTGAACTATAAGGATCAACTAAGAAGGAAGAGCAATTTTGTGGAACACCATGGACCGCCGCTTTCACCTCTACAGAAGCCAATGGAATACTCCCCCAGCTGGTTGGGTAAATGGCAATGTTATTGGGCCTCTCACTGCATATGCCGTCAATCCTTCCCAGTTGGGTGTACAATTCCCATCGCCGACAGGAAGGATGAAAGACCCCATGGTCGTATTGCCTTTGCTGTATGCCAGGAAGGCCAGCACCAGCGCCGCCACCACCAGCCCAGCCAATCCACTAATTAGACCAGTGGCAGCCGTGTATCTACGTACCTCAACATGCCTTCCAACATCATCCTTACCCTACAAGAGTTTTCCATGCTGGACGACGGTATCAACAAGAAAGAGGGCACCCATACAGAGGTGGTTTCCAGAAACATGGACGAGGAAGATTCAACCCTAGAAGCCAAGAGGCCAGAGAGAAACGCCGGTCACGGAACGTGGAGCGGACACAGCAACGCTGCGGGGCCCAAAGCCAGCAGCCCGCAAACCAGCCATCCCAACAGCCGAGTGAACTAAAACAACAGCAGGAAGCTTGCCAACGGCTCCAGCAGCTACAAAAACAGCACCAACCACCGCTACAACCGGCTCAATTATAGAGACAACAGGAAGCTCAGCAACGCCTATAGCAACTGCAGCAGCAGCAACAAGAGGATGTCCAACAGCAGCAGGCTCCTCCGTATGTACCACTGAATGCTCCAATGGCTTCAAAGAAATATTTCAAATTTAGATCTAGTTTTAAATATTGCTTTTATCGGTTTCTAGCATTGCTTCGGTCTGAATTGTTTTAATCAATGCACCGCAAATGCAAATTATTTTTTATTGCAGCACACAGACATCCAGCAAGCAGACCACCACCACTTCTGTTCCATCAACCCCGCGGCAGCATCAGGCAGGGCCATCATCCCCAGCAATCAAAAGACGTAGAAGAAACTATTCTTCGACCGGCGCACCTTCCTTCCTTCCTTGAAAGACTTTTGCCACCCAATGCAGCAGCCCATTCCAGGATTGTTGGCCATTGAAGCAGCCCCACCAACTGAGCCGAGCATCCCCAAGGATCAACCAGAGGCACCTCCGGACTTCCGAAAGCTTACCACCAATGCCGAAAACGCAATCCCTCTTTGCCCCATCGAAGCAGGTCGTGGACATTGTGGACGAAGCAGCGCTATCCTACTACTTGCCACCGTGCGATCCCAATCCGGTCAAACTAAGAGGCCGCGGTCGTGGCCGAATTATGCTAGCCAAACTCTAAACACTTTTTTACTGATTATTTCAAATTTGTTTACTTTTTTTATTTGTTTACGCTAGTTTCTTATACCTTGTAATATTGTAGACTTTTGAATGCATTTTTGTATTTGATTGTGAATTTAATTGTATAAAATTACTTTTTCTTGTTCTCTTATATACACCCAACAATATTCGCAGTTACTTTGTTACATTTTTTCTTTGGATTTATTTACCAAAATCAGCCTTTACATGAACATACGGTTCTTATATTTCGATTCCAGGTCTTTTCAACTAATCCTGTCCAAACTCTAATCCCATTGTTTAGCATGGATTGAATGCTGCACAGTTTTGGGTACATTGCAACTAATCCTCTCTAATCCCTAGCACTTCTCAGGCTGTTTTGGGAAGTGCTAATCCTAATCCTCCAAATCCTATTAATCTCACGAACTACTACATATTACGATTATCATAGAATTGCATTTCCTTAACTTATATTAGTACTTAATTATATTGCAAAAGCTTTTACTAATAGCTGAAAGGATTAATTTTCAGATCACACGAAAGGCTTATTGTCAGCTTGCTTAACAATAGTAATGGTGATGACAAGATTGACTGACCAGATGTACCCGCATGATGTATAGCAAACCCAGCTTAAACAACAGTAACGCATGATGAAAAAGAATCGGATTCTACAAACTAGGCTGCCTCAACCATCGACAAAAATGAATTAGACAAGACAACTGCTTGTGTTTTAGACCCATGCTCTGTGATAAGCTCTCTTCCATTTGGACACATGTACGGCGGGTTGTAAACAACTGAAAAATTCGACGATGGCAACCCTGTTCCATATTTTTTAAGTAGGAAATTCCGTTAGCAACATTGGCAGGTTCATGGTTTGTTATAGAAACGCAACGTACATGTCTTGTCTATATATATTCTTGTCGATGGTCTCTATTTTGACTCCAGGTTGGTTCGTATAACTATTTCGTTGTAAGTGACCTTCAAGCATGACCTTCATTGACGGACTCCAGTTTTAAATACTTTTCAAACAAAAAGAAAATCATGTTAGGAGAAAAATCATTTTCAACTACAGTGTTTAAAAAATTGAAGCGTTCCATTAAACTTGGAAGTTTAAACCTAGAAAACCCAAAAACGGCTAAAGATACATTGCAAAATAGTAACTCTCAGCAAAATTACAAAGTTTTAAATGTTTATGGATTGTGTTATTTTCTTAGGGCTAGTTAAGTTTAAAAAATCCTGTGGTAACAAAAACTTACAGAAGCAGATGTTCTTTGTTGCTGGTATTAAGTGCATCGTGCCTAATAATCCTGCTGCCGATAATCCTCAGCCCATTTGGTCTCGCGTTCTTTTGAAATACATGCAGGCATTTTTCTTAACTGTTTTCCAGGAGATATGCCTGCATTAGGTCATTCTCCCCGGGCGTCTCCATTTGATTGATTCTCAGTCTTGGCTAACTGGACATTACTTTGCTGATGTCTACAAAAAACAAGGTTTTAGGATGATTACCTTAGATTTGTGGGTTTACTATTTTGTTAAAATGATATTCCGAAGTTATAGAAGGTTGTTGGAATAACTTAATGTCACAGTTGCGTTCACCAGTACAGACTGAGGCTCTCCGAGTACGCTTGTGCTGGATTTTTAGCTTTCAAACTTTCCCTTCAACTTTTTGCATTTTTCATTTGCTACACTGAGTCGTGCCCTCAAACCTCTGCTTACTCTTAACCCCAAGCTTCGGCCAAAACTGCTTGAATGTTTCAATTTCTTGCCAAATTTCCGAGTTCTGTTGTTTTCAGAAATTCAGAATTATATCCTCGAATTATAGAAGTAGTGTTGTAATTTAACTTGTTGCTGAGACCCCTAATCCAGCGTAAAAACAGCTGAAGTATAGGTGTATATATATATGTATATAGTGAAGGATGGATATCGGACAGTCAGTGTAGAACAGACGGCCTTGAATGTAGGAAAACTTGTTTTGGTACAAACTCTAGGTCAGAACGTGCAATGACATACTCCAATTGTTTACGCCATAGACTCTACAAAAATGCCAACCGCAATACACTTTATCAAATAATTTATAGCTGTTCTCTCTTCAGCAAGATGACTGCAAAAGTACAACCACAACACTAAGCAGGATAGCCTAAATTTTGAGTAGATGAGATCTTGGTCTGAGCAAATTTTTTATTTGCAAAGCGATGTATGGAATGAGTCAGTGCTCATCAGCAAATAAGTTGCTGTGTTGATGATAAGAATGTGGAACAACAAAGTGCAGATAAGCTGTCTAAATATACAAAATCGGAATGTGAAAGAAAGACGTCAGCGAAGCTTCTTGAAAACGGCGAAGTTTTGCAGTAAGGATAGTGCATGTACTTTTTTCATATTAGAAGTGACAAGGCAATAAACTGTAAGCTTTAAGGCCTCAGATCAGATATCTTGTCTGAAGACCAGCACACCAAACTGCTGCTTTCATTCAAACTATCAGCCGAAGCATCTATTTAAATGAAATCTTGGCATAATAAGCATAATCTTTTCCTATACAAAGTAATTACCCTAAGCTTCACATTCGTCAGGCAGTCGTACGGTAAGGAGAATATCACTATATCTTTCCAGTATATAAATTTTATTAATTCCACGAAAGTTTATCATGGTTCAAATTTTTTGCTCAAAATACATTTTTAAAATATTATCAACCTTACTGTTTGGCAAGTGATAAGTGCCTCAGCTGAGCTTGTTTGCGAGAGAAGTAGAGCAGCATTTGCTTATTGCATACAATCAATCTAACCATGTATAAACACACATGCAAACCTGCGTCAGCCTTTTACTTTATGAGTAGATTTTCAAATTGAGAAAGAACGCGTGGTGGGCGGCAGCCAAAATTAAAAGATCTTGTAATTTCAAACATTTTGCATAATCTGAAAACATAAAAGGGTGTCGGACATATTCCGCAACAAGTTTAAAGGTGTGAAGTTGTCACATGCCGAAATTAAATGGGTTTGAATTTTGAGCATCAAAGAATGCCATGTTGATCCGCTATTCCTTGTGGATAAAGTCGTTGCGACTGAAATTTTATTGATAAATTAGTCGTATTGGATCTCATTTGTGACAATATTACGTCATGACCACCCGTCTGTAGTTTTGCCATTTGCACTGAAATAATCTTGACACCTTGATAAAAAAAATCGTACGCATATTGGACGAATGGAAAATGATAAGCTAAGCCACACTTCACCAAATTTCAACATTTTTTTTTCAAATTTTGTTTTAAATAATTAAATCAATGTAGACGTTTGCTAATATTCTCCAGTTACACAAACGTATAAACATTTTTTGCTTTATGTGCCAAAATTCCGATGAACTGCGCTAAAACGGGATTTTTATTTATTTGAATTTTAATTTACAAAAATCTTTATGCATGACTTTGTATCGTTGTATATGTGATAATAACGGGACACTTTTTGGCAAACTTAATTTACAGAATAGTTTAGTAGGCGTTAACTGAGGTCAAGTAGTTACAAGCTCATAATTGTCACTACAGATAGAGTATTTTATAGCTTTCTTATGCACCAATAATTAGCGCATACAATCGCTTGGACCTGTACCTGTCATCAGAGTGGCATATTTTAAGTTTGGGTCAAAGTACAAAAACCACTAATAGTGAGTCAATAAACCACTAAACCAGTCACGAAAAACAGCTGAAAATCTGACTGATTGTGAGTTTGTTCAACAAACGTCGTTGTGCTTTTGCATCATTTTTGAATTGAGCAAACGCTGGCTGGACAGCAGCAGTTTTTATATAGCATCACAGACGCAACGCAGTGGGAATGAACACCAGCAGAATGGAGTGCAATTCAGCTTCAAGAAATGAAACAAAGAGCATTTTTGCTCTGCTACCTGTTGAGGTATCACTACAAATACATAAAAAAAGATTTTTTGTTTTTTTATTTACTGTATTTCGTATTCTGTATTTTCAAGCAGATGTGGTTGCTTGTATTCGATCAAGTCCAAAATCCTTTTGACCTTTGGTTTTGTTTTCATGCTAACACAGACTGGAACAATATTTTAAAATCCAGCAAGCCCACCTGGACTTCTATGCAGCTTTACAAACTCCTGCCACTTATCTACACGTTATTATCGGCGAATTATTTGCTGAAATTAAGACTTGTTACACGAAAATGGAAAAACTCTGTTGATATCTTCCTGAAACATGAGCAAATAAATCAACCTACATCAAATTTAAGGTATTCCGAAGTTCATGAAGACCTAAAAGTTTCCTCTGTGTTGCATTCTCAAAAAGTGAAACTGAATTTTAAGAAGCGTATCAACAACTTGACGAAGAAGAACGTTTTGGACTTTCAATTGGAAATGGATCGATTTCCTCGGCATCAAACACTTCTTCACACGATATGCGTAACAGACTACTGTTGGCAAAACCGCAGACCAGAATTTTATGATTTGTCGTCATTTTTTGAACAATATGGTGTTTATATAACTAACCTGTGTCTGCACTTTCGAGACACACCTGCTGCTGAGTTTCTTGTTTATTTACAAAACTTTCTGAGAAATACTCCAAATCTTAAATCTTTGTCGATTGCGGAACATTTGGAAATACCCAGTAGTTTTCAGTGTAGTAGTCAAGACATTAGTTTATCTGTATTTCCCAAAATTAAACACCTGGAAATTGAAGCGGAACATACTGCGCTGCGGAATTTTTTGTTTGAAAATTTGTTGTTTCAAAATGTCAAAAACAATGTTTCAGTGCTTCACGTTAAAATAAACTGTGACGACGATATGATTGCTTTACAACGCGCCTTTTGCACGATAAAAGATCTGCATTTAAATATTTCAGAATATACTAGTGTAGGTTTTGAGCAAGTTCTGAAAACCATTGAACATTTTAGCAAGTCGTTAGAGGTTTTGAAAATATCCCGCGCTCCTCGTGTTGAGGATTCTGAAGAAACCTTGACAACACTTCAGCTTCCCCATTTGCACACATTCAGTTTAGTAAATATGCACTAGATATTGCCGCATCTCTACCTTTTTGGAAATTTGAAAGAACTTCATTTATTAACTGTACATTGTTTGGAGGAGCCATGTGCTCAAAATGAAACCAAGGATTACTTTCCAGTCGGTGTTTGGAGTTGCGAAGAGATAGAAGCGGAGTTGTTGATGGGAACTATGGCGACGATTTCCAAACCTGAGGCAAGTCAAATTGTACAAGTTTGAAGGTGACACTCAACTTTTTCACAGAAATCGGTGTGAAACGCTGCGAAAGAATTTATGCTCTCTGAAGCACATTTTATCTACTCCACAAAAAAGAGTAATTGGTTCTTTGAGACCCCTTTGGTTTGACCCGCATCCTTATAGAAGATTGCCATATGTTCATTTGGTTATCGCTACTCAGCTGGCAGGAGCGTGGGTGTATTTTGGTGTTACTGGATTCTTGACGGTAGGTCTCTTATTGGCGTTTGTGTATCTAGAGGCAATTACGTACGAGAAAAATCTGCTATTGGGAAATTCTGGATTCCATTCCCATTCGCTTTATGACGATTTGTTTGATATTAGTACTGAGTTCATTAATCATGTACATGAAAACTAATGGACTGAGTCTTGGTCATGTTAAAGCAGGCCAAATTACATGACATCGCATGTAGGCTACATGACCTATTACCAGCGTACTAGTACATGACAGAAAGTACATGCATGTAGAAGCAGGGAATAAATTATTCACGAATTTGTCATCAATACCTAGTTTATAGACAATGTTTAGGATAAATGGTATAGTGCTTTTCCCCCAAATATATATAATGTAGTTGTAAATAGTAAAACAAAAAAAGTAGCTTAGCATTTTCAAGATATAAGACACCCACATATACTTCAAAACTTTGAAATCCTTACATTTTTAAATTGTAGCTTTATGTGCATGCGTGTACAAAATGCATGAATTGATACGAAACTATTTTACATGAAGCAGTAATTGACATCACATGACAAAAATTTTGTAATGAAGCAGCCACGATGAAGACGTTTGTTACTATTTTAGATGTTACTCCCATCGTTGATAAAAACTACATTTTAATCAAGCTTGTAATCGATGTACAATAAATATATATGTATGTATAAACGTAATTTTTGGGATTTAAATTTAAATTTAAAAACAAACAGTAGAAAGTGTTGAGCTTGTTTACTTATTCATATTTTAAGCATGGTTCGTTTTGAAATATGAAATGCTATGCAAGATTTCAATAAAACTTGACTACATGAACTGTTGAAAGCATGAATTTAAAATTTTATTGCCATTGTGTTTCCAACGTTGCATAAAAATGTTGTGGTTATGACACTTTATGCTCAAAAACAGTTACTGCATAAATTGATGCAACGTATTAAGCAATGTTGAATTCAACGTTGAATCTTATGCAATTTTTTATTTAATCGGACTTTCGAAATTTCAGCGTTAATTTACATTTACATTGCAATTGTCTTGAATTTAGTTCGGTAACTATAAAAAACGTTAAATTTGTACTAATAGTGACTACAAACTGACTTGGTCGATTGAACTTCTATGTTCCAGTTTATGCTTTATAATCTTCCTTATCACTTTAACCTTGTAAGAACCTTTAATGTATGAAACCTGTCAAGCTGAACGTTACAAGGCTCTCTTACGTTTTCCTTATTCTTGTAATTTCCCTAATTAATAATTATATATCTGGAATTACCTGATTAGAATATATTGTATGATCTAGTACCATAATGGGTTATGAATTGATAATGTTTCCTTGTTGTCCGTTCCAGAACTGTAATCAATTAGTTATTTATCTTCCGTGTTAATTGTTCTGATTATGTGCGTATAATTGTAATATTCCTATAATCTGTAGATTATGTGTAATGAGTAAGGTAAACTTATATAAGGTATGAATTCTTGTAGAACCAACTCAGATTCGGCTTTTCTTCTCGTCAATAAACTTATTCTTTTCTTTCTTATAAAAATCTCATCTTCTTATTTCGCCCCAAATTACTTTTTTTGCATTCTTATTTCTGCATCTTCATAAAATTCGGAGTTAAAAATCAATCAAGATTTTGACACTGGTGACTCCTTCGGTTCTCCAGAACTCTATCCCGATTTCTCGTCACTTTTTTCCCCAACAAGGAGGAGGGTCTATCCTCCGCAACGTATTTCTCTTCTTTTGTTTCTTGCCAATACCTAATTCCACGTGTACGACAATGGCCCCTCTTAAAGGACAAGCCTATCAACCCAAGAATAAACCTGTTTTACGCCGTCCACCACCCGTTCATTCCACTCCGTTACCGATATCGTTGCACTTTCCACCTCCATCCAACGGGTTACTATACGGAACCACGTCCTTCCTTGACTTTATCAATTGCTACAATGCTTACGCTACTATGCGAGGTTGGACTGATACAGAAAAGAAGCGTCATCTCCGTGTTCGACTCACGGGCAACGTCCGATTAGCTTACGACAAGCTGAGATCCCACTTTCATCAGATAACAATGAGTTACTCCTTGCTCATGACGCACCTTATTGCAATCGTCAACGTGAAACCCCATAAGATTGACCGTTTTCTTGCAAAGTGTGTTTGTGCATTTTGCACCTTAAGACGTAAAATACAGAAACGCATCAAAGCACACCGTACTCAACAACGTTCTGCAAACAATAAAAATCAACAACTGGTTCAACCACCACTTAATTCTGAAAAGATACTATCAAGATGCAGCAGCTCCTCATCCAGTACCACTTCGGATACCTCGTTTCAACCTACTCCCTCGCCCACTGCGCAAAACGGTAACCTCAAAATGACTTTGAAACCCGAAGTAAATCCCGATGGAATGACCTTTCAATATGTTACGGACCAACAACCAATTCTACCAGGCACCTCCACTACGAATTTCAACTTTCAACCACCTACAGCTAACTGGAGTGAAGAACCTATGGATTATTTTTACGATCCCATGTTCCCATCCATGACTGGATTGAGTGAAACACTAGGTTCATTAACACCTCAATTTTGTGAGCAGCAACTTACAAAATGAATACAACCTTATCTGCTCCTTAACAACAACGGTCACAACCCAGCCTGAACATGACGCTCACTCTACTTATAAAAACCTTCGGATCCAAGTCATTGGCAAACAGTCTTATAACCAAGATCAATGCAAAAACATCATCTCCGATTATTCAACACCACAACTCACTCACCAATACTTACCATCATTATCCCAACTAACGACATGGAATTCTCACTGGGCCTTTTCTTAACTCTCTTATCACTTGGAGGAGGATTCTGTTCTACCCCTATTAAAATTTTACCTGGCTATCTCTTAAGGGAAACCCCCCACAAACTCATTTTCTTTGAGAAATATACTCATCTCCTCCACCACTTTTCCTTTAGTACCTCCGATATCCATGATTCCCTTTTTGAAAAATATTCCTCCTTTTGTGATCAATCACAATACCCTGAATGCAGTCTGTTAGAAAATATTATATCAGCTCTAAAGTCTACCAGTCAACGGATTGCCAGCTTAACTGAAGCCACATTTCTGCAATCCACGCCTCCTACTACAAATCTATATCAACTTCATGATCAAGCAGAACGTGCCTTTTCGGGCAATACCACACTTCTAACCAATCACCTGGAAGACGAAGAGGACAGTGATGAAATGTATCTCCCTGGAGAGCAACCTCATCATTCAACAACAACAACAACATCATCATCCTCCACTCACATACCTGGCCGTCGGAGAAAACAAGCAGTCGCTGCAGCTATTTTGGGCAGCCTTGTCTTTTCTGGACTGGGCTTATCAGCATGGATTGGTCGGAATGACTATTCCGCCGTTATTTCCGAACTCCGTAACAGAATAGATCAGGACCAGACAAACCTCATCGACAACCTCAAAAATATACAAGAATATGAAAGACTACAGGATAATAATCTCCATAATTTCACTTTAAGAGTCTCCTCTAATTTTGAACGCCTCAACAACAATGAACGAGCTTTATCTCTCTCTCTTCGACAACTCGTGAAAGGACAAACCAAACATCTATTGATCACCCATTTCATTTCCAACCTATTGGCTCGCCTTACAGAACTATCCCAATTCGAAATCATTCTTAATGAATGCCGTAACAACTTACTCCCTTTTACATTAATTCAACCAGATCAATTAAAAAAGGAATTGGCTAATCTCCAGACTAACCTTCTCCAACATAATTATTCCTTATCAATGAACTACCGTGAAATTTCGCTGTATTATAAATTACCTTTAACGTATTGCCAATACAATCCGGCTAAAAAGGAACTCATCACTTTTCTCAACGTACCCATTATTCCTTATCTTCAAACGTATAAACTATACGACGTCATTAGCCTCCCTTTTCTGGCCAATGCCAGTTCCCTTTGCTCGTTACCTACCTACTCAGAATATTTACTAAAAATAGACAATACTTTTGTTCCCCATTCGGAGAAAACAAAACTTTGTAATTACCAAACCGGACTTTGTAATATTTCACCATATTATATTCACGAACCTCTAATTGACCACTCATGCCTATCCCACTTACTCAACGGAATTGAAGCCAGCAAGATGTCACAATTCTGCAAACTCAACTGTATTCCCATTAACAATCATACTGTTATAACAAAGGAATTCAAACATCGTGAATACCTCATCTCCAGTAACAATCCAGATTTGTCCATACGCTGCTATCAACAACAGAACCAACATAGTTCCAGCCCAATTCAACATCAACTTGGTGTTTTTCATGTTAAAATACCATGTAACTGTTTGTTACAAGACAACACCACTGTTTTTATCAAGAAAACAGTTCCCTGTTTCGATAGTCCGCCTACAATTTCCAAAACGCTTGTTATTCCACTCCTGTGGATAAACCAACCAGGTCACCATCAAATTGTCGTCTCTGAGGATTCTTCGTTTCCAGGACACGGCACTGTTTATACTAACTTAAGCAAATTAATTCCACTCGATTGGCAATCTACACCTATGAAAACCATTACTTTACCTAAAACTTCCAATTGGGTAAATACTGTGATGACTCTTCACCCCATCATGCCTCAGTGGGCTCTTTGTTTATGGAACCTCATCTTGAGCATGTTCGTCCTCCACCTTATCATGAAAACCGGAAATATTCCTATACCTCTGTATGTTCCCGCAGCCCAAGCTGCCTCTACTAATACCACTATTCCGACCGAAACCGGCCCATGTGAGGATCTTCCTGCCTTCCTTCACCATCACTTACTATTGTTTGGGATCATCATCATCTTCATTTTCCTTTTAGGATGTTCTGCGTGTACCTGCCTCCTATACGTTTCACGGAAAAACAAAGGAACCCGCATTGATTGCTACTCTACTTCATCACCAATTATACCACGTTCCAGACGACATCATGATCTAATAGAACAAATATCTCTACAAGATGCCTATGCTCCGTCAGTACTAACTACTAACAAAACTAATTCTAAAAGAAATCATTTCCCAAGTGCTCCTGTTGTAGGATGATGAAGGCCGGATGCCCCAGGTGTGCGCTCCGACTTCAGAGAGCTTCTCCTGCGTTGTGAAGCCCGGACAGGAGACCTATCAGTATGCCGACACACTCTTGACGTTAATATCAGCTTTACAATATCTCTCTTTCTTCCAACAAGGACCGTGTATACCCCCAATGCGAGCCATGCCCAAGCCGTCAACAAGATGAAACTCTTCTTATCTAGCAACAATGTCATTATGATTACTAATCGAAAATGGGGATGCCTTGTTGACGCTGACAGAAGACCATACCACAACACTAAAATTGTATGCTGCAACATTCATCATCATTTATTCAGAATTTTTACTATTCAAACCAAAGAAAGAACACTCATATTAATTGTCACATCATTTCAACATTCGAAAAAAAAGAACACAACAACAACATCGTATCAACTTCAACAACCTCTACATCAACGTACCAAATCTTTTTGCAACTTATCACATTTCATGGGAAAATTGTTATAACTAAACTAACATCAACTGCTACTATACACTAAACAGGAGCCCAGCATACCACACAGTGCTATCTGCATTGTGCTACATCAACACCAATAACCTAATCTTGTTCTACTAAATTACAAGTTTAACTCAGATTATCTCTATCGCTAACTACTAAAGCCAATTGACATCATACATCACTACACAATCAGCCACTCTATCCAGACATCCTAAGATCCGGTCTCCAGCTTTGGTTGCACATTACGCCTCTTCTCCAGATACTCGTACATCCCCCTCATGATATCGATGGCGTCCAACAACCCGTAGCCACTTCCATAAACATCCTTGAAGACTTGAGGCAGTTCTACAAAAGACAACAGCAGTAAACCCAACAATTAGTATCTTTCGTTCCCATCATTGGCTTGCCTATTTAATTGGATTATAGTCTCTCTAGCCCTTACCTCGACCTAAGTAATATGGAGTTAATACAACCCTTGTATCACACTGAAGAGGGTTCACGAAAAATCCCAGAGCCACGTAATCTACATTGGTGTCTGTCTTCATTACTTCCAAATCCTTACGGGACTCACAAGCTGTTTGGGAAACATTCCGAGGAGAGTCCACCGTTGACCACAAAACGAAGAACTCCTTGTTAGCGGTGCAGATCTCACAAACGAAAACAAAACCCTCGGGAACAGAATAGGTTGCTACAGGGTACACCTCTTCCTCCACATCCATCCGTGGAATTTCCTCTGAAAACGGCTGATCTGCCATCATTCTATCCTCCCGTGGACGATTAGTAATAGCAGTGACAGGCACCTCCACCTCCAGTAAACGAAGATTTTCTTCTGCCCTCCGCAACAACAGTTAACAAAATTGGATTCAAACATCTGTTTAACTTTCACATAACGATTGGCTATAACATGTACAACGAAAGAAGAAATACTTACCCAGAAAGAAGTTTAAAATCTGCCGTAATCTCTGCTGTCAAGTTAACCACCTCTCGAATGCCTCTTACTAAAACATCACCAAAAGGTTCTTTCAACACAGTACGGAGGTTAATTCCTTCCTGACACATGGGCGCCCCTGCCCATGTACAGATGAGGTATAATGCACCAAGCCAAAACATAGTTTGACCAAATGGTTATCTTCTTCTAAACTTATTCCTCAAAACGGTGATCTTCTTACTCGGGACAAAATGATTCGGCAACTGATGAGCTGCTACTTCAACCTTATTCCCTTTTTATATTCCGAGAAAATTACGGAAAACATAGAAAAGATGGTCCAGGTTCTCCAGAGTCCTCATCCTACGTGGCTCAAGATGGTTATAGAGCATGGTATTCCAAGGGCAAGGAATACACATGGCCGGCCTCCAGGCAATAACCATAATGCGCGCAATGACAACCAAAGAACAAAGTGATAACTTTGAAAATGAATCCTACAACTTGGAAAATTACTTGACGTCTATCCTGAACTTTCATCCCCAGGACAAATATCTCGAGAAAACTTAACTGCATCGTACCACCTCAACTAAAACACTTCAATTGCAACACGACACCGGAAACTGCTTACCTTGCACACACGTGTGGATTATCTCTCTCTTTAATGTCACCATGGTCGCTCCTACACATCTCTATCTCAACAAAACTGGCCAGAATAACATCATCAACAAGAGCATAGGATGTACACACCAGCTGGTGGACCATTTCTTTCATCGTAAGTGTGACATAACACTGACTCGCACTTGTTACTTTTTTTTCTACTTTTGACTAGTAAGACCACATTAGCTTTTTCCTTTTCAAATAACATACCATCTCTTTTTGATTAAATCTTTTAAAGATCCACTTACAAGAGCTATGATAATAATGTACGTTACATCTTTTACATTTTATCCACTTCGTAAAAAGAAAAAAAAGAGACTTAATTTCTGTATTCGATATGTGTGGATATATTTTTGTGTGCTCCAATGTATAAGTTTCATAGTTTAATTTCTTCATCCTGTATGAAAACTCTATCGTACATCATAACATTTGCCTGCGTTTGAATGATTGACTTTATAGACTTTGAAAATATTATGTGTCATTGTCATATTTCTTTTAGTTCAGATTTCTTTACGATCTTTCACCTCTTTTTCATACGGAGATAAGAGTGTACTAATAGTGACTACAAACTGACTTGGTCGATTGAACTTCTATGTTCCAGTTTATGCTTTATAATCTTCCTTATCACTTTAACCTTGTAAGAACCTTTAATGTATGAAACCTGTCAAGCTGAACGTTATAAGGCTCTCTTACGTTTTCCTTATTCTTGTAATTTCCCTAATTAATAATTATATACCTGGAATTACCTGATTAGAATATATTGTATGATCTAGTACCATAATGGGTTATGAATTGATAATGTTTCCTTGTTGTCCGTTCCAGAACTGTAATCAATTAGTTACTTATCTTCCGTGTTAATTGTTCTGATTATGTGCGTATAATTGTAATATTCCCATAATCTGTAGATTATGTGTAATGAGTAAGGTAAACTTATATAAGGTATGAATTCTTGTAGAACCAACTCAGATTCGGCTTTTCTTCTCGTCAATAAACTTATTCTTTTCTTTCTTATAAAAATCTCATCTTCTTATTTCGCCCCAAATTACTTTTTTTGCATTCTTATTTCTGCATCTTCATAAAATTCGGAGTTAAAAATCAATCAAGATTTTGACAATATTATGCATATTTAAATTCTAATTTGAAACATTTCTAACCTCCTTACAAGTATAACGGTGAAACAATGATCATACTCTGATCATGTACTCTTAAGCATAGAAAATTTCTGTGTATACCTGTTTTTGCATGTTCATTTTTTCTATTCAATATTTGCATAATATGATATATGAATTGCTGATATGTTTTGACACTCGCTTTTGGAGCTCACATAGAACGATAAAACAATTATCAGTACCACACATAAAATTGTGCATGTTCTTTTGATTCAATTTTATGCACAGAAAAAAACTTGAAAAAATATCTAAGTTTTTGTCCGCTAAGGTAGCTAAAAAGTACGCTAACTTTGCTTGCTGAGTTAGCGGACAACAAAAACCCTCAATGTCCGCTAAAAAAGTCACTGGGAGAGATAACTATTTTATTTTCGACTAGCAATAAGTACATGCCGTTAAAAAATAGGACCATGATAATTTGTCGCACAATACAATCACTATGGTTTAAAATGTATTAATTGATTCAGGACCTGATCCTGGTCTTCAAATTTTGACATTCTAACGTCAGATTTGTGAGTGTGATCAAAAACTGAACTAAAATCATGTGTCGCACACCCTGAAACATTTCAATTAAAGATTTAAGTTTTGACAAATAGGGGCCTGATTCAGGTCCTGCATAATCGTGCTGTGTTCCGCCAAGATAGATGGTAGACTTTGGGTTTATTTGGGATAAAGTTTTAGTATGAAACCGCAAGCAAAAACTGACTGCCCGTGACTGGATTCGAAGTCGTAACAGTTTTGTGAGTTAGCGGTGTTGCTGGCAAGGCCAAAAGACGGCGTGTCAACGTAAAAATGAGCCCATCGCCGCATATTATATAAGATTATTATGTTATTAGAAACAATCCCGATATCATTCTCCGGAAATGCAAATTCCTTTCCATCCTTCCTTGCTCCAGTTAAAATTCTGACGATTTCTTAGTGAAACATCTCGTAACACTCAAATTGGCAAAGCCCGCCCATTAAAACAAACAGAAATTCATGCAGTGTACACTTTGGATTATGAATAAGCTTCGTTATTCATGTGCTTGATATCACCATGCCTATTGCAATTGCATATATTAAACATTCCTGGACTAACCATTGCACAGAGATAGGAAAATAATATTTTGTACATCACTTAACATCTCTTAAGCTGAGTTTGAATGCTGAGTATTTTTTGCCTTTTAAACTAATCTACGCACATATACAGCAATTTCGACTATCGCCTTTACTTTCAAACACCTACTGCCAATGAAATTTTATAACTAATTTTGAGCTTCCCTTGTTAAATTATATGTAAGTATTGATTGATCAGCAAAACATGTAGTTGCATTTTGATTTGTATATCATCATGATGCTGCATGTTAAAAGCACGTATTTCGGAGGTTTCTGCAAATGTAAATGGAGCTAGACGCATTTACTATTACAATATTTGACAATATTGATTTGATGAACAGAACCATCAACAGAATTTAATTTTAATGAACGACTTTTTGATAAATCTAAGTTACAGATTTTGAGAGAATTTTGATCTTAGGGACCTAGCATCTAGAAAAATGTACCTACAGTTTACAGGCTAACTTGATTAAACACAAAAAAAAGAAATATTGTATGTAATAAAACTGCTGTACATTTCTTGTAGCTACATTATTCGGTGTCGTTGATTCTGTTTCTGCCGACTCGGAAATTGTTGCTGCACTCGTGGTTAATGTTGTTTCTGCAGTTGTTGCTGTTTCTGAAGCTGAGGTTACTGCTGCAGTAGAAGTAGCCATTTCAGTTGTTGGTCCTGGGGTTGTGGTTGGAATAGGTGTGGGTTTGTATGGTAAGGGCAATTCGTCATCTGATAAGAGTGTTTTCAAATCAAAGTCCTGGAAGGCAAAATATAAATATATTATATATTAAAACCTATGCTGATTTCATTATAAGTCATGAGAAATTGTAAAAAATACTTTTGTTTTAATGTCCATATAGGTCTTGTAAACGCCAAACAGTGGATGTGCTTGCTGTTTCCATTCGTAAAATCGAGCATCCAGAGTATTCACATACCACCCAAAAAATTGCTCTTCAACGTAGGATTGATAATTTGTGACCATAGAATCATTCCAGACTCCATGCAATGCACTTTGTGCTACTTTATTAACCCATAATGTGTAATCAATGTATCTATGCTCGTAGTCAAGTGTATAGTTTTCAGTTACTCCAACATTTAAAAAGTACATTAGCTCATCTAAAGAGCTCGTGTTTACTGAAAAGTGACCTTCCCCATTGAAAAAGACGTCAGTTTCGTTCAGTTCAGGAAAGTACACCGACTGAACTTTTCCAATGCATTTAAAATCGCCTGAAGGTAAAACAAGCATTATATAAATCTGTACTATTTTACTAATTGAATTTGAAAAAACTTACCAAATAAATTGATTGTTTCACGAATTTCACGATAAATTTCAAAAGAATGATCAGTAAAGTTTACGTTCACCTCTACTCTTGGAATGGATGCCACAGAAATACCGCTACCTTGTTGGTTTCTAAAAAGATGAAAAATTAGTTTGTCTCATGTTGTAATAACCCTTATTATTTATTATGACAAAAACTACCGTAGTTCACATTCCATTTCAATATTGGCAAGTGGACCAGTACGAATTGTTATGCTTCCTTCAGCTGGCGGGGTAGGGTCCATTTGATTATGTGTGAGCCATGAGCTATAGTTTTCCACAACTTCGGTTAGGTATACACCAAACTTCAAGTCATTTTCTGCTGATAATTGGAGCTGATTGGAACATCTCAGCAAAACTAATTCCCAACATTAAAACAAAATCAATTTTAGTAAATGTTTTAATTAACGAAAAGAGGAAAGTCGATTTGTTGTATCACCTGAGATGCCCACAAGCTTTAGCAATACTTTAACCATCATTCCCACCGATAATTGATGAAACTATTTTAAATTTGAAAATATGTAACTGTTTTGCGGCCAAATGTAATATACGGAAAGTCTTGCAATTTTTGTGAGTATTAGTATGCTCATTTAGTGACATTGTGATTAGCCATCTTAACGTAGCTTTTAAATTACTTAACAACCTTTAGTGTGTCACACAATGTCAGTATTATTTTATCAGCAGTCTGATAACTATTATGCAAGATAACAAAAAATGAATGGCTTTCAAAGTAAGCATGAATGCACATATTTTCAGCTCAGCTTGGCATTTAATATTTGAACGTTTTTTTTCTCATTCTGAGGAAAAACCTGATATTGACGCGAAAGTGATGTAAGAGTAACATAGATACAAGGACATTTCAAATTTGTCGTGTTCAGCATCAAAGTGATAAGGAGAAACTTTTTGGCTTTGTATGACAATGCACTATCTTCCATTATACAACCGCTTTTATCAGAATCAATGTTTCGTACTTTAGCAATATTAGATAAATATGCAGGCGCCGCCTCAGGCGGATTTTTTTCTGTAAATCAGCATTGTAAATCGATTTGGGAATATTAAAAATGTAAATGTAAATGCAATTAACAAGCCATGAGTTTATGGAAATATGCACAAACAAAATAAAGACATCGTACATGTATCATGCAGTAAGTTTTAATATTACGGAAATAGTTTCTTAACAAAGCTGTTGTGCTTCCGCAATGAATTGCTCCAAGATAATTAGGCAACCCTGCTTTTATTGACTATATACCAACGTCGTTTTTTGTAGCTACAATTTCCTAAATTATACTATACAAATGCATACATATTGTGCATAGAGCGCCCAAAGACAAAAAATTTTTCATTGCTTTATTTGCTCCTGTTGTTGATTCTGTACTTCCCCCTGTTGACAAACTAGAAACTTTCTCTGTTATTTGTGTAGTTGGTTCCATTGTTGTAGGTGGAATAGGTGTCGGGTCATATGGATTTGGCAAATCGTTCTCACCGTAAAAGGTTTTTAAATTTAAATCCTGCAAGCAAAGAAATATTAGTGGTTTTATACTGTAAAGTTTCTGAAAGTTGGAGATCAGGTTTAAAAATTACTTTTGTTTTAAAGTCCATGTATTCCTTGAGAAGACGATATTGTGGATTGGCTTGCTGTTTTTCAGCAATGGTTCCTGTATCAAGACTTCTCTCGTACAAAACAAAAAATTCATTTGTAATATTGGATAGATAGTTTGATACATTCCAGTTTCCCGTTATTTCTTTTTCTAAGGTTTTCACTGATAAACCATAGTCAGTATAACTGTGCTTAAAATCAAGTGTATAGTTCTCAGTTATACCGACGTTTATAAAAGAAATAAACTCAGAACTCGAACTCGTGTTCAGTGCAAATCGGCCTGTGCCAGAAATGTACACGTCGGTGTTCAGTTCAGGGAAGTGAACAGAGTTGAGTTTTCCCCTACATTCAAATTCACCTAAACAGCAATATAAGCATTATTAAATAATTTTGGTACAAGCTTAACATTTAAGGGTATTACTTTCTAGATGAATAGATTGATTTAGTGTCCGTCCAACTTCAAAGTAGTGTGAGGTTGTGGTAAATGAAACCCCGACCTCTACATTTTCAACGGATGCTACAGAATGACCACGAACTTGTTGGTTTCTAAAAATTGAAAAGCAGGGATCCAATTTCAAATTTTTGATTGAAACGTTAGGATGAAAAGCAGATAACCAAGTATTACCGTAGCTCACAGTCAAGCTCAACGGCTTTCCCTGAAAACGATGTGATGTGTAAGACTTCCTGAATTGGCGGAGAAGGATCATACCATTGTGCTTGTAGCCAGGTGCCGTAGCCTTTTATACTGTCATTCAAATATATAGTAAAATTGTTGTCTTGAAATGTCGAAGTCTGAAGTCCGTAAATAGGTCTCAGAAGTACTAAACGAAATAGATAGTCAAAATAATAAAACGAGAAGTAATGATTAAGGAATCGTATAAACAGTAAAGCAACATAGATTTAAAAATATTTTTGTGCTACCTGAAGTCACTACTAGTATCAAAGTTGGGCCTTTCATCGTTTAAACTCAATTGACAAATATTTTACGTAAAAGTTAAAATGACTATGATTGCTTGAGAGAGACTAATTGCAGACTATCGTTATCCCGGTGACTTGTAGGTCGGAACCTTTAAATCACTGAGTCATGCACTGATTGCTCATCATCTTGTTTAAAATGTATTGAAGCTTTTTACTCATTTTATTGCTGACTGCTGTTACCTTTTCAGCAAAAAGATAATAATATTATCAGTCGAACATGCACAACTAATTTGTTACTGCATAATCTGAATAAAACAGGTATGGCTGCATTAGTGAAGCTAATATTATATGCACAAGCCGGCAAGGGAAAACAGCGAACCATTAAGCTTATCTGTAACACTGATTAGTCACAAATGTCCCATTATCTCTTGATGAACATTTTTGTAACACGCATTGTATAACAGTTAGTCCAATTCCGCTTTGAAGAATCCAGATATTATGTTTTACAGTATTCCAAAGCAATGCTTACTCAAAATCTAACAATAGATATCAACCAACCTATTAAACCTAAGAATGTTCCGTTTTAAGTACCTATGCTACATAAGACCTGTATATGGATATTGTATTGTATGTTTGTAAGAATTTATTTGTAATGCATTAACACTTTCAAAACACTGACGCAAGCAGCAAAATAGGCTTGTAATTTTCACAATGTTGACAAACACCTGATGTATTTTTTCAGATTGCATACTGTCATGGTACAAATCCCGGAATGGTTAAATTATGACTGGTGCTCAATGTATCATGCATGGCAAGTTATCAATTGGTAACGATTTGCGGATTTGTACTGGCTCAGGTCATGACATTTTACAAACATTCTACTAACTGACATCGGAATTTCATGAAATACTAGATTAATTGAAGACAAATACAATTAATTGCATAATCAGGAATAAATACATGAATACAGACAAAGATTACAATGTTATACGAACGTAATATTTTATTCTAAACTCAAATTCTATTCAAACTCAAAGAACAAATGGGAACTAATGAACGCAACACTTTAATTGAATTGCTAAATTAAAATTGAATTGTAATATCAAACGAATTGTGAACTGTAGTAGTATATGTACCAAATAGAAGTAGCACTGATTATTAATAATTATCTATATTTACAAAAGCGTTATTTTTTAGCAGCGCGCGCTGATTTTATAGTATGCTTAACAATTTTCGTTTATGCTACTTAATTAACAACGTTCTAATATTTATGCTTTATGTTAACTTAAGTTAAGAAGGGACTCGCTCAGACAGAATCGGGCAACGGGGGCAGTGTTGACCAGTATTTTTGAGCGAGACAAATAGAGTGACCTCGACCCAGGGCAGGCTTATGCGTGACCTTAGGCCTTAGTCTTAAACTAAGTACATCACAAGTTAGTTAAAGTTAACAAGAAAATTCATTCACCTTCACAAGCTAATTCTCGATGAGCAGAAAGCAAAAGGATGAAACTAGAGGTGGCAGATGGAAAGACACAAGTTGGACAGGAAAGGGGCGTAATCTGCAGCCTAGTTGAGATCACCGAAAATGGAGCTAAAAACCCAAAAATATATAATATTTTACATCTTGACGGAACTCTAACTAGCTGATATTTTATTTAACTGACACTAAATTCATAATTCATGTGGACTCACCACCAATTAATTCACGACAAGAAACTTCAAAGATCAAGGTAGCTTATGATGATGATCACTATTCTGGTATTATACACCTTCCTAAAATCAATTAAATCATAATAATGTAGTTCAAGATCCTCAGCCCATCTTTTACACTTTTCATAATCTTTACTCAACCTTACCAGTATTCTGAACTCCTATCAGTCACAAATCAAAAGGGAAATAGAAGCAAGAGAAATTCACTCACTCACGGGGTAACCTGAGAACAAACCAATTTCAGAAACTCCAAGTTACTCATATTTTCATTTCCGCTCCTAGTCATTGTCAATTGTTAATTTTCACTCACATACCTTAAGAGTTTGTATAGCGGATGAGTACTATTCTACTACCAGGCCTTATTTGGGAAAATGGACACCTTTTGTTGAACAAGACCAAAATGAATGATTTCCAACTGAAAATAGCAAATCACACGCCTGGTTATTCACAGAATTTAACTTGTCAATTTCTCAATTCTATGGATTTTGTTCAAATTCTTACCAGAATAATGCACAGCTACTTAATCTTGAGTAAAAGGTGAAAGATTAATTTCTTTCCTTCGCACGCCTTGACACGAACTAGGAATTTTACGCTACACTGAAATACACAGAAAGGAATTTTGGATTTAATATCGGGGCGATATGATTCTTTCAGAAACCTACACAAAATTTCCACTTTTTCTTCCAAGTTTCCTTACCTAGTTTATACGCCAGAGATTACGCTTTACTAATACACTTTGGACAAGTTGCTCCTTAGGATACTGACACACTACTGAGAGACGGGCTTTGGTACTGGTGCTAGTGTAGCTGCTCTGGTGACCGAAACTTCTCAACTCAAGCGTGCTTGCACATTGCTGCCCACCGTGCTCTCCTCTCATTCACACAATTGGTCCACCCGGTATTTCAAAACGGGATTCTGTTTCTTTTCGCTCATGACTTTGTTCATTCCTCTGGGGCAACAAGCTTTAAATCTAACATGCTATCCTAAATGCTATATACATCTCTCTTACAACCTGTATATGGATATTGTATTGTATGTTTGTAAGAATTTATTTGTAATGCATTAACACTTTCAAAACACTGACGCAAGCAGCAAAATAGGCTTGTAATTTTCACAATGTTGACAAACGGCTGATGTATTTTTTCAGATTGCAAAAAAATATCTGCTTGTTTAACTTTAATTTTGCCCAACTTGTTTGAGAATTTTTTTTTCAGATTTTCGATTTCACGAGAATACATTCACCAAAATGTTGTGGTAGAATACATTATCAACCAAAATATCAAATAGGCCAGTTTCTACCAATGTTACAATACATTTATTTACAAAGAAAAAGTTTCTTTTTATAGAAGTTCTAGTTAAGCAAAAGTACACTTGAGGTTTTATTACCTCGATATTTTAAACATGAGTTTATTTATAGTCTGTGCATGTCGCACAGCAGTTTTATTTAATTAAAGTTAGAACTGTGAACTCATTAGATTTGGTTTGAATTGATTTTCATCCTATTTTAACTTATATATCATTATAGATAACACATTGCTGTAATGAATAAAAATTGTACATGGTATGTAAAGATTTATTTACTTATTATTTTGGTTATCTAAATTCTATTCTTAAATGTAGCATCGTACAATTTTGATAGTTTTTTAATCCACAAACCAATAAGAACAGGTCTGTGCACAAACCATTTAAGTTTTGACCTACAGTACCATTTTAGATAACTACTAAATGTTCGCCAGCCTTGTAGTAGCGTCATACACAGCAGAAAGGCATAAATTAATACCAATGCAGCACACCCACACCCAATTGGGCTTCGCAATCCTATGGCATTTGGGTACGCAAATCCGTCTAAACGTCTTACGGTTACATTTCTCAATGGTGCGTTTCCCTTAAAGAACCTGTTTGCCCTAGTAACATAGCCACGCTCAAACCACGTACGCAAAACACGTTGTGCTGCGCCGTTGCCCCAAACTCTTAAGGTCTCATAATGTACAATTTGGGACTTACGAATTTCGGGAGTTATTTTACAAATAATTTGTTCATTAAAGATTACTTCTGTGCTTTGAATAACAGAAACTGAGTAAATGGCCGGGTAACAGGTTGGTACTCTTAGTTTTTTATTCGCCAATTTAGTCACAAACATGCCGTAATTTGCAAAATCCATTGGGTCTTCGTCGCTGTTGTAATGTTTATATTGAATCCAGTTTTTATACGCAATTTGAAACTTCGTATCATTCAACTTGTAAAATATCCGTATTAAGCTAAAGCTGTGCCAGACTCGATAACCAGTGGAATCCAGTGCATCCTCATCTGGAAATTCGCGAAGATTCATAGTATCGCCAGATATCCACGACTGCCAAGCTAGTGAAATTAACTGAATGGAAATCAAAACCCAGCCTATAATTTTTCTAGAGTGGTTTATCTGTGCCTCAATGCCAGCAAACAACCACAATATGTCCAAACCTCTTTTTATGTTTTTGTACAGATATATGAAACAAACCGAAATAGTAACGATGGCCAGACTCAGGTGTTTTGGAAATATTGGTAATATGTTGAAGTCACGGTACGTTAGCTTGCTAACCGGAATACAGGATGCGGTTTGGTAATAAACAATGTTAAAAGCAATGTATACATCCCGTGTGTGCAATTGCTCGTTTGGAAATCTAAATGGAATACCTTCACTCCATCTGACACTAATAAACCAACGCGAAATATTAATTTCCGCCGGGGACATTTGTGCGCCATGATATTGAAATGACACGTTAAGCAGCTGCTGTAGTTCCCCAATTAGAAATGTTCCGGTTTGTTGGCACTCTTTTAAGCCTTCGTAATACTTAATACGCTCTGCGGAGGATCTGGACACTGCAAAGCACCTAAATGTGGTTTCGGGTTTGTAATAATATAAACTGTATAGTGGAATGGACCGTCCTTGACCATCCTTTTTTAATTGAAATGCAAAGGACTTCAGAATTGTTAGATGATTTTGCTCAAGATAGATTAGGTTGCTGTTGACATTTTGACAGCTTGAACAGAAAATTGCAACCTGATAGTTACAAGTATTAACAGGATAAATTGCTATCACTAAAGTGGCACCAAAAGGTTTCATTAATTTTGGGTTTAAAAATTTCCAGTTTGGATAAACATTCTGTTTCAACAACAGCACAAACACTGCATAAACGCTCATACTTTCACCAGACTGCTGAATAGCATCTGATGTGTGAATATAGTTTATGTGGAGGAAATATACCGAGCAGTTTTGAGGAAGCCATTTCCCAGTGAAACGAAAATATTTAGATTTTAGAGTAGGTTTATCGCTAGAATTTTGTAGATGAGTTGAGACGTCGAAATCAAAGTTTTTAGCATTGTAGATTGTCCATAGAAATATAGTGCGCGTTTGAAGAAAATTTGGTTTGGGTGAAAACCAGTTTACTCTCACCGGATTTTCAATCTGTTTTTGGGTATCATTTGATGTCACCAAATGCAAGGAACAGTCACTGTCAATTGTTAATGGCACCAAAACAGATTTTGAAAATGCGGAGAACAAATAAATTATAGTTATAGAGTTTTGCATCTTCATTTTGTGAATATTTTGTCAGGGAAATGTTTCCTAATAGGAAAGTTTTCTTTTAAAAATGTAGCCGGTTGTTACGCGTATGCAAGTGAAAATCTTCACACCTGCACCTAGGATATATTTAGTGGTCTAACTTGTTCTTACACCCGTTTACTAACAGATAGGAAAAGCTGGTTGCTACAAAAACTTGCTTGTGGAAAACAAATTGCTTCTAATTAGAGATTGAGAAAGTCCGAATTTGAAAATGTATTATGGTTGTACGGCAACGTTTGGCGGATCCCTAAATTTACGCCTTACTTGATTGTAATTAGTTGTCTCCTAAGAGCATTATTACGAAATAAAACAAAATATTTCAAAATCTTAGGATTTCAGAGCAGGGCGTTTACAACATTGTAGCTTTTAACATGCATGCTAAAGTTTATACAAATGAATGTACAAGGTATGTACTCACAACAACTTCAAGCATTATTGATTTACCTTTCGTCACAAACAACTTTTAAAGCGCAAAAAACTTCTAAAATTGGAACACAAAAGTATACATATATATATATTTGGAGCCAACCAAATTAAGGAATATTGAAACAAGAAAATAGGCTTAACTGTAGAACGAGCGATAACTACTAACTTTGGAACAGATAGCAAAACTAATTTTGGAGTTCAACAACTATGAATATGATTGACCTAGACAAAACAATATTGTTCTTCTACAAACAAATTTGAAAAACATAGAACAAATAATTTTATAACGGCATAAAAACAACCAATTTTCGGTGAACATGCAAAACAAGCAATCTTTTCATTACCAGTTAAAACAGCTAATATTAAGATTGTGAGTAACTCGGTAAACATATAAAACAATATAATTATGTGCAAAAGTGAACACTTGGCTGTGAAAATCTGTGTGAAGTATTTATTGTAGCTGCTAGCGGAGTGAAAAATAAAAGATATAGCTGCCGAGCCTCATGTAGGTTTCTGTTTGAAGGACCAAATCCGTAACGAGGATTATTCACTGATTCATTGATGAAAGGAAAATAAGATAATAAGATGAGTTTGCTGCCAAATATTAAAATGAAGAGATTGATTTTCTAAATATATTGTCAATATAAAGCTAGTCGGTGTTTTAATTAACTAAACCACTTTAATATTAAAAGCAAATAATTTAATCCCGCATCAGAAAGAAAATACGCTAAGGTAATTACAGCAAGGCGTATACAGCTATTTAGGGCAATGAGAGCATTGAGCAGGTAAACTTTTTAGAAGAAATATGCCTTGCAGCATCACTGGTGACGTTTTCTGGAGAGTGTGGCTTGGTAAAATATGATGTTCAAGTACACAACTTACTTTAATGCATCATTAATAATGTAAAACCTACTGTTACTCATATACGCCGAATGCTTTTCTGCATTACGTATCCTTGCAAAATGACTTTTTTGAAGTCGGTTCTTACGCTACTTCTGTACGCCGCATGTATTGGATCATTTATTTTCTTAAAACCCTGGGTTGTCCAATCCGTAAAATCAAAAAGTCAAAAGTAGTCCAACTTTTTGAAGTCTAAGGAAGAAAATTAGCCCGAGTCCAATAAATCCATAGTTTTTTGCATTCGCTTATTCTGTTCCATATCGGAAGCAAATCTAGATATTTGGTTGTTAATCTTGATCCCTATTGCAATACGTATTTATTGGTTTTATTTTAAACGTAGTGCATATCATTGATTTGAAATAATTATATGTACTTCATGATTCACGCCCAATAAAATACCAAAATTTCAGCTTCCTGTTTTTCTTTGCTGAACTTAATTGAATTTATTTTTTCAAACCAGGTATTTCCTTTTTGAGGTACATATTGACGTTCCTATGGTATAACGGCATGTAGTCTTCATTCTTCCTGGATTATCCCTAAAATGTGTTTCCTCCTTCCTTCTCCACTAAAGTAAGTAGTAGGCACAAAGTAATTGTGTTGTTCTTCCTGACTGCTAAACTAAAAACGCTGAGAGCACAAACAGTGTGAGTTATCAAGTTGGGTTACTGAAGCAAACCACCGAAAACTATTTTGTTCAAAAATGCTTAGCTTCATTGTAATCCTATTACCAATTTACACAGTAGCATATGACCCCAAAGCTTTCGAATGTTACAAAAATAAAGAATTTGCTGATTTACCATATAACTATTGGATTTCGCCAAACTGGACATATCAAATTTACAAAGGCTACCGTGTAAAAAACCTTAGCAAGGTGTTAAGGCCACTATGGGATGTAAACATACCTTTAGTTCGAATAACCAACTTTTTGCGTTCTGATCTACAGCAGCTTGATATTCCAATTTTAACGGATTACGGTCCCGATTTTTCAGCAGTAAATCACACAATTACAAAACCTGATTATCATTTTACAAGTAAAGAAATTATTGAACAGTTTTCTGTTTTTGGTGCAACTGTTCCATTGAATTTAATTAAATCGAAACCTTGGTACGGCGCAATTCAAGTATCTCTGTTAATGCCTAAGGAACTCTACCATTCGACCCATATATCGACTTTTGAAAGAACAATTAGAGAACAACGTACATCAGGCGCAGTTTTGCCAGGAATGACAAAACCTACTTTTAATATTTTAATACCTCACCACCCAAATACAACAAAAGTAGATATAGATGATTATGAAAGATGGATAGGCCTGTTTGACCGTAATAATCAACAATTTGGCAAATACATTCCTTTAAAATTTTATATTCATATAATAATGTTTGCGTCGTCTACAAGTCGAATGGTTTTTGAAACGCATGTGGTTAGTGTGAATTTCGGCTTTATTAAGCCGTATAATACACCCACGTTTTTATATCGTCTAACTCGATTTAACATTCAGACGTATTATACGTTTAATTCTAATTTCCTAATTGATCTAGCGTATCCATCAGCCTGGTATATTAAACAGCAAACGACAGGTGTCAACAAAAGCGTTTTGAAAAAGTATGATAGACCGGATACGAAGGTAAATCGTCATCTACTAAGATTATCACAGCTAATGTTACTGGTTATGCCAAATTCTACATTTCACGAGAGGAGTTTTGGTGTTTGCTTTCTTTGTTCAAAAACTGGTCTGGTGTATAATTTGGCAAGAGAGGAACACTCAAAACTTACAATCTTTTACTCCAGATTTAGTTTTGAAATCCAGATTATTCCCAGCGATATGCCACATCCATACAAATTTGCTATTGTAAGCCACTTGTTTCGGTTTCGGTTTATTACGTGTCACCACAGAGGAATAGATGCATACCCGTTTGCTGATTTTGTAAATGTTTTTGACAATTATGTTTGGTATTTTCTGATAGCCTTTGTTATTCTGTTAGCGTTAACAGTTTCTGGCAGCTTTACCACAAGGTCATACAGATTAAATTGGATTGATAATATTTTTCGCCTAGCTAAAATACTTTTGGAACAAGGTGACCCATTCCAATCATTTATGGAAAAGAATCCCACATTTCGTTTAATGTTAACCGGGCTAATTTTGGCAGCTTTGATTTTAAGCAACGCATACAGAAATGATAACATTTATGATATGGTGTTGCCACGAAAACCTTTATTGTATCATTATTTGGATGAGCTAATACAAAACAAATTTGTAGTTTACAGCAAAGTTTTACACATAACCACATGGCTTCATAGGCCAGACCTTTTACCTATTTCTTCAGATAGTAGTCACGTTGTCAGTTCACCGCATGGTAATGCTAGCTACAAGCTTGCCAGCATTTTTGTAGAAAGCGAAGTTAGTAGAACGATGGGCATATTTTCGCTTGAAGGAAGTAAATCTTACCAAAGTTTGAGTATAGTAAAAGCCATATCACAACTTCATCCAAATGTGTCGGAACAAATTACGCACATGATAACGTCACTTCGACCATTAATTCAAGCAGATATAATAGGACAGGGAAAGCAAGCATGGCAGGTGCAACAACTTGTTCGAAATCAATTTGTACCAGTACTTCTAGACTTGTTTTGGGAACGAGAGCGTAAATGGAACTTTGAAACTCTTGGAAAATGTGGCAAGACAGCTTTTGTGCTTCAAGAGTATGAATGTAATAGATTGGCTAAAGCTTTGCAAAAACTTGGAAACAAATATATATCTGTTGGGCAAGACGTGTTTGGTGAAACTAGTGTAGCGTTAAACTTTTTGGGATATGTTTCACCGCGCTCAGAAACTATGGTAAGATACATACAGCAATCAGGATTACCTGGATGGTTATCTAGTTTGGAAGGAAGATTGGATATTGGAAACATGCAGTCAACTGAAGAACCAGAGAGTGCTTCGCTAGAAGGAAATATTGTTGTTGTTTTTGTGTTGTTGCTTACGGGTTTGTGCGCAAGTGTGGTTGGTTTACTGTTTAAAATGCGTTTAAAAATGAAAAATTGTTGGAAGAGGATTATAAATATTTTATATAGAATATTTTCGAGAACAATCGCAACACTTAGTAAAAACAAACCAAAATTTGGGCTTTAATTTTTGTCTACTAATCTGCAACTTAATGCAATAATGTATACAAGTGTGGAGCATAATATTTAAGTTGCTGAAAGCTAAGCTGATAAAGGATAACTGAATGGAGCACTAAATGTTATAACTAGTACATAAATTTTTTAAATTCCTTTTCGTCGTTATTTAAATGGTTGAAAGAAGAAGATGTTGTAAACTATAAAGAATAAAGGAACAAATTAGCGAATTGTAATTTCATCTAGTAACTTTAGGTAAAGTTCTTATTAACAAAATAATGTCATCTTGGGACTACGCAAGCTGCTTTTATACCCTTCTTCAAGGTATGTGGCAATTGTCCAAGATATCAGTTAACTGTTCCATTATTTTGGAACAATTATGTATTGTTTGTCCTCACAAAACATTCTTTTAATTTTGAACCTATTCAAATAGGCTTGGCTGGCGTTCTGCCAAAATATTTCAAAATAAGTGGTTTATATTTCCTTTCTGTGCATTTCTTATCATTTTGCAATTACAATCTGGACCTGTGAATCAAATATTTCTGTTTCTAAACCAGGAACCTGATTATAGATATTTTGCGTTCCTCATATTTCTATTACCCATTCAGGTTATGAGACTTGTTGTTCACATAATAGAACTCATCCGATCATTGTAAGGCTCTTTAGGCTGAAGGTATGTGTATTATTTTTTCATGGCTTCTTGGAAAATAGCATGTGATATGTGTAACCATTATTAGGAAATTTGAGATTTTAACGCAGCATACGTTTATTGGCTATTGTCACATTGTGTCACCATTTCTGGGAATGCGTGCGACTCTTTACTTTTTTCTGCTTGGCTGACTATAAAAGCAGGGGTTTGTTCGCTTATCTGCTCACACTCGATCAAAATGTTTTCAGATGAAGATGAAAAAGATTCATCCAACCGTTTACGAAAGTTCTAAATAACTAATTTGGAAGATAAATACTTTTTACCTTGGTAATAGTAGCAACAAGATGACAATCACGTCCAAAAATATATTTTCATTTACTGACTAACTAGTAAATAGTAATTGACTGAAATAAACCCGATATTACTATTTCTGCCTTTGAATTTGTTATTTGCATGTTCATACAAATTTTCAGACAAATGTAACGTTAGTTACTATTAAAAAATTCAATATTATATTTAGACCGTATGCTGAGGGTCCATATCAATATTGTCTGCCCTTTCTAGCAAAAAATAACTGGTCAATTTAGTTGTTGACTTTGACTAAAGGTGAGTATAAGGTGATATATAAACATGCATCAGTACATTTTATACAAACGATGGGTACAAGTAATTGAAACGGCAATCCAGAGCAATATTGGAATTTTACAAAAACCTTTATAAAAATTACGAATAGCATGTACAGTGAAAGAAATGAAAAATCAAAAAATGAAAATTGATTCAATACCTAAAAATTGTTTCCCATTTTTTGTAACAGTTTTGAATTAAACAACATCGATATTCTTAAACAATATTCGTGTACTTTAGTTTGCTTAGTTTACAAAAATATTTTCTCATGATCAGCATTTAGACTGCATGCGTGTAATATTCAGCGCAATAAAAAATACTTAAATCCAAACCTGTTTATGCATAAATTGCAAACTCAGTGTAGTATTCTTTCATGCAAACTCAGCCTAGTATGATTTCATGCAGACTACCAAGAGATACGGAAATCAAGAGATGCAAAATGTGTTTGTAGTCTAAAACACACGATAAAGATACTGATTAGGACAACCTGAATATTGGTCTTAGTTTTCAGTCATTAATTTAAAATGTTCGTATGCATGCCTTTACAAGTTTTATATCTCAATAAAGCCTCAAGAAACAGTCCTTTGCAGATTACGACAGAAGCTAATTTTGATTTTATGTTAAATTAAATTTTATTGTTTGTTTATTTAAGAAAAGTATTTATTTTTTGATTTTAGTTTGTTGAAAATTATACATAATATTGTTTTATTCGCAACTGCTTTCATATACAATATTATATATTATAACCCACGACAAGCTAGGCTTGCGATGTCAATCCACAGTTGGATGACATATTTTACAATTTAAGTATACAGAATAATATATTGACTAAAGATACTACACACATAAAAGGCGGAAGCAGCACTGTTCATCAGTGAGAAATGTTTTTAGTGCATCTTTGCGACAATTCAAGAAATCTACCTGACCTGTGAACAACTCATAAATGGAAATAAAATATTACCAGAAAACTTAACTCCAAGTTTTACTTACTATACTTGGCGGAATTCAAACTGCTTCTAGCTTACAAAGCGTGCCTCTAACTCTAAATAGCATTAAATTGAAACTAACTAATGTGATGTATGGCTGCGTTCTAGTTTAAGTCGAATTCGCAAAAACGTGTAGTTGCTGCTTAATAATACACCCTTCAAACCTGTTTTGAGACCAAAAAATAGTCGACCTATCTTCTTAATTACTGGTACTGATTTTACAGATATGAGCAAGGCTAGCCACGAAACTAATATCAAGCCTTGCAGACTCAACAACAGAAAAAACACCACACGAACGTTATCAGTAATGGAAACAGGCTTAACCCTTTTCGACAATAGTTCCCTTTCTACGTTTGCGTTATCTTGAAAAGTGATCAACCACGTCCTCCATTTGTACCACTGATTAGTAATGCTTGATTCATCCAAAGCCCGAAATCTTCTCATTCCTACAACTGGCGACCATGGAATTCCGGCTGGTGAAAGTCCAGTAGTAACCACCGCAAACATTTCCTGATTGCTGGATATGTGCTTTATGTATTCTACACCTTTTGTTATATTTTTGACAAGATAATGTTTCAGCTTCGGAGTCAATACCTCAATTTCGTCATGGGATCCTACATACCCTGTCATTCCTTTACAGTTACTTATGTGCTGCACAAAGTAGTCATCCTCTAACATATCCATTGTTTCCGAGATATTGTCAGGTAAATGCACATGAGTAAATATCTGTAGTAAATCATACCCTCTCAAGTCTTTACTAACTCCTTTGTCGACTTTTCCAATTACCATATGAACGATCATGTCAACTACAAATTTTGGAAAGAAAAACGATGATACAAACTTTCTTATTAAGTTTTCATTCATCGTATTTTTCAAAGGTTCCAAATATATGGAAGACGCTTCATGTATCCATCCTCTAACTAGCTGATAGTGTTTTGAAATGAATGTTTTTCCAAAGAAAGCTACGGGATTTCTTAAGAGACCTTCATGATAATTTCTGGCAAATATTGTTACATTCAAAGCCCCTAGTTGTTGGAAAGATTCAATTGGTTTCGGTGAAACTGGAGATATAAGACGGCTAATATTTTCTCTGCGATAGCCAGTACTTAGAACTATTCCGTTTAAAAGCCACATGCTTACACATAAAGACAAACCACTGAAATACTTTTGGTTTTGATTATTTAAAGGCAAATTACAAATATCGGAGCCTTGTTCCAACAAGATTCTAAACGAAAACATAAACTTTTCGATTAGATCAATCATTTTGGTGACTTTGTTTTTTGTATACTTTATGATAAGAGTGGTGAGCAAACTGCATACAATTAGACCAATCCAAATTGCGTCGTCAAACACAGTAATTAGTTCTTCGGCAGATAAATTCCCTCCACTGGAAACCGAACACGTAAGAAAACCTATTGAACTTGATTCAGAAGATGCATATATTGAGTAAAATTTCTCCA
Organism: Entomobrya proxima; assembly: GCA_029691765.1. Taxonomy (NCBI): domain Eukaryota; kingdom Metazoa; phylum Arthropoda; class Collembola; order Entomobryomorpha; family Entomobryidae; genus Entomobrya; species Entomobrya proxima. Next base: position 46,472,890 of record CM056173.1, on the reverse strand, counting down.
CAATACGTAATGGTTGTAATGGCCCGTTTGCTTGTCCAGGATAAAAAAGCATCGATAGGCATGTAGCGTTATCTTTTGCTACAAATACTGCTGCCCTACAACTAAGCGTATACTGGAAAATTTGCTGAAAAATTTTGATCCCCGGTTTAGACTTAAAATAATCAAGCACAATTTTATCGTTAGTATTTATGTATGTGCTCGCGAACCAGCTCAATCCATTCAAGGAGTTTAAACTCAAATTTTCAAATAATCCGTTTAAATTTTCCATAGAGTACTTTTGTAAATTGACATCAAAGGTCACCGGTTGGCGTTCTAAAAGCGATCTCCAAGCAGCTAGTATCGCTCTTTGTTTTGAAAAGACAGCAAATATCAGTTTTGTGTTCTGGTTAGCCACATACATTGGCTGATCATAAAACAGTTCGTGATCGACACAGTTACTCCAACCATTAATACTTTCTTTTTCAAGCACGGAAGTAATCAATATTTGATATATCCCCCATTTAAACTGGGTAATACGTTCCAGAAACGATCCCGCAGGTAAGTACAACATTCGTTTGAAATGTTCAGGTACGAATTTTGTGTCGTGTCTGCTAATAGCGTTGAAATATCCTAGTTGTAGCTTCCATTCCGACGGACACAGTATTACATGAACTTGAGCGGAACAGGTTAACAGATAGTCAATAGACTTTGGAACAAACTTGAACGCCGACATATTTTTGTCCAACTGAAAATAGTCTACTTGGCACTTTACTAGGTTGGACCTCCAGATTGAGTACGGCGTTTCCTTCCAGGAATGCTTAGAAATTACCACAGGGTAATCAAAGTTTCGAGCTGAGATCTTCTCCAGATTATGATTTTTTGTATTATTTTGCGCATCGCTAAATTCATATTCAACTAGATGAATTAGACATGATTTGAATGGCGACAGAATGTCTTGCAAGTTGAAAGTTATTTTGCCATTTGCAAGTTCTAGTAAACCATCAGCTTGGAAATGTGCAGCAACCGAAAAATGCAATACTAATGCTAGCAAATTCATTGCAAATTTCCAGAAATCCAAAGTGCAGTTTGCCAAAATTATTAAAAAGTGTTAAATACTGTCTCTTGTACGAAGTAATGAGAATTGTAACAAATGAATGAATGCACACCACGAGCGGCTTCAGGTAGTTCTAAATATTTTAATTAGTTTTGTGGTACCTTACATCTAAAAAATGTTTCTCTGCATTCGTTTCCTTATACTCAAAGTATAAAATAAATGAATATGGATAGAATATTTAATGCTGGATTTCATTTGACTATGACTGCATTTATATGTATACGTATAGCCCACTGGTTGCATGTCTGGTTGTGTCTTACATTATATCTTCTTGGTTTGTCAGGGCTAATATTTAGTACCTGTAACTTGGAAGCAAAAAAATGTCTTGACCAAAATAAAGGTACCCCACGTGTCCATGCAACTCTTCCGCGTTGTGATTAAATTCCAATTTAAATTTGCTGGCTTACCAAATTAAGACCTGATAAAATGGTGGAGAGCAAACTGGGAAATAATGTGAAAAAGGTAAATCCGGAAGTAACCAATGATGACCTTTTCTCTTGGCAAGACTGACTAAAAGTTTATTTTACTAAAAAATTCAAAAAAAAACTTGGCTTGGGTAAGATGGGTCGCAAATTATACTTACGTAATATAGTCGGTGTTGTGTTCGTATCTTTACTTATGATGAGCCATGGGCTATGAACTACGATCATGAATATTATGTGGTGGTGCATGGGGCATATCAATGCATGGTTCTTTGCATGAGTGTAGACCAGTCAGTTTTAGTATATCTTTATTTATTGAAAGATAGAAGCAGAGTGAAGACGAACACACAAGAGTTCGTCTTCAAAGACAATTTCATATCAGTAAGTTCAAGGTTTTATCAATCTACAGCAAGTCTTATCGTCTAGCATTGGATTAACATAATTTGTTTAATCTAACTATCTATGTGGTGGGCACATACACCACATTATCCTCCTTTCCCTACTTTGCTAACAATCAGGAGAGGAGAAGCCAACAAGGAATATTTTATTTTCTTGCTCCAGCCTGGAAGTGCTGAATGGGCTTTGGAGCTCGTCTTGGCTTTGTAGCTTTTGATTCTGGTACAACTACCGGTGGTGGTTGTACTGGGCTAGCTTGCTGTTGTGGGGAGGCATTTTGCCTTGGTGGTGAAGCTGCTGCTTGTGGCGAGGCATGTGGAGTTGGTTGTCTAGCTGGTGAGGGTCTTATCTCCTCATTAGCATTATCGTCTAGCAGAAAATCGTTCACTGGATTTTCTTCAGGCTGCTGCGATACGGCTGCTCTTACTTGATCTACATGCCGTCTCATTTCCTTATCTCCACACTTCAACAGATAGCTCTCAGTACCGTTCTCTGTTACTATCTCTTCCTTTTTCCATCTTTCTTGTTTGCGTGTGTAAATCTTTACCCACACCGCGTCGCCAGGCTGGAATTTTCTCATTTTCTTGGCCACGTTGTAGCTACCTTTCCGCCTGCTCTGTGCATCCATCAGGTTCGTCGTTCGGTCTGGGCTCACTATATCCAGCGTGGTGGTGCGCCGCTTTCATGCTTGACGCCCACTCGTGTCACGATCACCACACTTCCTAGCTTTGCGCACAAAACTTGTTGCTTCGCCGCTGCTGCGTGGTTGATTTCTTGATGATGTGATGTGCTTGATGCCAGAATGCCGAACTTTTTCACTAGTCATTTTCTTCAATTGGAAATCTACATGATTCCAGTTCATCTTAAACTTGCTTAGCATGTCTTTTCTAAACAGTGAGTTGCCTTGGTCAACAACGGCAATCTAACTTGTCACTGTTTGCTCATTGTACTCGAGTTGTACTTTTATTTCTCCCAACGGGTAGAAAGTCTAGTCTACAGCAAGTCTTATCGTTTAGCATTGGATTAACATAATTTGTTTAATCTAACTATCTATGTGGTGGGCACATACACCACAGTCGGTATAATGTATAAACGAATCTTACTTGTACCTGACACCGTTTAATGTATTTATTCTTTCATACTAACTCTGTTCTCTAACGATTTAGATAAAGCCAAAAACAAGGTAGCAGGAATGATTTGCTTTGGGCAAAATTCGCCAATTGCTGTTTTAGGCCCGTTCTAGATATTTTATTATTTCACTAATCTGAACGACGCAATTAAAATATTATGAAAAAATTAATAGGAAGCAACATAAAAGTTACACTGCACATATTATATTACTGTTTTATGATAATTCTTTTTATAACAAAATGATTTAACTTTATGATTCACTGGAGGTAGAATGACAAGTTCCAAACCATTAGCCTGATGAAGCTAAGGATCGTCAACTGTAGCAATCCTCCATACATAAAATAAAGAAAAAAATAGTTTGCAGTTTCTACAAGCACTAAAATTAAGATTTCATTATTGCTACAACATAAAATACAAATTTATTTTACATGTATTGGGTGCACGCAGCAAGAAAAGTTTACGAGAATGGTAACGACAAAATTTTATTCAAAACTAGAAGCAATAAAAGCATAAAAAAGTCTACACAAAGCATATGTTTGTAATTTTCAAAGTTTAAAAATACCTTTGCAAACTGACATCTTTTCTTGAGGCGTCGTCCACTAATGACGTCACGTTAAAAAACCGATTTTTTGAGTGACCCACTGAACCCTGTCACTATTTTTTAACATTGTAGGATAGGGCGTTTAACATAGGCCGTCACCTCTTAACCCGAGTGACCCAACGACCCATAAAACTGATGTCATTGATGGATGACGCCTGAAGCCAATTATATTGTAAATATTACTGGTGGCAAGGGTTTATAAAAAAGCTTCACGGTTTTAATTTAGGAGCACTTTCAATCAGGTAAAATACTATTGCACAACCACCAAGCAACATAAGCGTAAATAATTGTTAGTTGCAAAATGATACTAACTGAAAAGTCAGAAAGCAGTGGCATAATTTTTACAAATGCCTTGCTTCATTATATATATAGACAATTAGTAGAGTCAAAATATGCAAGTTTCATATCGTGGCAGGTTTTAACAGTAGCCTAAATTTCGTCACTTTACTTGGTTCCAATTTAATTCATTACGTACGGTATTTCCTGTATCTGCAGTGTAAGTGAGTTTATTAATTACTTACGCGGTTATAGAACAAAAGTATCTCACATCCGCATCGTGTTGTTTGCTTAGCATACGTAAAAACAACAGTTTCAATTGCAGGTTCCTACCTGTGTTAAAAACCGGAACTGATGCAAGTTTAGCGTGGGATGTACATTGTTAAGTTGGTTAAATAAATATAATCAAAACTCCAGGAAATATAAAACGATATAAACGACGAAATATTATTTTTTTTCTTCGCGAATCAATAAGTCTGGCTTAGAATATGTACTATACAAAGAATATTAGCAACGTAGTTCCGGTTTTATCATGGGTAACGGACAGTTCATATGCATTTATAGTACCTTAAACCGTCATAGTTCGAATAGGAAGAGGAAAAACTCTAATTTGCAGAACACACGCTTTCTATAAACAAGTAATCCTGACAACCAGGGCATTAGGAAATGTACGCTTTTATTTGAATTCCTTACTTCACGATCAAATTTGATATCTCTTTTGCATCAAAATTTTGCTACATTTTTACTTACAACAGTAGTCGTATATAGAAACATGCATACGCTCGCGTTTCTTTCTTTGCTAATGCTAGCTAATATGTCGAAAGTTAGGACATATCCCTTAGAAGACGCCTGTTTAAGAAACAACAAACCAGCTAAGATACCAATATGTCTTCGCAACACAGTAGACAGGTATTCGTTGGACATCAGTACTTACCTAATTACAAATCTTAACGACATTCTTGCGCCTTTTGGTGCGGTATGTGTTCCATTTCTAAACATAATGAATTACTTGGGTGTTGACATAAACCCACTTGAGATCCCAGTGGTACTCAAACAAGTCAATTGGATTCTTAATAAAAACATCAGTTCTGAACATGATACCACGGACTACCTTAACAAAATGATGGAAACAGCTACTCGATACGGTGAAAGGTTTTCAGACAAACTTTTAACCGGGTCATGGTGCAGAGTAGTACAGGTTCACTTGTTCATGCCAGCATTCCGCATGTACGGGGAAAGCATACATGAAGCTTCATTAAAGCATATTGAAATACCAAATACAAAATATTTGTCATTGGCAAACTTATCAGTGCCTGTTTTTCATTTCATTATTACTGAACTGAGTAATCATCAGCAAGCCTCAGCACAAGAGTCTGGTTGGGTTGGAGTGATAATGCTGTATAAATTGTTTCGTCGAGATGAAATCACTGCCTTGGGTATAGAAAAGCAAGTGTTTTTAACAGCTTATCTAAGCTTTGAAAATCAGAGCATTACTTCAATTGGTGTAGTAACTACAACTGGATTTATATGGACTGAACACAAACAAAATGTTTTGCAATATCTAAAAATAAGCATTGATGAGTTGACTCGAATGGCTTACAAAACTCTTACTGTAGATCTGTTTGATAGGTTGTATGAAAAGGAACCAATCTTTCAATCAACTATTAATAATCTAGCCTCCTGCCAGAACACTCATGTAAGAAAAATGAAATATAAAACACAACTTGAGAAATATCATTACACGTTGTCTAGAGTTTTGGTGATTTTGATGAAAAATTATTCATATTACTTTGAAAAGGACGGTTCTTGCTATATTTGTATTGTTGGAGGCAAGCCATTTTTATATAAAACAGGTCAATGCAGATACAAGCCATGGACGGGGTATGTAAGAATGAAAACATTTGCTGGCAAGTTCCATCCAAAATACCAACTCAGCGTAGAAAATCCATTGAGTCGGCTACGTATTATTACCTGTGGCCAAAAAGGTTTTGTAGAACTTCCATTCAGAGACTTCTACAGCATATTTGATAAATATATATGGTTTAGCTTGGTATTTACTATGCTTTTTTCTACAATAACTGTTGCCAGATTTTTTGTAAAGCAAAAATATTCCCGAAACATTTCAGATAATTTGTTTCGGTTAACAAAGATTTTGTTGGAACAAGGAGACCCGTTTCAAACTTACATAGAGAAGAATCCTAAATTTCGTTTGTTTCTGTCTGGGCTAGTATTAGGAGGTCTTGTATTAAGCAATGCGTATAAAAACGATAACGTGAATAATATGGTGTTACCCAGAGCACCAGTTTTATACAAAACCCTACATGAAATTAAGGCAGATGGGTTTTCAATTTACAGTAGAGTCACCAAATTCGATGTATTTCACTTTGAATCTCAACCTAGTGATATTTCATCTAATTCCAACCATAGTATAGACGGTCGATTGTTTCACAAAACAAAAGTAAACACGCATACAGAAATTTCCTATGAACGTGATAACTTTGAGAGAGTTCAAGAGGATGAACCAAAATATACAAACTGGCTTGCAATCTGGACACCTTTCGATGACCTATACAATATTACACATTTCAATCCAAAACTTGAAAGAGAATTTCGAAATCTACTAGCAACATTAGAACCTCTTGTTACTGCAAACATTTTAAACGTAAATGACTTGGCACTTAGAAATCGATTGTCAGAATTCTTGAAAGGTTTGTTATTGGAGCGTCAGGAAAACTGGCAGGTAGAAGATCTTCAAGAATGCAATAAAACCGCACTTTTATTTCCGGAACATGAGGCAAATTTGTACCAAAGCAAACTTCATTTGCTGGACCAGGGGCTGGTGAATGTGATTGATGATGCGTTTGCAGATTTCAGAGTTGGATTTGCAATTGAAGGTTATATACCAATTGCAATAAATGTTAGAACAAAATCACTGAAAGAATCAGGAATAGTAGAATGGTTACCTAGAGCATCAGTTAGTATTTACAAGTTTGAGCCCTACACCGAACCAAAAAGTGCATCCTTGAAAGGAAATATAATTGTTATATTTAGTTTGTACGCTATTGGTTGTGCTACAGCTATAATAAGTTGTAGTTTGAATGTTCAGCAAAAATATTGTACAAGTTTAAATTACTCGGTATGTATTTAAGTTATGTTGTAAAAACGCTTACTGAGAGATGCCAAAAGTGTAATAAATGCACTAACCGCTGATCGACAAAAAGAGAAAAGCATAATGTTTTGTACCAATTGTATTAAAAAAGCTTATCTGTACCATGTTCAGATGAATTTGCACATATAACATATTCTCTTTTAAAAATACTACGCATTTTGCTAGTTTTGTTTGTTTCCATCGTAAATTAAAGAAAATACCCTTGTTTACCCAGCAGTTATGTACATCTAGACACAGCAACTGAAATGCATATGTGGGTAATTAAAAAGTATTTTGGATCATATGTCCACATCCGACCATCCATAGCTAAAGGATCGGCAAGATAGTACTGAAAAGCCTAGACAATAAAGATCAAATTCAAATTCAGATTATTATATCAGCAAGAATATTCAACTTTGATTACGCAGCAGTAGAAGTTAAGAAATAAAAAGAGCAACTGAAAAATGGTGACAAATGATTTATTGGTAATCACATTTATAACAAGAGGTGTGCACAATTTAGTAGTATTGCTTTTAAGCGTGCATCCTGAACGGCAGAGCTCATTGCCAGAAAACATTTCAATATATAACATTTGAGCATTTATACATTTGAAATTCAAACAAAATACAGTTATGCTGGCGTGTTCTGAATCGAGTTTCCAGCTAACAAAATAATATCCCAGTATATATTTTAATTTCTATTTGCGTATACACATTCGGGGTTTCATTTTCACTATATAGTAACTTGGCTTCTTACCTCTCGAACTAGGAGTTGGAAATTGTATTTATTTTATTTTGGGACTAACTTACCAAATTGTGATAAAGCAGTAGTTGACTTAGAAGCTTACTACCAAATCGTCATTAACATTCTTGCACCTTAATAAAAACAATGCTTGCTGCAAAAGCATCCTTGTTACCTTCGCAAATATCTCGTACACTGTAGGAAAATTGCAGAAAACCGATTTATATAGATGCCTTACTTTTGACGAACATTCTAATACATGGATAACCAAGCTAAGTGTGCATCCAATTCCATACACAGCAAATATAATGACAATGTTACCAGTTAACGAAGCACTTTGAGGTTTTTGTGATAACTGTTGATTATAAATATTTGTCAAATTCTGGCCTTCAGTTAACCATTTCATGATTCCAGACTCAACTAACACATTTGCAGCAAGCAATATTGAATTCGGAATGTAGCCTGAAATTTCTATCCCAATTATAGGATTAGTAAATGTATCCTTTGCTATCGCTGCCAAATGTTTTCCTGCGAGCTTAAGTTCCTTCAAATATTCTACAGCAATATATTCTGGTATTACCAGTGCAGTATTACTGCAATCCATCAACAGCCTCCCATGGATTACTTGTTGTCGCTCCAAAAGCATGTTCCCCAGAACTGATGCGAATTTTGTCATTGATTTGATATCATTAGTGTTTAGCCAGCCAATCTTTACCAGGGGCATTAAAGAGGTGACTATACCAGTAAGCTCGTATTTTATAGATGGATGCTGTTTTGAGTACTTTTCAAGTTTCATCATTTGTAACATTAACGTTTCATTTTGAAACATTGTATTATGTTCTAATAGCAATTTCCTAAGCTTGCCGGAAACTTTACTTAAACCCCACATATCTAAATTCATTGCACATACGTGAAACATATGGTTCTGATTTTTTTCTTGAGCAAAGACAAAACATGTCCCCGTTTGAAATTGAAATAAAACGGATTGAATTCTGCTATAGATCGGCACATTTTCCGCAACTAGTTGATCCAGTGTTTCATAAAGCAACGGAAATCTGGGTAGCACCATGTTGTAAACATTATCGTTTCTATATGCATTGCTTAGCACCATTCCTCCTAAGAAGACACCGGATAAGAAAATTCGAAACTTAAAATTCCGCTCCATATAGTCCTGAAATGGGTCACCTTGTTCAAGTAGTATCTTCATTAATCGGAAACAATTGTCGTAAATTTTAAAAGAATATTTACGAGTTTTGAATGATTTTGTGATTGTAACAGCAAGCAATATTACCGAAATAATTATACCTATCCATATATACACATCAAAAATATTGTAGAGCTCACTGAAGGGAACTGGGTTGTATCCTCGCTGTCCACAGGCTACAATTCGCAGCTTTTGTAAATGGTTTTGAATTACTAGCTGGTATTTATTTTGACTTAAGGGAACGTCATCCTTTATGTTTAGTTGTATTGTAAAAAGGGGAAACCGTCTACAACTTGTAACATGAGACCATGATTCAATCAAGTAGCCATTCTTACTTACATAGCAAATACCATCGTATTCCATGTAGTAGGTGTAATTATTAAATAAGAGTTTGATTAAATTAGAAACCTCAAAGTAAAGTTGTTCTGTGTGTTTGGGTTGTGTAGTGACTAACGTTGATTTCAAATTTGGATCAATTAAAAAACGAGCTATGTTTTTGAGAAATTCGTCACGTTTATGAATAAAATTTTGATAAGAGTTTGGTCCTTTTCGTATTTCGTCACCGAAATTAACCCTGACGTTCTGAGACATTCTTGGGTTTAGGAGTGCAAAAATCTCTTGTTGGTTTATGTTGGATAAAGCAGCAGCGGTTTTGGTGATTCCAAAGCAATGGTCTAAGGAACTAAGGAAATCCAGTAAAGTGACCCGAGATATAGTGCCACTGGTTTCAACTGGATGTACTAAAATAAAAGCTAGCTTGTCGACAGAAGCAGGTAGTCCAAGTATTCCACGGAATATAGTAGTATACCCGATTTTCTTTGACACCCAATTGCATAACTGTTTGTTAAACCCGTTGTCATATTGCAATGGAACAATAATATAAAACACAGGTATAGACATATCCAATAGGCTTAGCGCACTGTTGGTGGTTGTCTCTGTTGGTACCTTATTGTAATATATTGTTTTAAAGTCCGGTTTAAACAAATGAATTTGCACAATGCCACATGATGATTTAGAAAGTAGTTTTGCGTCAAAACGTGATCCATGTGTGTAAGCACTTTTTTCCATATCCGAGAAGAATGTTGAAAGTGAGTATTTTGTATTATAAACCCCCTGACTTGCGTGTAGTTTGAAAAGCTTGGGAATATTTTTTATAGTTAACGGAGACTTCATTGATGCAATATCAATATGAGCATAGTTTATTATGTTTAAAAATGGATTGCACTTATATTCAAGAAACTTAAGAATTTGATCGAAATTTTTAATTTGAAAACTTGTCAAATCAGGAGAATTGTTGTCGACTAAGTTTCGAAAACACATGAAGACTTGTGCATATTCTTTACTTGTTAAGCATCCTTTAACTTTTGGAGATATCCAAACGTCGCGTTCAAAATAACAATGAGCGGAAAAGAAAATCGAAAACGGAAACAGAACTTTAAACATTCTTCTTTCCATAAAAATTCTAACAACGTCAATGATGTTTAGAACAACCTGAAGTGAACCAAGTCAACCATTATTAAGATGTAAAAGTATATAGTGGTTTCCGGGTATGCAGACATAAGGCAATAAAGTATTAGTGTAAATTTATATAAACCCCCGGCCAAATTTTCATTTCACTAATTAGCGTATGTATGCAGCTTTAGTACCTTGGTAGGATGGAAGGTATAGTGCAATAGAAAATTTATTTTAATATTAGCTCTAAATACCTGAAATGTATAAATTATGGCTGGGGTGGCATGTGGAGTCACTTCCTGTTACGACCCCGGAACAACCATTGCCTTCCTGGACTGTCTGGAATAATCAATGTCTAGAATAGCATGTTAAATGTAAAACAATGTACTTGTTCTGCACATTTTCATGAAGAGAAGATCGAAGTGGACAGGAAATGGAAATGTTGGACAATTTATTATAAATTATTCCATTTCCTTGTTAACTGAACGTTTTCAAACGTGTATTTTTGTAGTTCTTTGTCCACGTTCAGTATTTGTCATTGTTATTGAAAAGATTGTTATTGTTTCTCACCATTCTGTAATTTTCTGAATTCGAACCCGGAATAGCCAGTTAAGTATAAATAAGGAATAAAAATTGTAAATAGTTATGAGTCCGCATGAGGCAACCGATCAAGAGAGTATTAGTCAAAGACACTTAACAAAGCCACCGTTACTTGTCTACTTTTTGGGAAATAATAAGCTCTTGTAAGAGTATAGTCTAGGCAAAGTTTCGGTATGTTTAAATTGATTAATGAAATTCTTGTAAGAATGTAGGGTTGTCCATTTTATTGTAAATTTTTTATATAATATAATGTAAATCTATCTTTGATGGAACTCCATCCACGTAGATAGTCCTTAATGTACGTTCAAACCCTTATTTGCTGTTTGTCACCTGTAGGCACCACTGTACCTAAAGGTTGCAAAAAATTTGTGTCTGATTGGGACGTTGTGTGTGTGTGCTAGATTAGATGTTTTGCCTTAATCTAAATTCAAGTTAAAATCCAAAAAAAGTATCAGCTCGGGGAATCGATACCGCGACCACAAATTGCATGCTCACAGCCATCGTGGCGTGTCAAGCGCTCTAGCCACTAGCCTATAATGGTCGGGCTGAGCGTAGCTGCTGAAAGCCCAGACCAAGTACACCAGCTCGCGAGAACACAAAGGGAGTATACCAGCCAGCTAGTCCGCATTGTTTGCTTGTTAGCTTAGCTCGTTTACCCAGCCAAAGAGCCAAGTACATGTGTAAGATAGGACAGTTCTCTGTCCCTCTCTCATGCAAACATACGTGTGGATGGATATCGAGCGTGTCTTGTGCTTGGTCTGTACTCTGTACGTTCTCACTATGTATGAGTGGACGGTATGCACAAGCTGCAGCTGAGGCGACTAGAATGGTTTTTGTATGTTAAAGTGTGACAGACGGACGGACGGAAGCCCCAAGAAAAAACTAGTAGTCAATGTAAACTTTGCCTAATAAAGTTGAAGTTCCTTATATTAATTTGGAATCGTTTGTTATGTATTTCCATCGTCTGGAATAGTTGACCTAGTCATTAAGTTGACATTTTGGGGTTCCAGAATTGTCCCACTTCTCTGGGTGGTCCTTCGGAAGCATATGTCACCTCTTATGTTCCCAGACACTTGATAAGCCTAGATAACGTAATCTGAGTTGTCGAAGGTGGGAACAGTACTAAATAGTTTCTATGCAATGTAAAACAGAATTTGGCTGATGCTTAAATTTATAAATTCATGTTTTAATTGCTATACTTATCAAGCATAATGCACTATTTGTATTAGATAATTAGATGCACGTTTGTATTGAGGAACTAATTAAATCTCACATAAACTTCAAATCTCAAGTAATGCGATAAATTAAAATTTTTTGCTATTTAAACTTTGCATAGGTATAACGACTTGTTCGATTGAACGTACGAGCAAAAGTTGTGAATGCTTTATTAAGCAGCCGCAGGCTAATTATTCATTTCGCTCACTTGGTCTGTTCCGGGTCCGTCCGCCCGTACGCCCGCCCGTCCGCCCGTCCGTCGCCCCTAAAACGCCCCTTAGAATCGAAATTTTTGAATTCTGTGTTTTTCTAAACGGTACTACTCAACAAGACCTCGCGCCTGGTCCAAAAACATTTTCACAAAAACACACCAGAGGGCGCTAAAAATTGAAAAAAGTGTATAACTCCTTTCCCTTACGACTTTTTTCAATTTTTTTCTGGAATAGGTTCCCTAGGTCCTACTCCATCTATTGACACTCCAGTTTTTCCCCAGCGCACGCCCCCTGGCGGCCAAACTAAAAAAGGCAATAACTCCCTTCCCTTACGACTTTTTTCAATTTTTTTCTGGAATAGGTTCCCTAGGTCCTACTCCATCTATTGACACTCCAGTTTTTCCCCAGCGCACGCCCCCTGGCGGCCAAACTAAAAAAGGCAATAACTCCCTTCCCTTACAACTTTTTTCAATTTTTTTTTCTGGAATAGGTTTCTTGGGTCCTACTCCATGTATTGACACCCCAATTTTTCCCCAGCGCACGCCCCCTGGCGGCCAAATTAAAAAACGCCATAACTCCGTTTCCTTACAACTTTTTTGAGTTCTGTTTTTTGGAATAGGTTTCTTTGACCCTAGTGGACTTCCACGACTCTTTCATTTTGAATAAAAATTTCTATGCGGCTACTTACTTCAACATTTACAAGGGTTTATTCAGCTTTCACATAGTATTAAACTGCTTCATATATTCAACTTTAAAAAGGAACTCGTGTAAAACCTATGGACTCACATCATTTGGGCCACATGTATGTAAACATTGATATCAAAATAAATAAACCGTGATTTAAAAAATTTATTTTTTCATCTAGTTTCGTTTGGTTCTTTGAACTGGGTTATTCCTTTCCTATTTACTTCACAGATTTGAGTGAGCGCATTTTTAATACATGAAATGACATTGCAACCTTACCATTTTACTTACATGATTCAGTGAACTGGAAGTCGCTAACATGCCAAAGCTAAAGCGACATGGTTCACATCCTCACGAAATATTACTTTCACTGCTTGAACAAATACTACTATTTTTTGCCAATTAGTCAAACGTGGATTTAATGAAAATCATTTTGTTAAGAAGGCATGCAAAGTGGTCTAGAGAAAACAACTCAGCTCAAAATTTCAATTAGTTTAAGTCCAAATTCGAGTTAATTGAAATTTATAAATATGAATGACAGAATTAATCAAAAATTAGCTTTGAAGGGTATGTTCATGGAATACAAATCACAAAAAGTTAAGCAAAATTATGAGTTAGATTTGGTGATCCGAAGGAAATCAATCATAAATCATTCATTTCTGGATACTGGTGTCCTTTATTCCGCTATTGGGGTTCGAATTCTGCTGACTGAACAACTACAATGCTGCTATTACATTCTATCTCAATTACCGAGTACATTGCTGATTTACCTGCAACACTTTTAGATTACTTTGTGGATTGACAAAAATTGATGCGCAATTTTAAAAATAAAAAAGAACTGTCTACATAAGTGAATCGGTTTATTTCTACTTATATCAGCTGTAACAGTAATTTTATATTTGTGAATGTAAATTTATCTCATTGAATACACTATCGATTTAACTACAAGACAATGTTAGCATACGTTTGCTACAAAAATATCATTTCATAAACTACTGCAAAACTTATACACTGGTACACAAATTTTTATTGCTGGATTCGATGAAAACTCTATTCGGTAATACATACTAAAAAGATTTATTCACTCATCACTCACTCAGGCAAAGAACCATGCATTGATTTGCCCCATGCAGCACCTCATAATATTCATGTTCATAAGTAAAGATACGAACACAACAATAATCAACTGTTTTGAAAATCTTGCATGAAGTTCTTAAAAAATAATAAAATTTTAACAATTTTAGTTACAGCTTGGAAGTAAACGGTAGGTAGCAAAAGATAACAACACTGGTTCTCAAATAAAAAATAAGCATATGTAGCAGGAATGTTTATGCATGGTAATTTACAGTTTTTCCTAGCATTTCTTATATCAATTTCTCTATCTCTGCGTCTAGTTATAAAATGCCGCATAATGACATGAAAGTATATTTTTAACTCAAGCACAAACAGCAGTTTTAAATTTTTCTGATATAACTGTTCCATTTGCTGGTGCCTACCACTCTAGTTGAGCCATTTTGACAATTAACGTATTCAGTAAACACTGTAAACTTAAAAACGAAGTAATATGACAATAAATTTCGTAGATATACCATACAAAAAATTTATGTTTTCACATTCCAAGTTGCTTGCCCTTGAAATCTCCATAATAAATTGGAGAAACTTCATGAATTTTTGAATTTTATGTTTAATCTGATTTGTATTGCTTTTTGTAATCAAATTTGAAAAATATTTTCATACAAAACAACAAAATGTGTACTAGCTGCGTCATGATTCTTAAGTTTTAAAATGAAAGAACTTTGTCATTTTTTAAAACCTATTACAAGACAAGGTAAAAAAAGCGAACAAATAAACTCACTAAAAAGTTTTTGTGCATTTGATTGCCACTACATTATTTTTAACAACACCTGCATCCGAAAAATTAGCTTTCTTTGTGCTGCCGAAGTCAAATCATAACTGGAAATTTAACAGTTAACCGAAAACATAATCAGCTTATTCCGTATGACGTCAGAACTTTCGGCAAGTTAAAAATCTTTTAATGTAAGATCTGTATAGGCTAGGGTGCCACTATATATAAGGTATACAAATAAGCTACTAACCGTACACCTGGGTAGTTGCTTCGGAAACTACTTCTGTTGGAAGTGCATATTTAAGAACGCTTCTTTAACGGAACTGTATAACTGTAAACTTTATTTAGACTTATATGTTTCTATATATTTGTTATATAAAAGCGAAGACGTTTATATATGTAAAGCATGGTGTTTTATTGTGTGGTGGTAAACTGGACAACCTGTAAACACTACATCTTTAAGATGAACTGTTAGTCACCTTACGGAACAGTTCAAGACGTTCTACATTGGTTACAACATAAGTAGGACAAAACACAGCATCTGTAATTTGTGTTTGCCTGAACATTGCTAATTGCATATTTCAACTTTTCAAATTGAATTCGTAAGCTTCATTTTTCTTTGATTGAGTGGCAATGTTACATCTAACTATTTGTACTATACTATGTTATCTCTATTACTTTAAATATCTGTGTATTACGAAATGCCTAAATATTTAGTACTTGATTCTGCGTAAATTTGTAGTTAAATGATTTTATGCCTTACGGTAACAACCTTATTATTTAATCGTATTAGATATACCATAAATCTACCGTGGACCTATTATACATATTATCTTCTGAATCTTCTTCGAATTCGTAGCTTCGCTATGGATCCTCCCGACTTCTCCACTTCGGATTTTGAAAATCCGTGTCATATATTTGGACGATTTTTGTTCCATTCCATTTCCATTCAAATTTTTCTTTCTGAAAGCAATTCAATAATATTGTGTTAGCGCTCGAGAAAAACGAATAAGGTTTTGTTTGTTGTTGGAACGCCAAAAGAGTATCTTACCAGGTTACTATTACCGCGGAATTTTCCAAATTGCTCATTATCCATCAAAAACATTGCTTAAAATGCAGGGTAAGCGTAAAGATCTGAAAATCACAACCGCAAATTGAGACAGTTATAAATAAAAGAGTATTAGCCACAATTCGAATAGCACAAGAGCCAGTTGTTTTTCTTGTCGCGGATGCCAATATTATTGCTTTAATCTTATCGTTTATAAATGGCGCAAAAATACATAAACTCATACATACATACATCTACAAATTGAAGATTTTGATGATTCATGAATCATGAACACGTCTTAGCGCATTATATCTTACCAAAAAAGAATCTTAGTCAGCTGGAAATAGAATAGCGTCATCCACGAGTTACCATAGACTTCTGGTTCCTCTAAATCTGATAATAGAAAAGTACTTCTATACATACATATGTAAATATAGAATGTAAGCTTGTTCAAAAATTGTATTGAAAGCAGAATGCATAAATGCTTGATAACTTTTTATGCCTATAAATGTCAAGAAAAGGCACGCCCGAACAAAGTGAAGTAGCGAGTGAGGGGCAAAGTGACACAAGCTAATTGTGATGCCGCGTGAAATGAACAGGCTTGCCAGGCGGAGCCCACTCCCTTGTGTTAAATAATATAGAGAGAAGGAGAAGGAAATGAACAGAGGAAATAGTTGTCTGTTAGCAGAGGAAGAGGAGAGTTGTCGTTTAGCAGAGTAGTAGTAGGATTGTGTTGTTGTTGTTGGATAGGCAGAGAGAAGGAAAGGTGTAATAGCTCTAATGTGAAATAATAATATATTTGATTGATTAAATTGATTGATTTGTGCATACCTATTATATGCAATAAAATAATACCAAGTTATCTATTCTTTGAAAAGTACATTCTTGTTGTGTTGTGTGTTGGAGAATAATTATTTAATACATCGGGTGGCAATAAAGCCATTCATCAGTTAACGATAAAGAGTTCACTTGATTCTTGACTAATTCGGATCGTTATCTGTATTGGCCAAGTGGAGGAGCAGGATAGTTGGAGAAGAAGGGGATCATCAAGGGCACGGCCCACAGGACCTGACATCCCCTCACCCCCTCCACCACCACATATTACTCCTCCGCAACCCCCACTTAAATGTGATATAATATAGTGTAAGACATTTTAAGCCCTTATGCCTTATTTAACTTATTTTCTTTCTAATTAGTCTAACTTGTAGTTCGCGATGTGCAAAATACACATTATTTTACATGCACATTTTTCAGGCACAACGTAACACTTTCGTATGTCTAGACAAAATAAATAAACTAAACAATTTAATAAATTACCATGCAGTAAAACCTATATAAACTTGTAAACTTTGTTAGCTGACATGAAGTGACATAAACTTAAATTTGCTGATTTATATAATGGGGTAAACTAAAATAGTTGCGTAATAAATATTAACGTATTACCAGTCACACGAATATTATTCTCTGAAACTTTTAAGATATTACTCAAATTTACTGTTCTCATTTTCACGTTAAATTTTCTAAATCGTCTGGAAAACGTTTTGAAGGGGATGTAAAATGCAGTAGCTTTATGATAACCATACTGTAAATCGTAAATGGATACTTTTACAGAAAACTATGAGCTGATATGCACATGAAATTTACGGTTGCTTTTTAAAATACAAGGACAAACATATGTTATAAAGACATTACCTAATTTGTTGTCGCTTGTTCCTTAATCATCTGAGTGTTGAATGTATTAAGTGAACAATATGAAAGAAAACCGTTTCTCGAAATGTCACTTCGTCATTTTTCTGATGTTTTCTATGATTAGACATTCAATTCACGAATAAAAACTTCAAGGAATAGGTTTGAAAACACAAGCTGAGAGATTTATCTTTTATAAGAGTTTGAAAGTATTTAACATCAAAACCACTGCTCACAAATAATTTTTTAAGTTTTGTTAAACATTCGAATTGTAAGAATGATAAAAACTGCAATAATAACTAGTTTTTAATAAATAATTGGTGTATGTAATAATTCACGTAACTGAAGTACATCACAACTGTCTCCTTTCACTCGAAAATGTTATACCAACACCAGTAAAAATATATTGCACGCTACTCCAACAGAAAGACATTTCAGCAGGGCACAGAAGAGCAGAGAACTTAGTGCGATCTGTACTGCTCAGAAGATTACACTGAACTGGTAAAAGCTTTTTTGATGACTGAGCATCTGAAGTGGTTCTATGCCACAACTTATACGAAGGGTAGCTCGCGATATTTAAATCGAATCTACAAACTTGGCGCAAAAACATGTCATAGTCAAACATTTTTGGAATGAAACCTTAATATTATGATTTTTTGGACTCTTTTCTTTATTTATGCATCTTTTTACACCACATAACGAAAACGGTTTTCAGTTAATTAACAATTTAATTTGGTAAGTCGAAAATTTTTAGCAACGCAACTTTTTTTCAAATTATTTGCCATAAAAATTAAAGTAACAGTAGTAGCGTTATATAAGCTACCACAGAACATTTCTAGATTCCTGGGGAATATTACACATAATTTTCTTGGAATTTGAACACCTAAAACCATGTTGTATTGAAAAATTTCCAAAAATGAAAAGTGCGTTTTGGAAACTGTGTCACTACTAGTGCGACATTTGACCTCACACAACTTCGCGAACTATGAACAAAATGCAATCAACGTGGTACAGAATTAAAGATTAAGAATCGGGCTGTCACACTATATGATCAGATGATCCAGGAAGTTTTTGGTTAAAAATATACGCGTTTCGAAAAATCGATTTAAATATCGCGAGCCACCCTTAGTATGAAAGTGATGCTCTTTACTTTGGATCTGCTGGATTAGCATTCCTATTGCCACTCAGTAATTTTCAAGCAGCAGGGAAAAACGCTCGTCACTCTGTATTGAGTACAAAAAGAAACGTTTGAGTTATGTTTGAGCATGCCAGTTTAACTTGCATAACACGGCTTTGATATTTATTGTTTTAAAAAGCCTTGATGTAAAATACATTTCACATTTGCACCTAACAAGCTAAGCTGAGTAAAAATATGACGTGCCTACCACATTTCACTGGTTCTTATCCTCTGTCTAATTTGTCTCGCAATCAAAAGCCTTTTCAGATTGGGAAATGCCCAGTATAAGTTTTCATAGATGCGACGTTTAAAGTAAAATAAGGAAAGTAGAAATAATGTCATGATCAGCAATGCCAAACTGGCCCTGGCTGGCTACTGATATGCCAAGTGTAGAACCAATATGAACGTGGGCGTATATCACTCGGTGAGTAGATACATTTTGTGCGTGGGAGAAAACCAATAAAAAGTATATATTATATATATGTGTGCTATGCATGCACCCTTTTAACACGTTTTTTAATATTTTGCTTTGTATAGTACAAACCTGCATGGATCAGCACACAATGTTTTGTATCACAGCTTTGCTTTTCCTGCTTTCCAGGCTGGTATCACACTGAATAAATAAAATTTGAAACTATGTTTGTAGTTTGGAAGCTGCTAAGAAAAGACAACAGAGTGATACATGCACATGAAACTTATCACACAATTGCAGAAAATATTATTTATCAACAACCTGTTTTCAACTTGATATCCGTCGTTCCGATAACAATTGTCTTGATTTTGTTGATAGACAAATCTGAGAAGTTTTCCAGACAAATCTAGTGTTCGTAAAATACGCTTATTAGTATTTCCTTTTGGAAAGATTCTAATAAAAATATAAAACGAACAACCTGCTGAATAGATTTGACACCAGCTCCAGATTAACCAAAAAAGGTAATGTCAGTGGCAAATTGAAAAGAAGTGCTGAATTTTTAATAACCATAAAATAAACTCTCTTACACTCAGAATAAAAAAACACGGAAGTAAAAGTGAAAGCAAGCTCATCAATGCACAGCTAGTACTCAACTTTCTCCGAGGCTTGTTGCGTGCCGAGTGTAGAGCCAAAAACGCACGTGGGCGTATGAAACTCCAACAGCACAAAAATGCTTCTAAGTGCGTGGGAGAAAGCACAGATATAACATATATACCGTTTTTATAAATTCTTGTTATAAGCGGGTCAACTCTTTGCATAATGCCAACTCTCATATAATAACGCACATCAACTGACATACATTAGCTTCGACTTGGCAAAAAAGCGTAAGCTCACACAACATGTTATTCGTGCAGTGAAAAGTATACCGATTTTGGTGGAGAAAGTATGCGAAACCAAAACTAAACGGAAAAGGCCGCAATGCTCTCTGGCAACGGTGAAAGCGTCATGCATTTACAATTACGCAGATTTATAGCTGCGGAATCTGTGTACGCTGCAAACTGCAAAATGCATATCTTTTCTTCAAATAACATTTAAAGCATCTGAAATTGGGTTTGGAATTTGATTATAATGGATTCTGCAAGGCAATAAAATTTGTGTGTAAGGTGTGTTAAAAATATCCAAAACCTTTGGAATTACAAGAACATCTCAGTTTTGGTGCTCACTATTACTCAGTGTTACTCAAAATGTAATAAAGACAATGATAATCACTTCCACGTAAATGTGTTTGTCGGAGACATTAGAGGCGAAACAAGTTTTACAATTTATTTACGCCCAGCGTATATGATATTGTTTGAGTGTCCCGTCCGTCCTGTCCCCTCCTGTCCCCTCCTGTCCCGTCCGTCCAGAACAGCTGATATAGTAGCAGGTGAGCAGGGTTTTTCAATTTTGGACGGATGGAGCTGATATTTGGTACGTAGACCAAGTGAAGGGTGGGGAATTAAGCCAAATCAACCAATTACCTCTGGGGGGTAGGGCTCATCCCCCAGGGGTAGTTTTTCACAGTTTTGCTCGGATTGAGCTCAAATTCGGTACGTAGACCAATTGAAGGGTGGGGAATTCAGCCAATCCAACCAATTACCCCTGCGGGAAGGACTCATCCCCCAGGGGTAATTTTTTACAGTTTTGGTCGGATTGAGCTCAAATTCGGTATGTAGACTAATTGAAGGGTGGGGAATTCAGCAAAGTTAACCAATTACCCCTGAGGGGAAGGGTTCATCCCCCAGGGGTACTTTTTACAGTTTTGCTCGGATTGAGCTCAAACTTGGTATGTAGACCAATTGAAGGGCGGGGAATTCATTTTTCACCAAAACTGGCGTCAATAATTTGTCGCTGGGCGTACTTTTACAACTTTACTAAAGTTTTATTTGCATGTTTGAACATTTATAACATTTTTTTCAAACACCACAAAAGGTATAAGTACACATATAGTTTGACTAATGAAATTATTGCAGCAAGTTTACCTTGTGTAATTATCTTGCGTAATTTTATAAATTAGGGTTAGATTACTAACTATCACGTCTATTTGCGAAAAAAATCCAACAAAAGTGTACATAACAATGTCAAATAGGACCGAACATTTCTATACCCCCTACGAACACCTATGTTCATCACACCATTCTCTCTCCCTGTTTTCCCTTCACTACGGAGGCTCATTAAAGTTTGATGGTTTACTCCATAATTTTCAAAACTTGGTCTACGAACAACTTTAACGCTACCATCTAACCCTATTATTCTCACTTGTTTCAAATCTGTAAAGCGAGTCCAGAGCGTGCAACAAAGCCTAGCCTGAAACAGAGTATATACCTTATTTGAATTCCCTCCAAATGAGCCAAAAAAATATGTGGTTAAACGCTGGAGCTCTCTTAAATCCATATTTTTAAAAACAAAAGAATTAACCAAGTCAACTTTCAGTAAGCTTATTTTTAGAATCTTTAGCGAATTGTTAAAATGTTCAGTGGTCTTTAGAATTTCCGTAAATGATACGTCTGGCGACCCAATATTTAAGTGTAACTCTGCAACAGCAAATGAAACACTTTGCAAAATTAATAATTCTTGGTTGGAATAAATTGAAACGGAAACCACAGTAAGATTTGTCAAGCTTTTAACTAGCAATGTTTGTAAAACAAAACGTCTTATGTCTAAGTTTTGGGCGTCAAGTTCTAACTGTTGTAATTGGGGTAACACAGGTAGTCCGGATTTTTTGGATATTTTAATAGGTACGGACAAGCCACCATTCAAGCACTCAGTAATTGCCAGCGATTTTAAATTTGGCGTATTTTCCAAAAGGATTTGCAAATACACAAGAAAACTTGTAGGAGGTACGAGTTCCAAATGCAAACACAAGTGTTTTATGTAATTCCCAAATTTCTGGAAAAATGGAAGCAAATCCTGAGGCAGTTTTTCCCCGGCCTGGCGATAGAAATCTGACACGCAAACTGTGTGTAGACTAGAAGGAACTTCCTTAAAATTACTAATTTCCAACTGAAAGTCATCAATTGTTCTTGGAAATAAAGTGTGGTTTGCATTTTTGGTCAAATCTAGTTTCAGTTTTCGGCAATGTGTCAGTGAAAAAAATTGTAGGCCGAGAATGCACAAAAACTTGTCACTTAAAACGGGCATATTTGTTTGCTCGTGCTCCAGGAAGCTGTCTAGCCCACATTTCCATGGTTTGGAAACCAGCCTGCAGTTGAGCAAATCCTTTAAGGACAGATATTTGTAAAGAAGTGGGAGACATTTGTAATACAACAGAGTAGCGATGAGTGACTTTTCTGACAATAAAATGTTTTTCCATTCCGTGCTGGCTTCAAAACAAGCGTACAGATTAGCTGGATTTGGGAGCTTTTTGAATGCAAGGAGCCAGCCCTGTTTTATTAAAATAGTTATGTTTCAACTAATTGCCATATTTGATAAATGTTTTTATAATTTTAGTTTACCTCTTCAGGCAACAGTGCAAAAACGCTTTTAGTTTGATTACGTGAGCTCATGTTGCTGTCTTCTTGGTTAACGTAAAGCGTAACGCTTTAGTCGAATGACGATGTGGAACTGATTTGCAAACACGGCTGCTTTGATCAGGTGATGCATGGGTTAGGAAACTGGACGACCTTGAAAATTTTTTTTTCATGTTTTATGCACGTGCATGTCGGCTCACGCTGGAAAAGTTCAATATTAAATTTGTGTTGATAATAACGCCCAAAAAAGTAGCTACGATGTTGAGTATGCTAGATTTGCTTTGATTTTTTTTCTGGCCATGCTTAGTAATACAAATTTGAAATTCAAATAGAAAGACAATTTGAACAATATTAGGTATCCATGTGTTGTACTTCTTTGTCAGTTGGTATACCTGATAACACTGCTTTTGCAAACAAGGTATGAGATTTGGACTATCTAATTTTGGCACCACGTTTTTTTTCCTCCAACTGGTTATTTGTTGCAAAAATCGCGCAGGAATATAACTTTAGGGATCAGTTGTTTATGTCGGTTTTATACCTGCTCGCACTACGGCAAGACTTACATTTATACGTACATATTATACACGCAACAGGTTTGCTACGCATCTGTTCAATATGCAATGACGTCACAAATCTTTCCAGATTGTTTGTTGTATTTCGGTGTGTGTGCTGGGTTTAGAAGTACATGCATATTTTAGGCACCAATCTCAACTGATAGAGATCCGGCGATTTATGCAAGTTTTACAAAAAGGTTTCTTTTTGAAAAAGAATACCTGCACTACTTTGAAATTGCGCGATTATTTTGTTGTGACTTTTAGTTAATTCGAATTGCAAAAATTTACTACGTGCAACCATAGGTTTACGATATTGTATTTGTTCAGGTTTCTCATGGTTTTTTGCCAAAAAAGGTTTGATACTGATCTATGAATACTTCAACCTTATATTTGTTCGTTTCTTTCAGGACAATTCCAGTATGCTATATACCAATATTACAAAATTTCAAGAAACTCTTCAAACTAGACGTAACTGTCATAATGATCATTTGTAAGTGCAAATCAGACTTCTTGAATTGCTTTAAGGTTTACAATTTTGGAAAAGCTTGAATGGGTTGACAATGTATTTTGAATAAATAATAACAGACAAACCAACGAATCATACAAATAAGACCAAACCAAGCTATCAAAGAGTATTTGGATTTTGTTCGGTCACATTGCATTGCACAAGTAAAGAACACACTGTTATAACTTGACACTATATATACACACCAGAACACACGTTGGCGTTTATAAAGCGCATGAAATGACACGCACACATATTAAAGAAATTATAATACTCCTGCATAGATCACACGATCACACCCAGGTAGCTGATGCACATTTGCAAGATGACGTTTTTTTCTTTGAAGAATACGAATACACTCACGTCAAATGTTTCCATCAGAATCTGCAGTGCTACGAGAGACGTGTAAAAGTAAAGTTTACATTCAAACGTTTAGATCAGAATTTGAAAAGTAATCGAAAGTTTTGCTATCTACACATAAGCGTTAAAAGCAAAGTCGCAATATATTTGTTTAAAAATAAAGCACAGTTGCTTACTATTCCGATAGAGTATTGCTCAATCATATTTTCTCCCATGCTATAAAACAACCTTTGATGATTTCATTTTTCAAAGCTTATTAAACATAGCAATATGAGCAAAACATAATACCTTCGGCAATTTTTAAATGTTGATCCTGAACAAAGTACACTTTCTCATGCAATTGGTACTAACATTTCTTTACAAACACAAATCCACACATTGCATTTAAAAACATTTTTTGACACCATGCTAGAACTTCACGCACGTCCGCACTCTATACACACGTAAAACGAATATCTGGAAAAAAGATTTGAGCTCGCCAAGTCACCCTCGGGCAGTGTACTTTTTCAGCTCAAGAGCATCCAACCATCCAGAATTTTCACAGCGTAAAGTCAGGCAAGACAAAGCCAACGCCAAAAGAAAGGTTGCTAAAAGCATTTTCCAATATTATATTATGCAAGTTTTGCTGTCGCAATTCATGACACGAAAAATTAAGTTGATAATGGCTTTTTCTTTTATCAAATATAAGTGCAATATATTTCACAAACGTCTGTGGGCGTTATAACTATTATACAAAAATGTAACTGTACCTCTGATTAATTAGGATTGACTTGTTGGAAAATGCGCTACTGATATAAATGATGCTTTCAGACTCTAGCAAACTGAAACTCATAGCAGATAAGCCATGGTTTTATACAAATACTACATACATCATATATTTTTATAATTTTGCAATTTGATAGTTTAAATTTAAGACACGTCTCATATTCAAAAGATTCTAGAAGTGCAAAGGTATATAGATTATTACAATGTATGTTCAATTAACAATGAGTTATGACAACAAGTATTTGTTGTTTTGCGTGGATTTGAAGTTTGCTGCGTATTTTTTTGTTTACAGGCTCTTCTATACATTTTCACTAAGCGTACAAGTGCAGCAAAATTATTTCTGGCAATCTTGTATGTGGACTGCCTATTGCATGAGAGGGAAGAAGATGTAACGAAGCTTTAAAAGATATTGTTGGATGGAAGGATAAGTGACGTGTGAGGAGGGTTCTAATATGGAATTGCGTAATAGAACATAGTTTCAGTTCATAAAAAGGGGTTGTCTTCACTTTTTCCAGTGAGTCATAAATCACAGTTTATGATAGCAATTATTTGGACGCAAGAAAAAAACAATGAACCAGAAAAGCATATGTTGAAAATATATTGCTTTAAAAAGTAGAAGTATTGATTTTTTTATTTGGCTGTGTATGTTTGGAGACAGGCTTACCTGTGCTTACAGATCGTTGCTGAAAATCTATTTCGTTAGATTGCAAATATTTCCTTGTGGAGTCAATACATAATCAATACTTTTTATAAAAAATAAAAGCGAAAACTGTTTTTAATTTACTGACTGAAAATAGCTGCTATTTATGTATGCAATTCTGGAAACTAAACTGAATTTTAAGCGAAAGTATTCGGATTTCTATTCTAACTTGCTTGTTTTGGACAAACCAAATGCTTACTGCTAAGTAAACCTAACATGTTCATTTTTATCATTAAGAAAATACGATTCTGCTCGCTTTGAGTAACATGACCATGCTATTCTTATATTTCTTGCTTATTGTGCGTCAGTCCCCTTAATTGCATTTTAATTTTAACAATACGATTAAAAAAGTGTGCTAGCAAAAAATTCTCTCTTCACTCTCCTGTCGTAACAAAATTTACTCCTTCCGTTCATTATTTTGTAATAAACGTTCCCTATACAAAGTGTATAGGTATTTATTAGCTGGCATATATTTTATGAGGGTAAAAGACAATGTATTTTTCAAATTTTACTGTCCAGTAGCAACAAAAAATGCTTGGCTGTTAAGCCAAAACATATAGAACGGTACGAAACAAATGGGTGATGCACTATACAGATGACAACAAACATTTTTGAAAATAGGGAAATAGCTGGGCAATATCATAAAACAAGGTTTAAGTTTTACTTGTGGGAAAGGGTTCATACAATATAGCATGTTGTAAAGTAAAGCTATGAATGCACGAAAATATACTATATAGCTACGCCGCAGCGCACACCCCAAGCCTCGAGCAAAACAAGTTGGAGTATACCTCTGCTATTGTATAGTTCAGTCATAACCCTTTGCTTTCCTACTCATTGAATAGATATAAACTATAACTTCCTTTTGTAATAACTATACCAAGCCACCGGCTGAGAAAATCTAAAAATGACACAGTCTCGAGTCGCCTTACCAAGCTCAGCATTATTACTAGCTTACACTTTGTACACAGATGGCTGACAAGTATGCAGTTTCCTCTTGGCTTTGAGTGTGTGCACAAGAAGAACGACTTAATGTTAAAACGGTTTAATTTTTGTAAAATAAACTTGCGACAAATTTGTGTTTGGAAAATTACAAAAATGTAAGTTATTATAGTTTTAGTCAATTTTTTAGTCGTTGGAAAGGCTGTGGTGTGTCAATTTCTAAAAGTTTTTAATTGGTTATATATAGTGTTCACAAAACAGAATGGAGGATAGTGATCATTCTGAATCAACAGAGCAGGCGGACGACAACATGATTGAAATTAAGTACGTTTTACCTGCTGCGCCAAATAACTGGAACCACAATTGTATGGAAAACGAAACTAATGACGAGGACGATAATGTGGACGAAGATAATGACGCTGACTATATTGAAGTGTCACGCCCCTAAGAAAAGTCCGTTGTCTCTTTGAAAACCCATAAATACCATATGAAAGCAAAAGAAGTAATAATCGAGGAATTGCAAGCTCAAGTACAGCAACTCGAGAAAAAGAACAAGGAACTGGAAAGTGAAAATTTGAAATTGAAGGAAGAAGATGAAGTGAAGATTGTGCACGAAGTAAATCGGTAAGTTAAACACTGCTACTCCAAAAAGTAAAATAATTCAGAAATTGGTTTTAATTCCCGCATACTTTGCATAACAGGAACAATTGCCAAGCTACAGGAAACCAAAACAAACCTAATAAAACTAAGAGAAGAACAAGATCTGCTGCAAATGTCACCAAAAGTTCACGTGTTTTGCGCAATTCAATTCAAAAGAAACCGTCCGGTGTCCAAATAGAAAATTTCAAAACGTCAAAGCATCGAGTAAAATATTTTAACCCGCGAATCAAACATTGTGAATGCAGTTGTGGTAGACTATATCGTTCCTGGGGCAGCCTCAAGTACCACTTAAGGGTGAAAAATTTTGGAAGTGTTTTCAAATGCACATTGTGCGATAGAAAATACTCTTCCAACAACTTTCTTAAATTCCATCTGAAACAGATTCACAATGTGAAATGGACTGGAGGCAAAATTGGTTGCTGGACTTGTGGAGTTTCCACGTTTAATACACGGAAGGAGATCACTGAGCATTATCGTGTAGTACATTCAAATGGAATTTAATCTGTAAAAGTAATTTGTGTAGTATAGAATAGATGAATTTGACAGCAGAAGTTGCAAAATTATAATGGTTTCACCAACGATGCAAATAAGTCCTTTGGTTGTAAAACAGTTGCTGAAAAGTGAAAAAAGCTAACTGTTTTCAACAGTACTTTTCACAAAATAATACAGTTACACAGAGCACATAGCCTTGGAATTTGTACCTTTCATGCTGTTTCCAAGTTTATACTTACATTTGTATTTATCATAACAAAACCAATTTCTTGCACGGTCAGTAACAGATTATAAACAGATTCTATCACTAATATGGTAATTACACTGTTGACATGAAATGCCCATTAATGTATGTAGAGTTGATGCTAGTATGATTATTTGTGTCATCAATAGAATTAATAAAGTGTTGTGATGCAATAAGAATTAAAGTTTTGACAGCCGCACAAAACAAATAGGATTGTTTTAATACAAAAAATCTGAATGACTTACTGAATTTTGAAAAAACAAAAACGAGCACAAATTGGCCAAGTTTCTGATAATTTTAAGTTCTCTGCATTTACAACCAGTTCACACTCAAGTTTGCACCAGGAATTTTCCACTCATTCATGAACCCCTATATTTAAGCTCATCCTCAGGCGTTTTCTTCAACTCAATTTTAGATCCCAAATGCACAAGCTGCCTAGTCTTCATATATTGAAAGCATTGCGAAATATAGAAATATAATAGCAATGCACAATGTCCCCGTTGG
This sequence comes from Entomobrya proxima, assembly GCA_029691765.1. Taxonomy (NCBI): domain Eukaryota; kingdom Metazoa; phylum Arthropoda; class Collembola; order Entomobryomorpha; family Entomobryidae; genus Entomobrya; species Entomobrya proxima. The sequence goes on along the minus strand of CM056173.1, from coordinate 46,444,314 downwards.
ATTCAGCTAAGATGACGAGACGCATAAACATGTACCATTATAATAACATGTAAAAGTGATTTCGACATGTACCAAATACCTCGGATATTTTCCCTAGACATTGCAATTTATGGAAATATTCCACAAAATATTAACTTTTTCTCTAAAAATACGGACCGTTAAAGTTCCAAATCTTTACCATGTTTGAAAATCATGATCAAACTGTTTAATTTGCCAACCTTAGAAAATACGTGTTATTTGATTGACATGACCGTTTTCTCAATATTTTACGTAAAAACAATCATACAAATAAGCAGTCATCCACAAAGACGGAAGTTGTTATGAATTGAAGATCTCTTTTCTGTCGCAGTTGAGTGTTTTCTTGTACCATCATTAACATCAGTACAATTTTCGTAGTGGGACCGCCCATGTTTTGCAAAGCTCTCTTGTACACTTACCTTTCTTTTAAAAACAGTACTCTATCCAAACACACTGTCATAAAACTGACCATAAAAAATTTCTGAGTATTTACTCACCCTCAACTGTTTTTATGTGAGGGTGGAAAATACAATGTATTTTTGCGAAGCTACAATGTCTATCCGTAGCAGTAAATATCCTTTTGACTATTGCAAACATGTTATGTGGATGTTTGTGAAAGTAGAGATGATGCGATACACGGTCGAAAAAAAAACAGATTTTTAAATTAGTGAATAGCAGAAAACATGACAAAACACGCCTAATGGATATTACATTTTAGAAGAAAGGCTGCGCTACTTTTCAAAGGAGTAAGAACAGATTACGGATAACAATGTGTGTCTGGATCCCTTTGTCCATCAGCATGAATTGTCGTACGCGTTTCAAAACCGTGTAGCAATTAGCATTGTGCTATTTTACTACCATTTCAACCCTAAAAGCTGTACTTTTTTCAATATGATGGTTAGAAGTGATCAAAATAACATACTTCTTTCCTGAGTATCTTGTCTTGTTCCTGCAGCGGTTAGCAAGGACGCAATATACTCAGCAGTCAGCAATAAACTCTAGATAGGTATGGATTTTAGCTGTTGACTGAATTTTCTGATGAACTGACTGAGCTGAGGAGTACGCCACAAACAACATTCTAAAAGTTTTGTTCGCTCAGATCGGTCACAAAATTCCCTTCGTCCACATTTAGCTTTAAATAACATTTTGCAAAATTGGCGTAGTGTGACTTATTGTTACGTAACTTGAAAGTTTCGCCGGAGATTCTGAAACAAAATTTTCCCAAACAAAAATGGGTACTAGAAGGAGAAATGCTGGTGATGAGGTGCTGGCTGCAGAGAGATCTAGATCTGGAGAGAGTCTTCCTCAAGACATTTCTAAACGGCTAAGGGTTGCAAAAATGCTGAACTTGCTGTATAGTATTGGTTACTGGTTTTGCGTGTTTCCGCAAAAGTTTGTTTACTCAAACGGGGACTTTTCTTTTCAAACTTGCAAATTTCAGCGGGTACACCATTTATTTCAATAAATATTAAAAGTGAAGCAGATTTAAACTTTTAGCAACATGTTTTTTATTTGATATTTTCAGATTCTGTGTGCCATAATGCACATTCTTGGATTTTACTACATGCTCTGTTTTCCGGATCCAGTGGCATCCGATGCCATGAGTCAATTTCTACGCCGTACGTATTGTGCTTACGTGCTTGCGTTTCTCCGTGTGTGTACCAGGTTTCTTGTTCTGAAGCAATTTTGGCTTGAGGAGGTATACTATTTGGAACCTCTGCAGTTGCTGGTTGCTGATAGAGATCTCTGGGTTGGCTTTCCAATGGTACATTGCATTGTTAACTATATCAAATTCAAACAAAGATTAAATTATAATAAAATGAGCTTAATTTTTTTTATATTTCAATAGCTCCTGCACTTTGCGCCGTACTCTTTGTTCTACTTTGTCGTGAAAGTTATTCGCAACTGGCAGTATGGATTTTCATTTACATTATTAACCAAGGAATGGTCAAAGGATGAGTGGTATGCACAACTTCTTGCGGAAGGAAGCTACATGTTTGGGCGATCTTCCTTGTTGGCCACAGGTTGGATTTCCGGAGCAGATCTAGATACTGTGTTGGCTTTTGGAGCAGGAGTGGCCAAATTTGCGGAGTAATTTAAAATTTATAAAAACTTTATTTTAAAAATTGCCTCGTGTTTTCGTAGCAACTACATTACAATACATTTTGATTGTTTTTTCATAGCTCCTTTCTTGCCGACTTTTCCGATATGTTGATTTTTGCTGCATTTGAGATATTGGTGGCTTTGCTGAGTGGATTATCAAACTATATTGAAAATAATGGTACAGAAATACAACAAATAAACAAGTTTTAAATTATCACAGGTAATTTGAAACTTATTACGTTCTGACTGTTTTTATATTAATTCATAGCTGAGAACGCCGCTGACCGCCGACAACCAGCTGAATACATTGCCTTCAAAAAATGCTGTGCTGCACTCCTCATAGCGTTTGGGCAACACGCTTCGTTGTTTTTGGCAACTTGCGCTTTGAATAATCAGATTGTTCTGATTAGCGATTTCTTTTTTGAAACCTCATCTTAAATTTTGGATTTTCCGAGTTTGTTGAAAATCACAGTTGAATTGACAAATAGCATATTGTCCATTAAAACGGTGTTAATAAGCATTAAAATTGCACGTACTAAAGCTATAAATATAAACTAGTAGAATAATGTAATTTAGTAGAGAATTTGAAAACACAGTTTTTATTAGAGATGAATAATATTAATTTTTTAAAGTGTTTGTGAACCAACCACCAATCAATCTCTGTTCTAATATAGTATTTGCTTGTACATTTAGAAATTATGCCAGTTCTAGAAGTTTTGCTGAAGTTGTTGTAAATTTTGTAAACCATTTGTTGATTAACTGTTTGCTAAATGTTACTTTCTTATACATTACATAGAGTTGCTATGTAAGTGCAATGTTATATACGAAATCGTGAATGTAAGTGAACAAAAACCTACAAATATTTCAAAGTAGGAATGCAAGTTTCATTTTCAACCACATAATATCATTTTATAGAAGGGAGCAGATCGTAAAGTTTGTTACATGAAATTTGTACTTGACAAAAAATAAAAAATTATGCGCTTTTCTAGTTTTTTTTACATATTTGCTACTATATATATAGAGTGTTAAAAGATTTGTTGTTGCGTAAAGAATATGTTATCATAACAGAATTTCAAAAATACAAAATCTCGTCAATTCGAAGATGATGCGGTGTAAAAAGATTTGATGCTATATGCTCATACAAAATTGCATCATGAAAGCAACAACATGTAAATGTTTCCATGCTTTTCATGTTTTTGTTTCATGCACGTCCGCACTGACTATGCTGGCAAAGCTTGCGTGCTTGTCATAAACAAGCAGCCACCGAACTCACCCTAAAGCACTTTTCCTTCAACTCAAAAGCCAACTCAACTTACCCATATAAATTTTGTGTACACCAAACCGAGGCTTCAATCTTACAGCAGCGCTAGAGTGAAAAGTTAATGCTCTCTTGTGTCGAAATCTTTGCTTTGAACTTCAACAAGTTTTGTAACGAGAACAAGAACAAATTACATGGTCGCAAGCCAATCTGTAATGCAAATGTATTTAAAAATTGGTCAAGTTTAACCTTTTTCGTATGCTCTAAAGTTTAAGGAGTTCCAATTTCAATTTTACCTTTATGTACTGATTTCAGCACTGAAACAATCAATTTACTCAAATTTGTATTTAGAAAAAGCAAAAATTTTTATATTCATGTATAACCTCAGCACCACACATAGTCTTGTATAAAAAGCTTCAGTCGGCAATTGCTAAAAAGTTCAAAAATCATATAATTTCGAATTTTAGGATTTTTAAACCTAGAAATGTAGAGTTGCTTAGTTAGGTTTGTTTTTACACACTAAACTGTCCAGAAGTATGGGTTTTGTTCTTTAGTAACGAAATGAATAAAATAAAGTATGGAATAAAAACATTTCTGTTGGCCCTCTGTAAACACTATATTGAGTTTCAATATTTGAAACCTGGATAAAAACTAACACGGTTTTAAAAACATACTTGGTTTGCACCTATATACTTTGCTTTAGCTTTGTGTAGTTATACTTTGCGTGTCACAAACCACATTTGGTAGCACAAAGGAAATTAAAACAAATAAAACGTGTTGTATATTTCTTACAAAAGCACAAAATTGGTTTCCGTAATCCCAATTGCAAGTTGCAATTGTTAACGAGTTAGTATCTCTGTAGATGTAGAAAATATCTGATAACGTAACACAAAAGTCTTTTTCAGTTCATAATCCATAAAATATTCACCGGAGTAACGTAGTGCCTACGTCTAATAAATAATTCACAAACTAATAAACTCGCTTCCCCTGGAAGAACCGACGAGCTGAAAACCCCAGTCTCGATAATTTACTCGGTATATAAAGAAAACAGGGCTTATTTATTGTATTGTTTTTCCAGAACGCGTATGATATTAATTGCATGCACGAAGTCAATACAACCTGCTTGTGTAAAAAATGTAAAGATTTCACTAAAGCCATCATAAAATTCTAGCGTGCGCTAGTTTCATTGCTAGGCAAGTCACAGGAAGCTCATGTAAAAATTACTAATAAATAATGCCGCACGGTAGCTACATGGACATATGGCGTATATTCGTACTTGTCAAACCTTGTGCTGGTAGATGTGTCGACGAGTGCTGTCAACACCTGCTCCACATCTGACATCGCAACGCACATAAAGTTGCATTGCATTAGTTGTTAAGTGATTGTAGTGATCTTGAGACCACGATAGCACAACTCAACATAACATTAATTTTTTGTTTCACTTTCGTTTCATATTCTATCGATTTTGAAGTTCAAAAATGAAACAGCAAAACATGGAGATGCCCTTGTTTTGTTTATCTCTCAATCATCATTTTGATTGCTGTATGTTGCGTGTGGTTGCTCTTAACAATTGCGTGCTACGCAACAGAGCATGGTGTATTTTCTGCAGCGTTGAGTCAAAATATGAAAAAGGAGGAGAGTAAATATAGCATCCAGCTTATAAATATTTTACAAGTTTGCCAACGGTTGCTACAATTTTCTCCCAATTAATTGTTTCAAGTTGGATTTTCATGACTGCTTGTAATCGACGGAGAAACTGGTATGTATCATGCTAAGCACACACCTGCTCAGAAACGAAAATGTGAAGTTGAAAGGAAGTACGGACAAAAGCCGGTGAATATCAGAATATATGGATTAGTTGTCATGCTGACGGTGTCTCGTGCAGTCGCATTCTTATTCTCAAGGTTTTTGTTTTGTTTTACATAATCGTCGTCAAACGCAGAGTTACCTGGGGCGAAAGTAGACTGTAACTTACCTTTGTGTACCGAAAAATTACTCATTCATTTTTGGTTGAAATCAGTTTCATTATTAAACAGTTTAAGTTGTTAAGTGAGTGATTTGTTGTTATTTATATACGTGAACATAAGTGGCAACCTAAAAACAAAACAACAATTCCTAAATCGATACATTTAAAAATTGTTTGCTGTTGCTCGTGCTGAATAAATATTGTGATGTGTTAATTGTGCTATATATGTTTTATACTATACCAACGCCAATGAAAGGAGCTTTAAAACCGCGGAATTTAATCTAATAATTTATAAAAACCTATAAGATAGAAATAATTTTCGGGACTTTAGTGAGATTGAAGCTCCAGGAAAACAAAAGCGGAACAAGCCCTTGTGGTGAAAGTTTTGGATTTTGTCGACAATGTATAATGTTAACCCACATTTTACTTTTCCAGTTTTGCTGGACTCGGTGATTTCAATAAAAATACGGTATCCATGCATGGAATATTTCAAAGAATCGGGTACTAATTTTAAAACTTTATAAGTACTAAAACTATATAATCTATTATATGTCTCATTGACTTTAAAAAATGCGTTTGAGACAATTGCAAATATATGCATGAGTAAAGAGATTTTGCCAACAATAGCAAATTTGATAGGCGCACCAGCATTTCAAAAAAATATTACTATTGATTCTTTAATACACTGCATTTTAAAGAGTGCATTATATTTATTATACAAACTTTTAGCATTTAGTTTATAAGTATACAAACTGTTTGCGCTAAAAATCGTTTTCTTATATGCTCACAGCCAGATAAATGTGCTCCGGGAGGATTTTTGACGACCTGCTGACAAATTCCAAGACAGATATAAAAACTGTCAGCAAAACTTGAATGGCTTTTTCGGTAATGGACATCGGAAAGGAGATCTTCTTCAGCTAAAGTAAGTAAATTTCGACAGCACAGGCTGAAATATTTAAATTAGATAATTAATTAGTTTGAAGAAGAAAACGCCAGCAATGATTTCTCCAAAGTCAAATTGCATAAATTGACTTTTAGAGAGAATATGGTGAACGGTAGTCAACTACAACGTGCTAGTTTTCTAGTTACTAGATTTTATTGAATAACATAACGGTATAGTGATGTATTATTAGGAAATGCGCATGTGTGCATGTTGCAGGCGTCTCACGTTGCCCACAAAGAAGCTTAAAATATTTAAGCGTGTTTTGGATTGTGCTGTGCTGTTTGCTTACAAAATCGATAATCATTTTTCCTTTTGAAAGTACACACGGAAAGTTTATAATAAATATGCAAGTTAGCGTGAATTATATCATGGATTTTAGTGCAATTTAAAAGTATTTACAAGTGTTGTTTTTTGGGAAAATATAAATTAGTGTAAAATAACATTTCAAATTTTGCTTTGAAAAACCACGGTATTTACGGCAGCGGAACGGTTCCCAGGAATAAGTCGAGCTGAAGCAGGTTTAGAAAGTCTGAAAAATGCGTCGTCACTGCTGAATATTCATGTCAGAGGTAGAAATTCAGGGCATAGTTTTAACTTCCACAGCTTTTGAATAATGCAATAATACAATCAAATTCATTGCATGTGATTTTTATATAACTATTTATTTACGCATGCTTTAACAGAAAATTTTTTTCTATTTATGTGTTAACAGCTCCATAAACATCTTTGTGAAATACTGATTAGTGGTGGATTGTAGTCCCGGAGATAGTGAAAATCGTCTTGTGTGAAAATCTGCGAACATTGGAGATACTAGCGAAAACGGTCGAAGTGAATCGGGAGAAAGCCCACAGTGGACAATGCCCGCCGAACCAATGTGACAACATGGAAAATTTGATATTCAGAATAGAAAAATCCTAGCAAGCTATTTAGCGGTGACGACGTCAGATTTCTTCACTGGATGACAATGTCTTATGGCTACTTTCTACTCCACACTACTGAAGTTTTTTTTTGGTGCATTTACACAGAGGTAACAAATATGCCACTTTGAAAAACGTCGATAAATTTATTGGTGTAGCAGCAAGGTAGTTTAACCTTACATATTAGTTTTTCAGTACAAATATTTTTCATACTTTACCTGGTTAGGAACTATATAGTATCTGAACTATGGGCTTAGTTTGACTTTTCGAGTAAGAAAATTGTATAGTTTAAGCTTCAGGAAATACTCTCCTGCAATAAAAATATGTTAGTATTGACAATATGGTCAATGTGCCTTGGTGTTGACAATGACAAGGTAGTCATCGCAATGCTACTAAAATTCAGCTCTTATGTAAATTTCTTTTATCAAGTTCCAAACCTCACTTAATTCAAAACAAGTGATTGCATTTGTCTCATATTTTGCCCAAATGGTGATGTTATCGTGAGACCAATTTTGGTATAAGGTGATAATATTGTAGCAATATGGTCGATGAATCTATTTAATACATACTCTTGAATTTGGGGAAAGTAGTTTTATAAAAGACAGCCTGCATCTTAAGTACTAAATGGATTTTGGATTTTGCCACCAGTTTTCTGACCGCGTTTTAAACAAGAATGAAGGCTTACTATTTCAACTTCATCAATTTTTCTGGCAAAAAAGTACAAGTATAGCGTTTCCAAATATATATATTCATGTTTGTACACACGTTTTAAAAAATTTGTTATGGATACTGAAATTAGCAATCCTAAGAAAGGCTAAAAAACGCCTTTATAATCTTGTTTTACACTATGTGGTTTCGATGACTGTAAACGTGAAAAACATTTTTCAGACGTTTAAAACCCTGAACATGAGTAACATATACAAAACGGAAGAATTTTAATTAATAACTAATCTGTTTTTTGTAAAAGGTTAAATCAAAAAGGGTTGGTATTAGCAATGTAGTTGATACCCTAGCAAAAACAAAATACTACGACGCACGCTAGGTCTACATGTTACCTGCTTTCGGCAAATAAACGATAAAATGGAATTAGTGCGCTTTATTGCTGTAGGCGAACAAGCTGTAAACTAGAAAATTTACGTGCTATGTCAAAAACACCCTTGAAACATGGAAATTGTGGATTGTGGAGAATCGACAAACACTTCATAATGTGGACAGCGTCAGACACTAATCAGTTTAAATGGGCCCCCAAATTTTGTACAGCACTGCTTGGAGTTATCTTGGCTACATCCTAATTGTTTTGTAAATTTTGAACTCTTCTCTAATTAAACCAAAAGTAGTTATCTCACCCTTGCAGCTTGTGTAACATTACATTACGTGTGTACGTACGAATTGAAATAAAAACACAAGTAAGAAAAGACTAAAGCGAAAGGTTTCATAAAATGCATCAGACTGAAAAGCCACTTGTGTTAAAGAAAATGGATAGTCATAGATAGGAACTACAAAACTTTTAGAAGAGACTTAACAACAATTTTGTCAGTATAGTCCAAATCCATACACATTTTCCAAAATAAAGCTTTTAGCTTTCACACATATTGTGATTTTTAAGTAATGCCGAGTATGCTGAAACAGCATTACTTACAGAATTTTTGGTGTGGTGTTGGTGGCATCACATAAATAAAATACATAATTCTATACGGCATACTCTATTACAATATGCGGTGAAAAACTAGTAGCTAGAACAAGAATTTCAAAAAAAGTTTTAAAACTACTTATATGGTAAAGGAAGATAATTTTGTGCACATCTTTTATACATCAAGCCCTCGGCTTGCTATAGTGCAGGTAATTTAATTAAACCAATGGTTAGCACTAACACAGTATTCGATTTGGTACGGGTAATATGACAATCTACCTCAAAGAAAAGGACTTCTTATTAAAACTACTTTTCCTTCCCTACCATGTTCCACAAAGCACAGACTCAAATAGTTTTGCCATTTCCTAAATTAAAAAACCACACTTGAATCAAATAGATGTTAGTCTTTTATTAACGACGAACCACTAGAACTGATAATTTAGTCAGATCAATGCTAACAAAAAGTTCTATTGTGTAATTAACCTTTAAATGTCCTAGAAGGTAAGAGAGCAAAAAAGTAGTATATATAAATTGTCTTACCTCAAATTTTCTCGAATTTTGTTCTTGCTACAAATAACTTTCATCAATCCTTCAAACACTTGGAAATAATTATATTTGTCCTAATCAGTGGCGACTTGAAAATGGGTAAGTCAAATGTAATTTCAAATGGAACTGACCACAGTAGCTCTAAAAATATGCTAACATCTTCATATTGTCAAAGAATAGCAAGCACTCAGTTTTGTCAATCTTAAAACACAAATTGGTATTTCGAAAATCTAAACCTTCTATTATCAAAGATCGAAGGGAATATCGTTTTTAAAGTATTCAGAATCATGTGTGATAGCACTGTGTTTATATAAACTTCTTGAAACAATTTTTCTTCATTTTGGACATTTGCCAATTAAATGAACTAAACTATTTCAAAGAGCTGAGAAAAGTAGGCCTTAGAATATTCTAGTTATAACAATACGGTCATTATCACGAGCAAAATAAAACATTATTGGGTATAATTATTCAGAATTTTAATTAGTGTTTTTGCTCTAGAATCATAATACAAGCAAAACGATTCATGTTAGTCAAAGTTTCAAGTTGATTTGATTGATATGTCAATAGTTATGAAAATTACTTGTTTGGTGGCCTGACACCAGCCAAAGGTCAACAACTGGTCTTACTTAAGTGGACATAACTTTTACAACGCAAGCACATGATCAAAGGTTTAAAAAGCATTCGAGAATAAAAATAAGCAGTCATCATCTGCATTTACTTCTGTAAAACTGCTGTTCTTTCCATAATTTTTAGTAGTATACCAAGTGGCTTAGTGGTTTAAAAAAACCCAGTTGCTGGCGTTTGCTCGTTTTGAAATCTGCACGATGACAAGATTACGTTTTTTTCATTTAATAGTGGAATATATAGTGAAATCAAAAATAAAATCTTTGCATCAACCAATAACTCGTTGGGTTTGTAATATTTCGGGATTGGAAAAGTACGTATTATTTTTAGCATCAGCATAATTAGGTTTGAAATATTTGGGCTTCTGTTGTTCTATTTTTCATATTCAGTTTCCATACGACGACGGACGAGTAGGTTGACTTTTATGTAGCTGAAACTTAATCAATAATTGAGTGGAATATATATGCCCCTATTCTAGCATGGCTGTAATAGGGCATGGGTTTTAGGATGACAGGGTTTCGTGCAAAATTAAACCCGTAGCTATGCTCACATAAATTTGATTGCATCGTTCGTATACATTGCTTGTATAAAAAAGGGTTAGAAAGTCCAGGAAGTTGGCTGACAAACCCTCGCAACGGTTTACGGGTTTCCTTTCTCTGCATTACAAAAATGACTGAAGAAAGCATTGAAAGCAATTAAACCGTGAGCTATTAATTTTTCTAAAATATTTTCTAAAAACAATTTTCCTTTTGCCGTACGACTTTAGACTCTATTGGAAATGGCTTATTTTGTACTTGTGCTCATGCCATATTATACATCAGTGAAATGTTAATACTACGAAATAGGTTTTATCCACTGAATAATTAAGTGTTTTTCAAACGAATAAGGAATAGGTAATGATATTAATATTTCAGGTTTGGAAAATCCACGGCGTCTTGAAATACCAAGGCATACTCGTGGCAATGTTTGGGCTTTTATTGTTTAAATTATGTTTTGATACTACGACGGTTAAATATCGCTCAAAAGAAATTAATAATTCAAAGGAACATGCCTGCGTCGAAATGTTTGTGGCTGGAATATGGTTTGTTATCTTTGAGATGGTTCCTTGGAAAATTGAGTTTATAAAAATTTATAAGAGAGCTTACAAAAAACTAGATTGCTTAATACATTGCTAATGCTGGGAAATCCCCGGAAAATCGGGGACAGTATTATACCAGAACTTGTCAAAAGTAGGTATGACTCCGCATCACAAACAGATTCTAAAGAAACTTTGCTTTTAGAACAACAAAAAAAAACAATGTGATTCAAGTGTCTCCAAAAAATTCAACGATTTTCGTTATCAGTTCTTTTGAAGTTCTCGCAAGCTTCTTCGTGTTTAAGTTACTGTAAAAATATTTAGAAGTGTTTTCTGACACAGGTCACCAAAACAGCAACAAAGGACCACAGGTAGAATTGTGTCCTAATAGGCTAAATTGTCAACATGCTTGGCCCTGAATAAAACATATCACTTACGTGTTTTAAAAAATTGCCGATATTTCTTTAACATTTTGGCAACGTATAAGTTTCGTAAGATAATCAAATTGATGAAATCTGTGTTTGTAAGCTACATAAGTAGTGAGTGCTATCCTCGACATAAGGAAATCAATTGACAATTGGACAAAAATTGACACGTAGCAAATGGTACAGCTTCCGGTAAAATGTGAAATTGACTTGGTAAGATGCTCCACTAATCGCAAGGAGAAACACTGATAAAAGTTAATGAACGTTACTAATTCCAGAAGAAACGGCTAGTTTTTCAGGCATTTCAGATTCCAGGGAATTAATCTGGCAATCTTTTCAACAAAGGCAACGGCTAAGTGGGATGATGCGTAGATCGAACCTCTTACGTTTCAGTTATATTTTTATTGGTAACAAATCTATACGTATGTGCAAGTTGATAGTATGAATCGGTGATGCTGACAATGCAGTCAATTTAGTGGCAAATGTTAACGAATATTACCTAGAAGCTGTCCATATACCAAACTTATTTTATGTGTATATTGAGAAAGATAATGCGGGTTGTACTACTTAACACCTTAGTATACAAGTCAAAGTATTGGCCTATTGAAGGAAATCAATGATATGATGATACTTTCTTCTGATGCCTTTATGTACGATACTTTCTTGTGAAAAAGTCTATATACACTTTTCGAAAACTGAATATAAAAACCTGTCTGGAGTATGTGCAAAAATTTGCATTCACCTTATGTTTTATATCATGTTGGGAGCCAACTAATTCAGCATGTAGCGTGTACCAATAGAAAACAATATACCAAACTGCTTTTTTCCAAGTGTCAGCCGCTCACATCCACATCATTTTGCAATTCCATTATCACATTAGCTTGTGTTGAATAAATTCAGTTTAGAGAAAGCAAGAGAGACATTACTTTCACCGTGTACAACTTAATTTGGTTTACTGAGTAGCCCCTGAGCATCACATAAAGCTTATTTATTTCGCTTCTACACAAAACCCAGCCCATAAAAACTAACATTAGTTGAATTCTACCATTGTCAAATTGAAAGATTTGTTGACCGCTGGTACCATAATGGACAACGTCTTCTACTTAGCAACTGTTTGCTTTCTCTTAATGCCAACTACGGTGGTATCGTACAAGTCTTAACAAAATGTTGAAATGCAGAGTTTTTAAAAAAGTGCATTCAAATCCAAATTAATTACAACCATAATGTAATGATTTGTAAAGTTTTGGGTTTACAAGTCAACAAAGAGTGCAGCAACTATAATGTAGTAGTTGCCGTAGTACAATACAAAAACATGTAGTGATAATTGCTGTTTTGAGCATCAAACACTTGGATAACTCTGAGGTACTTAACTCAGAAAAAAACTGTACTAGCATCAACAAGTGATTTCAATCTTGACTGCGCAATAAACGTAGGTTTAAATTGACAACACCTATAATGTAGTAGATAAATATAAATAAGGTGCATGATGCTAATACCATAGAGCATGATATGATTACGCAACAAAAAAAAATCCAGTACCTGTGGACGGGGGAATTTTATTGTTGCATTAAATCCAATTGAGAGCCCAGGCATTGTTACAAAGATGGACATACCCACTATTTGCTTCAGTATGTCATTTTGCATTTGATTGATTGTTTGTAGAACTCTATAACTTTTAAACATCCATGTTAAACCATTAAAAATGCTCGCTGCTGAAGACGATAATACGAGTATAAACATATAATATAATAAAGTCTACAGACAGACAGACGGACAGACAGACGGACGGACACACGGACACCGACATCTGCAATAGCTCCTCTGCTGAAGCAGCGAGCTAATAATGAGCTGGCTTTTACTAGCGTCAGTTTTTACACAATTCTCAGTATTTATCAGTGGAACATTTTCCTTAGAAAGTGAGAAAATTAAAGTTGAACCTTCTGATTTATGAAGATGTACTTGAAATTGATTTAGTGTTTGCAGTAAACTTTGCTTCAGATAAGTTGATATCAAAAACAATTTATAAGATTACGTCTTCCTTTTAAATCCTTAAATATAATCCAGCTTGGCTCCGAAAACATTGATTGACTCTACGAAAGCAATACATAAATTTTTGAAATTGCCAGAACATATCAATTCAGTAGGTGGACATTACAGCATAATTTACGACTTCATATACCTTGAGAGTAAATTTATATTGTGATGTTGAAAATGTAGTCAATATCACAAAAACAGTAAAATGATTTATTGAAATAGTGTGAGCATCACTCCTTTTCAGATGTTGTTGCTCCTAAGACGACAGTTATAGATAGTGCAACCACAGCTCGTAAAGCAATTTTTGTAGCCCATGGCTATTTCTATACCTGTTTGACTTTGTTGCAATGTGTGTGTAACGTTTTATGCCCGCTGCGAATGTCCAGGAATTGGAAAATGAATGGGAAACATTGCCAGCGTTTTTTAGTAACCTGCTTGCTGCGTAGGCCCTAGAAGTCTTATTTTCAAGCATTCACCAGTTAAAATTGCTTATCCGATTTGAGCTCACAACCGACTGACTCAACCTCTATATTGATCATTATCGCAATCATTCCACAAGACTCATCCTAGCTACTACGTCAATAATGTCAACATCGCAGAAGCGGGCATAACTGTTGAATAAAGTGTATGATTTGCTTCACACATAAACAGAACTGTTGCATTACTTTCATTTTGTATTTATATTGCGGTTTGAATACAGTTGGATTTCTGGTAGCTTTTGATAAACCTGCATTCAATTGCCAAAAAAATAGTTGCTCAGGTGATGTTAAGTTGAACAATATGTGATTCAGAGGAAGCCATTTTTAATAACTCAAATGATTGTGTTTATTGGAGGAACATTTACCTGGGAAAGTGTGAAATGAAAGTTGATCATGTATATTACGGGGGACAAACATTCAAAACCAATGTTGTTGTCTATATGTAAAATAAACTTATCTTCTTAAGAATACTAAATTTTTTCGGCATTTAGGTAAAAGTAAGCAAACCGGTACTAACGGTGTAGTTAGTATTGTGCTCTATTATAACAATATTAAAGCTAGTATAGTGTGCTATATACTTTAATATAAACTGTGTATACAATATACGTAAATACATTAATTAGGTAAATACACTTATCTTATGAATAAATAAAAGTTTACTTTAGTTGTAATTAGTATGAATGTATAACAATGCACAAATAAAGTACAATATATATTTACACAAATCAGTTACACGTTCATCGACGTTGCTTTGCTGGTTTAGCATTAAACTATAATACCATCAATTTCAATTTCAAGCCATTCACCCATTCCAACAGTTTATCATTATATTCATAAATGACACACGCATCTTACATACAGTTTTGATTTTGACAAAATGTGTATTTTAAGTAATAAAGGTTTTATTAAGCAGTACACAAATACATATATTCCAGTCAAGCATCTGAAAAGCCGGATATTTGCTACCAACCGCATTTAGAGAAATCATGAAAGTACTATTCACTTGACGATTCAATTTTCAATATAAGCCAATAAAAATATCATAACTTTCATAACGTATTGAATTTGCATTCATGGTTCCTTAAAATACCTGCGTAAATATGACAACATGATCACCATGACACAAATTTAACTTTGTCTCTGTCCTATAGAAAGTTTGCACAAAAAACTTTTTAGATGGAAACAATATTATAAAACCCGGCATTTAGAAAACATAAACATAAAAACAAAATGACTACAGCATACCGACTATTTCCTTATTTTGACAGGTAGCCAAAAAGAATGAACATAGTCATAAATATTCAAATTGGTCAGATCCCGAATATATAATTTTTATATTGGACGAAGCAATGGGTACGTATTTTGCGTTACCAACCAGAAAAGTAATAACCACAATGAAGTGCGTATGCATTGTTGTGCTATTAAACATTTTGAAGATATAAACTATAAAATATTTGAAGCCTGAAGTGGGCTGTGCGAAATCAGCAGTTGCCACACGTAACACATTTTATATATATCAGTTGAAATTTATAGATTAAATAAAGTAGTCATGTTGTTTTCAGCATAACAGCTCATTTCAATTAACATGTTTGACTTTGTTTCAATTTTATCTTTTATAGGAGATTGACAGGTTACACTGACATACTCAAACACAATTGATATTTCGGAGACATTGGAGTAGTAAGCAAAGAAAATTGCCTTTTGTAAATACATATCTCAACCAAATGACAGTAGAATGTTTGGGGTTTGCTGATGATAGCCGGATACACACAATGTTAGACCAACCCATTTCCTCTTACAATGTAGAAATTTAGCACAAAAGGCAAACAAACGTCACATAGTAACGGTCAGTTGAAGTTTAGACTTGGTCGTGTGCACATACTCTCACAAGTTTTTGTTATCACCGATGTTGTTCGATTGATAAAAGTTCCACCTTAGGCCAAAGGAATGTTCCGCTCCTGAATTCCGTTTTACTCTTAGAATACCAAAAATCGTCGACATTTATTACAAATTTGCTACTGTGAGAAAAATTCAAAAGAAAAAGAAGATGCTGACAAACTGGCTTGTATGGATGTACTCTTGGATTTTGTGAGTTTTAAGTTTAGTGGAGACCAATTTCCTTTTTTTAAACGCCAAGCTAAAAATCTTATATGCGACGACGGCTTGCATTAGTCGCTTTTAGTAAAATTTTTATTGAATATATACCTGGCAGAGAACTGGAAATCAAAACTAAAACTAATAAAATTGTGTGCTCGTTGATTCTATCATGCCAGAAGTTATCATGTAGCCGTGGCGCAGTATAGAAGCTTTTGTTACGAATTATTAAAACTGTAAATAGCAATGTTCATCGCACACTCCATTTTTCTAATAGCATCGTAACAGTGCTAAAAAAATGTGCAAATTGAATTGCAATTGTGTAATGTGTATTTCAAGCTAATTTAGGAAAATTAGTGCACAAAAAGTCGAAGTTCAGAGACTACGTAAATAAGTGCGTTAGTCTTGTACAGCTCCAAAACGTGAGAAAGAGTGACCGTGTTCTTTTTGTAACGTATAAAAACATTCATACTTTTTTCTTTATTCCTCACGCGAAATGTATTCATTGCACTGTTCGCACCTTATGTGCCAAACCTACGTGCTCCACATGCAAAGTAACTTTAACCCCATGGAAAAGAGTTTTAAATTTTAATATGAACCACGCTCAACGTCAAAGGAATATAAAGGTAAAATAAAATTTATTTCACAAAATAATTGAAAAAAGCCGCAAGCATATTATCCGTATAAACCAAACCATTTAATTTCACATTATTAAAGACAACAAAACTGGGATGTTTTGTAGAATACAAAGCTGGTCGGTATTAACCAAATCGTTACGTATGCATACGTTTTCAAAAAATCCATTTTACTTCATCATTCAAATTCAAGATACTAATTTTTATATACATACATCTCAACCTACACTTGTACATATTGCTTCATCTGCCAAAAAAGGCATTCTTTTGAAAAAATGTTTAGTTTTGTGTATGACTCATTTTTGGTTTTATTATTTTGAAACGAATGACGAGCAATATCAATTTAGTAAATCACAAGAACTAAAAACAGATAAAAACATCTATGTAGAAAGGTTGTCGTTGAAAATATTTCATGTGACATTTTGTGATGGAAAATGGAATAAACATAGCAACAGCACTAGCCACCGAAACAACAGCCAGTTCGGTTATAAAAACAAGCTCTGGATTTACGTACATTACGTTAATTAGCATTCAAGCATTCCTGATTAAGCATTGAATAGTTGAAGAAACTGTTTTATATTCTCAATTTTGCATTTTTTGTGGTTGGATGCCGAGTGGCCAGCTTTTGCTTACCGATAAACCATTTCACGATAATTGTTATATGCGCTCAAATAATAGAACCATGTAGAGGGTCGTGTAGTCGTGAATAAATAATGGTTGCCTTTAAACGCAAACAACCTGCTTGATTTCCAGATAAAGTATAAATATTTCCAATTTTGTTCAGCAATATATAATGTCATTATACCCAATATAAGTACAATTCTATATAGTTCAATAATCACAAAACCCTACAAACGGGTATTCATACAAAGTTAACAACGCAGAGAAAATATTTCTTTTAACATGTTTAATAGAAAACCATGCTACAAAACGTAGCCGGTAAGGCAGTTGATTAGTTGTAGTTTATGGGCGTTTGTAGGGTATAGTTCTGAGCTTTAAAAATTTGAAGTTCGTAAATTCTCTGAGCAATTTAAATTATCTTGTTTTCTTTTCGCGATAAATACCTTACAGAACCCAGAACTATCTTTTCGAAAGAAAACATTTGCAATCTTATTCAAACACAGCACACAATTTTGAACAGCAAAACAATATATTTACAATTTAGCGTGAATATATCTTATCATAATTTAATTTCACAACAAACACCGACCGAGCAATTTGACCTTTCACTCAAACCCAAGTCAGCATACAAAATATTAGTATGGCTTCTCTTTACTTCAAATATAAAGCTGTTTGCTGAATATATGGACTGTTTGCGTCATATGCTTCGTAAGACGTATACAATAACAGCAATGAAATGTCAATTTTACCAAACATACTTACTTTCAGTTAGTTTGAATTTAAACTTTATTTGGCGCAAATGTGTATTGTGAACTTTTTTATCAGTTACGTTACCATTCAGTCAATGAAAAAATTGTTTCACCATTTAAAAGATTAGATTCGATCGGTTGATGCAAGTTTAATATTGACGCAGGCTGGCACTGACAGAATTTTTGTTTATCAATAGATTCTAAACTGGTATTCAACAAAGCAAAAGTGAAACGCTTCATCGCTCTAGCTGAACAAGCTCAAATTTTTTTGGAAACTTGCTGGTGAGTGCAACTTGCATACTTTCTGCCATTTCACTTTCCCCTAAAAATGGAACAAATCGCAAAAACGAAGTAAATAAAATTAACACTTGCTTGTGTTTGCAGACAGCCCTGGTGACCCATTTGTGCACGCAGCCTTTTTGAACACCTGCTGGTAGGAACGGTGACTCGGACGTGTTATTTTTCAGACCATCCTCAACTGTCTTCACCACCAAATAAGCTAAGCACATGCTACGGGTATTTTACTAGCATAAAAATTTGTGTTTATAATATATCAGACAGGTAGTATAAAACGTCAGCATGGTGTCGTGTAAATGAATTTTTGTACCTTGTTCAATGCTGAAAATGATAGGCTTACAGCGGAATATTTGCTTTAATTATATAAACAATTATATAAAAATTGTAGTTTGCTTAAGGTGTAAATGAGTGGTAACAACAGCAGCAAAAATAAGGTAGCGGATAGAGTGAAAAAACTAGGTTTTTTGGTGCTGCTTGCGTGATATTAAATTAGTATTATTCATGGTATTGTAGTCAACTGGGTTTCACACATTAGCAGCATAGTGTTTTCAGCGCACGACATATTCCAGAATTTTAATGTGAAATGGTTAACTGAGTCTTAGTACGAACTGAAATTTGTTTTCTTTCAAAACTCTTTGAGTATCACTTTTTGTATTGAGAGTCATATTGAACATTGTTTTACGTGATTTGCAATTTTGATAAATTTTTGAAAAATATTGTAGGTCAACAAGTTTCCAGATTTTTGAAAATATCACTGGCCATTACCATAATTTATGGCAGAATAAAAACTGACGAGAATGTGTTGCTGTACGGTCTCATAAATTGGACAGATCTTGCATATTCGGTACGTACAATTTACAAGATAAAAAGCACAAAAGTGTTAAGAAAAATATGAGAGCAAAAAAATACATTTTGAAATACGGAATAGGACTTTTTTCTTCAAACTTTTTCTGTGAAAGTATGTTATGCACACTTGGATTATATACGGCATTTCTAAATGTCATTACCGCTCAATCAAATAAACGTGCTAGTAATGTAAAGCAAAGTGTTTAGCAAATCCATTCTAAATACTTGTGACAATCAGTGCGAAATGGAGATAGTGCTGATGAGCAATGAGCATCAATATTTGCTGAGTACAAGAAAAGTAATCAGGAATAAAAGACGTAATGTAACGTACTTTGTTGTCTGAAAAACAAGCGCGATAAAACGATGTTTGTAATTTTGTCACTTAGACTTCGACAATAGCCGTAGTATTAACAATGTGGTTGAGACCATGGCAAAATTTTAATTCCGTGGTTTTTTTTGGCACAAATATTCAAAATAAAAATTTAAAAAAATAACATTTTCATTTGTTTCGGTTTGATATTACGTCGTTGTGAGATCGGGTTGTGGGCAGATAATTCTTGCAAGTTGGTTGACATAGCCATAATGTTCACTGTTTCATGACAATCATTTCAGAGAAAAGTGAATGACTGGTAGCCAGTTGAGAGCAAACGTCATTGAGCAAAGAGGTGAAAGATACGGTTCCATTAAACATCCTCTCATCATACTGGAAGCACTGCATTTTTATAACACATAGTTTTGTCCATTTGTTCAGCTTAAACTACTTTTTCTTCGTAAAGGAAATCTGAACTGTTTTACACTGTATCTGAGTAATAAACTCCAACTGAATTTATTTCAAAACGTTTCAAAGCAATAGGTAATTTGCTAAATAGGAATATTTTCACTTTTATAAAATCAGCGAAATGTTAAAACGGAAAACTAATTTAAACCTTAAGAATATTTTAGCTTGGTAGCCTAGGATTGACAAAATGCTGTTTTTCGATGTTTGCGGTGCTTGCTAAATTCGGTTATAAATTAGGGTTATACATGTTCTAAGTGTGCCTGCAAATTTAGGTATAAGGAGGTGTTAAATTGGTATAAGTTTTATGAATCATTCGATGAAATTTTAAACTCCGATTTGGCATATGCTTGTGCTTGCGCGGTAAAAATAATGTAGGCATTACCATGTATGGAATTATTAAATTAGTAAATATGCATGGTAACTTTTGTAGGAACAGCTATTTGAAACTAAAAATATATTACAACAGGGTGCGAATACGCTATGCTTCAAAAGTTATGCTATGGGAATTTTAAATTCTAACAGTTTACAATTGTAAAGTACACTTTGCTATTCACTCCCTCTCAATTTGTCAAGAGTGGCATTTATACGCAATTGCTAACAATGAGATTTGTAAATTTTTCATAGCAACAGTGTACTGTTTTACATTTTTGATCTATTGGAATCAAAATGTGGCTAACTTGTATAAAATATCCGTCCAGTACATCCAGTTATAGATGAGATCATGCGTACCATTTAATGTTGTTATTCGATTAATGGATACATTTCTAGCGTAAAGCCGTACATAAGTTCGAAATTTCCACAACTGATGCTTTATTTCATGGACACCTCCATGTAACGCACTCCAGCAATAATTTGAAATGTTATATCGGTGAAATTAACGAACTCATGTATACCTGGTATCAACGATGTAGGTGATACCACAGTGCGAACAAAACCCAATGTATTTAAACTTAGCTTTTATAGAGAATGTTGGATCTATATGATGTTCGTTCGAACTGAATGCATGCGTTGTTGTGCTTAGTGGGTGGCAATTCATTTTCTTTACGGCCACAACATAAGGTATAGTGGTTAATATGAGACTGCACAGATGGTAGTTCCAATTAGGTTGACAGCACAACATATTCACAACCGTTGAAAAAACAAATTTGACAAAATTAAACCTGGTGACGTTGGATACTTGCAAAAAGCTTTTAAATTCAGGTATACACCATATTTTATGCAACCATAAGTTTAGAATGTAGTGCTTACAATTTGTAACAAGACTAGAAACCATGTCTCATACTTTTTTAGGGGTTTATGCTGCTAAATTTTAATGCACAAGGTAAGATCAGTTTGCTGGTTTTAAACTGACACTTCATATCATTGAGTAATAAAATATGCAAACCGTAGCTTCCGGTAATCAAAATGTGTTTGGGTCATGCCATATTTTCAATTTGTCGTACGTTGTATTCCTGGCAAATTTCCAATCTTGGTTAAATAAGTATTTATCGCATAAGCAAGAAAGCATTTTCTGTATGACAATGATTTGAGGTATGGATAGCAGAAATATAATTTCTCCCTTTTTAAGATTTCAAATGGATAAATTCTATTTTACCAACAGTGTATCAAAATAATACCATTTCTACAGATTTTACACAAAACAAAATAACATTTGCAATAGGTCATAACTTTCATACAATTGTTGTTTACGTTGAGAACACGGATTAATTGAAATTAATACATAACTTTTGAAAACTGGCGAAATGAATCTGACGGGGAGGTGGTGGATCAGTAAATCTAGTTTAAAAGAGTTTGGCTAGACTTTCCTTGTAATAACATCAGATTTAATAAATTGATGTAATTGTAGGAAAAGTTTTCCTGTTTTTCATTAGTGCGCTTGTTTGCGTACGTGTGCATAGAAGATAAGCCGCTGGTGCAAGAGGTGACTTATAACTTATATCATTCGGCAAAATGTAATCTGGTAGATTTAAAAGTCAACCAGGATCAGATTTCTGTTTTAAAACTCTTAAGTTAAAAACCCAAAATTGAAAAAGAAAAACCATAGGAGGCTGCATAGATTAAACTACTTGGCTTATGTAATCCACTTCAAACTTCTAATATTGACATAATTATATGCAAATAATAACTCTGATAAAGACAATGTAGGCCACACAATGCTTTAAAAATTCTAATGTTTTAATATATAATTAGGTAGATTACCTTTCACAAAGCGAATGGCCATTACGTAACAACACAGGCTAAAGGCGTTGAATAATGAGACTTATAGTAGCTACAACAATAAGCCTGCGCTTGGGGTTAACACAAGCTTTCAGTTTCACGTTGATGAAACAGAGAAAACGTTTAACTTTTTGTCTCCTTCCTCTAAAGTAAAGCTCAGAAAACCATGGATATTAAGAATCTATGGTCTTGGACACACTTTTACGTTTTAGGTTCTTGCTAAATTCGACAGTAACTTTGAAGTAGATATGACATGCTCAGAATTTACGTAAGAAATAAATCTTAAAGAGGTGTTGTTAATTTGAAATGTTTTATCAAATATTAAACCAATTGCGGCATATCTCAGTACTCGCAAATCAATTAAGAGACCATGCCTGGTTTCATTGAATACACATGGTGACTTTTCGCATAAAAGATATTTGTAGCTGTAGATATGCCACAATTGAGTGCAAATATTCTATGCCTGAAAAGTTCCGCTCTGAAAATTTTACAACCTTTAGCAATCCCATAAGTGTCCTTAAACGAAAGCATGTATTTTATTTTCTGTGATTAAATTTCTGTTTGATTCTAAAAACAACAACATTCTACTCCAAATATTTTTAAAATACAGTTCATAAATTACTCTCTTAATTATTCAGTGATGGCAATTATACGCAGTTGCTGACATTGAGACTGAACAAATATTCATTCAAAGGCTATGTTTACGTTTTTATGCTCTTGCAATCAAGATGTAGTTAATTTGTCGTCTGAAAAACAAATTGCTCAGTATTGACGTTGTATCTCATTTAAAATGGGAACATATTTGTGTAAATTGATTTTACTGAGAAATGAGATAATGCAGAGGAAAATTAATTTGGATTAGTTGCTTCGTTCGTGATTCAAATACTTGCAGTTCGCAATGCAAATTTGAAATCATGTCTGCCATTCATAATTCCGTCGTTCTACAATATATTTTTGATGCTTCATTTGTGTCAAAAGATGTTTGCATTTAAAGTGCTATTGACAATGTAGTCAAGTTATACTGCAAACCATCCAATGTTTTTATTTTGCAAACAATGTGCAACGACTTAAATTCTATGTGGCAGTTTGTCTATTTTGAAAGCGTATTTTAAATGTAGTTAGCGTAATCATATTTTGAATTATGACATCTTTAAGTAAACAGTGTAAATTTTGTATTCAACAGCGACATTAGGATGACAAATGATAAGCGATAATACGAATTGAACTAATAAGTTATAAAACGGTTGTAAGTCGATATTTGCTAACTTCTTTCTTAATATCGTAGCTTCAGAATATTTTGTTGAAGTCTCGGTCATCTTTACTGGAACATTTATGCATCTAATTTTAACCTGACCAAATCGCAAGGAATTGGTCATGTGGTCTTTTTGGTCAATACAAACCTAGTGATGACTTTTTGGTTCTACTCCTACTCGTGCAAAAAATAACGCATAAACATGTTGTGCATGCATGCAAAAAATCAATTTCAGTAATCGCGGTGCTCATAATGCCTTTGACACCGGACACTATTACTACTGAAGAATAATTTCGCCAAAATAACAGACCATTTAGAACGATTCTACAATTTTGTTCAGGGATCCGGCGTTTTCCCCTGATCAAAACAAAGCCACAATTTTGCGAAATCATAATACATCATCAACCCTTGGTGCTGACAAAAGCAATGTAGCTTTTACGGTTATAAACAATATATAATTAGTTAGTATTATTAGTGAGTATAAGTATAAGTAGTGAGTATTGTTCATTTTCTGTAAGGATATCCCAATCAATGTTTACACCTTTCGCACTTTCGCACATTCAAGAATTTGTTAGTCAACTAAAAGCAACTGAGATTTATGCAGTGTGTTCTGCTTAGTTGAATGTTATAAGTTATAATTGTGCGTCACAATTTTGGAAATCCTTGCATCATTCTAAATTTGAAAAGTGTGCAAGAATGACCACGGAGAACTCTATGTGACATGAAAATACAGAAATTGTTTTAGCTTTACCATGGTTTGTCATAGTTCAGTAATTCCATATTTTTGAAGTTGTTGTTATTTAAAGAGAGCAAGGACATATTATGAAGCACTAAATATTCGTATCTCCATATCACTATCCTTCTTCCAAAATCCATTAAACTTGACACTTTGGTTTAGTTGATTAAATCTCGTCAGGGATTGGTATTTACCTGATTTAGTGTTTACTTTGGAATCAAAAATTTGGTGCTAAATATTTTAAAACTCTAGAAAGCAAAAAATCTTTACAGCAAAGTTTTGGCTGCAGACCAAGCCACTGTTATTGCTGCTTTCCAGCCTATGTCTTCAATGTAGTAGACATCAGGCATGAACAAACTGGATTAGACAACGTCGGCAAATATGACGTGTATCGGATTCCCTGTACTGCTACCTTCAAATTTCAAATTGCCACAAATTTTTATTGAAACCACTAAAACTGGTAACTTCTTCACCAATTGGTTTTAATAAAACGAGACTGCATTTAAACGTCAAAATTTTGGGATTCTGAAAAAAATTCCTGAAATTTCACTCAAGTTCAGCAGGACCTAATTATCAATGAAGCAATACTTTACAAAACGGTTTTTCCTTAAGCTAGCTTATTATGTGGGGTTGTTGGTCTTGACATCGAATCGTTAAAATGCTTCCTTAAAATTCTACTATATCATTATACTTTCGGAAAACAAAATATCATTTTATTTGCAAAAATATTTCTGATTTTGCAAAAAAGTGTTTGCCAATTGGAAACCGGGAGTCTACAGAAGCTCATGTATTCTTCGAAAATAACTTCTTTAGTTCACTAAACATCTGCAAAGCAACATTTTTCCTGTTTTTTCGAAATTTTCATTTAGAAATGCGTGGTTCTGGATACTACCTGAAAATTTGAGACAATCACTACATAAAAAGTTTCAGAAAGGTTTGGAATCAAGATGATGTATTCTGTTTGCTATATTTCCAGCTTTTCGAATAGAAATGCTGACTTTAAATTGAAAACAGACAAATATACGCTTTAACTAATAGATTAAGAATGTTTTTGTTAGAAACTGCTGGTCTAATATTACATAGGTGTATGAAGTCAATACGCTGGAATAAGCACAAAAAATAAACTAAAGAAACATTTTCCTAATTTATATCTCTATTGGATCAAATGTTGAACATTTTTACATAACATAACATACATGGGTAACATAAATGTTGGTATATATATTGTTTCAACAGGAATCCCTGAGTGTAGATATGATGTTGAGTAATTAAAGTTTTTAAAGGTGGACAGAGCAAAGAAGTGGTGTTGGTGTAGGAGATGAGAGATGTGATGATGTTGTGGATGATGATGAATGTTTAGGGTTTTAGGATGAACAAAAAGGGCTACTTGAGAAAAGCAAATAAAGTTAATTTAATGGCCGCACTACTAGAAAGTACTGATGAAGTTGATTATCATAATTTCTTGTTTTAATTATGGTGCAAATAGTGGTTTTTCCAGCAGTCTATTCAATTAATTGTTTAAATTTCCAAATTTGCGTTTTACACCAAACTGTAATCAGATTTGGAATCTACACAAAAAGCTAAACAAGATGTGATATATCGCATTTCCATTAGCGATTAACAGTCAAATAGCATACCTTGTGAGATGTAAACTTCAAATTTTCAGCCTTCATAATAATGTCGAAACTGTGTTTGTTTGATCGTCGTTGAATCTTTAGGTTTTGGTGATGTATTAACAGAAAATCTTAAAAAGTACCTCAGAACTGTCATTTTTTAAAGTTTGATTGGAATGTTTCTCGCATTCAGTTTACTTTTTTATGAAATTTAGTCTTATGGTCTATCATTATTGTGTGTAATGCCTCCGTGAATACAAAAACAACGTACTTGAAAACCGCATTGTTCTTTTGTGAAAACATTTTAACGTCACAAGAGACATTTTCTTGTGAAGCAAAAAGCATAAAAAGGTTGTTTTACATTTTTTTTGTTAGTTTGTCATACAACATACTTGTGGTACTCAAATTTCGATTAAACATGAATGTAAATTTCGGTGAATTCTTGAGAATTACTTGAACAGTTTCCTAAGGGGTTTGTTGCTAACATGCAATTCAGAAAGAACAACTGATTTTACCGGGGAACAGAATCCACCTTCGAATGTCAATGTGATTATATATTTTGCGGCTAGTATTCAAAATGTACTTGAATTCAGGCATAAGTACAAAATTGTTGTAGGTTTAATTAGTGTTCAATTTTCAATCAAGTTCGTTATGAAAATAAGGTAATTTATTTCTCGGCATTGCTCAAGTTTTGCGAAGCATTGATCTATATATTTCTTCTGCCGATCACTACTTGCCTTGGTATGAAATATTACCTAAAGTAGAAATTTTTTTCATAAAACTGCTTTTTTCAAAGTTTGCACAATTCACAAGGTTAAACTTATTTACTTAGAATGTCGAAAACAGCTCTTTGTCGGCTAAGGTTTAGCATACGGGTCGGGTCATTTTGAGATCTACACCATACGAAGGCTCTTATTTTCATTCAGGGAGTCTGGTTCCCGGCTAGCAAGCTACGTGTCCCTTTTGGATAGATTTTTGAATAGTGCTAGTCATTTTAGTCTATGTTGGAGTCGTATATCTTCAGACTGAAATAACAATACAGCGACTTGTCTTATTATGCGTCTGAATACTGCTTGTGTATTTAACATAACTCACAACTAACTAGCAGAACATATTGCATATTAAATAAAAACTAGTAGTAAGCAATAAAGTTATAGTACTATTTCAAATATTTTTATTTTCACTTCGACGAATTTGCACAAGAATATCCATTCAAAAAATATGCTTTCAATGTTAGCAATGTGGTCAAATTGAATAAATGCCATCAAAAGCAAACCAAAATCTAACCTCTCGCGTGTACAATTCAGGCCAGCAAAACTGTAATTGTCACACATAGTAGAAATGCTCTGCACTGCGTAGTCTGCAACGTAGTGGAAAGGCAGTAAAGTAGAAAGGCCGAGATTGAATTTAGAATTTTGATGCTCGATTTCTTTTTGGAACTAGTAGTTAAAAATCTCTCCGATATTTTAAATTTCACGGAGTTACAAAGCAAAGTTACTATTCGAACGTAAATCAATTTGCACTAAAAGAAACCCAAAACTTGTGGCGAGTATAGTATACTCAGTATACATGTGAAAGTAACATGTATACGTTATATACATGTCAACTTCATAATCACGGGGTTGATAATGTTGATACTGGATGCGGTAATTGCAAAAAATGCGTTGTACAAACCAACAGAATATTTGGAATGTATTTTCAAGTACACGTGTCCTGCTGTTCCTTTAAGTTCAAACAAAACCACGATTTTGCAAAACACAATCTATTATGCTGATAGAAGCAATGTTTGATTTGCAGTGATTATATTTCTTCAAATAATTGGCGCAAGTGGGATATTTTACGTTTTGAAAGCTAACAAGTGTTTAGCTGTTTCACACGTAGTAGAAGTTGTTAGTCAACAAAAACAGCCGGGCTTGAAGTATTGCAGTGTGCTCAGATGTATTTTAAATTTTGCGTCAAAATTTATAAATTATAATATCAATTATAATTGAAAAGACATGTATGAGTTCGCTATGTATCATGTGTATTACGGAGAATATACACACATGTTGCTGGCCTTAATATGCAACAAAAATTATAAAGGATCAGTGTGGATGTGCACTTTTTAATTTTTAAATATCGCAAGAGCATGCGTTAATTGCGTTTCGAAAATCCCCAGTGTATTCATGTGTTAATATACGGGGGCTTTAAATATACAGAGTAAGTTTTGATACTCGAATTAAGTTCGACGAATTTTCTAAATGCTACACCATGAAATCAAATAGTTCTCATTTCGAAATAAAATATTAGTAGAATTGTTTTATTATCTGGCAGTATGTATGCAGTAAGTCTTTAGTTTTTTTTGCTACAATGTAGTAGTAACTTGGCATAACAAGAAATAAATTTTAAAATACTTGTGGCATTGATTAACACAAAAAATCTTTCATGGTACGCTAAGTTGCCTTTTAAAATTTCTTCACCAGATTGATGGAGAACCACATTTTATTCACGTTAACGATATTGATTCTTAAAATAAGACAATACATAAGAAATAAAATGTGTGCAGAGTTCAAAACACTTTGATACAAAATACAGTTGCTGCGGTGGTTAAATTTCTAGAATCTATGGCGAGTTTATGTTGAATGATAAATCTTTTATCGCCTGATGTTCAGGTTTTTGGTGATATTCCTGCAATACGCTGTGTTTCACTCATCTTCTCAGGAAAATTAAGTATTCGAATGTGTGGTACGAGTTATTACACTTACACATAGCAATACATTCTTATTTCTGAGTAATGGTAACACAACGTAGATGTTATGGAGTAAGTACGAGGGATGCGGGGCACACAAATTAAACCTGCTGGAAATTTCAAAGTTTTGGTCTTATTTGAAGACGCGTACGTTGGTAATATTCCACATTTAAATGTCTCAAGTTACCCAGTAAGAAATACTTGTAATTGATTTAAAAACAATGTTTGACTCAATAAAAAAGTTCTAACACTTACATAACATTAACAATGTAGATACTGTTGCATACGAATGCTTTATAAAATGAACAAGTACATGTTTAAAATTTTAAATCTTTAAAAGGAATGAAATCAGCATTTGTTCGTGTACACTTTTATAAATATATTATGCCATAAATTGTCTCTATAATTAAATTTATAAAAAAGATTATGGTCACATATCATTGTTGTTACAAATTATTTTGCATTTTATCAACATAACATCATTTTTGCATCACATCCGCAAATTAAGCAGACGTTTACAGGGGTAAGGTAAGATCCGTTCCTGTTATATTCAGAACACGCATCCTTATAAATTTTCTTACGAATAAAAAAACGTTCCTTTTTTACTTTACAAAAGATTGCAAACTTTTGTCTTGCTGCCACCTCATTTAATTATAAACAC
This sequence comes from Entomobrya proxima, assembly GCA_029691765.1. Classification (NCBI taxonomy): domain Eukaryota; kingdom Metazoa; phylum Arthropoda; class Collembola; order Entomobryomorpha; family Entomobryidae; genus Entomobrya; species Entomobrya proxima. The sequence continues at coordinate 46,415,069 of CM056173.1, read as the reverse complement.
GAAGGGTTACTATTTGATCATACGAAAGTTACACGCAGTTTTTTGAAACGTTGCCAAATCTGTTCTATAGTAGGAATTCAGTCTGTACACTTTTTGAAAGATTATTTTGACAGGTAAATGTTCTGCAGACTTACTTATTTTTGGAGTGAAGCTGAAGCATTCATCTAATTGCATATCGCGGCAGTTGAAATTGGTCATGGTTTCCCTACGGTTTAAAGGTGCATATCCTAAGATTAAATATTTATTTGGTAAATAATACAAACGTAAAATAGGCAAATTTTCTGAATTGTTATTTAAAACTTTGAAACACGCAATTTACTAAACATCCAAATAATATGCGCCCTTTTCATTTTTATTTCATCAAGCAATATTCCCAGGAAAAAGTATTTCCAAATTTTTCCATTTCAGTGAATTAATAGGTCATTAGGTTATTTTGATACAATCTACTTCAATATATAATACACGTAGAAAGGAGATAAAAAGCATCTTCGATGTTTCGTCAGTTTCTCCCGTTTCTAATCCCAATTGTTTAAATCAACGTGTCATGCTGTTATATTACACTACTACTTTACTCATACAATTTCCCCAAACACGAGTGTGACTGTCACAATCAGCAAACCAAATCAGTAGGAAGAAAAGAGATTTCAGTCAACAAGCAAGGTGAGTATCTGGAAATATTTTAGAACACACCAACATTATTGTCAGTTTTAAATTGCAATGTTTTGTGAATATGCGAAATTAAGGTAATGTTGCTGTGCAACACAAGGTTTATTTTTCCAGTTTTTAATATAGTTTTATCAAGAGCTTAAAACGTTTAAAATTCTCTGGATCAATAAAATATTATTTCTCGAAATGACACTTTTATGGGAATAACATTGCACAAGTTTGGTGCATTTTTTGAAACGTGCATGTTGGTATAGCTGTTACGCATTTACTCTGTTTCAACTCAAAACGCAACGGCATCACGCTGTGTAAAGTGAATTTTCTGTACGGCATGCACAGCAACACGGAAAGTTTTTGCCTGAAGACTCACAACGAAACCAGTTGTAAGCTGGTATGTCCCCTTTAAAGCTTCTAAAGATTTACACTCATGTTCGCACCAACAACCACAACAATAATCAGGCAATGCTGGTATCGATTTTTCTGAGATATTGATTTTTTCCTTTTTGCTGCTGAACCTCAACTCATAGCTAATTGGCCTTTCTTTCAACTCAGTTTACGACTCAGTTTCCAGAGTGTGTGAGCAGGTCTGCTTCAATCTTGCACTAAATTCCGCGCTGGCCACTACTAAAGCTCCTTGAATCAAACGACACGTTTTGCTTCTATGGCACGCAAAATCATTTGCACTGCTAATCTACGTCCTGATATGATAAAACTAAAATGATAAATATTATTATCACAATATCTCATAAGATGCCGAGTTCCTAATAATATACGATAATTGTATTTTTATGCTGCGTGCATTAATAATGTTTTCTGGAAAATGTCAGTTTTATGGAGATGTAACGATCAGTAAGGAGATCTAACGCAGGTGAGCTAAAGCCTATTTTGTTAACTATTATTTGCACCGGTCAATCTATCTGCCTATTTCAGAAATCGATTTGGCTTTCTTTGATCACTGCAGAAATTATTTACAAGTATTTCTAATGAAAATAAATGGAAAAAATGTTTGCATAAGTCCCAGTTTAAGCTATATGTATTTATCAATATTTTCTGTTTGTACATACGTTTTCTTGTTAATTTGTATCTTGTAAAATTGCTAGGCTTGTACAGTAGTACGTTGCGTGTTGCTGCTGCTTTTAGGCACAAATTAGTTTATAACCCGCAAATGAGTTTTTTACATAAATAAATATTCAAAAACTGTTTACCTAACGAGACGGTAGATTAGAATTATGTTATGGAGATAAATTCTTCCAGAAACAACTTGACTGTATAGTGCGAGTTACTTTTTGTACCGGAGAAAGCTGCAAGCGAAGAGTTATGTTAGTATGTGTTTGGTTTTGTATGAGTTTGCTCGAGAAGGACCAGTTAGAATTTCTAACAAAGTTAATCAGTTACTGATGGCTCGACGAAAGATGAGGATGATGATGAGCATAAAAATGTGTAACAAAACTAATGATTTTTAATAAAAAGAATGGCACGCAGAATCACAATTAATGAAAATGATAAATGAATAGTTGACGATTAACACAAGGCTTTGGTTAATTTTAAATAGCTGGTCAAATTAGTTTAATTTTAATTAGTCAAAAAATATTGCCAATGTTCACACAAGAGAATTTTGTTATGCAGCAACTTAGGTAGGTAAACGGATTCTGGGCAAAGAGGCAGTGAGACAGAACGCTTTTATCAATCTCAGCCAAGTCAAGTAGGTGTACATTTCACATAGTTACAAAATCGGCATGGGGATGACGTGTAAGCTTACGTGGAATATCAATACAAAATACATACAAAATTAATAGAGCACACGTTCAGAAAGTTCTGGAACAATTCAAATACTTAAATACCGCTAAAATAGGTTTCGATTTTGCTTCTACTGTGAGAAAAATGATACATATAATGTTTAAATACAAACTGAACAAAGTACATGTTTTTCATATGAAGTCAGTAACGTCAGTTCTGAACAGTATGTAATGCTTGTTTGTTTTCAGTCTTTCCTAAGCTTCCCCTGCGACGGCACTTTAGAAGCTGGTTGTGTTGCATGGCAAAATGTTTTTGTTTTTAAATCTGGTGCCAGTATAATGCTGAGAAATAGTATTAAATAAAAATGGGGTAAGATGCTATGCATTCATAAGTAGACACAAGCGCTTCAGCTTTTCCTTTTTGTTTTATCGATTTACTGACAGTGTATATGCTGATAACTTGCAACAAATGGAAACATTGTCAATTGATGCTTTGTCAATTCCTCCCCTCGCACCACATCATTATGTGCCATGCTGTTATACTGATGTCATATATACTTTCAGCCAATATGAATGTAACTGTTGCCAGCAGCAAATAAAATGCAACAAGGGATAATGACGTTACGCAAATTAGATAAAGAGGTAAGGAATAATTCAGTACTCTAAAAATGTTTAACATTTTTTACATTTTTTACACAGTTTTACAAACCTTATTGTAGCTATAAAATTCAAGAATCTATTACAGGATTTTTATCAGATACTTCTTTTTTAAACAAATATGCCACAAAATGGAAAGAGTATGGTTAACAAATTGCATAAGCTTGTTGTGTTTTGGAAACGTGCATGTTAGACGAACATTTTTGGTATATCTGCTTGCAACGCGTTAATCCTGCTTCAACTCAAATCGCGACTTAGCCAAGTGGTTTGTTTGTTAAGCAAGCTAAACTCAGCCGTACGGAAAGTTCTCGCCTGAATACACACAAAACAAGCTGCTGAATCGTGTGCTCCCCTGTTTAGCTGCTCAAAATACACACTTAGGTCCGCACCTACGCCCAGAACAACAAACAAGCAATACTGGCTTTGACTTGTCTGGGATAATGAATTTTTACTTGCTGCCGAACCCCAACCCATAACCAAATGTCCCTCTTTCAACTCAGTTTACGACTCAAATTCCTGCTCGGCTTGGTTGCATAAAACAAGAGTGTGTGAGCAAGTTGGTTTCAGTATTGCACGAGGCTTAGCGCTAGCCACTGCAAGTTTTTCGTTGAATCAAACGACATGTTATGCTTCCATGACACGTAATATCAGTTGTATTGCCGGGCCGAGTAAACGGTGAGTAATATTTCCAGAATTTTATATTTTACTCCTGGATTGTTCAGTTTTTTAAATTATGCTTGTAATTTTTATTTTGATTGCTATGCTGGGCAAAGAAAGGTCCTAGAAACAACCGGAAAATTTGACCATTTGATTTGTCTTTTGAAGGTGCAATGTTTTAGAAAAGTATCAAGTTTAACGGTGCATTTAATACGTCATTTGCGGCAGGAAAAACGTTCAGTGCTAATTTCAGACCAACACAAACATAATGGACACAAACTTCCGTATGTGTTAAGAGTTTCGTTTGCATTTTTCTTTTAAAATTACTTTCCGTAACTGACGAAAGGCTATCCCCATTTTTCTCCACCCGACTTGCTACCCCCACTGTATGCGCCAAACAATGGAATGCGTAAGCAAGTAGGCATTTAAAATGTGCAAGTTTTTCCTTAAAGTCTGTTTAAATGAAATTACATCTTCTTTGGGTTTCAGCTTAAAACAGCAAGCAGGCTTGAAATTTTGAAAATGATGTTCCTAATAATGCTCCAGTATTGCTTTTTCATGCTGTGCGTTTTGATAGAATTCCATTAACAGATGTGTTGTTATGAGGAAATATAAAAGTTGTGCTACTGGCGTACGAAAACCTCTTTGCTAAATATTATTAAGTAGTACAAACCTTTTTAGAATAGTATTTTTGAAATTGATAGAAATTTATTGACCACTGCGGATAGCTGTAAATATTTAAAAACAAAATAACGTACCGAAAAGCTTTCTATTTTATATTCCAGCATATTAAGAGAATACAGATGGTACCTATGTTTTATAGATATATAACCAAAAACTCTTCCCACAAACCACTAGAATAGATTAAGCTTTCATCACTGCTAGTATATGTACAGGAGAAAGCAACAAACACATTTCTCATTACGCAAAGCCTGCTGGCGCAGCAGGCATTCCCCGATTTCGTCCGCGTCAGAATGTTGGAAGCTGGTACTGATACATGCCGACAATTTGCTACTGTAATAATACTGAAAGATATGTAATAAAGGGGGATGGTGGTAAGATGCTACCCTGGATGGGGTTTTTTGTGCTTTCTATCGCTTTTGATGTTTTGGCACTTGTATTGGAAGTGCTTCTGCTGTCAAAATTTGGTTCATCTTTATTTATGGATAGCCGTAACACAAATAAATTTGATGGCAGCAAGAATTTTATTTATGATGAAGTACACGATAATACGTGATTGATTGAGGTATAAAAGTAGTCAGGTGAAAATGACAAGATATCAAGCCAAATATACTGCATAATCTCCTTTCTTTAAAAATATCTGTAAAAATGATATATTCATGTCAGAAAGACGCATGTCTCCTTCTGTTTGCTAAAGCACAAACAAAAAGCAAAAGATGTGTTTCAAAAAACTGTATTTTTTTGATAGAATTTGATAAACGCGTTTTGAGATATGTTGGGTTCATCCTGAATATCATTTCAAGCACAATAAACCACAAATGAAAACGCCATCGTAATTGACATGACAACAAGGACAACCTTTTTTGGCGATTACGCCTAAAAACATTGCACCTTATTTGTTATTGCAACCCGTTATTTTAAACTACTCTTACTACTATAATATTGAATCACCTTTACAGAAATAAACCGGTAAAAACCGATAAAAATGAGAAAACAGTATGATTGAGTTTTCCGTTCTAAAGCAAATTACTTTTATTACTTTATTAGGCTAAATTTGTATAGACATAAAATCCAAAAGTTGTAATATATGTCATATATACAATGACCAGCAGAGATAAAGTGCACACATATAAATATCTGGCTAGCAAAGCAGTATTAACTCTGACGCTATTCTAAGCACAGTTTTACAAATCAAAACCCGAAATTTCATAAAACGTATTGAATGTATCGCCACAATCCTATCAAATAACCTTAAAATGCACCAATTTAACCCTTAACCCAAATCAGCCCCTCTTGAAAACCATACAACACAATGCAACACTGCCTTTCAGCATTGTTTCTAAAAAAAGTGTTCCCAATTCCACCTTCCCAATAACCAAAACACATATCAGAATTGCTTCCTTGTACATTTAAACACTTCGCTAAAATATTTGCTAACTGTTTGTATGGGTATCGTTATTTCGGACTCCGGCTGTCTATTCCAAAATTACGGATGAATAACTGGTATTCACGCTTGGGTCGGAAACCGGTTGGGATGTAACCACGACCTCCATGTCCTCCACTCCGTCCTTTTCCACAAAAATGCTGACTATTTTTGCTAGAGCCCGGTCTCCACAAACGCATTCGTTTTCCGGCATCTTAGCGTACTGCCTTTGTCCCTGTAATAAACCAAAACGCGATTCGAAAATTATAATAAAGCAAACATGTAATCTACAATCCTTCATAGTCTTGAAATGTAAAATTAATAAGTCGACAAATGACTTACGGATGCAGTATCCAAAGAACTGTAGAACCAAACGATGGCTCCAAAGTTGACCAGTGTCAGAATAATTACCGTGGTCACGATAAAGATCACACAGCACCTTGAACACCGTGTAACTTCCATATTTTTTGCGGTGAAGCCTTAAATGACAACTAAACTTTCCAAATTTGTAAAATCTGGTACTTTGAACGTTTTTTTCTTACGACAACCTATCTCTACGGGAAATACTTTCAAAAACGAACTTGAAAAATTGAGAATTTGGCAGAGGCAGAGAGTTTACATGCACTCCGATCGACTTCTGTATAGACACTGAAAGGTTAAAGTTACAATCTGCTACCAATATTTAGCAAGTTCAGGTAAACCCATTCAATTGTTTTTATATATTTTCGTAAAAATGACAGAGTTACCTGTCAAAAAGTTTAGTTTCATAATTAGCCTTGCTTGCTCTAAGTAATACTGACAGGACACTATTATCCTTTTATTTATTTACAAGAAAAACATGTTGCTTTTACCCAGTAATATTATTGATCAGCCAACAACTTTTACTGCAACCTTTCACTTGCTGTTTGGCTGTGTTCAGCGTATATGCAAAAAGCTGTTATTACTCTTTGAAAGACATGCAGACGTAGCGTGCCTATCATTTTATCTATTTCAGCTAAAAATGTTTTGATGTTGTGAATATTGCATGAGGGTTTCCTGAATTCTGTGAAATTGAGTGATGTAAATTCTGTGAGAATAGAATGTATCTGTCTGGTTGATTGGCATTTGATCACCCAAAGGTGTTGTTGTTCATGAAACCCACAGAGAAAATCTGCAGGCATGTACTACCGTACCTAAAATAGCAACTCTACATATAATAACTTGAATGGATATTACTACTGGTTGTTGCAAGTATCAGCCTGAAGCTTTTGTTGTGATCACACAGTCATAAATAATGGCCGTTGAAACTAAAATATTTGTTTTTTAGCGGAATACATTTATAGAGAATTGAAACAGACTGCTTCACGGAATAAGTGCGAATATGCCTTATTTGGAAATCTGTCAAACAGGTTTATCTAAATACTATGTTGTGCCATCACTATTTTGCTGTCACCCTAACAGTAACTTTTACACCAGCAAAGTTAACAACAAATATCAGGAGCAGCAAGAAAGATAGGGATATACTCCTTTTGACGCGTAATACTTCTAGAAACTGTCATGAAAGTGAGTTGTTGGTTGTCTAGACAAAGTGATTCATGATCAAAATCAAGGGGAGGCTTTGAACATATTGCGGAATAAAGACAAACGATACGCACTCCACAAATGCAATTCACTTTTGGAATATCTTTTGTATTTTTTCAAAACTATTAGCGTTTCTAAATGAAGCAAAATTTCCTATACTATCATTTGTTGCATTATTATTAAGAAAGCTATGCAACGTCATCAACCCCACCTTGTACTTTCACCAAAGTGTTGATAATTACAGTGGGTGTTTTTACCGATGTGCCTTTTGGTTAGAGTTAATCAAAGACACCCCAAAGTTCCTCCAGTTAAATTTTAAAAAAATGAACAAAAATTGATTTTTGACTAAGGTAATACTTCTTAAAATGCAGGTTATCTATCAGAGTTTAAAAAACAAATCGTACTACATCCTGCTTTTCTAACAAACACGTATTTAAATGCTCTACGCTATGCCTTGAAATAAATCAAAGGGCGAAACTGTTCAAACTAGAAACTTACATGAATACCTAAGTAAGCAATCACATCATACAGTGTGTAATAATTGGTTCCAGAGAAAGAAAATTGTCTTGCTTCATATCATAAAAAAATACAAACAGAAAAATTGAGCTAGTCTCCCCCACTGTTTTCTTGCTGAAACAGCTTGCAGTAGGGAGTACACTGAGTACGCAGAGTGAGAGTGCTCTCAGTATTTCTCTTGCTCTTCCCGAAACAACATCAAGTGAAAAAGGTTGCTGCTCTCAGCTTCATTTCACCCCACTTGCGTTTTGCAGATGCTTCAAAATCTGTCGTTTTGAATCATACTTCTTGTGCATTCTGAGACACGTTCAGTGAATCGTTTTAGTTTAAAGATTTTAACAACACTGTAGCTATTAATTTATTTAACTTCTGAAGACCTTAGCAAACAAATTTACGAATTTGGTGCCTATTTGTACAAAAGTAGAGTAGATTTTTTCATCCAAAAATCAGCCAGCCATTAAATTTTTTCAAAAGTTATTTTGTATCTGCAAATTCTATTACCCCTATAACCCCACTTGTGACGTAACACCTAGCAGCCCAAAATGCACCAAATTCAACCTCACACCTTCCATGTGGCATTCATCCCACATCAGATTGGAATAGGAATGGGAGCTGAAAAATCTCAGCTCTGGTATACAGACACACACTCTTCTGACTAAGTTGTCAAAAGCAAGTGCAGGGGCTTTTTCAGTCTTCCCCTGTAGTGCTATATTTTTCGGCAAATTAATAATTACAAATAAACTTTGTACATCATTTTCGTTAACGATAGTGCACATTAAATAAAAGCTAATTAAATATACACAATCATCCGAAAGCGTTATCATTTCTGCATCACATTCTAAAGAACACCCCAAGGGGTATAGAAGAAAAATCCGCCCCCTGTCACACCCCAAAGCTTTCCTCCATGACAAGTCGACTACATCATTTCTGGGAATCCTGGAATGCCTGGAAAATTTAGTGCAACAGATCTGCGGGAAAAAGTGTTTGTAAGTAAGCCTGTTTCAATAGGGTTTTCAAATGCGTCTGCAAACCCTGTGCCAAATTTGCAGATTTTGATTTAATAACCCCTTACACAGATTATTCACAAAGTGTTATTCTATAATTTAAAGAATGTTTTCTCTCCATTGTTTTACGCTTAGGTTTCTATACCAAATGGCAAAGTGGGCACCGACAAAAACCTATTAGAAGATGTCGTCGCGTACGGGATGGTTCTACCGAAAAATTTGGCATTAGTGACGAAGACTACCAAAACAATATATTCACATCCTAATCACATTATTCAAAAGCCGCAGTGCAGGTCATCATGCTGAGCCATCAAAGTAACTGATTCGGTAAAAATATCAGGTATGAATATTCTGTTATTGTCTGTCTTATTGTTGTCAAATTGCATATCTCAATTTTAGGTCAGTAGATTATTCTATAAGGTTATATACTATTTATTGTTTGTGTAAAAGCGAGATTTTATAGCCTTTCACAAACTTAAAGTCACCCAATTGATTTAAGGGAGATTTAAAAATGTTTTAAAGTAGTCACTAATACATGCGGGTCTCAAACCTTGTAATACTCAGTACTTTCAAACTCTACGAGTTTATCGGTTTCCGTCTCTATTATACTTCTACGGCTATATAAAGCACCTCTTAACAATTTTTGTGTCACAACAAAAAAAGTGAAACGATGTTTCAACTAGACATAATCTAACAATTCCTTTTGTGCGCACAACATAGCAACATGCTTTTCTGTGGATTTTTAAATGATGCTGCAGAAATGTTATAAAAGCAAAAGTTTTTAAATGTTGCTGGCATAAAAACACGCTAGTGGAAAGTTGAATGCGGGATTAAAACACATAGTTGCTTTTAGCTTTTTCCCATTTTTGAGGATTTTGTAAAAATTAGAGTATATACATCTATTTGAATGGACAACTCAAAAATAGTATTGTCTAGTTTTCAGATGAGCTTTATCTAGGAATATTTGGTGATGCAATGTGACCAGTTCCCTAATATGCAAAGAAAACTGGCAATTTTTGAAGTTTTTTGTATACAACTTTTCTATACAACAAAATCAGGAAAATCGTAGGGTTGGCCATGCTAAGTTTTCAAATGGGAAACCTAAGTAGACGTAGTGAAAGGCTTAGAGTGATACCGGAGTTACACTAAGCATACAGCCAAACATGTTGTCACGTAATTAAATATTTTGCAATGCCTTTCAAGCAATAAACTGAAACGCCACTTTGAATAGTATAAAAGCGATTGTGTGCTTTTAAGCTTTCATGCTGTACAAATTGAAAACTTGTATTTGCCTAATTCAGAATAATGTATTCACGATATGCAAGTACACGGAAATTGAAACGTCATGGCACTGTTTCTTTCACAGTTTCTCTTTTCGTGCATTTTATTGCAAAGTCGTGTGTACATAATGGAATTTATGTGCTTTCCTGTGATTTTATGAAGGAAGATTGGAGGCAAGCATATCATTGTGTCTAGGAAATTAATTTTGACTAGATCGTATACCCGACAAAAAAGCATGTACTATATAGCAAACAAACTCAAACATCTAGCCGCAATCAGCAATAAAAGTAGACTTATATTGCATTGTTTTGCAAATCAAGAAAATAGTATACAGCTGGCAAAACTGGTAAACATCCCACGGGTATGAAGGTGACAATCAAGCGGCTAGTTCATTTACTGAGCCTTCCAGCAAAAACGTGTGTTGCTGTTCTGTCTGGCTGAATGGTTTGTAATGAACTGCATTTAGGTACCTATTTCAGGATTGTTTGAAATGTTATTTGGGATAAACAACTTATTCGGAACATAAATTTGTAAACTGGGATTTCGCTGTCAGTTCAAATGAATCATCAAACTGGAAATCATTTAAAAGATGAGATATATCTTCGCACTTGTTTAACACAAGAGCTCTCGCCCAAAACACAATGCAATAAACAACGTTTTGTGTTTGCAGAAAACAAATTAGCAACAACCATACATAGTATTTCATTCGCTGTTGCAAAATAATCTATATTTTATTTCTCTTCTCTGTAATAGCTTTTGAAGGGTGGTTTGTTGAGAACATTGAGTTTATTTCCCCTTCAGATTTCTCCGGTTTAGCGCCTGATAACATCATAAAATGTAAAGTTGTTGCTCTCCGGGGTATATATTTGTTGCTTTGCCTAGTATCAATTTATCATGTATCTGCTCACCCATACTTTTTCCATAATTGAAAATGCTGTTTAACGTAATTGGCTACAAAGCCACGTTAACTTGTACAGAACAAGCCAGTTCGCAGCGCATCTTTTTTATGTTTGCAAAGCATATGTGATGTGAAATAACAGCTGAATGTTTTTCTAGCATTTGTTTTAAAATGTTTATGATAAAATTTCCTCCAGCATCAATCTGCTTCAGATCATAAACTTTTTTTTCTTGTTTCCGTGTAGAAGCTTTTAATTCAGTGTTCATTTCACTTTTGGGCTTTTGAACCGTCAAAACCATTACCAATACCAATACCAACACAATTTTTTCTACCAGGTTCTAGGCCGTTTTTGGTTCAGTTAGGGCAATTCAATATTTTTATAAAACGTTTCGTTTGATTTTAGGCACGTTTTACTTATTATTTTTGCCCTAATTGTAAATGAGTGTCACATTTATCTACTAACAGCTCTAAACTATTGAAAAACAATGGCAAATGACATAGACCTAGAACACGTTACGCAAAATGGGGGAAAGCAAAAGGAGGAGGACAAACGTAGGAATACACAGTTCCAAACTTGGAAGATAATAGCTGTGAATGCTAATGAGGGAAAGATTCGGGTTGGAATGGAATATGTCAAACCTATGGTGAAGACAGAAGAAAAAGGTGAAACTACGCTAATGGAACAAACCAGAGAGCGTTCTGGGAAATTCCTAGAAAATAGGCAGCCTATTGAGATTACAGTGGCTGAAGGGTCCATTACAGATTTTCATAAAATAGATGATCAACCATTAACAAGCCAGAGGGTACTTGTCATTAATTTACAGAAAATTTTATGAAAATCAGAAATATTTTGATGTGAAATTTTAAGGCGTTTTATTTTGTTCTTGTTTTTTGTCAGAAAATTTCCAAAAAGAAGCGTCGCAAAATGTTAATGCTGCTTGGAAGGATTGCAGCAAAGAGAAAGCGGGAATTGCAGGAGAAACGTAAGCTGGCCATATTCATAAATAAAAAATATGCTTGGACTAGTTCGGAACTACTGATTATGACTTCATGATTGAATCATTGGATAATTCTTTGAATTTTTCGTAGATACGGTAAGGTTGTGCGTTACCAGAACCGTTGAATGGCCGTCTACGCATGTGAAAGCTGAAGAGAACAAGTTACTTTATATGCTTGCGTTAGGATTGACTCCGAAAATTGGTAAATATGCATAAAATAGAATTATTTTGGAAGTTTTTGAGACTCATGAATTTATTTATATTTTTGCAGATCAGAATGTAGAGCAAAATCCTGTAGTAAAACTGCAAAAAAATAAAATATTCAGATGGAACTCTGCCCATTTCCCTGTCATCAGAAAACCAAATCAATTAGGAAACGTCAATATGACTATGCAGGAATGCAAAAAGCAGGTGAAAGAAAAAGTTTCGCTTCATCCTTCCAGTTTAGACCTGTTCTCTATGGTTCTCCCAGAAGCACCACTAACTCCTTTAACCCAGCTCAGTGCATTATCTCCTTTAATGGACGGAAGCAGGACGTTCGTATCTCAGGTCCCCAAATTGGTAAAACAACGTGATTATCCAATTGCAATGTTTTGTTCTGAAAGATGGAAACGTTTAAAAGCCAAAATCTGTCATTTTGGTAAACTAGGCAAAAGCAGCGGTGCCAGTAACCCCTAAGTCCGTAAGCATGGCTGCTAAGGCTAAAATAGTGGCAGAAAGGAACAAAACACACGGTACACTAATAGAATCCGGTAAACATGATTACTAAAGTTTTTATATTGGCTATTAAAAAATTGGTTTATTTTTTCAGAATCGAGAAACTTCTGTAACATGAGAACTGTAGAATGGCCCTCCGCACAAGAAGGTGGAGAGGAGCAGAACAAGATTATACCGGCGTTAGAGCTAATTCCTAAAATGGGTAAAAGCAAAATTAAAATTGTGTGTTAACTTATATATTTATTTATATTTTAAAGACTTCCAAAAAGCAATCAAGTATTTATCGCGCTAAAATTTTTTGAAACACTAATAGATAAGACGCCTCCTCAGCCAAGGTTGAAGGTCCAAATGGCAAAATTGGATCACCCAGTGGCAGCAGAGTGTACGGCTGTTACCAAAAATGAAATTTTTCAACCGATTAGGCAGCAAGCAATCAAGACACAAATTAAATCTTTCCGTAAGCCACCGCGCCTTCTTCCTCAGGTTCCTGTTTATCTTGACCCTGAAACTGGAATCCTTATGCCACTTAAGTTGTTACCTGACATTGAGGAACCGCGAGTGTCTGCTCAGAATGTGGACGTGATTTGTATCGACTAGACAAAGTCTGGTATTATTGATCTGGCTTTATCTAACTCTGACAATGATGAGGGTGTTTTAGTGTACTTAGCTAGATAGCAATTTTATATTTGTTAACTTTGTTTCTAAATTTTGAAAATGCGACTGTGCTAAGAGTAATTACCAACTTTAAATTGACCGCTTTAAAATTTCTAATTAATAGTTTTGTACCCTTTAGTAAAAAATTAACCAAAACGCTACAAACATGGATATGTAGTTCCTTGAGTAGCAAAGTTACAAAAAAATGGTATAAACAGAATGGTTTGGTTTACCAACTTACTAAATTAAATTTTCCAGAATAGTATGTATGATATTTCTTTTTAACGTTTTTTATGGCAAAAGCAAACTTATTGAGTATTCTAGTACATAGGTTCCATAATCAAATTCGTAAATAGTTCTATTTATTAAACAAAATAATGAAAAGATTATTGGTTTGTGAATACAGTTATGATAAACCTATGAAATAAATTTTCTTTCGTATTAAACTTAAATAAATAAGCATTTAGTTATTTGTGATAAATAAATTTTGCATTCTATATAAGCATCATCGTGTTTGCATCACCTTGGCAAAAAAAAATAGAAATTTCTGGACAAAAAATGAAATTTGTTCCTTTTGCCTTTGTAGAACGCATCCTAAAAACCTATCCCTCGAGTTACACAATCATTCGTTTATATGGTTCACAAACAATTCATAAACGCTTTTATCCTGTTTCATTTCAAAACGCGCTGTGTAAAGGAATTTCTATATGAAGCCAGCCAAGAACAGTCAAACAGCAACTTTCAGCCTGAATCCTCACAACCAAGCAAGCTGTCTGTTGGTATTCTCCTTCAAGCTGCAAAAGATTTACATTCAGGTTCGCACCAACAATTGGAATAATAAGCATAAAATGCGAGTCTGGCTTTCTAATGATATTGATTTTTCTTCTTGCTGCTAAGCCTCAACTCATACCCAAATTACCCTTTCTCTCAACTCAGTTTTAAACCCCACTGGATTATATAAAAACAAGAGTGTACCAGCCAGTCGGCTTCAGACTAGCACCAGCCACTGCGCTAGACACAACGGCTCGTTTGACTCAAACGGTTTGAGTAAAGCTACATGCTATGTTTCATGATACACTAGACACCAATTGTATTGCTGAATAATATTAACACAAATCCTTCTAATAGGGTTTTCAGTTTAAAATATTGTAATACACATTTTCAGTTACAAGCTACGTAGACCAACCGCTGGTAGGTAGCCTACAAAACTCACTTTCGGACTTATACTTACACTTTTATGAAAAGGTCAAGTTTAGCATTGCTTGTAATATTCCATTCCCGTGCAGGGGCATTTGTGGGTTTCTACTGTGTAGTATGACCTGTTTACCCCTTTATAACTACTTGAAGAATGTGATAGTGTTCGAGTTGCATGCAATTACTTATAACCAAATCAATCTTACAGTTCCTTAAGTTGGAATGGGATGATGACACAAGATGCAATGCACAAACTTTCGCAACGGTTTCAGGTCATCCTTCTGGTGTGCACTTCAAACGCCAAACTGGTAAATGATTCGGGCTCAGACACACGCAGAATTACAAGCTAAATAGGTACAGCTTTTATTTCCGATTAGAATTCCGAACAATCAATCTCAAATCAAATTGCAAGTTATCAAGTACAAGAAATTATTATGACTACAAAACTGACTACTGCTGCTGCCACTACTACCAAGTGCACAAGGCCACGTATAAATGCAGAATGACCATCTCCATCTCTCTCGCTCAGGATTCTGCTCTCTTGACTATGTCTACATTTAACTTCAACCTTTCTGAAGTATTATGCAGACAAGTATAGCATAACCGAATCCCTTATACTCCTCTTTGGCCACCTTCTCTACTCTAACCTCACCTCACGTATATTTACCGTATACGCCTTACATGGCTGGCTCCAAAACGGCCCCGGAACTTACTCCCCGTTCCTCTGCGATTTCAGCTCCTTCAACTTTTTAGTTTGTAGCTTGTAGACTTAAATTTATCCTTTAACAAATTTTCTTGTTTACTTACATACTAAGGTAATAACTTTAAGAATTAACATAATATTCCCATGAATATAAATTTTTATTCAAATGCTAACTAACCATAATATTGTTTTATTTCAATTTTCAATTTCTAATCTGGTAAAATTTATTGTATATTACCAGGAATGAATATAATCAAATGTGAAATAGAATCGTGTTACCATTTCCCAATTTTATAATGTCATCTCAACGTTACCACAAGCATGCTGTGATATTATTGAATGTTAGATTTTTTTCTGACTCTCGACTTTCCGAGATTACAGATTTTATTTGTAAGTCTGCTTTTCTTTTCTCCCTTTTCCTTTTCTGATACTCGACGTTTCCGAGTATACATGTGGAGTTTTCTTTTCTTCGACTTCAGGATTCCTTGGTTTAGTGACCTAGGAGTCACTGGAACCAAGGCTGTCGTTTTAACCTCCTTGGTTAAATTTTTTGTTTTGTCTTTTACTGGTTCTTTCAGTTTCTGGCTTTTCACAATCCTCTTCTTTTCCTTCTTTTGATTTGTAGGATGATGTATTTTTCTGCTGCTGAATTGGCCAAGTTCAGACTTACGCTTGGGGTCCCCTTTATTTGATTGGGTCAGTGGCTCAGCACCTCCCGTTAGCTGTGTAGGTCCGAATTACTACGTGTGGGTCATACCCTTGGGTAACTCCCACCAGCCCTTTATATATTATTGAATCCAACTCGACTGACCGAGTATTAGGATCCATTTCATCATCCAACTCTTCCGGAAATTTACTTTCTAGAAGTATCTTCTTTTTCAATAGTCTTTTGTCGACCTTGAAATTTATGGTCCTTTTTTGGTTGATTAGCACGAACATTTTCTTGCAAAAGTCATCCTTCTTATCGTGGTGCCAGTCATCCTGAAAGAAAAAATTGGGTTGATCGTCACCAAACCAAAACTTTCTTTGTGCGTTTCGAAATACAGCAACGTTGGCGTGAATAATATCGGTCCCAACGATGATGGAAACTGCTGAGCCTTCAACGTCTTGAAAATCCCAGTCTGCTCCATGATTGCCGAGTTGTAGTAAGACCTTTCCCACGAAAGTAATTATAGACCTTTTCACCCGTTTACATTTTTCTTTTTCCTGGACTCGGAAGCCCGGAAATAATTTTTGGACTAATTTTTCTTTAATACAGGATTTGAAGTTGCCAGTATCCAGTAACTTTGTCATTTTTGACAAGTCCTTTGTGGTAAGACCTATCATTGGTTTTCCCCTCGGTGAGATGCTTGTTTTTGGGATTAGACACATTGGGGCTCTTGTGTCCTCCCTTATTCTTTTAGTGCCTTCGTAACTCCTATTGTGATTGGACATTCATTGTGTTAGTTGCCTGTGGTGAGGGGGTCGTCCAAATGTGGAGATTCTTTTTCCACCTTTGTGATTTACTGAACTATTCTCAGTATTATCACTCACGACGATGAATGTCTCTGTTGATGAGTTGCTGTCAGTGTTTTGGTAAACCTCTTCAGTTGCAATAGAATCCGTATCCACTGCTGTTGTGCTTGTACCTGGTGTTGAGTTTGCTAGGTAGTCCTGATTAAGTGTAGTTTTACCCAATTCAGACGTGGTGTCACTACACGAATCAGAACCACTTTGCTTTGCTGTTGACTGTTTAGGTACTTTAGCGGTAGGAGTACGTTTCTTCTTGATTACCGGTTTGCCATCATAGGTATTTCCAGCTCTTGTCTTTTTAGGTGGTATGGGTTTACTTACTGACGGCTGTTCATTCTTCTTTGGCATTAATCACTTATTTTTGCATCCCACTACCATTCATGCATATATACCGCAAGCAGGAAAAGAATACGCACCTCGTAATATTCATGAACCTCTACTATGACTTACTATAGGACTATACAAAGCCTTATTATACTATGTATGTATATATGTGTCTAGTGTGTCTATATAATATTTTGTGTCTAGTATTGAGTTCATTTATTTTTCCTGCCTTTCGGTACTCTAGTGTACCTTTGCACTGACTAAAGTAGTAGCGTAGTAGTTATTACTAAAATCTCCTTGTACAAACAACGATTTTGACGTATTTTAATTATATGCAGGTTTTGTAGGCTTTTTCGTACAATGTGGCTGTGGCTTTTGACGTTTTCTAGTACTTTTCCTTGAGCATGATCATGATGATGAGCGCCATATTGCTTTGTTAAAATATTGAAAATTTTCTAACCGTTAAGTTACTAAAATCTCATTAAAACAACTAAAGAAACCACTTTCAGTCACCATGCATGCTCATTTTACTGCTTTTACATTGCTTTCACGAAAAATATCCTGCTTCTCAATTAAAACTGTCAAAATTTTTCATAATATCTTTCTTTCTTGCTAACTTTGCAATAAAATGACTGTTTGCTTGCTTAACTGTTTCTTGTGCCTTAAAAAGCGATAAAAACTGGTAATAATATTTAACTGTGTGCTATGCGTATAAATGCTAATCAAAATGCTAACACGCTGACAAGACATTTAATCGCAACATTCTACGATATTATGTCTGTTATAATAATATGCAATGCTGTGGGTGATTTGATGATGAACCACTTCAAACGTAGTTCATTTTAAACATCGACACCCACTACATGCACTTATGCCAGTTGACTTCTCCTTTCAACCATTAACCACTTCAGCACTGCACTTTACCCAGAAAAATGGCGTAGTTCGCCATGCAGGGGCATTTGTGGGTTTCTACTGTGTAGTATGACCTGTTTACCCCTTTATAACTACTTGAAGAATGTGATAGTGTTCGAGTTGCATGCAATTACTTATAACCAAATCAATCTTACAGTTCCTTAAGTTGGAATGGGATGATGACACAAGATGCAATGCACAAACTTTCGCAACGGTTTCAGGTCATCCTTCTGGTGTGCACTTCAAACGCCAAACTGGTAAATGATTCGGGCTCAGACACACGCAGAATTACAAGCTAAATAGGTACAGCTTTTATTTCCGATTAGAATTCCGAACAATCAATCTCAAATCAAATCGCAAGTTATCAAGTACAAGAAATTATTATGACTACAAAACTGACTACTGCTGCTGCCACTACTACCAAGTGCACAAGGCCACGTATAAATGCAGAATGACCATCTCCATCTCTCTCGCTCAGGATTCTGCTCTCTTGACTATGTCTACATTTAACTTCAACCTTTCTGAAGTATTATGCAGACAAGTATAGCATAACCGAATCCCTTATACTCCTCTTTGGCCACCTTCTCTACTCTAACCTCACCTCACGTATATTTACCGTATACGCCTTACACCCGACGAAAAATATATTATCAGTACTAATAGTTTTATTGTGCCATTATAGCTATTTAACTTTGTCCATGTTTGTGCAAAGTTTTTATTGTTTTTAAAGAGACATGAGAATATTGCTTGCTTATCATTTGATCAAGTATAAACAAAATTGTTTTGGTGTTATAAATATGGCATAAGTGTTTCCTGAATCGTGGGAAATTAATGAAATAAAGAAAGTGCAAACGGATCGTATCTGTCTGGCTGACTAAAATTTGATGGATAAAAAAATAAAGATGTGGATGTTGTCCATAAAACACAAAATAACTTGCCATGTATGTTTAACCTTGTGTGAAATAACAACGCTACATTTAGAAATGTGTTCTTTGCGTACGAGTTGTGTTTTCAAACTGTGAAGTCCAAGCTTTTTTGTGTTCACGCAGTCATACATACCGGCCGTAAAAAATAAATTACTTGTTTTGTTCAGCGGAATAAATTTATGATGAATTTAAAAAAGAGGTTTTAATCACTTAGTGCAAATATGCTTGTTTTGGAAATCGAGTAAACTGTCGAATAGATGTTTGTTTATTCTGTGTTTTGCCCCCACAGGGATTTCGCTGTCACTCAAACAGTAACTACTGCACTAAGCAAAGCTAGCATAAAAAATCAGAGGCAGCAAAAAAGGCAGGGAAATACTCCCCTTTATGCGTAACCCGTCAAAACCATGTCGTGAAACTGGATTTTTGGTTGTCTAGACAAAATCATTCCTGATCAAAATCTAGAAGAAGCTTTGAAGTGTAAACGGCATGCAAACGGAATTCAAACAGAAGGGAAAAGAAAGTTCTCATTGCATATTCGTGCAATATCTGCTATACCCTTTTCATTATCTATTCAAACCATCTCTACATGACGCAATTGCTTTTTATATAAATGTTTGTTACAGTATTTGCAGAAGATATGGAACTACATACACATCCCAAATATTTTACTAACGCGAGGATAATTACCGGCAAGTATTACCAGTTTTTGTTCCACAAGTCAATCTAAACCCCTGCTGTAGTTGAATAAAGATAAATTGAAGAAAAAATTGACTTGTCGTAAAATAAGCAATGTTCATTATGCTGATTTTCTCAAGTTTCAAATACAAATCGTACTTCATGCTGCTTTTTAAAAGCATGTATCAAGATGCCTTATGCTATAGTTTGAAAGTGAAGAAGCAAACTAATCATTGAAAGGATTTGTTTACAAACCAAACTTGCATTATTACAGAAGCAATAGCACCATAAAATTTGCAACAAATGGTTTCATGGATAGAAAATTTCTTGCTTTCATGCGTACTGAAAACAGGAAAGCGGTTACGGAAAATAAGCAAATCTTCCTCACTGCTTTCTCGCTGAAACATTTTGCAGTAGGGAGTAAACTAGGTACGCGATGATGCAGCGCTCTCAGTCTTTCTCTTGCTTTACCCGTAGCACCATCATATAAAAAAGTTGCTGCTTTTAGCTTCATTTCACCCCACTTTTGCTTCTTTATGCTTCAGAATTTCGTTTTTACATGCTTTTTTCTTTTGTGTATTTTGGAACAAGTTCAGGGAATCGTTGAAATTTAAAAGTTGTAGTAACACAATAACTATTTATTTATTTAACTTTTGAAGATCTCTGCAAACAAAATTGCGAACATTGTGACTATTTCTACAGAAAATAAGAGTGGATTTTTACATAGCGCTAGTAAAAAATCAGCCAGTCAGTAAGTTTCCTTTTAAAAGTAATTTTATACCTACAAATCCTATTACCCCGAACCTTTCCTTCATTACAAGTAACCGACGTGGTTTTTGGGAATCCCGGAAAACATGGGTAAATTAACACAACCGATTTGCTGGGAAAATTGTTGTTATGTGCGGCTGTTTAATTTCTGTTTAATTCAAATTTCAAATCCTGTGCCCAATTTGTGGACTTTGATTTATTTCCGTTTTACTCACATTACTTACGAAAAGTTATTCGAAATTTTAAAGAGTGTTTTCTTTCCATTTTTTCAAACTTATCTGATTTCAATATCAAAGATCAAAGTGGGCACACAAAAATGTTTTAGGAGTTACCATCATATATCAGATGCTGTGTTGCATTCCTAGTCAACTTATTCAAGAATCACTCTTCAGGTCATCATGTTGAGCCATCAAAATCGTTGATTTGAGAAGATATCAAGTATGAAGATTCTGTTGTTGTCTCTGTCTTCTAATTGTTTTGTTGTGCAAAACTGTCACAAATATTGATTCGTGCTATTATGGCTTTTCACAAATTACTAGTTACCCTGTTGATTTCAAAATTGCTTTTAAGTGATCACTTGTCCATGTAGGTCTCAAAACCTCCAAAACACAGAACTTTCAAACACTACCAATTTATCGGTTTCCGTCTCTATCATAATTTTACAGCTTCTTAAAAAAACTCCTAACAGTTTTTGTTTCACCGCCAAAATATTGAGGCGCTGTTTTAATCAAATATAATCTAGCTGTTGCATTTGTGTGCACAATAAAGCCTACCATGCTCTTTTTTCTGTTGACTTTAAATCATGTAGCTGAATTGCTGTAAAAGCAATTCGTAAGTTTTTTAAGTGAGCTTTTTAAGTTTTCAGGTGGGCGTTATATGGGAAAAGTGGTGATCTAATGTTGTCATGTCCGTAATATGCAAGGACAACGGGGAATTTGAAGTGACGAGTCGTTAAGTTTTTAATGTGAAATCTCCGTGAATGTAATAAAAAAGTGAAAGGCGTGGAGTAATAATAGAGTTTCATGAAGCATACCGCCGAATATGTTTACATGTAATTAAATATTTTGATGTGGCTTTCACGCAATAAATTGCAAGCCACACTTTGTATTGAGTAAAACCGTTTATGCGCTTTTCAGTTTTAAATCCAGACAAGTTGAAAAGTTGCGTTTACCTAGTTCAGAATGGTTCATTCACAATATGCAATTACACGCAAGTTGAAACGTAATGTAGCTGTCAATTTCACATATTCTCTTTTCAGTGTATTTAAATGCACTTTCCTGTAAGCATATTAGAATTCGCAGTGTACGAGCTTTTCTGCATTTTATAGAAGAGAGAAAGCAGACACACCGTATTTCCTACAAAACATTTTTTTTAACAAGCTCAAGGGTCTAGCCACAATAAACATAGACACAAAGGTTACAGTACAGTAGTTTGCAAATCTAGAAAATATTATCCTGGCTTTTATATATACAAATATTATGGCAAAACTGCTAAACATCCCACGGGTCAGAATGTGACAATCAAACGCCAGTTCATTTGCTATGGATTCCACTCAAAACATGTTTTGCTACTTTGTCTAAATGAGAGGTTTGCAATTCATTTGAAAGTATTCATTTGAAATAGCTAAGTAAGTGCAGTTCATTTGAACTGCACTTACTTAGCTATTTCAGAGTTGTCCCAAATTCCATTAG
This sequence comes from Entomobrya proxima, assembly GCA_029691765.1. Taxonomy (NCBI): domain Eukaryota; kingdom Metazoa; phylum Arthropoda; class Collembola; order Entomobryomorpha; family Entomobryidae; genus Entomobrya; species Entomobrya proxima. Next base: position 46,392,919 of record CM056173.1, on the reverse strand, counting down.
GGAAGCTCGGAGAAAAAATTTGTGAACCAGAATTTCATTTTTGGCTCAAATGAATCATAAAACTGCAAATCAATTAAAATTCGAGTTCCAACTTGTCCCACTTACCAGCCTTACAACCAAACGAAAATAGTATAATATGCAATGAGAGAACATTTTAGGCTTAATAACAAAAACGTAACAAATATACATAGTATGTCATCCTCTGTTTTAACGTGCAGAAGCAGTAAACTAGTTATTGCTTTGGAAGTAAATGCGAACTAACGTATATTGCCATTGTTTTCTCTGAAATAGCTTTTAAACGGTGGCTTGTTGAGTACGTTGGGATGAACTCCCTTCTAATTTTCCTTGCTTTGCTCCAGATAGCGTTATAAAATAGAAAGTTGTTGCTCTCCGGGGTATGTATTGTTTGCATCCTCTAGTATCAATTCATCGAGTTCTTGCTTACACATTCTCCATAAATATTTCCAGAGGTTGAAAATGCTGTTTAACGTAAAAGGGTGCCACTTGTACATGACAAGCAAGCTCGCAGCGTGGCAATCTTTTTCTGTTTGCAAGGCTACAAAAAGAAAATGTTTCTGCACGCAGGGTGCAATAGCTGATCATTTTTCTCTTACTTTTTTCAAAACACATCATATAAGCTGATTGTGTTGCGCGTCAGATAAAATTTCCAACAACATCAATCCGTTTCGGATCATAAACCTTGTATTTTTGTTTTTGCGAAGCTTTTACTTTCAATTAATTTCATTTCTTCATTTCAATTTTGGACTTTTGGATCGGCAAAACTAATGTCCCACTGTCATTGTTTTGAAAATATAATTTTTTTAAAAGTTTTTTTTTTGAACTTGGTGTTTTTTGCAAGATGTGTAAAACACTCTATTTTTCTGAAAGTAGAAATAGCTCTTACATTTTTGCATGTGGAATGCATGTCTAGATGTATGCATACCAAATAAGATAGGTAAACCAAATAGGAAAATCTTCCTTCTCTCTTTGCCATTGCATAGCTAGAGCTACATGCAACAGTGCTTTTCTCGCATTCTCGTTTCCAAGAGGAAAAAGGTTTCAAAGTAGAGTTTGTAGGGAGCACGGAGCTTGACTGCACCTCAGTCGTTATCCTGCTCTTCCAGGGAGAGGATCATAAGAACTGGAGTTGTTGCGTGCCTATGAAAAACAAGTGTTTTGATTTACCCCATATCCGCTACTTTCACTTCTCTCAGTATTCTACACAAAACTCTCCACTTCCTAAATTTTCCTAGCAGTTTTTGACTATTGTAATAATGCGTTGGACTTTGGAAAGTTACACATGAAAAATTTGCACTAATTTGTTGTGTAATAGTTTAAAACTGCGGATAAAAACAAAAGACAGTGACTTTTAGTAAACAAAACGTCAGGAGCCCATTTTGTATACGTGTTTTCAACCCAATTTGAAAATTTTACCTATGAATATCAATTTATAATCAAGCTGAATAAGAGTAATTAATGCATTATATTTAAAAATACATTTGAACACTGCTTCTTTTTGTTGATTTGTACAATAAATGTGTGAAAGTTTATATGTTTACTCAAGAATCAGATACACATTTTGTATAAAAGTTTATTATGCAATTGAAATAACCTGACGTATCCTAAGGGACTTAGTGAGAGTGAAATCATAACTGCAGTGCAGACATTTAAACTCTATTGTTGTGTAGTGCACTCCAAAAAACACTGCGCTTGTTTCTTGACAAAACTTATTGCACACTATTTACTGAACCTTCTTAAATTTGAATTGTTTAGCTAAACAATTTAGAAATTTTGTTGCATTAAAAATCTAGAAGGCGTAATACTCTTTTTAAAAATCATTTTATGGGAGTTTCAAAATGCTTTCATGATTCTGCCTTTTTCATTTGAGGGTGTCTTTGTTTGGTTTCAGAAATAGTATTGTAAAATGGAGGAGGAACAGCAGGGAGATGATGACATGATAGAAATCAAGTACGGGATTTATATTGAGCCGTGTGACTGTAAATATGGTCCGGAGGACAAAGTGCTTGTAGATAGTACAAGCAAATATAACAACACAGATGACACTCAGAAAGAAGAAGACTCATTTGTTTCTCTTAGAAGTCATCGTCGGCTAATGAAAGCCAAGAATGTAATAATTCACGAGCTTGAAATGCAAGTGGACCAACTCGAAAATTGGAACAAGACACTAAAATTTCAAAAACAGAAACTGGAAATAGAAGTTTCAAAGTTGAAGGAGGAAGCGGAGGTTCAAATTGTGCGAGAAGTTATTCGGTAGGTTAATAAAGTATATTTTCGTAAAGCCTAGAAATGGTATTGGGTTCTAATATAGATTTTTATATCATCAGGAACCAATCTCCAGTAAACAATGATTGGCAATGCGTAACTGGAGTTGATGTAAAGGCCAAGCTGAAGGAAAGTTTGAAAATTGGGGAATCCGCCACTTCAAACACAATAAACCGGAGGAACATCTGCACTGCCAAAACGGCAAAACTCAGTAGACAACGGCACAGTATCAGGGTAGCCCAAGCGCATTTGAAGCATTTCGAGTGCAGTTGTGGGAAGTTATACAAGTCTTGGTTTGGTATTAGGTGCCACACATATTTGAAAAATAATAGACTCGTTCATAATTGTGAAATTTGTTCAAAATGGTATACATCTCACACGTATTTGAAAGAGCATCAGAAAAAAATTCACAATGTAATCCCTATTGATCAGTTTGCTTGTTTTACTTGTGGAAATATGTTCAATTCTCTAAAGGAGGTGAGACAGCACCGTCGCATTGTTCATCCCAAACAGCGTAAAACATGGAAGGCTTAAACCATTTTAATTCAGTGTTTGTGCGCTAGTAAAAGCCATTGTACAATTTATGGCTGTTTTTTAAACTCACATAAATTGATAACAAGTACTTTTACCAGGTTTAATTCTCCTAAAAACAACTGTAACTTGTAACGCTATTACCGATTTCAAAAATTAACATGTGTAATCTGCATTATGTTTGTTTACACGTATTACACATATTAGTATGAATATGTAGTATATAATCCTTTGTTTCTGAAGTTGGAAATTTATAAAATGGTTGGAATATTTACAGCGGCGTCTGTAGAGCAGAGAACAATTTTTCATGCACGTAATTCAGTGTAAAATATAAGGTCATACGAAAGCTAAACATATACTAAATTTTCGATAGACTATCATTTCTACGAAATCAAATAAACTGTGGGTGAAAGAAATTCTGAAAAAGCAAATCCGACAAAAAACAATGCACACCTTTTAAAAACTCGCAAACCTGGGTGTTTTAATGTAACTTGCATTTTTGCTTGAAATGTTTTCCTCCGCAATACAACATTGCAAGCCTAAGCAACTCATCATAATCGGTTCAATTAAGGTATGATTGAACTGCGTAAGATATAGTTTTGTTTGTCCGAATAAATGAATAAAAGTAAAATGTAAATTAACTAGAAGTTAACCCACATTTTACATGTAATGTTTGAAGTAATGCGGGCAAACTCCACGATTTTTGTAGAGATTGCAATAAAACTCCGTGTATTCAACATTGGAGATAAGTGAGCCATCTGTTTTTAATCATTAAATAGATTTTGATGAAAAGTTAGTGGTATGATTTGATTGTAGCATTCAAACATTTGTTTTTTTAAATTTCGGCTTGCATATTTACTCACGTAATTCTAAAGCAAGCAAAGGCACAAGCAAGGAAAAAGCAGTGGAAAGATTTCTGACGTCATCGCCTGTTCAGCATAGGCAAAGCACTGAACTGCTTAAGCAAACCTGTTGCGTCAGTACTATGTAGCTATAATCTTTATCTATTTAAGTCGTAGGCTACGACTCGTAGCGTAGCATTGAAAGATTTTCTTTGATATTCAGAATAAGTACATGCAGCTCAGCCGAGTTTTCAAAAGGAAATTATGATTTTTTTAGCACAATGATTATTGTCATTTTCATCCTGGTATGTTGACACTAAAGTAGTTCCTGGAACATAGGACTGGGTATGTTTAGTGACCTCATAACGTGTCTATGAATACCGTGCACGCAGTGCTGAAACGCTGACGACAATTAAAAAATGACCTGTATGGCAACATTATAAAGCAAGCGTGGAATTAATAGTGGCGCAAGCGGTATCAGTTTAGACCCAAAACACAGAATAATAAACCCGCCATTCTGATATACTTAATATACATGTATTTACCCTGCATAATTGCGAATAGAGCATCTGTGTAAACTGCACTGCACATTAGTATCTGTTCGAAACGTAACGTTTATGGCATTCTGCTCAGTTCCGTTTTGTTGTGTAAAAATATGGTGGTTAGTTCTTTTCTAATTGCACATGCTTAACAGTGAATTATTTAAACGACCACATAGAAAGTATGAAGCCAGAGTGTTTTGGATCCGATTACCAATTTAGGAATCTAGTTGTTTAAGCAAAAAAAATATTATAGAATTTATTCGTAAACAAGACCAAAGGGGAATAAAAGTTGGATGGTTCAATGTTTTAGTAAAATACGAAATATTTAAAATAGCTATATTTTCGTTTGCTAAAGCTTGTAAATTAATTTTAAAATGTAACCTAGTTTTCACAGAATGCATTTTATACAATATTGCTAGCACAAACAGTTGTTGCCTACTAAGATTATCTCTACAAGTTACGTAAAGTTTAAACATAATTACAACTAACTAATTGCTTTACATAATCATCAAATTTGGTTGTGCGATTTGGATTATACCAAAGAATAAAACTAGATTAACTCTTTACGAAAAGTTTCCGTCTTAATATGCTAATTTCGTAAAATTTTATCTGCTCTATTATGAATAAACTGATACATTGTATTTCTGTAAATTTTAGAAACTATTAATTGACATATTAAATGTAAAGTTAAGTTATCAATGGATGGGAAATAATAAAATCATTTCTATTGTGCAAAACAAATTTGTTTGAGTTGTATTTTTATAAATTTTTCAACATGGTAATTCCATAAACATAACCGGCCTGTCACTACAAACTATTCTAACTTTACACAACAGCAAACAATTTTCATATCTACTGTGATGTTAATGTTTACTATGTAAAGTAATGTGTCGTGTACAACATAGCTTCGATACATACGTTCTGGAAATTATTCAAATTCAATTCTATAACATAAAATTAATCAAATTAACTTGTGCAAAAGATATTAAATTACACCATGTTTTTGTCATGACACAAAAACTCATGGAAAATGAAACGGAGCAAAACAATATGGATTCTATAGAAACTTTTAAACGTAAAATAAATTTTTACACTCTAATTGGCTATATTTTTAACAAAACCCTATATTCCATGAGTATCACAATAGAATACAAAATCTTGGTACTTTCAGCATATCAAAGCTTAATTTGTAGTCCGTAAACATTTTTTTGTGTACAATTTTAATATTTGTGTATTTGAAAAGCTGTATAGCTACAAAATTTAATTTGCTTGTTTTATAGGTATTTTACACTGTCCTTTAAAACATTAAATTTAAACTTTAAATTTCAAGGCTGCCAAAGTTATTTGTTTTTTGCGTGAACGTCACCTTGATGGTCTCTTACCTCTTGTGGAGAGTTGAAATCAAAAAGTCCACACGTACCACAGGCATGTTTTCCAATGACTTTGAGATGGTAAAGCTTATCTAAATGAGTCTTGAAGAATCCAAAGTATACGTATCTCTTTGTGCACCATTTGCATTGAAATACGGCCCTATTACACTTCTCCTCTGAATTTCCAGTTTTCTTGGATTTGGCACTGACAGGAGTTTTAGCAGCTTTTTCCCTAACTGCAGTCCTAATACTCTGAATTCGTTTGGATAGGGCTCTGGTTTGTCTAATAATAGCAAGAAAATTAATATATATTTCAAGTTGTAATTCTGAAAAAACTTTGCATGAAAAACTCACCCATTTAACTCTGCCTTATTTTGAACTTCCGCTTCTTTCTTCAAACGGGCATTTTCTCGCATCAATTTGGAATTTGCCTTGCGTAGTTCCTTGTTCTCAGATTTCAGTGTTTTATATGCCTTTTCAAATTCTTCATGTGTTTTTGGAATCAGGGTTGTGAAATCTTTTTTCTTCACGTTAAAATTCTTCCTTTGTGACCCTTGACGTTTTTTCGTTGTTCGGGAAGCCCTTGATTTTGGAACTGCAATTGCAATTCCAAAAGGGTCAGTTTTCATTATTAATATTTCGTTGTTTATCTCAATCCTATCATGGCCACCCTCTTCTGGTTCCCTTTTTATGAGATGTGTTGCATTCTCCATTTTTTCGAGTGGTTACTGCAATCAAATAAACATTGTTCAAAATTGAAAATCTATTGCTCGTTACAGAGTTTTCTTTATGCTGTGCTAGCGGCACCACAATGAAAGTCTTAAAATTCTCGCGTTTTACCTCCAACAATTTCGCAAACAAAACACAATTTTTCGAATTACGTTTATACAGCGTTTGGACACAAAACTGCAGAAACTACTTTGAAAGGTTCATTATATGTACTCTCCTTGACTGCAAATACGGTTTTCAGATTCAACTTTTTGTACTTAAGTTTATACTGCCAAACTTAATGAAAGTATTATGACCTTTTACACGGTTCACAAGTTTATAATAAGCTGTGCATTGTAGTTTAAACTCAATAGCAATACAAACCACAAATTTCCGCTGGTAACGCACCACAATCGACTGTCTGAATTTCCAAAAGCTGATGCATCATATATATTCACTGAACTTTGAACTGACGCCAACTTTAGAGATGTCAATTACACAACTCAATCAGAAAGTAGTAAAATATTTTGCCTACACAGATGATAAAGAAAATCGAATCATTGCAATGCTTTAGCTTTGTAGTAGAGCAGAATACAGTGGCGCTTATGGATTACATGATATCATACAAGAATAGTTAAATCATACACGGGGTACGTTCTTACAGAAAATCTGCACTGTACAAATGGTTACATGTTATTGGACATGAACGTGTACAACCTGTACACGGTTAATACCAACACTCACAGCTAACTTTGTTTTATCAAAGATGTGCTTGTGTGTTGTACTCATTTGGATGAAGATACAAATACGTTGTAGATTGTAAATGCTAACGCGAATTTTGTTTTTCTGTTCAAGATGGCCGTGTATATTTGTACATTTTTTCAATTGTATATCTATAAAGCTATATATCAGATTTTATACACTCAGTATGCCAGATGGAGATGGGAAAACCTTGCATTGCTATTGCATACTTCTACATAGCAGTATATACAAAACTTACAATAATGCTGAATATTTGTAATTTGTTTTGTCGTTAAAAGAAGAACAACATAAACTAAATCACGTTTAAATTCTCATCGATATTTGTATAATTAACTCAATCAAGAACTGAATGATATTACCTGTCATTAAATTTTATTTTTTAGCAAGAAACTGTGAAAGTGTCAACTTGTCCCAAACAACACAATATTTGATGTGTCCGGAGAAAAGTTACATCTAAATGCTTTGGTTTTAAGAAAGCTGTTCAACGAGATATTCTGGGCTTGTCCTGTATTCATTTTTCATGATAAGTTTACAAATCAAATTCAAAATTTTTTACTCATATCACCAAAACAATAAATGCGTAAGACAGCATGGCTTGCATGTGCCTTATTACCAAATCTCAACACACCAAAATTTGAAGTCACGTCTAACGCAGATGTCAAAAACTCAGAAACAAAAACCAAAAATCAATTAGATGTTGGAGTTTTGAAAAAAAATATTGTTGTTGTAAGCTCAAGTGTACCATCAACTTGGTATGCCGCATCCAAAAATTGAAAAGTTTCAGGGTCAAATTTTCTACCAAAAACAAAAATGCTTTCCCCCTTTCTCAATCCTTTTATCCCTACTGGCTATCCGTAATACAGTAAACCTTATATGTAAGGCGAATTTACATCATATAGACATCACTATCACATACAAAATATCTGAAATACAAGCTCTCTTATTCAAACTGTATTCTAACACTTACGCCGTCCTCCTAAAACGGTCTGGTTGTCCTTGAGTGCTCTTTCTCCAGCTTTGTATGTAGCCTGCATGATCATAGCTAAAAACGTTGCCAAGCTCTTTGCATTTGTAAGAGCTGTACTTGTATTTGTGTGAGTGTTGTGGTTTACTGAGAATACAAAATAGCTTTTTTAGAAATGACAACAACTTTAGGAAACTGCTGTGCATACCTGTGCACATAGTAATATATATGAGAAAATCCCACTTATTAAAAATATATTCTAACCTGGCATGGAATCGGTCCAGTGAAAAAGTGCAAAGCTTCTCATCGCGCCTTAAATTCAGTTAAATAACAGTTTTATGATAATACAATAAATGTAAAAACTTGAAGAATTTTTTGACTCATTCAGCGTCAACGTAAAACTTTGTAAAATATGGCGTAAAGCATTTTTTATGTGACGACAATGATACCAATCGGTGTTTTAGGTGGCCACAGTTAGGTGAAGAAGCCTAATGTCCATTAAAACATTTTTATTGTTGTGTATGCTAAATATTGTTATCTTCTTGCAATTTACGAAGACCTTTATATTCAATTTTCCTTGATGCTGTGCTTAAAATGTTACATTTTAATTGCTCGTTGAAACAAATATTAGAGTAATATTACGTGTTAACTTTAACCTGAGGAAGTAGTATATAATACTAATACCAAAAAGTAAAGACGACAGTAGATTACTTTGGTGAATAACCTTTTGCAATGATAAACTGTCAAAGAGGGCATTCTGCATAATTTATTGTGCCACCGCTGGAATTTTGCTGTCAATTCAACTGTAAATATCACAGAAGGAAAGCAAAAATCGAGAGCATCACAAAAGAAGGAAAATACCCGCTTGATGCGTAATGCGTCAAAAAATTGATGAAACTGGGTATTTGATTGCCTAGCAAACTCACTCATGATCAAAGTCAGGGGAAGCTTTTAACTGATAGCGGAATATAGGCATAGGACACACACTCCGGAAAAGCAATTCACTCGTGCAATAAAAGATGTTTTTTTCCAAAAGCTTGTTTATTACAATTTCTAAATAATGCTAAAGCTTTCTACATTACTATTGAGCAGTATTTTTAAAAACAGTACGGAACAACATGAACAACTTAGTGCTTTTATAAAAGTGTACATAATTACAGATAGTGTTTTTACCGGTGAGCTTGTTGGTTACTGAAAGTCAAAGACACCACCTGCCGCAGTTCAATTAAGAAAAATCGAAGAAAAAATTGTTGTTTCACTAAGGTAATAATATACCAATTGCAAATCATCTCTAGTTAAAAAACAAATCGTACTTCATTCTGCTTTTCTAATAAACGCGTATTTCAATGTTTTACGCTATGCTTTGAAAAGAAAATCCAAGAGAAACTGTTCAAACTAGAAACGTACATTAATATAAAAGCAATAACAACATTCAATGTGTAGTAAAGGGTTCCATGGCAGAAGATGTCTTGCTTCCTGGCGTACTAAAACCAAAAAGAGTAAAACTGAGCAAGTCTTCCCCTCTGTTTCTTGCTGAAACATTGTGCAATAGAGAGTACACTCAGTACGCGGAGTTGGAGTGCTCTCAGTCCTTCTCTTACTATTCCCGTAACAGCACCGTGTGAAAAAAGTTTCTGCTTTCAGCTTCATTTTACCCCATTTGTTTTCACTGGTGCTCCAAAATCTGTCATTTTTGCAACATTCTTGCGTAACGTGGAAACAGTTCAGTTTTTCACCTGGAAAAATTAACACAACATATTAGTTTGTAATTGTTTGTAAATTTTGCTGTTATAATGGCGTTTTCAAATTTCAAATGTGTCAGCCAATCCGCCCCAAATTTGTGGATTATGATATAGTTTCGTTTTCTTCACGTTATACACGAAATCTTATTCCAAGTTTTACACAGTATTTTTTTCCATTGCTTTATACTTAACAGATTTTATACCAAAGTGCAAAGTGGGCATGGACAAAAGCGTTTCAGGAGTTACCACCATATACGGGAGAATTCTACGAAAAAACTTGGCGTCAGTGACCACTAATACCACACTCAGACGTTGTTGCGTTCCTAGTCAAGTTATTCCAGAGTTGCAATCAAGGTCATCATGTTGTGCCATCAGAATATTTGATTAGACAAAAATATCAGGTATGAAGATTCGGTCTTTGTCTCTATCTTAGTATTGTTAATATGTACAAAACTGTCACGAAAAAATGCTTTTAGAGTAATCACTAATCAATGAAGGTCACAAAACATCTATTACACAGAAGTTTCAAACACTACGAGTTTATCGGTTTCCGTCTCTATAATATCGAATCCAAGGAAAACGGGGAATTTTTAAAGTTTTTTTATATCACTTTTGTATATAACAGAATTAGGGAAATCTCAGTTTGGACCGTCCTAAGTTTTTAAATGGAAACTCTCCGTGGAGGTAATAAAAAAGCAAAAGGCTTGGAGTGAAACTAGAGTTTCATTAGCATACATCCAAACATGTTGTCATGTAATAAAATGTTTTACTGCGTCAGAAGAACATCTGCTCTGCCAAAACGGCAAAACTCAGTGGACAACAGCACAGTGTCAAGGTAGCCCGTCCGTATTTAAAGCATTTCGAGTGCACTTGTGGGAGGTTGTGTAAGTCATCGGGTAGTATTAGGTACCACATAAATGTGAAAAATAGCAAAAGCTTTTTCAAATGTGAAATTTTTTCAAAACGTTACACATCTCGCGCGAGTTTAAAACTGCATCAGAAAGAAATTCACAAAGTAAACACTGCTGATCAATTTGCTTGTTCAGTGTGTGGAAATATGTTCAATTCCCCACAGGAAGTAAAAGAGCATCGCAGCATTGTGCATCAAAACACACGTAAAACATAGAAAGTTTTAAACATTTTACCTTACTAATAGTACGTAGAAATCTTGCATACAGTTTAAAGCCATTTTTACAAAGAATAACAACGTTGATAATCAGCACTTTTGCAATGTTTCATTTTTTTCAACACAACAATCAACAGTAACTCGTAATCATATTACCGATTTCACAAATTAAGGTAGTGGAGTTTGCAGATGTAGTGTGTAGATCACAATTAAATGCTCATAATATAATATCATAATCCGTTCTATCTAAATTCTTTAATTCCTTAAAATATTTGGGATATTCATACTCATGTTTGCAAAACAAAGCAATCTTTCAAGCTTGTATTTCAGTGTAAATAATAAGGTTTTAGAAAAGTTGTTACGGTAGTATTCAAAAATTTTGTGAGAACATCAAACTTGCCCTGGAAAAATGTGTAATTGAATGCCTATTGGCATTAAACTCTACCAGCCAATGTCACATCTTTATGCTCCCTGAAAATTTTAGCTCTAATTAATTTGCATACTTTGTTCCCATGTTGGTATGCGCCATGCCATTTTCAAAGCTAGTTGGATTTTCTCCCAGCTTTTTGTTAGTAAAATCCTGCTTTTCCTAAAAACTTTCGTCAATATGTACGCGTATTGCACATAAAATCCACGCTGGACATAAAAACGGGAGATAAAATGCATTCAACAGAGTTTAAATAAACATTTTGTTTTCTTGTGTTTGTGCCTTCGTACGTTGAAACCATTGAATTCGGTGACTGAGTACAAACTTTCATTTTTTAACTTATTCAGCAATTTTGATTCATACATAATTCCAAACAAGAATTTATGCATAATATTCTCACTATTTTTCGCACAAAAAGCACGACAACATTCAATACCTGTTACGGTTTTAGTGGCCCAGTGCTCACAATTGCAGTATTATAAGTGCAGGTATGAGTTCGTATTGGCGGCCATTTTTATTAAGTGTGTGACCTTGGTTAACGTTGGGTTTTTATTGTGAAGAAGCAAACATGTACTTCGAGAAAACATAACATAAAATATCAATATAATACTCGATATAAATATGTCGACGGTTATTGTTTTTCCAACATCATCCATCAAAAAACCGATTATTGATGTACTGCTTTGTAGTTACGAAAATTTAAATTTTCTGAAGAGTTATTCTAAAAATTTTCCTTTCTCAGCTTCCCAGTGGAATGCATTGCATGTGTACCTGTTTCGCTGCAGTCCATGCATACAAAACAATTGATTGAGAAGAGCGGCTTTTGCATAAAGTCGAGTGTATACATCGCCGCTGATCATTTTTCCCCTCTCTGCAATAGAAAGCTCCAGTCAAAAGTCCAAAAAAGCCCTAACATCAAAAAGACTTTGAGTTGCTTTTAGAAAGTTTCAGGAAAAGTATGGTCAGATAATAAATAAAAAAATGATTTTACAAATATATGGTTTCAAATTACGCAACGATGAAACCGAGACTCACCAACGTTTTGTAGGGTACAATACAATTTCAAGGCAGTAAAAACAAACTTCAATTTTTAGAAAAAATTACCTTACCGATATATTTTGTTTTGTTGATCTCTATACTTTTGTGTCAAATTTTTAACCGGTAAACCTTCGTGGTTACAATAAAAGGCAAAAAGCTTAGAATGAAATAGTATTTCAAATTAGCATAAAGGTGGGTGTATTGCCACGTAATAAAATATTTTGCAGCAGCTTTCATGCAATGAACAGCGAACAGAGTGTGTGTGTGTAAATGCCTTTGTATGTTTTTCAGCTTTAAATCTGTTTGCTACAAATTGAAAGGTTGCATCTGCCAACTTCAGCATGATCCAGTCACACTTTGCAATTAACAAGAAAGTTGAGACGGCATGAAGCCGTTACTTTGACAAATTCTCTTTTCAAAGTATTTAATTTCCTATTCCTGCAAGCATAATAAAAATTGCAAAATTGGGGGATATGTGCTATCCTGCTGTTTTATGATGAAAGCAGTAAGAGAAACGTATCATTATGCATAGAAAATGTTTTTATTAGACTCTATACCTGACAAAGAAGCTTGTGTTTAAACAAGTTGAAACACTGAGACACAGTAATGATCAATACTACGGTTACATGACAATATTTGCAAATCTAGAAATAATTACACGGCTTGCCCAAATAGTAAACATCCCACGGGTCAGAATGTGACAAACAAAAGGCTGGTGCATAAAAAGGTTTACTGAGCCTTCCACCAGAAACATGTTTTGCTGCTCAGTCTGGCTGAGAGGTTTGTAATAAATACCCTAATGCAGGTAACTTTTTCAGAGTTGTATGAATATGTTTGTTTGGGACATGCAATATAATCGGAAATTGAATTTCTGAATTGGGATTACGTTTTCAGCTCAAATGGATCATCAAACTGCAAATCATGGAAAAATGGGTTACATCTTTGCACTTGTTCGACAAGATAAGCTTACACTCAAGCAAATGAAAAAATAATAAATGCAAAGGGAGAACATTTTAGGTTTACAGCAAACAAACTAGCAACAACCACACATAGTATGTCAATCTATATGTAAACGTGCAGAAGCAATCAACTATTTATTGCTTTCGATATAAAAGCAAAACTACATATATTACCATTGTTTTCCCCGCGATAGCTTTTGAAGGATGGCTTGTTGAGTACGTTGAGATGAACTCCCCTTCAGACTTTCCCAGCATTGCTCCAGATAGCATCATAAAATACGAAGTTGCTGCACTCCGGAGTATACATTTTTGCATCGCCTAGTATTATTTCATCAAGTTTCTGCTTACCTTATTCCACTATCCATTATGGAAATCTTGCCACGGGTGGAAAGAGAAGTTTCACGTAATGGAGTATATAGCTATCTGTACAAGGCAAGCAAGTTTACAGCGCATATTTTGTATGTCTGCAGGGCTGCTAAAATGTGGGGTATTGACCACGCAGTGTGCAATAGCTGTTCAGTTTCTCACTAACCTTTCTCCAGGAAACATATAATCTGGGTATGTAGCTCCAGTGTTGATCTGTTTCACATCATAAACGTTCTTTGTTCTTGGTATTGTTTACAAGAATGTAATTCAGTCCTCATTCTGCTCAATTACGACAGTAAATGCCAAGTTTGGAATCATTTTTGGATTTCCGGAAAGGCAAAACCAATTTATTTGACCAGTTTCTTGGCTCTTTTAAAACCGTATTTTGAATGCCGTTTGCAGTTTCGCTTACATCTAAGTTTTAAATCATCGTCACGTTTACCTACAAGCAGTTCTGATCTATTGTGAACACAATGGCAAATGACATAGACCAAGAGCACATTACCCACAATCGAAGAAAGCAAAAGGAGCAAAGCAAACGCAGGAAAACACTGTTCCAAAAAAGGAAGATAGTTGGGCCAAGGTATGTTGTGGTTAATCTGAGTGAAGTCAAGATTAGGTTAAGAAAGAAAGATCTGAAGCCTGTGTTCAAGTTGGAAGAAAACGGAGAGAATTCATTCATGGAACAAACCAGGAAACATTCAGGGAGATCCGTTGAAAACTGGCTGCCAATGGAAATGTCAGTGGTTGAAAATGCATTATCTTCCTTGATTGACCAAAGCAGTGAATTCGAATCTCAGGTCACTAATTTGGTAAATGAACGCAAAAATCCAGTTTTTGAGAATGTTTTGATTATGTTTTGTTAAATACAACTTTTATGAAAGATTGGAAAGTTTGAATGTCATAATCAATAATTTTTGTATATTAGGCAAGTGCAACGGTGCCAGTGACGCTTGAAACTTTAGCCATGGCTGCTGAAGCTAAAAAGGTGGCAGATAGAAAGAAAAATACCGGTAAATTTTCAAAGTTATAGATATACTTATTGAAGAGTTTTATTGCGTTTTAATCAGAAATTAATTTTACTGTTTCAGGTACGGTAAACTTCTGTGGCACGAGAACTGTGGAATGGCCCTCCACACAAGAGGTTGGAAAGGAGGAGAACAAGTTACTGTTCATACTGGCTTTAGGGCTGATTCCCAAGACGGGTAAAAGCAAAATTAACATTGTATTTAATTTATATAATTATATGTTGGTTTAAGGATTCCAAAACTGCATTCGGGTATTTCTATATTTCTATCGGGTATATTGTTTTTTTAAACTTTAAGGTAAGAATTCTCCTCAGCCAAACTTGACAGTCAAAATGGAAAGATTGGATCACTCAGTGACTACAGAGTGTACGGCTGTTACCAAAAAACAAATTTTTGTACCTATTAAGCAGCATGCGACCCAGACACCAATTAGGTCATTCCGAAAGCCACCGCGCCTTGTTCCTCAGGTTCCCGTTTATCTTGACCCTCAAACTGGAATCCTGATGCCGCTTAAGTTGTTACCCGAAGTTGAGGAACCCCGAGTGTCTGATGAAAACGCAGAAGTGATCTGCCTCGACTAGCCAGAATCTGGTACAATTGATCTGGCTTCAATTTACTCTGACAGTGGTAAGGATGATCTAGTGTGCGAGACGGGGGAGGTTTTTCTGTGGTGTTTTTTTTTTGTTTTTTGATAACACTTACTTCCTAAAAGTAATTACCTTCTATAAATTAATCGCTTTAAAGTGGCTGACCTATAGTTTTGTAGCCCATATTGCAAAAGTTTTCCTGAACGGTATTACATTAGTATGTAGTTCCCCGTGTAGCAAATACAAATAATTGATGAAAGCAATATGATTTGGTTTGCTAATTATTATAGTTAGGTTTCACAGGATAACATGTTGGACTTGAAGTTATAGAAACTTTTATTTTGGAAGTGGGTGTAAGTTCACGTCATTTTTGGCGAAGGCAAACGTATTGAAATTTCTATTGCATTCGCACCGTAATCAAATTTTTAAATTGTTGTATTCTCTAACAAATTTTGCTAATGATCAAAACACTCAATAGGTTAAAAACACATAATAAAGTAGAGTACATGAAGCTATTAAATCAGTATTTCTGTTTTTGTAAAGCATATTGCACCAGAATGAGTTGCAGAAAAGAAATAAAATACGTTTTTAAGTTTGTGTAAATGGAAACCGCGTTTTCAGCGTTTTGTATAGTAAGCACTCATGAAATTTCTCGTTTAAAGAATATTGCATCAACGTAGTATTAATCTTTTGAAATTGCTTGTTTCTTAGGACGTGATATGTGATAATTTTAAAATTGACAAATAAATGCAATCGTTTTGGGATTTTGGTGAAAAACCGCTGTAAAAACTTCTTCGTTTTCTGTGTCAACTAAATGAATATATATATATATATATATATCACCATTTATGAAAGTAATTAAAATAGATATAACCTTATAACAATATTGGATGACGTGGAGTTAAAAATATGTGCTCTGTAAATGTAAAACACTTTCCAAATTCTGAAAGCTGTAAAATATAATTTGTTAGAAGATTTCAGTTTTGTGTAGCAGCTCTGCTGAACTAGCTTGCGGCTAGCAGTCAAGCGAGAACAGAGCGTCATAGGGAAAGTTTTGCCAAGGGGACATGCCAATTGACACGCTATTTTTTCATGGATAATATTTCTGAAGCTGCTGTGCACTGCAAATGCACTGTATTGTAGGCGTAAAATGAAGCAAGACTTCATGTAGAGTTGCATTCTGCCTTGCACACTCACACTCCACCATTACAATTTGATATCAAACCGACCAAACCATGAAATCCTTGGACCTTTATCCTTGTGGTACTTTGTTCTTAACAATATTTTTTTATTCGGAAAGCAGTGCTTTTACTGTTTTGCAGTTGTTATATGTCTTATTTGGTAACTATATCCTGAAACTATTTAAGTTTTAGCATGCCCACCATACAGCGTTGTAGATGCTAGTTTTTTTTGGAGCGAAACTTTTCTAAGCATCGTTAGAATACGTAAATTGATGACAATCCTACTTTGACTTCTATGCATAAATTTAATGTGCCCAAGCGACAATAACATTTCAATGATTTTACAATAAAATTTATCTTTCATAAGACGAAACTGGCATTGTAGCAATCTAGGAATAATAATAGCTTTTGTAATACAAACTGCTCATGGAATTAAACTGCCGCACTGGCATACTGTAGTATTTAAATTTTAAATTTGCCAGCTGCAACAAGCAAGTTTGCTTGTATGGCCTTTTCTCTTGATTTCTCCTCAAACCCCGAATTTCCAGATTGTACCATTTCCGGCTTGCATTCCCTATCACTGTTTTTGTCAGGATCGTTTGCTCCCTTAACCAATTCTACAAGTTTCCAACGTGTTGCTTTATCATTACTCGTACCATCGGATGTCAATTCAACATTTATTCCGTCTTCATCTGATTTCATATACCATCCAAACCCCACCTCCAAAACAAATACTTCTCCACTCCCATCACTCACTCTATGAATTTGCACAGCAGTTTCCTTACATGCTTTTGACTCCTCTCTGGAACAAAATATTATTTTCTTATCCAAATTTATGGAAAGTCTCCTAACAGTTCCATGGCTTACCGCTAACGGAATCGATAACACAAGTTCTTCATGATTACAACATTGCACAATACCAGGGCCAGTATACATTTGTGAAACTTTATTGGAACAGTCCTTCAGAACCGCAGCATCATTGGTACCAGAGATACCCTTTTGGGACACAAGGCACTTACCTGTGCCAACGTTGACCACCTGAAAAATATTATGGATGCCATGCCCGCCATTGTATTTAATGGCCAGTTCAATTACACGATAATGTGTTTCCTTAAGAAGAAAAGCCGTTCCTGGATTCTTTTTATTTTGAGTGGTTGCTGCTTCCGTTGCCAGAGCCATAACTAACAGAACAACTGCTGTAAAACAGAAGCATATTAAGTTTTGAACACGAGCAATAAATATTTTGCAACAGTAGACTTCCTTCATACTGCTTTTAAACTTAAAACCTTTGCAAGAAATTTGTCAAATATCAAATTGTAAAAACATTTTTTTCTTTACAAATAAAAAAATAAAGAACGAAAGACTGATTCCTGTAACTTATTATAAGTAGCTTTTAGTTACTCATATTTCTTGAGTTGTTTCCATACGCCGAATGTACAATTCTTTTTAAACAAGTGCAATGAAAACTATTCTGACTGGTACAAATCACCACTAAAATGCAATACTTGGTGTGCTTTTTAGTGGTGATTTCCGAAACACATTAAAAATAAATGTTTTTGGCATTTTCTTCTGACGTTTAGACTCTACACTAAAACTATCGACGTACCTATTAACTTGCCAAACATTTTGATTGTTGAATACAACCCTGCTTAGAACTGCAATTTATGTCACCAGTGTCCTAGAAACACTGAGAAGAAATTACACACCAATACACGTCACGTCACAGAAAATCACAGATATTTCTTTCTCCTTGTTTGCTTGTTTGTGCTGAGTTGCGCTTGGGAAAAGTGCAGTTTCTTCACAGGAGTGAGATAGCCGGAAGGTAATATAATAAAACCAAAACACTAAATTTATCAATATGAAGCGAAATGGGGCAAGATGAAAATTTGCAACTTGGTAACCAGGTAAATTATTCTGGTGTGTATCACCTTCAATCCTAACGGTCCTCTCTTTAGGAAAGCTGGAGGTTGACTGATGATCAACCTGACTCTCCCTACGCAAAAAACACTCTCTATATAAATTTTTATGGGAACGCAAAAGAGCAGCAATGAAACGTTCTGCTGTAGCATGTAGCTGTGTACCATCGCGCATCGAGAAATAGCATTTTTTATGCCTGGTAACTTCTCCTTTAATTCAAATACAAGTGTTTTCACCCTACATCAGATCAGATCAGACCAGATCTTCCTTCACCAGAAGTGAAGGAAGCCGCCTGGCAACCACTCAATCTTTCGTCAAATTATAATATGAATTTTTAATGTCTCCATAAGGAGTAAAATTGACTTAGAATGGCTAATAGTTTGGGCAGTATATGACAAAATCGCATAAAAGTTTACACATACCCACGTCAAGGTACAAATGTCTTTTTGGACACTAGAAGGAATAGAGTAAAACTTCGCATTAAGATTTCCTATCTTTCCTTTGTTTCATAATACCGAACCTTTCCCATTTGCACCTGCTGCTGTCAACCTATCTACTATAAGCTTGTAATCACCTTTCACTTTTAGTGGAATAGTATACAAACTGACTTTTATGATTCTGATTATTTAAACAAAACATGATAAACAAATTTTACGAATTATGAAATGAATATGTAAAAGCCTTTTAACGTATTCATGCTGTCTGAATTTTAAGTACGTTTGTTTATTCCGAAAAATATACAATCCAAATTTCATTGCAGGTGTACGAAATACTCAACTCCCAAGCACCAGTCACTCAAGCAAACATGCTTAGTTCCCCTATTCTTGGGATCAATCAAAGTTATGCAGTTTATAACGAATTTTTGCCTCGTTTATATCAACACGTTCTGATGATTCAAACTTTGATTGCTGGAAATCTAGATAAGCAAACTTCTACATGCAAATTTAAAAGCATTTGCTACTATATGTATGAATATAAATCAAACAAAATGTCAAGTAAGCTGCTGCAGAATTGGGCGTTTGTCGATCAAAATTTGGGTTGGATTTGTGCAAATGCTTGACTTGTAAATACAATAAAAGGATTATAGTGTCATGTCAATAATAATATGCTAAATGCTTTTAAGTGTAAAACGAATCTATTCTTCACGCATAACTTCGACATATATTGTGAAACTTTCACAGTGAAAGTAAAACCACAAAATTCGTTTACTTGCGTTTTAAGGCAATATGGAAGATAACACAGTGGAATCTCACAGAGTTTTAGCTGACGTTGAACTGAGTGCACGTATAATCTTTGCCACTTGGAAATATTTTCAAATAAAAAAATCCAAATTTCAAAAAAGTATATACAATAGATTGAGGTGTTTGTAAAATATACGTAAGAAATACCAAGTTATCAATTTGTTGTGAATTTAATTTAAATTCGAATCTTAATCGCGAAAATTATGGAGGTCATAAGACATGAACACCGTTTTGTAATGTTTGCGGTACTATTAATTGTTACCGTCACAGTACTCAACCTTGGACTTGCCACTTGGATTTACAACAACATGAACATTGTAAGTTTCTTTCCAGAAATAATCGTAGTTTTCCCAAGTTGCAGAATATTAAAAACATAAATTTGTCTTTATATTATTTTAATAAAGGTTCAATCTGACAAGGTTAAGCCGCCTGGCAACGGTTGCATGTGTGGAGACCAGGCTGTTGCCGAACTAATCCGAATTTTTCGGGACAAGTGTGGAATTGAGGTCATAACTGGATTGACAAAGACATTTGTTAATACAACGCATTCAACCATACTGGAATAGAAGGAGGTACCGCATTTCCGAGTTTCTGTAGTCCAGATAGACGCAACATTAACATAATATTCAAAATGCTTTCACTTGTAGGAAAAACGGCATGGTTTTTAAAGTATTGTGTTTTTTAACTGGGTTGACGATGGCAATCCTGACTACTTTTGATTTCAAATTTGGGGTTACCATGATATCTGGTTACGAGTTCTGTTTGAAGGTTCACCCGATGAAGATAAGCAAAATTTGATTTGAGGTTAAAGAGTGTTTAATGTGGCAAAATATATTATTTCCTTTTTTATTATTATTGTTTTCTTAATTGACCATTCACGTGTCCCTACTTTCTCACATTTTGCTCAGAAATAAACACATTAAAGCACAAGCTTTACGCTCACGTTATAAAAAGTCGCTTTTCGTTATAAATTAGAACAAGTAAAAATCAGCACGATAAAACGCATTATAATTATGTGTGGTTATTAAAATTGAACATTAAGTAACTTTTATTTTTAAAGCTCGCGACATTGAGAGTATGAATATTGTTTCACTATTTTACAAAAACTTGTCCTTTCTTACATAAATATTTATTGAACAGAAAAAGTGGTTTTCATTGACTTGTTGTAACCAAATGGAGAACCGGTCACAACAGTTGCTGTAATTATCAACACGTTTATAAATACATTTGGGTTCCTTGTGCTGCTCTAAACCTTTTGAAAATACTGTATTAATATTTATGTAAAAAGCAATTGCTTCACGTAGAAATGGTAACGAATAAACTGAGAAAAATATACAAAAGCTATTGTCGAAGTATGCAACAAAACCGTAATTTTATTTTCATTGTGCTTGCCTTATGATTTTGCTCTCGATACAAAATTTTCCTTTGAATATCATCATGAATAACTTTGTCTAGAAAACCTTTTTATGACAGTTCTTAGATGTGTTTCAAGCAAGTGGGGCATTTTCCTGCTTTTTGGTGCTTCTGATGTGTGATGTTGGCTTTGATAGGGTGACAGCAAAATCCCAGCCTTGGAACAATACATCAATCAAAAGAATTTATTTGACATAAGTGGATTTATCCGATTTCCAAAACATATATATTTGCACACAGTTCATGAAAAGTTTACTGTTTCAATATATTATAAATTTACTCCATATTTCTTCTTACTTCTAGCACAAATATTTTGTGTTCAATTAGTCAGTTCGTGCACAACCTAACCCTCCAAATGTCAAGCAAAACGGCATGACAATCAGGTTTTCCAGAAGTTGCGTTGTAAGTTTCCACATTTGAAGGACACATTATCTTTAAAATCAATTTATAAAGCTTTTCAAGAATTTTATTTACAAAGCTTTTTTATGTTTCCGAAGACATCAAAGGTAATGGGAAAAGTTAAAATCTCGGCAGTTGTGTGTGACCGTGTAAAAACAATAAAACCTTTCTGATACAAAAAAAATACAAAACAATGCACATCCTATTTTTTAAAGTCAATTTTCGAAGTGTAGTCTTGTTGTTTTGGAAGCGGTTGTGTTTTAAGATTTTTTCGTGTGTTTTATGAACAGCAGTCTCATCTTTAGGTAGTCAAGTGACAGTCAGCCATGGAGATACTTTCAGTTCACACACACATTACCTCAAGCAATTTCACAAAGTTAAGGCTACGCTTATGCAATATTTTTAACATTAATTTATTAAACGATAGACAAGCAACATACACAGTTATACAAGCTTTTTGCATTTACAACGAATAAAGTCAAATGGCAAGTAAAATGCTGGAGTGAAAGTCGTTTGTTGATCAATAATATTGTTGATTTGCAGCAATGTGTACATTCCCTGTTATAAACTGAAATGAGAATGGTGTTCTGTCAGTAATACTTAAAGCAAATATGTGCACTATGAAGCGTAACTTTTTGACACGTAACTCGTCTATATACATGAGAAATATGTTTTTCTGAATTTCGAATAAGTTTGATAGCAGACAGCCACTAAAATATTTCAGGTTAATAGAGACGAAGAACCTAGTGAATGTAGGGGGAACCTACTTTTTATACAACAACATGCAATACATGAATAGTGACGGACGCCAGTTTTGAACATGTAATCAATGTACCTTCCTACGATCTTATGTCAACAACTGTTTGTGCATATCTTTGTAGTATACCGCCGATCCTAAATTGGACGGTGAAAATTGCAAAATGTTCATAAATTAAGGTTCCGTAGATTTCCTTATTACAAGTGAACACACAGTACATCTGTTTGACATTCCACAATTTCCCATGTGTCATCAAAATATTGGTGACATGCAAAGCTAACCTGAGGTTAGAGTATAAATTAGATACATAGGCACGTTAACAGAAAATGTCACTTGGGATAATTTTCGCTCTTGGCATTTGACTGTAAGTTTGAGGATGTTCAAAGACGGAACAAAAACTTTGCCTTAAAGTTAAATAATTAGCCCGTTTCAACGTAAAATGTGCTTCGATTCCAAATTGAGTAATGGCATAGGCTTAAACATTTTCGTTATGAAATCGGAGAAAATTGTAAAACCTTCAAAATAAAAATGATCCTAATATATTTTGTCTCGTTTAAATTCCGCACATTTGGTTAAAAACTATAAAAAACTCGCGTTGAGGTACATTCATAAGAAATTTCTCATGTAATAAATGAACTGTTTTGTTTCAGTTTGTTGTTAGTTGAGCCAGAGTTCTTTAAAAAGTGCTAATTTTTAAGTCTAATGAGTTTTGCACATTATCAGTTAAAATACATTCATTTAGATACAACTTTGTTTACAAACGTGCCTTGAATTAGTAATTTCCCTCTATATTGCAGAAAAATTATCAAGTAGAATAAATAGTAGTTTATGATTTATGTCACATGAATAAATGAATAAATGTAGCTATATTTTACAATGTCATGCAACAAGTGAAACAATTTTAAGTAAACAATTTCTCCCTCGTCTAAAATATAGCTTTTAAAATATGAATTAACAAAATGTTATGCATTAGTTTTAACTTATTCAAAAAAAATCTTATCTGTATTCAAATACAACACAATGAATTCCTAGTGTTTCGCAAAGTGCGTATTTCCCCATTAAGATTCAAAACATAATTGGAAATCTTTATAGAATATTTTTACAATTGTATAGAATTACAATTCCGTTTTTGAATTGAACGGAACCCATTTAAAACCAAATGCCTGTGGCTCCTGTAAAATGTTGTCTTGATCAAATCCCCAATCCAAGCCCGCATAGTCACTGTCGGAGCCCTGTTCAACTTTCACAAATTTCCAGCGCTGTGCCTCATCACTCTCCAAACACTTGCTTCCGTTCTCAATTTCCACATTTTCTCCATCCTCTTTAGCCCTAAGACAGTATTCAAAAGCCTGGTGCTTCAACAGAAATTCCTGATCATCCCCTTTCCCAGCATTATTTAATCTGACAACAATCCAGCGTGCAAAATCTTCTTGATCAAAATTTGAACCTTTACTGGAATAAAACTTTAGATACAAGCCAGCATAAGGCGTGCCATCCTCCATTTCCCTCATTTTCATTCCCAGCCTCAAGCTTTTCCTTTGTTGGCCGTTGCTTCCTGAATGCATCACTCTCAAACTGAAAATCTCGTTTCCGTCCTCAAGCTCCTTGACATCCGTTTCAATAAGCATTTGAGTTACCACTTTGGAACAATCTTGTAAAATTGGCTTGTCATTGGTTTCAAACATGCTCTTTTCAGACACAAGACACTTGCCAGTTTTCACATTGACAAGGTGAACTTTATGCTGCACACATATTCCACGAAAACAACGCTGAAACAAATTTTTTGAAAATTTCGATTAGATTTATGCTTTTTTATGACCGAAATGAAATAAAAGTTTCTAGGCTAGAAATCAACACGTAAACAGGTATTTATTTTTACCCCTTTGTTTTGTTTCCCGCAACGGCTTCCTTCCAACGGCGTAAACGAGAGCAGCTTCCGCTTACTGAATTTACCAATGCAGGTAGCTTTCATGCATTCCGTGGGTGATAACTCAGTAACCTGTAAAACGCAACATTTTAAATAAATTTCAACCAATAATGAACTACAGCTACAACTGATCAATTCGTTTTTACAAATAATTACCACTGGAGTTTTTGTATCATTTAGAAATTGCTGGCACTGCTCAACCATCGTGTAGCTGTGAAGCTTTTCAGGCGTCTTGAAAAGTTTAGCCGAGTCAATAATGGGCTGTTGAGAAAGGCTTCGTCCATCCAAACAAAACTTCTTGTCCCTAACCAGTTGAAATAACTTGACCGTTAGAATTTCGTCAGTGCATTCGGAGAAAAACTTGGGAAAAATAGCTGGATATGGACGATTGCGACCCATAATGCAGCACAACTTGTTTGAGTTCAAATGGGCATCACAAAAGTTCCAATATTCTGGGTTGTCATCGCTGACAGCTCCCATCCTAAAAATAAGCAGTTAAGTCATCTTTCAATTTTGAAAGATTTTTGAAAATGCCAAATCAAGTATCGGGTAGTTCTACCAAACAGCAACTTACATAGTGGCAATATGTTTGGCTAAGATTTCCGCAGGGGATGGAAATGCTTCAAAGGAAATAACGGTACTAGCCCTCCATCTTTCCTCCTCGTCATCTCGTGCTCTGCACATGGAACCCTCCATAGATTCATCTTTTAGATGTTTGACAGCAGAGTGGGATGTTCCTATGGCTAGAATGGCAACATCAAATCTGGGAATCTTGTCAAGTTGTTTGTAAGCCCAAGTCTGAAAATCCTCCTCCAGTTCAGAAACGGCGTCAAGGTCATGCAAATTGTTGCGAAGTCGTTCAAAATAAGACTGTTTTTGTGGCTCCTGAAAACAGCAATAATTTTGGTTTGCAAATATTTTACGAATTTTAAAAACCCCACAATTACAATTTGTCATGCACAAACATTACATTCTATTCATAGCTATTCATATTACCTTGTAGGCGCTCAGTGAAGTAACTCTGAAACTTGTTTGAAAGCTGGGTAGGGTTTGGAATCGAAGATGGAGGTCATAAATTACCACCTCCCAGTATTTCTGGATTTTTTTTGGATCATTGCCAAAACGTGCGGCAAAGTCCGTATCATACAAAATAGCCAGTTCAATTATCGGGTTTTGCAATTGTTTAGGAAGAGAGCTTTCAGATTGGCTTTCTTGATAACCCTCAGCCGCAATTGAGAAGGCCAGAAGGGAAAAGAGCAACACAAATATTTTGACAATGTTACACTCCATAGTATAGTTTTTTTTGCAAATTTCCAGTTTGACAACAAAATTTATATTTGTTACTATTACGCTTACAATTCAAAAATAAATTCACTATTTAACAGTTTTACAACAAAAAGCACATTGAACTTGCTCTTTGTTTTGATTCTGACTGAAGAGGGAACACTCCCATATCACTTTTCTTGCTGCCTTAACCGGTTCAAAGAAGAAATTACACTGAACCCTAGTGCACATAAATGTGCATTTGTTCCATTCCTGGTGAGGAAAAGCAAGCTTTGGGTATATCTGTTTATAGGGAAGAACACGCGTATTTTTTTTGTTGGGGGAGAAGAGCCAATGGAATGCGTACACGGTGCGTGAGCTCGAGCTGGATTTCTTTCTGTAAGATGCATTATGCATTTTTGGATGGCTTTGAAAGTAACGTAGGCTATTTTATGATGTTGTCATGTCTGTCTGTTGCCTGTTGACTTCTTGGTGCACCCAGCACGTACTACTTGGGTACTCTGTCTTATCCAGATTTATCAGCCCTTTCCCAGTTTCTTCGTTACACAAGTACGGTCCAAAGTTCAAGCACACATAAAAGCATAGTGAATGACAAAAGTGTAAAAATGCATGCTTGGGCAGAAATGAATTACACCGGTATCTACCTAAAAACGAAAGGTAGTTTGGGGTAGTCAGTTTTTACATGAAAACTTGTATGTATTAATAGCATGTCTGTTGTCTGTCCTTTCGTTTTCTCGGTAAGCTGCTTTACCTTTGAATTTATACTTTGCACACAGGTAATTCTTAGGATCTTTTATTATGTTGAGAAATTGGGTTCCTAAACTTTTAAGGAGCAAAGTTACAAGGGTAAAACTGGTATTGTCAGTTCACTTTGCGTGTACGAACGGCAGGCTGTAAAATTATAAAAATACCCATGCAGTGGTGAATATTAATTCATGATGCTTTTAGATGTTTTGCCGATACGGATATTAGCTTAATTCCTTAAGATTTTATACCAAAGCTCTTGGCAAAGAAATATTCAATCTTAGCTACTTTTATAATCCGCTTGCATTGGATTATTTTGATTATTTTGTTTCTTTGCCAAGTACACGTCAGCTTTAAGCTGCGTGGTCTACCGCTTTGCTTACCCCATGATCAACTTCTGTACGACAGGAAATATCCAAAAAAATGTTCGTTTTGCTTTTGAATTATTTATACGTACCTGAATTCAGATACATTTGTACTCTTCTAAACGGTTTTCTATACAAACGGGCATTCTGCTTTTTGTTTGAATAGTTTAAAAATAACAGATTATTGTAGTTGATCCGTTAAACTATAATAATCATTAACAAATTGTTCTTTGTAAAATGTGTAAAATTGAAAGTTTTTATCAATTATTGGGATTTGGTAGTGGTCATACATGTTATTCAGAAACAAAAAGAATGATAAAATTAGAATCAAAGGAAAAGTAAAAAAGGATGATGGTCGAATTTTATTCCGTTTATGTTGGTTGAGAATTAGAGCTAAAAAGTTTTCTCATCGCTTGTTTCAGCAATAAAGAATTCTACAGTCAACTGTAAAGATACGTCTTTTCAGAATAAAATTCAAGTCAATTGGTTTGTTTTTTCGGGCTAAATGTGAGTGCATGACCGACTTAGCATAATATTGTAAATACATAGTCAGAACAATTTTCATTCTCGGCACTGCAAACAGTGTTGAGCAAGTCACTTCACTCAACCGAACCGAACCTATATAGTCCGTACCGTATAGCCACAAGTCTGGTGACAGACTTAAGCCGACTTGCTCATACACTTATGCTTTTATGCAATCCAGTGGAGTTGGAAACTGAGTCGTAAACTGAGTTGAAAAAGGACATTTGGTAATGGGTTGAATCTCAGCAGCAAGAAGAAAATATATAAGCTTTCATGACCGAGTTTCATGTTTATTGTTCTGGTTGTTGGTGCGAACCTGAGTGAAAATCTTTAGCGGCTAGAAAGGGGAGCATACTATGTAACTTGTTAAGTTGTAAGTATAAAGGGTAAAACATGCTATGTCTGCCTGGCTTGCTTGACAGAAAAACCACTTTACACGGCGTGGCCAACGTGAGTTGAAACAAAAAAACGTTGTACCTATACCAACATGAACGCAGCAAGCTTATGCTGTGTACTAACTATACTAATTTTTTTTCGTGATATACCATTGTGTCAATTCAGAGAAATTCTTTCAATCATTTTATGAAACTTAGTAAAATTTAATTAAAATAATTAGTTTTATTTGAAATTGCAAACCAAAAAAAAATCCTGAGACAAGAAATCAGGAATAAAGTAAAAGGATTTAAGGTTTTTGCAGTTACGTTTTGCATTGCTCCTATTTCGTTTCTTCAAGTGTTCTCCATATTCTAAGGTCCTGTAAATAGCCTACTGCTGCTGCAGGCTCTTGAAATTTACTACTGAACTGCGTCTCATTTTTTGATTTTTACTAGTATAGTCTATCATCAAATTAAATCGACAATTTTGTAAAAAAAAATCAGAAATTCCATAAGGTTACTTATTATTGTATAGTAATAACTGCATAGCCAATATCAATTTCATTTGTTAAACCTGTTGGCTGTGTGGTGTATTTTTGGTATTGCATAATAGACAGAGCAGTTGCCATGCTTCATGAATGACAAAAGCCTTCCACACCATTTCAAAACACAACAGCTCGTTTTATATGTAAATTCTCAATAACTCGTAATAAGATGGTAGTTATCGTATACCATTTATCTTTGCTATCATTGACCACCACTATACATGCCAAAATATTTTTTTCTTTGCTTGTGTCTGATACATCAAAATGAAAGTCTTTAGTTTTCTACAAACGATTTTCATGGCCTCATTCTTAACAAAATTGTATCGATTTTGCTATTTTTGTTATTTTCAACCTGATGCAATTTCTCAGCAAAGGGCCATATTCAAGTTCTCACTGCACTGGGCCCCTGCCTTAACTTTTTAACTACATCCAGAATGGTTACAATTTATAGCTCATTCGAAAGAGCAACTCAAGTACTAATATGTCATAGTTTAGTTTTGTCCCGATTCACTTGCGCATGGTCCGATTTTTGCAAACATATTTTGCAAAAATCCACTTCAACAGACATTACCATGTTATATAAAATCCTAGTATCTTCGTAACAAGTAGAATGGTTACAAATAATAGCTCATTCAAAAGAACAACTCAAGCACTATTAGACCACTCATCAGGTTTGTCCCGATTTGCTTGCGCATGGCCCGATTTTTGCAAAACTATGAAGTTTCCATATAGCATAGTAATGTCTGATGAAGTGGATTTTTGCAAAATATTTTTGCAAAAATCGGACCATGCGCAAGCAAAGCGGGACATAACTAAACTGTTGCCTAATAGTGCTGGAGTTGTACTTTTGAAGGAGCTATTATTTATAACCATTCTACTTGTTACGAAGTTACTAGGATTTAATATAGCATGGTAATGTCTGTTGAAATGGATTTTTGCAAAATATTTTTGCAAAAATCGGACCATGCCCAAGTGAATCGGATCAAAACTGAACCATGGCATATTAGTACTTGAGTTGCTCTTTCGAATGAGCTATAAATTGTAACCATTCTGCTTGTAGTTGAAAAGTTAAGGCAGGGGCCCAGTGCAGTGAGAACTTGAATAAGGTCCTTTGTTATCTTGTTACAATGAAATTCAATTAGTAAATGTTTGACTGCTTTATTAAAGTTGTTTAAACTGTTTTTACGTATCATTTCAACATTTCATTTTACATGCTCATTGTCTCAGTAGATCCTTTGTGCAGCAAAAAAAATTATTGTTGGTTTTGCGCATGCATTTCTGTCATGCAAAAGTCATGAAGATATCTTTTTAACAAAAACATTACTGGAAAGCAAGTTCCTATTGGAAAAAACATTGGGATTATTTAAAACTCGTTGAAACAAAAAACTGTTGATTATTCAGTTGGTCCCTATTCAGTTACTTAAGAAAAATTACAAACGTTGAAAATATGATTAGCATTTAAAAGGTTTCAAAAGGTGTTTAGCAATTGTGTAGCATTGGTGTCTTTATATCATATAGAAAATATCAACCCTCTTACAAAATAGGTTTATGTGTGAATTCTAATATTTTAAATGATACATGCTACAAAATGGATTTTGAACAACATATATAATATGTTGAAATGTTGAATTCCTGTAAATTTATATTCATAAATTTTTCACTGTCGGGTTACTATTGAATGTGAAATATGGGCGTTTTAACAAACGAACACAATTTTCCGATGCAACACAAAACAAGCGCAAAGGCTAGTACAGTTTGAAAAATGCACGAAATATTTCCCGTAAGAAAAACTGGCATGTATGATTTTTATATTCTGTAAGTGAAAGTACGGATATTCTGAAAAATTGGGAGCTATGGTTATACTGTTGCAGAGGACATAAAAAATACAAAATACAAGGCAATATGCTATGTAAATCAAAAAATTGCCTGGCATCCAAATTTATATGTTATGTATTTATTTAAACAGATTTTTAAGGGCTATAGCTAATTAAAATTGTTACAATATAAGTAGAAATAAGTTTTAGTAAAATTATATGCGGCTGCTCAAAAACGCATGTAATGATGAGCCAAACTGAAGTAACTACAATGTTTGCAATTCTACAGATATTATTTTAAGCACTAATATTCTTTTAAGGAAAACTTAGAATCTAAATATACAATAATGATAACACATACACTACGCACATTTAATTATAGTGGTGTGATGGGAACACCAACACAAAAACAACCTTAAAAATACACATCACGCAATAAATCGATATTATAATACAAACATGCTATTACAGCCATTATAATGAATACGTTTATTATTATTACTATATTTTTGAGATGTTCATGTTTCTTTAAAGTGAAGCTTTAGTGAAAATACCAATTAGAAAGAAGCCCTACACAACTATTCATAGCACGTAATGCTAAAACATGTGTTGTTTTCACTACCTTTCTGATTAAAATTTGCATTTGTTTACTATCTAAAATATTGGAAACGGAAAAGACCCTTATGTTTGGAAATTTTGAAAGCTCGTACATTAAAACCGTATTATACTACTAAAACATCCATACAAAACCTATAATAACAAGGATTAAATTTACGTCATTCCTTACTACTTGGCATAATCAGACGACTTACAGTAGCTTTGTAACAAACAAAATAGTAAAAAGAAATTCTCTACTTTTTCTTCACTTTGCGACATTTTTGTTTCTTGCCTACAAAAATCCATCGATAAACATATTGCGGTCTTTCCTTAATGTATTTCCATGACCTACGATGGGACTTCTCATGATATAACCAAATCAGAAAGTATATTGTAAGAAATACAAAGAAAATGCAAACCATAATTATTTCAAACCAGCCAGCATTTAATATGCGCTGAAAATACCCCCACTTAAAACCCTTGTATAAAATATGGTAACATCCTAATTCTGTACCATTATCCACCTTTATAAATGTCCAAACTGTTGCAGCGTCTTTATCGGTACAGTTTGACGTAATTTCTATGTTTGCACCATTTCTCCCTGCCGTGATGCATGATCCTAAAGCCCTGTTTTGCAAAAGAAACTGATGACGGTTTTTTCCTTGAAGTCGGCGTAAAATCCAATGTGATCCTAGCATTGCCCTTCTTGAGTCAAATATTAACTCTGAGCCACCACTCAATCTTAAATCTTTGTAGTTTGGACCGTCGCTTGTTGAATACATAAACGTCGCTTTGTATATTTCTTCATTGCCCCATCGCTCAATTTCCGTCCCCGGGAGTAACTGTGTGGAGACTTCGCTGCAGTTCAGCAAAACCGGTTTATCACCGGACGCAAATTGGCCTTTTTCGGGTACAAGACATTTTCCAGTGCCAACGTTGACCAGGTGAGCTCTGTGCTGAATACAGGTTCCTCGTAAACATTGCTGAAATAAAATGAATAAACTATCAATATTACAACAGTGCAGAATATCCACATACAAGTTGCTATGAAAAATGTACAAACAAAAAAATTTTCTTTAATTGTAAATTGTAAACTTAAACTTACCCCATTGTTTTCGCTTCCACATAGTGACGCTTCTAGTGGACGAAATAAAAAGTTGTAACTGTCTGCTACACAAATCGATCCAAGGCAGGGGTCTCCATCGGGATCAAATACATGTATGTGTGCTGGGGTGTTTGACAAAATTTGACACTGTTCCTCTAACGTGTAGGCGTGAACCTTATTAGGATGCTGGAACAACTCTCCAGAGTCGATAATTGTCTTCACTTTTGTATCCTTCATTTTTTCCAGACACATTTTGTTGTTAAGTGCTAGCTGGGAAAATGCTTGTGCCAGGAATTTATCAGTGCAATGAGAGAAAAAACGGGCTTCGACATGCTCATTTGCGTTTTCTCCGAGAATACAACAATGAGAAGGTTTATTTCTAGTTGCGTCACAAAATCTCCAAAGTGAAGGGTCGTCGTCACTAGGAGCTCCAAGGCTAAAAAATAAAAATAATAAATGAACTTAATTAATTAATTTGACAAAAAGATTTAGTCATGAGTATACTTACATAATTGCAATATGTTTTGTCAATATTTCCGCCGGATTGCCTAGTAGACTAATGACCGTACTGGCATGCCACTTTTTGTCCATATCATCTTTAGCCCTGCAAATTGACCCTTGCATTGCGAAACCTAAGCGCATGTTCACATTTATTTGACCAGTTCCCAAAAACAAAATTGCAACATCAAAACTTGGAATCGTGTGAACATGGTTGTAAACCCATGCTCCAAATTTTCCTCGGAGCTCATCTACAGTTTTGAAATTGTTCTCTTTTTCAATTTTTTGATACACTGATGGTTCTTCTTGTATCGGATAAGAGCTTATTGAGGTGACGCGTAATGTTATATTAAAACTGGGCAAGGTTTTGAATCGAAGATATACGTCATAAGTGACCACCTCCAAAAACCGTTGCAACTTGTTCTTGTCATTTTGAAACCGTTTTTCAAATTCAGAATCTCCGAACAGCGCTAGCTTGATAACTAGATTTCTAACGTCTTTAATACCACCAGAAGCAATGTCACTTGGTTTGGAATAAGTTTTGTCCAAGCCAAGACATGTCGAAGCAAGAAAAAACAGTCTAAATAATACTGCTAAATCCATGGTTAGTAGGACTTGAAATTCCAAAAAAACACAAAAATATCAAATTGTCTCAATTGTTGCCTACCTCCCTGCTTGCCATTTGAACAAGAACTGTCGGAAAAATAGTATTTCTTGTTCTTTCTGAAAGTATGCAATGCAGTAAGTTTTAGGGGGAGAACTTTAGGTACCCAAACAATGAGTGAAATAATCTGGTTGAGTATGAGAGAAGAAAAGGTATGTTCTAGCTATTCACTCCATGCATTTTTGTTTTCTATGAAAAGGGACAGACTGAAGATTTTCAACAAAAATATTTTCAACCCTTATGGTTTTATGATATTTTCGGCAGCTGAAGAAGACCCTTTGTGTGCTCTCGTCTCAACACAAACAAAAAGGTTTTGCAATCTCAAACATTTTGATTTGCGGTACATTGGTACATAGCCTAAGGGATTATGCACTCACGAGAGTAGCAGGCATACTTTTCTGCAGTTTTAAAACTTCGGCCAGAATGTACAACATAAAACGAAGTTTTGTGGGCATTGACAAAATTCCTGGAATTCATGCAACCTTTTTTGGAGGAAAAGGTAGAAAAGGTGTTTTGAGGAAATAAGTGATTTTTGAGGTTACTTGCCATTGAAGCAACAAACTATACAATCATTAAACAAAAACGTAATATTACACTGAATATTTGGTAGAACAAGAAAACGGTTTTATTGATGATGGAAAATCAAGCTTGACTTTAATTTGGAATATGACTGCTCTTAGTATAATGCACAAGCAATAGTGCGGCTTATATCACAAGATTGCTAAAATAAAAACATTTTTGCATAAAAACGTAACTATTGAGAATTTTATAAAAATTAAATTTAAAAAACTGAATGGGTTGAGATTGTAGCGAAGTAGTGGATTTTAAATAAGCAAAATTTTAACATAAACGTAGACTGGTCGATTTGAATTAGCCAAACAAAGTGTGCCTTAATGAATGGAAAAATAAATAGAGTATCGTAGGCGTGACACAGGCAAATAATGTAACCAGATTTCTACATTTGCACGTTTCTTCGATGTTTTTGCGCGTTCTTTGATTTTTGTAATCTATGGCTTTTTTCAATTTCCTCAACTTATGATCATCAAGTCATGACCATACAATAGACTGCAACCAAAATCTGACTTGTGAACCATTACAATCGAGCAGCTACGGAGTTTTATAGCTGGTCTGAAGTAATTTATTTCCCCTATTCTCACTTGCAAAAGCCGAGACCTTTGAAATTTACTACTAAGGATAAGAAATAAAGACACATGAAATGAAATATAGAGTTTCGCGTTATCAGCATTACAAATATCAAGGTCAAATTTATTCTTAACAGCTCACACCAGCTATACATTGCCCCCAAACAAAAATTATTTGAAGTTTGGCAAATTTTAGCACGCTTTTTACACATTGTATTGGACACATTTTTTACATTTTAAGAGTTTTAGATTTTTTAAAAATCAGACTGGCCACTTTTGATCATTTTTATTTTTGCGTGCTGTTGCAGTATTGAAAGTATTATGAAAGTAATGTGTATTCATGATTTATTGGTTAGTTTTTGCAGGATGTATGAAACTCGATGAAGTAGTAGTAAAAATCCCCACAAATATATTATGCCAGCAAACATTCTAAACCACCATTGCAGGTTTTATTACCAGAAACGCAGTAAAACGTCACATTTTGATACTTCTCAACATATTATAAGTACGTCGTAGCAAATACTCTGTGGTTTCCGTAGAAGTTTTTAAATTACAACTTGAATTACTAGATAAAGAATAATTTATTTATTTACTAGTTTCACTTTCACTTTCCAAAACGAGCATGTTGCGTAATGATTCTTTTAAATGTATGAGTTGCAACGTTTTTAAATAGTCCACAAATAACACAATATCATGAAAACTGAACAGCTTTAGGAAACAATAACATTTAAAACAAAAAGAATTTTTTTAAAATTAATCAGAATAAAAACAATATTATAGTAAATAGAAGTTGCTAGGAATATCAGGAAATGTTTGAAATTGAAGGTTATAAATTTTGGCCAACATCGCTGATGTTTTTAAAATGTCAAGTTTGAAATATTGGGGACAATTTTCAAAGCAGCTTGCTTTGAATCATTTAGTCATCTCTTTCTGTTTCACCGTACGACCATTTGCGGTGTTTCAGGATCTTTTTACTTGTGTTTTTACAAACATCGCAACATAGTTTTTAATTTTCTAATTTCCAAACTCAGCTCACAGAGCTGCATCTCCTCTCATAATAGAGCTCTATTGCATACACAACATATTACAATTGCATCAACATAATTTAAATGAAAAATTCAACAATGTTAAGTTTTGACATTATTGCTTTAAGCAATTCTAAAACGTTTATAATTGTTGTCCTGAACAAATATGTTAAGGTGATAACATAAAAGTCCAACTCCATTCTATTTTGTCCGTTGCAATTTTGTATCTGTAGTAGCAAAGAAAAACGTATATCACAGCCCAAAAAAGTTTTTGTAGAAACTGACAATTGGGAATCTATTTCCTTGTTTTTCACTGCATAGGGGTAGAACGAACCTATACCTATATCAGAAAAAACACTTATAAAAACCCTAATTCGTGCTTTCAGTTTTCTGCTGAAGCTTTTGTTCAAAGCCAGAGCAATCCCAGAAAAACAATTTGTTGTGAAAAGGAAAAAGGTCAGTCGAACCAACTGGCAAGCTGAAAGCATTGTACAACAGCATGACGCGGAAAGGTACATAACAACGTGAAGGTACGTTGTTTATGTATCTTACCCATAAAAAGAATACTTTATGGTACGGAAACCCTGACCATCACAATCTTATTTTCGTTACGCTCAGAGGGTACATTGTGAGTGTTCTTGCATGGGTTTTGAGGTTCATTCAGGCTAGTGTGTCTTTCATTTGTGAAGAGAGAACTTGTGCATTTACCCGAAAGACTTTTGTTAGATATACACTCACAAATACAAATACACAACGGACAAAAATGTACACAACATCACACGCAGAATAATTGCATGCTCTAAAAAAAATTCACTTTCGGATTATCTAGATAGTACAAATGAATTTTTAACGGAAAACCAATCACAAAAAATTGCTTTTAGTGAACAAGTTTTGTAAACTTTATTTGACCAACTACTACGTGGCATCATGAAACTCAGTTTGAAAGTGGCTTTGCTACTCCTTCAACTTTTAGCCATTGGCAAATCCCAAATTTCGGAAAATGTTTCCCAAACTGAGCAAGATGAGAAGACGGACAGGTCAAGTGGTTCTAAAACTGAACAATTGGAAATTCCAGTGATTAAACTTGCAATCTTTTATGACGAAGGATTCAAGATGCAGTTTGATAATAGTCCCACAAAAATTCAAGAATATTTTGAGGTTACACTTTTTGATGCCCACTCTGAGTTTCCAAATTTTCCCGGTTTTCGTTTAGGCCTTCAAGCCACTTCACTGAGTTTTTGCAAGGTAATCGTTTACTAATGAACAAGATTGTGAATGGTAAATGCGGAACACATTTATTAAAAAGTTTTAAATCATTGTTTTCAGGAACCAGAGAACCAGTCGTTCCTTGAGAGGGTTCGAACAAACGTGGATGACCAGGACGCCGTGGACGAACTGATTGATAATTTTCAAAGCTGGGCTTACAACCAATTCGCAGTCATACCAGCATTTGATGTCGCTCTGTTGGCAGTGGGACCTACCAACACAGATATTACTGTTATGCAGTATGACAAGTTGATAAAAGGCAGCGTTTGCAATCCTAAAAACGATATTGAGAAAAAATGGATAGCTTCTCTGGTTGTTTCTTTGCAACGAGAGTCTCTGGCATATTTTCTGCGTTTGTATATTTCAAGAATGTAGGTTTCTAGAAAAAAATTATTGCGTGT
The DNA here is from genome assembly GCA_029691765.1 of Entomobrya proxima. Taxonomy (NCBI): domain Eukaryota; kingdom Metazoa; phylum Arthropoda; class Collembola; order Entomobryomorpha; family Entomobryidae; genus Entomobrya; species Entomobrya proxima. Next base: position 46,356,463 of record CM056173.1, on the reverse strand, counting down.
GGAAAACAAACCTAAATATGTTTGCCATTGAGCTCACCCATTTTCATATGAATTTCAGGTTGGGTGAGGACAGAGCCGCCTGTGCGGAGGGTAAGACCGCGTACAAGAAACCTGTAATTGACTCAGCCAAGCTGTTTGAAAATCCCAGTGCGCTCCGTAGTTATACGCTTGTAGAGCAATGTCAGATGTTGCTGAATGATAGAGAAACGCCTATGGTAAGCGTCATTTACTGCGTAATTTATTAATACATTTTCGAATTCAAGCAATTAGAAGATGTTAAATGCCTTTATTTTTTAATTTATTAGCTAGCAGAATACGAATCATCAGATTGCAAAGAAGTAACTTGCATCAACCAACTAAATAATAATAAACTGTTGACTTTTCAAGCTCTTGAAGGTTCTATCTGCAGTGAAGATGGCAAAGGGGTAAAATACAACACACAATTAAAATGAAATAGACAATCACTTTGTTAATTAAATTGTAAATTTTGTTGTAAATTTTCAGAGGTGCTTCCAAACATTATGTGTTCGGCACAAAATGCATCTTGTCAACGTTGGAACCGGAAAATGCCTGGTACCGGAGGAAAGTCAATATGGAACGGATGACAAACCGATTCTGCAAGACTGCTCAAAGGTTGTCACACAAATATTGGTTGGTCCCGGCATCCGAAGCTGCAACAATCGCGAGGAACTTGTGCTTGCTTTTCCGTATTTGAGAAACTCTGAGCGCTTGATTAAAGTTTTAACTTTAGGAATGGATGGAACCACAAAAATGACATTTTGTTCTTATCCGGAAGAGTGTAAAGATACACTAGTAGAAATTCACAGACTGAGAAGGAATGATAAACAGGAATTCCTTTTGGAACCTGATCAATTACGACTCTATCTAAAGGCTTCAAATGACGGAACAAATGTCGAGTTAACAACTGATGGTTCCGGACATGACGATTCAACCCGCTGGAAAATTGTAGAGTTGGATAAAACGTTAAGCACGAAACAAAACTGTCAGAAATCAAAAACGGAACAGTTGTCTCAATCGCTACCAACATTTGAAGTGAAGCAGAGAATTGAATTATAAAAATAAGAAATAACAATGTGAGAATTCTTTATTTAGCATTATTTCTAAACTTGATTTTAGGGATCTATGCCAGTTTACTTATCTTTGTGGTAATTAAATATTTAGTTTGTTTTGAAATATTTTCATTAGTTAGTTGATTAAATCCAATAATTGGTTGAATTCATTATAATTTATTTCATAAATGTTTATAATAAAAAAGACTATGCCTTAAAAGTTCCTGTAATTTCTGAAAACTAACTTTGTTATCACAATGGACTAACTTAATTATATATTTACCTGGTTTTCCAGTTTGTTTTAAAATATGTCTATAAGTACAAATTAAACCTTTAACAATCAGAAAGTATTAGGATATATTCATAGCCGCATTTTAATCCGTAATTTTGCACGTTGGTCCTGACTGCGTCATGTGTGTGTTTTGTGTCATTCACGTCATATTTAGTTTCATTCCGTTATCATTTATATTATTTACATATTCTCTGGAACATTTTTTCTTCGACTTGTTTTGGCAATTCATTATAGTTTTTTCTTAGCAATTTAGCGAACTGTTGGAAGTCAGCTAAAATGCCAAAGATTTTGTTGCAAGAAAACTATTAACAGTTCTTCCAATTTTCATATTTAACTGCTCTGTGATTTTTCTGCTGCTTCAAAAGTGCACACACGAATAACCTCTATTAGTTTAAGAAGTGCCCATTACGTACGTTGCTTTGATATGTAAGCTGTGTTTATATTCAAACACATGAGCCGTTTTCCTATTGCCGTCTAGTTGACCTTGAGTGCTTTTGCTAACAGCTGTGTACGTATCTCATGTTCCTAAAGCAGAGGCTAAGCGCCGAGGGTGGCAGAGTTCGAAGTCGACCCGGGCCCCGCGCTTAGAGGGCCCCCAACGAAGCAAAAATAGGCAAAATTAAGCCAAATGTTTTGAAAATTTGCTTATAATTTCAAAAATTTTGGGCTCGCTACACTCGCCATCCAATATTTGTGTACAAATTCGGCATATTTTACGCAGAAATTTGTTAAATTTTCGCACTATTTCTTTAAAACACGGATTTTAACCGTAATTCACTAACTCAGCATAAGAAAAGTAAAGTATCAGACATTAAAGGGGCCCACTTTCTCCTACCCTCACCCGGGCCCTCCCTTTCGCTTGACGCTTAGCCTCTGTCCTAAAGATATAATCGTTGCCAGCTTTTTGGCTTGTTAACGTGTTTGTTCTGATCTACTGCTTTTACGTAGGATTTTTTAAATAAAAATATATCGCCATTTCAAAATATTATATTCCGTTATGTGTGCTACTTTATGTTATCTCATATCTATTTACAAAATTCATATAAATTATTATTGTTATCTTTTTTTATCTATTTACACACTCATATTTCAAGAATTCCTTGATGGTGTGCTCATAACATTAAATTTTATTCGTTCCTTAAAATGTTTTTAAGAATTCTGTTGTGAGATAGCTTCAAGCTTAAGATATAGTTTGTAATACTAATATAATAATAAAGACGACAGTTGAATACTCTGGTTGAATAAATGACAGTTGAATAACAAACCGGTTTTACCACGGTTTAAAATGCGCTGCCTTTTATACCCTTTTTCTGGCACTATTGTTTTGTTTTGGATGCTTGCCAATAAAAATGATTTGAGAACAAAAGACTATTGTTTTATGCTTGAAAAGGCATTCATTTCAAAAGAAATTATACATTTACATTGTATTAGTCCATTTGAAATTACGGGGTTGCGCATGATGAACAGTTGCCAGAACTTTAACTTTGCACTATGCTTTGATTGCATATTTCTATATGATGACGGGAACTCAAAACCTATACCAATATAGACTAATGAAGAAAAATTTAATGTGTTGTAGGTTCTCACCTATGTAATTTATATAAAAATATGTGCAATATTACCACTGCATTTAGTTTTATGCGCTATTTCATCTTATATGTATTACAAATAAATTGTTATTTATTGGTACCTGATTCACTATGTACATAATGTGTATCATTGTTTCAAATAAATCCAATTTTTTATGTCTAGTAGTCATATACTTTTTCGCTTTCCAAATGGATGAAAGTTGTCGCCACCATTAACACAACTTTCAAAGATTTTTTCAAGATGTGCCCTTTGAAATATTTAAGATGAAAAGGCGAAATTCGAACATTTTATCTGAAGAGGTAGGAGTGTATAGTAAGAAAGGTGACAAAACCCATTTAAAATTTAGTTACACTATCAGTCAAAAAGAGAAACAAGGTATATCAATGATAGACCTTGACGGATTATGAATAAAATGCCTTGGTCCAGTCTTTATATATAAGGTTACACGGAACTCTGACATCTTATAAATGCGCCAGGCGCATTGCGCCTCCGTTTACGTGATTCATACTTACGGCGTTGCATTCTGAAATTTTCAAAATTGAAGAACTTTTAAAGTTCTCATAAAAAAAACTGGCAATACACTGGGAGGCCAAATTTTTTTGCCTGAGGTTGCATGGTCTTTTAGCACAGTATTCTTTGTTTTTTGCTATCGTAACAATCTAAAGTGTCAATTTCAAAAGATAAAGGAAATAAGTGCAAACTGCGGTTTTGTCAAAAGTCATAATAGGAAGCGTACTGGAGCTTAACCTAGATACAACGTTGGTGCAACAGTGCAACATAGCAAACTTGCATACTAATAATAGTACTAAGATAATCCCAAAGGTAATGTGGCGTCAACAGGTAAATGCAGTAACCAAATGCCAAAAATAAAAATTTGGTATAACAATGATTACTGAAGTTTTTTTATTTGTGCTTTTTGGGTCAACAATATTTTTACAACACTATACTTGAGGAATATTTAAGTATAACCAATTAGGCTTCAGTAACCGTATATTCACATTTTTGCGTAAAATTACAAACTAGTAAATCGGCACGATTTTAGTTTCTGTTGTGTCAAATAGAATCACTGTATGCTACACATCGTACAATTATAAGGGAAAGCTATTAATTGCATTTGGCGAAAATGTTGTATGTAATTAAATACATCATCTTATAAATATTTTTGCATTCTCAATTAAACCAAAATACAAACCCAAACCAGCACATTCTCTTTAATCTTCAACTATATACAATTGTAATAATACAAAATCAAATACCAGAATTTCCAACAAACATCTGACATACAAAGCTAATGTTTCAAAACGGCATGCAACTGGGCTTCAAGAACAGTTTTGCTTGAAGATTTTCTGAATAATTTTCACATAATACTAAAATAACATATCCTTGTCGCTATTCAAGTTATACTTGTTTTAAATCATCATTTCATATGTTGACAAATATCCGGATATTATCCAGCAACGTGGAAATAATAAGCCACTCAAATTCCAAACTGAAGTGTCTTTTGCTTGCTTTCGATACACTGATAATAAAATGGTGTCCGAAAATTACACTAAGTATGAGCTCCATGAAACTGCTTATGTATATAAACACTTTTTTCTAAGAAGGAAGCAAGCTTTAACTTTAGACTGTGGCTAAATGTTTATTCAATATTTACCATGCTAAATAAGTGGTATTGTCTAAATTCAAGATTATTTATGAGTAACCTATACTTTGTTTTAAAAGATTATTTTAAATTAGGGAAAACTGTGTATCCAATACAAGATTTCTGGTAATTAAAAGGTTAGTGTTGGATAATTGATTTCAGTATTAGAATAAAATATATTGTAAGTATAAAATATATTGTAAATATAAAATATACATTTCTCTTTTGATTTAGGTAAGTGTATACAAAATTTTGTTGTAAGTCATCATGTTTCAATATTTCTTGCAGACAAAACATACAACTAACCCATCAAGAGCATATGCTCTATATTAGGTCTATTTTTAGATTTGGATACACTTCATGAAGTCAGTGCTAATCAACTCCGAAGCACTTGCTTGTTGACGAGTGTACAATAACGAAACCAAAAGCAGTTTATCAACTTGCAGCTTACATTTATGAATCTTGTAAAATCAATGGTCTCCAATTTGCTTGGCTGTTTTGGTGTAAGAGTTCACCCAAGATATAATCAGGTACTCCGTTCGTCTTAACGCGCCACAAATTCTTCAATGTTGGCAAATCGTTTAATTTAATTTCATTCTTGATCCGACGATCCTTCTCTTTGGAAGCGCTTGGATTCTTTGATAGCACTTTGTATATAATTTCCAAAATCCGAATGTTCGGCATCAAAGTCATCAACAATTTTAATCTGGTGTAGGCTTCCCCACCAGGAAAGTTGTCCTCTATCTCCAAGTGACAATACCAAATATATCGTCCGTATTTGCGAGCAACATCCACCACATTAGGAGCTTCCATATGGTGATCACATGTTTTTAATATAACCAGTCTTGCTGGGAATGGGTTCCTCTTCTGTCCACGGCCATGCACTGACTCAAAGTGCTCCAAAAAGTCCTCAATGATATCCGGGTCATAGTCACTAAAAGTTACGTGGTACCCCATTGCCCATCTCCCTACATCAGTTGGTGTGGTGATATTCCACTGGATCGCTTTCTCCTTCCCTTTTCGTTTATCACTGTCGTTTTGGAAAGCCTGAGGCAAGCCGTTATACTTTGTGTCTAGAATTTTACTCCATTTCTTGCAGACTTGTCTGAGACTAAGAATGTTGTTGTAACCTTCACAATTCCGGAAATATCCGTGACCAAAGTAAACATTAAAGTTCGATGATTCCACACAGAGAAGAAAATGATGGAGACAGAAAAGCTTTGAAAACACGAAGTCGTTAATAATTCCCTGTTCATTGATTTGAACTAGACTTCTAAAATAAAGCGACGCGTTCCCCAGGTTTAATAAGTCTTTGGGATCAGGGACAAAATGAAAAATCTTGATCCAGATCTATAATATAAAATACAAATTTATTTTCATTCGTTCAAATATTACAGTACGACATCCAATGTAAACTATCTAAAAGCAATTTTAATAAAAACTACTTGCCTCTTCAGGGAATATACCCAACAAAATTTCGGCAGCTAGCCGAAAATTTATAATATCCTCGTTTTCCATGATTAGTTGATTCTGTAAGAAAAAGGTATAAATATAATACTCTTTTGTAAATTTAGGTAAAACCTTCAAATTACAGCTGAAACTCAAACTATGATACTTTTGTTCTCGATTTTGTCATGCATTCTAATCTCAACTAAACACTAGTACAAAGTAATCATTCATGAGCATGTGCAAAGATTATATTGGTAATTTGGTAAACCGCGTACCAAAATAGAATACCAATTGATAAGAATACTTTGAAATTAACTAAATGTTTTGAAACAGACCAAATCAAACAAACTAGTGACGAATCTTTTTTGTTTTCACAGGAAGCTTGTATTTGGTTACTTTGTTATGCAAGGTATATACACGTATATTTATTTGGCAATTGGCATCTAAAATTTTTGCACATAAGGTAGACTGTTATACAATTTAGAGGTGTGCTCTATGCTAGCATAATTATTGTAAATTTACCTTACGAATTGCTTGAGGCGAATTCAGCCAAAATCCAAACCTAGCTTAAGTTATAATTGCTAGATATATTTGGTTAACAGCTCAACACTTTGTTTTAAAACACTGTTGCTTTCGTAAGTACACAATTCACTATGTGTAAAAAACTTAGTCGATTATTTCTTGAAATTCAGAAATAATCCATTTACAAGTTTTCAGGTTCTGGTAAGTTCCGTTTTGGCTAGTTAATGAGAAACTTTTGGAAAACTTTCCTGATTTTTGTGTATTAATATGAATTTGTTGTTTTCTAGTTTATGAAACACAAGCTTTTTTAAAACTAAGCAGAATATATAAATCTGTTTCATTTTGTGCCTAAACATATGGACAAAATATCTTATATTCTTATGTTTTTTGGGTGAAATGAGTCAGCACAAAAACGTTTTACTTCACACAAAAGGAGTGCCATAAGCACTATGGATTTTCAGTATACGGTGCGTGACTCTTGGCATTCTGGTGAACACTTAGCACACACACAAGATGACATGAATGCACACTCGCGGTATTCTACGTTTCTCAAAAACAAGTATGTATTTGCTCTTGCTCTAAAACTGACTTGCTCTCATCATGTTATGACTGCTAGTTACAGAGTCTAGAAACAAGTCTGTGAAAGAATGCGTCACCCATTTAATCTACACTTTTTAGGAAGGTACATCTGCTATCCGCTAGTACGAAATAAATTTTGAATATCGATTTGTAGAAGAAACGCTTTGAATTGGGGCTGTTAATAATACGTAGCAGAATATAACTTATGTAGCATTTGATTGCAGTCCCGACATGCATTTAACAAACGTTGCTTAAAAACATAAAAGGGATCAGCGTATTATTTCTTTGGCATTAAAAGTTTTTTGTGCAGATATTTTTCAATGCTAGTTTCAAGCACAGTAGTTTTCAAACACTTTACGGATAATATTATGAACTCGGCGTCTTCTTTATATTCCTTTTGTTAAAAATGGTACTTCATCGCTAAAGCATATTGCACGTTATGAAATTCCGCATTTACACGTACTAGTGCGGTGAAAAGTGCATCACATGTAGGCTTTGAAGAAATATTACCGTGAACAAATGCTTAAATAAAGGTAATTTCATCGGTTTTTCATTGTTACAATATCATCAAAAATCGTTTTGCCATGAGCTTAGTAATGCGTTTATTTGACTTCCGGTAAAATATACTTATTATGTGTTTGTAATCTGCACTATGGTATTCCAATTTTAATCCCAATTGATACTCAATGCCTTTTGTCTTATAAAAAATACAGCACAATCATACTCACTGGTCTTGGTCATAAATACTGTCATAGTCCGAGTATTTTAACGTGTGCACAAACCAAGTTGCTTTCGCATGTTTAGCTGAAAGATAGTCTTTAGGCAACAAAGAGCATGAATATTTGCAAAAATTCCACAAACGACAAGGTCATGATAGTGACAGTGCGCTGTGATGCTGCAAAAACTACAATAAAATACTTGGGACCACCAGAAGCTATCCAACCGGCTATAAGGCACAGCTAATTTTCTTCGGTATAAATTAGTCCACAAGTTAGCTTTCATTTTTACCAAATGAGTGATCTCGTGTTGCTGAAACCATTAAATGCTTGAAAATAATATACACAAATTCTAAGCAAAAAAAATTCATGTCGCATGTCAGTTGTATTCATGCTGAAGTTAGCACAGCTTAATTTTAAATGCGCAGTAGGCTTTAAATTATCTAAATGGTGTTTCCTGTTCACTTATTTGTATGTGTTTGTGTGTCTGTTAAGTTTTTACATAAATTCATTAGAATCATTAGTTGCTAATCTACACACTTGCAAGTTGAAGTTTTGAGGCTAAAAAAACTTGTACTGAGGCTTAGCTTGACGCTCAGGTCACAAAGATAATTCTGTAAAATATTAAATCACAGAAAAATGTAAGCATAAGAACGCAATCGATAAAGACCCAGAAATTGACCAACAACTTTATCAACTTTTTAGTTGAAATGCAGGTGCAGAGTTTCTCGTTTGAGTATTTCATGACAATGTATTAGCATGAGTTTTGGTTGGTAACAACTTGGCTTGGTTGTCGTGCTCAACTACTTTATGCGAATGAACACTGAGTTTCAGCTGACGCTAATATGTTATCAGTGCTTCATAATTATATTAGTTTGCGGTATATGCTCTACACAGCTTGAGATTTTCTTCTTCTTGCTTTGGATCTGGTGGGTACAAAAAAATGCTTGTGCAGAGTAGGAATCTATACTATAATGAATATTAGCAGTGTACTGTTCTGTCTGTTGGTAAAAACGTTTCATACGTCAGTGTGATTCATTATTAAGTGCTGAACAGTTTAAATGTGAAATCCAGCTATACCGTAAAGTCGGTAATGTAATAAATATTTTCTTATTTTCTGAATTGAATTTTTTAGCAAGACAAGGCAACAAGGCAGACCACAGCAAATACATATCAAAAGTAGGTAGGTTCAATTTCTAATATAAAACGTTTAAACTTAAAAGATTGATAACTTTCTAATACAAAAACAGATTCCACATAGAGTGTTTTGAGTAATATCAAGGGACTTGTTGAGTTCAAGATTTAAAAACTTGCTGATTTGTTACGCTTTGGCTGCTAGCATTATGTACTTAGTTTCAATATGTAAAGAAACCGGATACTTTCTTCTGATATATTCTTAGAAAGTATTGCTAATTCTTAATTTTTCATCTAGCCACGTAAAACTAGTGTATTAAATTTAAGAGTCCGGTCAATTTTTTACGCAAGATTTACAAATGCCAAGATAAAAAATATCAGACACATGAGAATTGTGAAGTAAAAAAACTGACTGATATCTTGATATTCAATTTTATTTCAGTGTGCGCTTGCGCTATTTCTTCAATGGGTGAACTTGGGGAAAGATAAGTGCAAGTGATACGCAAATCCAATAAATTCAACATAAGCAGTTACATCTAATCATTTCTAATCTTACAACATTGCACTTTAAAATCTAGTATCCTCGGTTTGAAGATTATCATCATTTCCACTGGGAGATATCACTGCTTTTTAGGTAAGTTTTTAGAACTTCTATTTTCCAAAAAAAGGCAAAAATCAGGTAAAATTTGAGGTTTTCATTTTGTGTTGTGCGCGTTTCACGAACGCCAGACATGCAATTCACACCATTTGAATCTACAAAAAATATGCTACTTTCTGGTTAATTTGCAAAAAATTCAAACACGAGATTTTTGTGATATTGAATTTCAAAAAATTTAATAATAAATATTTGTATAACTTTTTTTACACGTGCAATTTTTTGCAATTGTGACTGAAAAATTTGCAATTTCTTTCTGTATCGAATGAGTATTTTTGCAGATTTTTGTCGTAACTTCAACGAAAAATCACTCCTTCGTTATTTTCCGGAAAAATAATTAATTAGGTAAGGGGGTGAAATTGCACCCCCTAGGTGAGCGAAATTTCTTCCCCTGGTACTAGACTGATTATGTATGAATCTATAAACGTGAATCTACTACAAATAAACCAATCTAATTTTGATTTTAATGATTTCATTCCTAAATTCCAGAGTCTCCATCATCTAAGGATAGTAATTGGATATTTATACCGGCATCCCCAAAGCGATAAAACGTTTGTCTGGATTACTAAATATCGAAAAAACAAGAAAATGAAGCTGATTGCCGGAATACGATAAATCATAATGGTAAGTCATAAAAATGCTCAAGCATTTATATCGTTTGTCAAATCTCTAAAATATATTATCTTGGTGAAACTATTTCTGTGCTGCAAGCTATTAAATAAAAATAACTGGACGAATGCAGTCATTATCGTCAACGTAGAAATAAACCACATCCTGGTCGATCATGGCTGACAACCACATCCTGATGTTACTCCATAATGTAATAATATTTTATGGCGTCTTGGTTGTAGTGCAGTGAGTGCAATAATATTAAAAACATTACTTTATATGCAATGATTTCTCAAGACATGCTTGAAAACTTAATTACAGTTTTGACTTTAATGTTCTTCTTATTTTATATAGACACGGTACGCATGGTGATACATCAGCAATGTCAGTCACTGAAAATATTTTTACGGGAAGTCGAGAATATGACACGGTTTAAAAAAAAATGCCGAACTGTGTAAAAACTGTTGATTTTGATGGCAGAGTAAATCAGCTAATTTAGAAAATGTAAACGATAGATGGTTTACCCGTTTTTGTTGGGTATACTGAGTGTCTGCTAATGCATCGGCGATTTGTATTTAGAAAATTACATAATATTTCTTTAATGGGCGTAATTTTTTTAGAAATATGATAAGTTTTGAGGATAATAATTTATTCGTTTATGGTGCAAACTTGACACTCAAGCTCAGTGTAAAGTCAGGCTGCCAAATAAGATTCAAAATGTCGTAGCGGCACCTTAAAGGCTTAGTTATTTTATGTGGTGGCACCAACTAGGTAGTGTAGTTGATGCAATTAAAAATTATTTGTGACACTATCTCGGGTTTTTTGCATATAATAATGAAGCAAACAAACACAAACAACAAAAAGTAAAAGTGGTTAGCGATTTTGTAAAAGAGTTCAAAAAACTTTCAACTTGCTGGTTCAGGAATTGTTCAGAACACAGTATATTATCGGCTTCAAGAGATAGAAGCCCTATCACCGTTTGCTCAACGATAACGATATCAAAATTAAAATAGAAAAATATTCCAATCTGTTAGAACAAGTAAATGCAGCAAAAGTTGGTGTAAGTATCCGTCCTGTATTTGCACATAAAATTACCGTATACTTGTAACTAAAACATCAGGTTGATATTGTAAATCAAGAAACTAAACAGTGCTGAATAGTTTAGCTTTTTTGCAATGTAGCATGAAAGCATATCGTCAAATATTAATTTGAAAAAGTCAATTTTTTAAACAAGACCTGGAAACGAGGTAACAAAAGCTCGTATTTTGGGAATCAAAAAATTGCCCGAACATATTGCAAAATTTAGTGTGGTTACGAGTACCTTCTATCTCCTAATCATAACCAAATTTAAAAAAAATATATTTTAAAGAATCCTGACGAGTTTAATTATATTGCTGATTACAACAAACATGCGTTGATTTAGGCGTTAGGGAATCTGGATAACCTTTAAACGACAATTGCGCTATTTCGGATTTTTATTGGGAAGTCGGTGACATAAACAGCCATTAACAAAGTGTACCTACAAAAAGGTAGAATAAAACACGGCTGATGGGATTTTTGCGTTTTATATTAGTAACGCCAGCCAGACTTCTAGATACAAATGTACATATCCAGAATGGTTTGTATTAGTTCACATTAGCGAAAGTAAATACAGGAACAATTACACAAATTACCAGTTTATATAATATGGTCAATTACGATAAGCCTTCCATATGTTGGATTTATGTTCCCAAAGTTCGTTCGACAAAAAATATATCCTTTCAAACGCTGTTCACATGAGAACGCATAAACAAACAATTTCATGAAACAGTCTAGTTTTTTTGGCGTATAGCAAACGCAGAATAAAATTTAAGCCATTAAAGCAATATTTGGTTTTGCAGTTTACCAAGTTCAGAAGTGAACACCGTAATTTCAAGTTTAATACATTATAAGAATGGGTTATGGTTGTCGTGAAAGGTATCACACAATGATTAACTAAATCGCACCAATCTGTTTTCAAAATCAACACACGATAATTTGCAATAAATCCTACCATATTTCTATCCGCGGAATCACGAAATTCTTTGTAAATGCAAACGAGTGTTAAAATATTGCCCTTTTTAAACCACTGTCTTGATATAATTTGATGTATAAAAATCATGCTGTTCCTCGTACTCGTATACATTTATTTGACATTATATGTAAGAATAAAGAAAGTTCATTTTTCTTTTGCTGAAACATCTGGGAATATACGCCGGTAATGCTGAAAGCATTTAATTGTGCATTAATAAACTAAATGATTTTGCTGATGTTCTCGAATTTATATTCAAAATTGTATTGGCAGCCTTCTCTAACCCTTTGTTAACATGATTTGCCTATGGTTGTGCCAGGCGAATGTAACGAAAGTTTCACCTTAAGCTACTGAAACAGTGTGCTACATAGTTTTTGTAAAAATAATGAACTCAAGGTAAAGTTTTTCGTGACATTCTGAAAACCTTTGAAAAATCACTATCTCGTGAAATATTTAGTGAAATCATATGAGCAAAACAGTATTTTTTAAATTGCCAAAGTTAAATAATGTCCAATGACAGTTTACTAAACTCTTACTATCGTCGGTGTTAACTCAATTTAAAACGTTTTTAATTCATTTTATTATTAGAGTTTAAGAGTCTAATGACACACATTTCTACAATCATTGGAGAAAATAGTTTTGTGCCAGGCTTGACAGCAGTGCCCGTAATTACACGATTTCGATTATTGAGTTATATTTCAATACAAATGTTTTTTTGAAACTCATTACTTAAACATGCTATATGAAACCCAAACTGAAATAAAAAATTAGGTGTCGTATTAGTCACATACACATGTAATTGATTGTGTGTTTGGCGAATTACTTCTGTCTTAGTTTTAAGTATCTTTTGAAAAAACTGGGGTTCAACAACATTGTTTCAATACCGCAAACCTACCGTCCTAAAGTCCTGAATTACGTGAAACATTTGAATCGACTTCACGTTTCATTCCTTACAAATTAAAAGTTTAATTAAGGTTTTAAAATGTAGTCAACTTTTAAAATAACTTCTAATATTTTTTAAACTCTAAAGCAAGACTATTTTAACGATAAATTTAACATTAAAGGTGACAAGCGTATGATTTAATTTAGCTAAACATTTTAATAAAACTAGATCATCAAGCTTTACTAGCGACTAATTAAAAAAAATAGTATTAGTGTTATGATTGTTCCTGACTTTCTATTCATCACATGTATTTTTGAAACACTTATATTTTAAAAATGCCTGTATTTGAGTTTATGCGGATAAAACAGAGACATGGACATAATACACTTAATATTGAATCTGATTAATCTATATTTTCCATACATGTAAACTGCGTAAAAGACGAACCTAAAGTGTAGCTATAATTTGACATAAAATAAACCATTGGCAAATGGACATAATTAAGAATCGAAGAGGGCTGACAAACGCAAACAAACTTAAATTTTAATAAATTGGCTTCATATTCGCAATCTTGTTTGGAATATTTAACAATTTAGGCCCAAAATCAGGGTTATAAGAAACCCAGACTATACGCCCCCAAGAGTACGATGGAAAACCCTCTATAAGACCTGACGTCCTGTTTTTAAAATTAATCAAAGTAAAATATACCAATTAGTATCTTTGAAAATACCAGCTGGTCTAATTTTGTGGAACGTTTTATATAAAGCTTGTGAAATACATATCGTGGCCCCGGACTTCTAAATGTATGCCACGCTTAAAATAAATATGGGAACAAGCTTATTGTAGTCCTGGTTACTACCCAATACATCAACAAACAATTTGGCCGCAATGATTTTAGAATATTTCATGATCTCGTATGTCACTTATACTTTCCGTTTGCATTCCGTAACGTTTTATCATTTTGCCACACCGACAACAAATATAGGAACATGCTCGGTGTAGCCTTGGTAAATACCCTATACATTGATAAACAAGTTGGTCGTATTAATTGTAAAATCTTCTCTAATATAATTAGTCACTCATACTTTTTGTTTGCGTTTCCCAAAATTTTACTATTGATTTATATTATTAATTTGTCACATTGTGTCATCCACTTACGTTTTTACTATTGTAGCTCGGCAAGTCACAGACGGATTTTTTAAAAGCAATGCAGATGTTAAAACTCTTGGAGTGAAGCAAGATGATTTCTGGCAATACTTTTTGTTAATTCTTTATATTTTGATAACTGTACACTTCGTTTAGAATGCTTAGGGCGATTGTACTTTAGTACAAGGTAATTTGCCTGCTGACTAATATTTACTAAAAAAAGTAATTCGCTATTGCCAGTACATGTGCGAACATGTATTGCAGTCCAGTACCATTGGTTATAATGCCCTGATAAACAACTATTAACAATTTCAGAAAATGCGCATAAAGTTGGAAATATTTGCAATACTGCTAATGTATGCAATATGCAGTCCTATTTACTGTTTATTTAACTGTCATCGGATTCATTCACATAATTTTAAGACAACGCAAAAAATTTGCTGTTGTCTTACAAATTAAAAAAGTTTATACAAAAGATTTTGATTTAAGGAAAACTCAGTTGGAAACTCAACCTAATTTGACTGCACATTTAGATTGTTTAATTTTATAAAATCAACTTTTACTTTAGCAACAAGTTTCCCCACACAAACATTCGGTGAAGGGTACAAATTTACATGTGATACTGGACTGATAAAATATTATTTAGTCATTTCACAATTGCGTTATGTGTTATGATGACATACGTTTCAATAAAGATCCTGACACGTTGTACAATAAAAATAAAATAATCTCAATTGAGGAAGTTTCAAAAAGTTTTTAGTGCATCTTCGTTAAAATTGTGGAATAAACTAGGTATTCTTACATAAAAGTTCATTTTCATGTCAAACTTCACGTAAAAAGTTACAAGCATCAAATTAAAACTAAAGCACAAAATAATATTCGTATTTTCCAACAAATTGCTTACCCCTTTCCAAAAAACTGCATTATTTCCATAAATAATGAATTTTCTCTTTATAAACACTTTAGATCACTTCAAAATTAGCCAAATAAATAAAAACCACTTTATTATATCTGAAAACCAAAAAGAATTTTTAAAAAATCTTGCAAAACTTTCTCAAATTTACGTTTTTGCCCGTTAAGCCACTTGGCACCGAGCTGGTTACCAATCGCTATGGAAAATTTTGGTGACCAAATTAATGTAACCCTTTAAAAAATTATTTTTTATTTTCCAATATTTTTGGAAATATAAATGATTCAAAATTTTAGATTTGACAAAGGAGGTCCATTTTTCGTCCATTTTCGATTGCACTTGATTTTGCGTAAGATTGGTGGCTCAATGCTTTAAGTACTGCTGTCGTATTCTTCTCCTGGACCACGCTCGGGAAGTATTTGTGGAGGGTGGCTCGGAGAAAGCTAAGAGGGTAAGCTAATTTAGATAGTTCATTATATTTTGGGGTGAAGGTGCCGGGAAACTTAAAGAGTAAACTGAGTTTGGGAATGGTGGACCATGGGTTTTTTGGGGTAGGAAGAAGGAGGAGGCGGTGGTTACTATAAATTTTGGCTAAGGCGGTGGTCATTTGGAATTTGGGCGGTGGCGTAGGTTTTGTTGGTATTTCTGTACTAAGTTGATCTTGTGTTTTCAGATAACTTTCTGCGTTTCGCCGTTGAAGGTTGATTTTGGACTGTGGACCAACTTATTTCGCTGTCCACCCGGGCACTCTGGTGCTGTTTCTAGTTTTTTCAAGGGACTGGAGAAAGAGTAAGCCATGTGCAACATTCCGGTCCTTTTTGTAAAGAAAACATGTGTAGCAACCTGCCATTTAGGAAACGCGGATGTTGGGTTTTTAGGGGAGGGGAAGTGGTTGTGGTCACCGTGATCGTGGTGGCGAATTTTTTTAAAAGTTACTCGACCGTTAGGGAATGCCAGCTGCTTGCTATTATGCCCAATTTTCCAAACGGATTATGTTCTTCATAATATTCAATGGTCAAATAGCTTATTTGTAAAAACTTTTTATTTATGGGTATTTAGTTCTACTTACCACATCTTAAGATAAAAGAAAAATAGTCTATTCCATTTGGTAACTATAAATATCTTTAGAAAAGGTCGAAAATCCTTTTGAAGTTTTGCGTTTGCGTGTAATGAAACATGTTTCACATGAATTGGTTGCAATTGCTATGGAAAGTGTTAGCGATCTAAATTATGATCATAATGGGAAAAAATTAATTATTTTTATTTATAACTTTTCCTCAAAACAATTCAAAATAGGTAACTGGTATTTTCTTTGGATTTGTAAGTGGGATATTCAGTGAACACCTTCAGAGTAGCAGTTTACTGTATTTTCAAAAGACGATACAAGGCAAGATTTCTACGGATGGGATCATGGAACAGCACAGTTCTAGCCTGGTTTGTTCGAGCAGTGGGTATCTGGGGGACTGTGCAATGTCTACAGTTACTCTCTCAAGGCGAGACACAAGGCTGATGAAACGGCAACTCGTTGACGTTTTAGCTGGTAAATTTTAATAATTCAATTGAAAGTTTTGTACCATGCAAATGGACAGGATAATGGGAATTTTAAACTATTGTTTCGCCATAATTTTATTGCAGGTTCTGATGAAGACGAGGACCAAACGTGTGAAACCGAGACCAAGAAAGAAGGTTTGATCGGTCGCACGCGAGGCATTCTAAGCCAAACCGTTAGGAGTATCAGTGAGTGGAACAGGCGGCGCAGTTGTGCGTTAATAAACAAAAAGAAATTGTCGTTCTGCGCTGATTGTTGCGGGAAATGGCCTGCTGGTGACGTCTCGGTCCAACTAGAAATGAAGTACAACCTAAATTTAGGAGCTGCGGACGTTAGTGATTGGGATGCTGGAGTATTGCTAGTAACTCCTGTTCCGTTAGTAAAGAGAAGCGGCAACAATTTGTTTGATTTTCGGGACAAACAAGTTGAGCTGAAAACCCCAATATCGACTTATAAGATTTTTACGGTGGATCCAAAGAAACTTATTACTTTGAAGACGGGCAGGAAAAAAACAGCCAGGTTTATCTACTATAGATGGAAATGTCTGGCAAATTTTGGTACTTGGGAATATTTTGTTGTAAACATACGGTTTCAGCACAACTGGGACGTAAGTTGACCTTTTTAACGCTCCAGCTCAAATTCTTTTACATCATATAAGAGTTTGTAGGTAACTTTTGATTTTAGGAAAAATATTTCCACCACTTGGCTACAACTATGCTCCCATCAAACTGGCCGGCTCAAATGCTGGAAAGTTTAGTTAACCAGAAAAATGAGTTTCCTTATAATCTTGTTCCACTACTAGACACTTTTGTCAGACTGTTTGAAGAGGTAATAGCACAAGCTGAAGAAGGCAATGCAGAGGAAGAGGAACAAGACCAGGGAGAAAAAGCAGTGGCAATGGAAATAGGTGATAGGGGACCAGTGTATGAGGAAACAGAGAACGGGGGACAAGTTGAAAAGGAACCAGAGGATGGGGGAGCAGATGATGGGGGATCAGGGGGAAAGGAACACGAGGGAGAAGGAGGAAAAGGACCAGAAAGAAAGGACCAGAATGGAGAAGGAGGAAAGGGGCCAGAAGGTAAGGAACAAGAAGCAGAAGGAGGAAAGGGACCAGAAGGAAAGGGACAAGAGGAAGAAGGAGGAAAGGGACAAGAGGAAGAAGGAGGAAAGGGACAAGAGGAAGAAAGAGGAAAGGGACAAGAAGAAGAAGGAGGAAAGGGACAAGAGGAAGAAGGAGGAGAGGGAACGGGTGGAAAGGAACAAGAGGAAGAAGGAGGAGAGGGAACGGGGGGAAAGGAACAAGAGGGAGGTGGAGAAGGACGAAAGGGACAAGCGATGGAGGATGAATTAGGAAAAGGACCAGGGGGAGAGGATGAAGTAGGAAGGGGACCAGGGGGAGAGGATGAAGTAGGAAGGGGACCAGGGGGAGATGATGAAGTAGGAAAGGGACAAGGGAGAGAAGGTGAAGTAGGAAAGGGACAAGGGAGAGAAGGTGAAGTAGGAAACGGACAAGGGGGACAGAATGAAGTAAAGGAACCAGGGGAAGAGAATGATGTAGGAAAGGGACAAGGGGGAGAGGGTGAAGTAGGAAACGGACAAGGGGGAGAGGGTGAAGTAGGAAACGGACAAGGGGGACAGGATGAAGTAGGAAAGGGACCAGGGGGAGAGGATGGAGTAGGAAAGGGACCAGGAGGTAAGCAACAAGAAAGGGAGGGAGAAGGAGAAAAGGGACCAGGGGGAACGGATCAAGAGGAAGAGGGATCAGAGAAAGAGGGACAAGCGGAAGGACTGGAGCAGGAACAACCATTAGACGAGCATGGATCACTGGAGGGACAAGAGCAACCAGGCCATTTGAATGTGTGGGACAGGCCCTATAGTATCTTCATCCTGCCTCGTAAGTGTAACTGTGATCTTACTGAAAAGCTTAATAAAATAAATTACAATTTAATAAATAATTTGCAGTAACCAGGAGAATAAACAGTTTCTTCGGGCCATTGGAATTAGAGTACCGTTACTGGGATCAAAGATTTCCCGGGGAGTGGCGTCAGAGGAGCCCGTGGAGTAAGTATTCTTTCATTATAAATTTTTAACTTTTAAAAATGATTGATTTATTATTCTACTGTTATTCAGCTGAATCATTTGAGATAAGCGGACCGAATGACCGATTTATGTGGGAAGCCGGTGATATGGAGTAGAAGACTGCTTACAGTATCAATGCCTGATCGGCTAATTTCGCTATGGTTAAAACTTTTAACAAGAGTTATTTATATAAAAGTAACACCAAAATTTCCGTGAAAATATCTCACACAATTTTTGAATTAAAACACTAGAACTTTCTCGCCTACTCGTTATTCAATATTTATAAATATTTTTCAGAAATTTCATAGTTCTTGCATGAAAAACCTAAAGTTATAAACTGTCTTAACAATGATTATAACTGCATTACCTTAGGTGGCTGTTAAGTCCACCGCTTTTAATCACAGATTGATAAAAGAGGTTACCAAACAGGAGAATACATAAACGTAGTTACAGCCACTTTCAAGAAAACTGACACAACAAAATTGTTCTGAATTTTCAGTAATATATTTTAGAGCAATCTCGTTATTGGCGCCTTTATGTGGAGGCCATGTAAGTGCACAGTAAATCCAATTAATACTTTTACCAAATTCCAACTTTGGGAGGGAATACTAATAAAGATTGTCTAGAACTCTCTTCTACTGAACATTTAAGTTCTAGTTAAATTGGTGGTATTTGTGCTTGGTTGGCTTTGAAGGCAACGTACGGAAAAATTTAAAGTACACTGCAATACAGTGCTCCTTACTGTAAACAGATTTGCAATTTGAAAATAATTTACGAATATGGTGACTTGTATCCCTTAGTTTTTTTCAGTTTTATTATCTCAATTTTAATCCCCGTCATATATTTTCAAGTTGTTTTGCATCAACTGTTTTATCGTTTTTTCATTAAAACAACATATAAAACATCATGAAGCTTTACATAAGAAAGTTATATTAAATTTCTGATGATCCTTGTACTTACCTTACTTAGCTTACTTTCGTAAGCTAATAAAAACGGCTTGACGAGATTTATCAGCTCAGCAACTTTGCCCATGCACTAATATCAAAACTGTAAAGACAAGCATCTTTCGTTTTAGTTAATATTTATAAGTATTATAAATATGCTTGGACATATTTAAAAATTAAGCTGTATTGACTTCTGAGGTTATCGTTATGCAATGCATTTTGTCAGGATTCGACCAATTTGCCTAATTGTCCTTATTTTTGGGCTCTACGAGCCAACAAGTTTGTTAAACTTTTTCCTTCTTTTTTGCTCATATGAGCTTATTTTTGTGAAGCCGAATGGCTAGATTTTTGGTATTTCTAGCCTCACACCAGTTCAAGGTCAAACAATTAGTCTGGTGTGAGGCATTTGTCATAAGAAAAGTGTGAAGAAGATCCCTGGAGCCCACCTCATCAACTCTTAATTTACTTATCATTTTTTGGGACGAAAGCGTCCTTTACCTATTGTAAACTGGCTGCAAAGCCAGGACTCTCTCTTTAGACTCTCTCTGAAGCACTCATGCGCTACAGAACTCTGTAAATTGCTAAAAAGTTGTATAAATTTTCTCTCTGTGTTTTTCGTAAATCTTGACATTTCCGAAGTCCTTACTGCATTGATTTTACAAAACTGGCAGCATAAAAGGCATTTTTGGTTAAGTAGAAGCAGTGGGAAAAAGGAGCAAAGCAGAGAAGGAGAGCATAAAAGCAGCATAAAAAACTTTGGGGATTTTGGGGGATTTTTTAGTTTTTTTTTGGTTTTTGGGGTATCCTGTGATCCGAACCTTCTGGAATTTTTCTGGGGCAAAGTTGGGGGCCCTACGCAGTCTAATATTGTGTCTAAACCCCACATTTATGGCGAACCTGCCAGGATACGCCCATTTTGATTAAAATTTTTTTTAAAAAAACTTAATTTTTCTCAAGTTGCCCCAAAAAGTAAAAAAGTGTAGAAGTGCCTTCTACATCATCCTCATCACCATGGTACCTTCCTTGAAGCTGAATAGAGGCTGTTTCACAGTCCAAAAGAACCTGGAAGACAATTTGGCTCTGATGGAGCAGAGCATCACCGCCCTGGACACCATGGTCAACGGAGCCACCATAGACGTGGAAGCAGCCGAGGTGAAACTCTACCTCCTCCGTGACCAACACAAGACAGTCCTCCGGCTGATCGACCATTACGTAGTGCAGCTAAGAGCTGCAAACCTGGATTCCGAAGCCAAAATCCAGATTGGGCGTCGCGTGGATCTCATGAGGGGCATGGCGTTCATCACTCGCCATTGCAAACAAAAATTAGTAGGAGCCACGAACGCAACAACCACTCCAATTACAGCAGCAGAACCCCACCAAAAGTCGACACTTCCGAAGAGGGAGTTATCAAAATTTGGGGGAAACGTCAGGGAGTGGTTATCATTTTCGGGGGCGTTGGAAACCTCAACAGCAGTAGCAAAAGAGGAAAAATCCGTAAGCTCCACCAACAAAAACAAAAGTAAAAATAACTCCAGTGCTACCCAAACTGCAGCAAGTTTTACAAATACGTCGGGGGGAAGAGGAAAGGGAAACTGCATCTTTTGTCCCAATTCCGGTCACACCGCCACCGACTGCCGTGTTGCCACCAAGATGAGCCTGGAGGCTCGTAAACAGGCCATACAGGACCAAAGGGCCTGCTTCAACTGCTTCCGAATTGGTCACGGAAGCGTGCATTGCAAGACCAAGATGATCTGCATTTACTGTGGCAAAAATCACCACGTTCTGGTTTGCCACAACCTCAACAACAAGGAATCCACCCAACCCAAGAAGGATGAGCAACCCCAACAGCAATTTTCGTCGTCATCATCTTCATCATCCCAAATTCCGGCTCCAGTTCCCATGCCCAAGCCCGGAATTTATGAAGGAAGGAAGATCGAGATGGAGATGTCAGCTGCTCCCCGTATTTCTGGTCCAATTGCCCGTCATCAATCTGGCTCCTACCAAGAGGAGTGCAAAAAGAGGGGCGTCACCTCGAAGACCATGCAGAATCGGAGGAAAAGGAGGTGCTCATCGGGGCTGATTATTGCGAGTTCCTGAAGCTGGGGGGAGAATCAATTCCCCTGAAGATTGGACCAGTATTTGTCCACACAAAGCTGGGGTGGATCGTGTCTGGGCGACAGGAGTCCCCACCACCACCAGTACGAGGGATGACCATGATGACCCTCCAGGCCACCAAAACTGAAAAAGAGCTTAGCAAGCTCAGGGCACTGGAGACTATCGACATCATGCTCCCTGCCGAGACAAAAACTAGACAGGAAGTTGAGCAACCCGCTCAAGTCCACTTCCAAAAACCTGTGAAAAAGGAGCCGAATAGCGCCTACACCGTGTATCTTCCTTTCAAAGAGGGCTACCCGGAACTCCGCAACAATAAAAATATTGCCATCACCCGCCTCCAAGCCACCACCAGACAACTCAAACAACAAGGGAGGTTGGGGGCATTCGGGCAAGTATTCAAAACGTGGGAAGAGGAGGACCACAAGATTGAGGAGCCGCCAGCCGCTCTCAGCAACACCCTCTTCTACCTCCCACGCCGTGCTGTCATGAAGGAGGGTTCCACCACTCCTATCCGTCCCGTCTACGACGCTTCGGTCAAATCCAGGTTTGGGCAACCACAAAAAGATGTCCTGGAAAATTGCCCAAACCTACTCAAACTGATCCCGTCCGTCCTCACACGCTTCCGCATTGCCAAAGTGGGAGCAGTAGTCGACATCACGAAGGCTTCTCAGCAGATGTCTGTGGAGGAGGGGGATCCCGACAAGTTACGTATCCAATGGTGGGAGGACCTGCCCACGTACTCAAAAATAAAAGAATGCCGACACACCCGTGTGGTATTCGGGGTGCCCTCAAGTCCGTTTCTGCTGGGTGCTACGCTCCAGCGTCACATCAACCAGTATCCCCATTTCCCCGCACCAAAAAAGAAACTGCTCTCGTGCCATCATGTGGACAATCCCGTAGTAAGTCTTCCCCCCAAGGAAGATGCAATCCAGTTCCAGCATGCAGCCCGAGAGATCCAGTCAGCTAGTCAACTTAACCTCCATGAGTGGGAGTTTGGACCGAGCTCTCATGAAGAAAAAACAAAATCCGTGTTGGGGCTGCTGGGGGACTTGAAGGATGACCGCCTCCGTATTGGGCTCTTGTGGGATTTGAAGGATGACCAACTGCGCTCTGACCTGAAAACCCTGCTGGCCCATTTGAAAACGCCAGCGACAAGAAGAAACCTCTACAGCATGATCAACATGCTGTTTCATCCCTTTGGATTCGCCGCCCCATTCACCACTATTGCCAAAATTCCCCTGCAGAAAGTTGGCTGCTCCAGCAAATTAGGATGGGACGACCCGCTACCAGAAGAAGCCAAGGGGGAATTTGCTAAGTGGAAACTCCAGCTTCCAGATCTCCAGGAAGTTTCCACTCCCCGGCATATCCATGCCAATGAAGCTGACCGAGTTGAAGCCACCCTCATCCGTTTTATCCTGTCCTCAGTCACCCCCGAAAAATACAAGACGCTTCCAGCTTTCCTAGACGATGGGGGAAACCTGCGACTGAAGAGACAACTGCTGAATGGGGAAGAGGATGAAGCTTCCACACATCCGGTTCCAATTCCGGGAAACAATCCCCGAATGAAGTTGCTCATATCACATGAGCACGAGAGGAATCACCACGCTGGAGTCCAGTACTGTCAAGCTTCCTTCCGGGAAAAGTACTGGGTAACGGATAGTCGCCGCGCTATCCGCAGCGTCATTCATCGCCGCTGCCACCTCGCCAAGAAGTGTAAAGTTCCCCGAGCTGCCTTGCCATCCGAACAAGTCAACGCCACCAGAGCCTATTCCATTACGGGTGTTGACGTTACCGAACCACTTTGTAAAGAAGGGGAAGACCAACAGCCGTCGTCTCCAACAACAAGACTAATATTGTGGGGGCAAGCAAACTGCTCCGCAAATTGGACAGGAAGGGATCAAGAGCTCCGGCACTTAAATAAAATAAAAAAGTTCATTTAAATTTTAAAAAAAATCATGAAATGAAAAATGTTGTAAAATGTTTGTGGTTGTCACCTTACCTTATCCTACCGATTTCCTCCTTATTGACAGGCTGGGCTATAAACGCTCACGTCCTGGGTCTCTAACCTCCGGCTAGGCTATAAACGCTTACGTCCGGCTCTTTCTTCTTTTACCTTTGCAGGTGACAACTTCCGGTGAAAGGAGAATCCTTCCGTTTGTGTTTAATTAATCCCCACCTCGATTAATTAAAGGTGGGAGTATGTCAGGATTCGACCAATTTGCCTAATTGTCCTTATTTTTGGGCTCTACGAGCCAACAAGTTTGTTAAACTTTTTCCTTCTTTTTTGCTCATATGAGCTTATTTTTGTGAAGCCGAATGGCTAGATTTTTGGTATTTCTAGCCTCACACCAGTTCAAGGTCAAACAATTAGTCTGGTGTGAGGCATTTGTCATAAGAAAAGTGTGAAGAAGATCCCTGGAGCCCACCTCATCAACTCTTAATTTACTTATCATTTTTTGGGACGAAAGCGTCCTTTACCTATTGTAAACTGGCTGCAAAGCCAGGACTCTCTCTTTAGACTCTCTCTGAAGCACTCATGCGCTACAGAACTCTGTAAATTGCTAAAAAGTTGTATAAATTTTCTCTCTGTGTTTTTCGTAAATCTTGACATTTCCGAAGTCCTTACTGCATTGATTTTACAAAACTGGCAGCATAAAAGGCATTTTTGGTTAAGTAGAAGCAGTGGGAAAAAGGAGCAAAGCAGAGAAGGAGAGCATAAAAGCAGCATAAAAAACTTTGGGGATTTTGGGGGATTTTTTAGTTTTTTTTTGGTTTTTGGGGTATCCTGTGATCCGAACCTTCTGGAATTTTTCTGGGGCAAAGTTGGGGGCCCTACGCAGTCTAATATTGTGTCTAAACCCCACACATTTACTTCTACTAATCCATACATTATTAAACTTTGATATTGCCTCAGTTTTTCTGGTTAGGCGCCAACGTTAGTTTAATCATATTTGAACCTGTACTTGAATAACAACAACAATTTTGGACCTTGGATCATGACCAAAAAACGTTTTGTTTACAACGATGCTTTTGAAGCGAATATTTGACAAAACTGCTGATTTATTTTTCTACGGCTGGCATTTTTCTTTCCATTTATTACCTTTACCATTATTATATTGAATACGTCATTGACAAATGAATACAAGTCTGCATTAAATAAGTATTTGTTGTATTAACAGCTTGTTTTGAAAGTTACTCTTTCTTACATATAGAAGTACACTCGAAAATTCTATTTTTATTTTAAAAATATCATGTATAACATTCACCAATAATATATGCGAACTGCAAAAACATGAAAAGAACCCGTAAACAATTAAAACAAACATAAATACATAGAAGACTACTATAGAGTCCAAACCAGTAAATGGTATACCATAAAATTGCTCGCTGACAGAAACGTATATATCATAAAACTTTTACGGTAAATGTATTATACAACAACTTGATTCTTAAGAAGAAAGACCTAAAGCCATTTATCTTAGTTTAAAGTCCATTTAGCCCATCTACAAGAAGGAAAACGTCTCTATATTAGATAACCAGTAAGAAGACAGGTAAAACATTTCCATCTCCATTTTACTTCCAGGCATGCAATTAAGACTTTTTATTCGAAGACAAAACAATTTTCTAGACCTGTAGTTTTCTACATAACTCAAAAATGTTAGCAGCATACAGGTCCATTACATGTTACAGTTTGCGTGAAAAGTTTTCCTTCAATTACTTCTAAACTTTGTATCCTCGACATTATTGATGTACACACGTTGATTATTCTGTAGAAAATGGTAACTGAGGTTTTCAATCTGAGCTTGTCACATCACCCGATCAAAATTTATAACGTTAAGAAACATTCTAATTTTGAAAAATGCTCAGTGCATTATAAAACTGATGATGCTAACATATATTTGTTTTATGACTATTGTTTATCTTAATAATGCCTGACAAATATGTATTGATTTTATTTTATTTTAAACCGTGTTGCTGTAATGCGATAAACACACTAAGAACGTATTACTATTGTAACTGAGAATGCGTTGCATGAGTGCAAATAAGAAAAACATTTCAATTCTTGATTCGCTTTTTTGCAATCTAGGGAAACGTGACAATCGCTTTTCTGCTGAAAAAGTTTTGGTACGTAAGTGGAAAGATTTTATCATGTGCAATTCAATTAGTCATTTTTTGTAAAACGCTTTTTATGTTGTTCTCTGGAGATGTTTCCAAACGGATATATCGCCACACAAGCAATATAAGAGATGTCCCATAAGTAAAGACATTTTTTTCATTTTCATATAAAATTTAACAGATGGAGTTTCGAATTGAGATGTCTTTATTTAGAGATACGTTACATTCTCGGTAAATACAGAAAAAAATATCTCGGTTTTTGCATCTTTAGAATTGCCCATAATTCACTTCTACCTTATGTGGCGCCATCTATGAGATTTCACAGTACAATTTTTTGAATCGTTTTTATATTTATTTGATAGCAAAATGTTCTACATAAGTAATAATTTGAACAAAATTTACATAGCATATTCAGAATTCTTTCCTTTACACAATTAAACACAAATTTTGATGGGGTTAGTGCTTCATTACTGCATTTGCCTGATAAACTTGGAGTAGGAGCGACTAAATCATACACCTTTGAAGTTCATCATTTACTGTCTTTCTGTACGGGAGTTTGATTGCTTAGCTATATTTCGGCTTTTTGCAATTTCCTTTGATCTAATTAGTGCTGTCAATCAAAAAGAAGTTGAACAATGGAATTCGAAGACAAAAATGTTGAGCCAAAGGAAGGAAGGAAGAAAAGTGGTAGCGTATATACAAAATCCTATACTAAACTTCATTGTTGTTAGGTAGTTGATTTTCGGCTACGTATAAATGCATTTTTGCGGTATGGAGCACCTTCACCTTCATCCTGTTTTGCATTTATGCATTTGCATGCAAAAATGCATTTATACATAGCCGAAAATCAACTACCTAACAACAATGAAGTTTAGTATAGGATTTTGTATATACGCTACCACTTTTCTTCCTCCCTTCCTTTGGCTCAACATTTTTGTCTTCGAATTCCATTGTTCAACTTCTTTTTGATTGACAGCACTAATTAGATCAAAGGAAATTGCAAAAAGCCGAAATATAGCTAAGCAATCAAACTCCCGTACAGAAAGACAGTATTTCTCAAAATCTTATAGTATGAGCAGGTCTGTTATGCTTACCTAAAAGCGTGAAAAATGGGCTTTCTAAATTGACATAAAAACCATGACACAAAAGCATTTACAAAGAAAAACAGCAATGACAAACTCTTTTGACAAATCAATTACCAAAATTTGATTCGAACCGGGATTTTAAAAAGTCACCTTATATTTGACTTAAGGGAAACTTTCATCAGTAACCACGATGAATGCGGTTTCATAGCTCATCTAGAAGCCCATTTTCTACTAAGTCTGATAACGTTTTGCATGTTCAGAAAACCCCTAGTATTGTGGATGTCGGACCCAACATTGAAACCAATGCTAATAAATTTGTGGAAACTACAAGAAATTAAGCCTGTAAATAATTGTTTCTAATTTTCAACTTACATGTTAAAAATCAATGAAATATTTTTTGAAAACAACTGTAGGCATTTCTGTTTCTAATGGGTGTTTGATCAAGACATTTAAACTCTTATACAAATTTTAGCAAGGACTTGAAAAATTGTCTTTACTTATGGGACATCCCTTATTATACTTACGTTTGCATGGTTGCTGTTATCAATATTCAAGATTATGTGTTAAGCGGGCTTAGTTTATACACTGGCATGCAATCCTTTCGTTGTAGTGTCAACAGAAGAAATCGACAAGACGTGCTTAAAATACTAGATATTCTCAGCACACTTACATTAAAAATATAAACAAAATATGTACTAATACTATGTAAGCTATCACTATAAATTGAACCCGTTTAAACAGGAGGTGCAGCGACAAGTGTAATTGAATTGTTTTGGTTTCCACTGTTGGATTTATAAATTTGGTGTACGGTTACGGTAGTTAGCTCAAAGGTTTTTAGTTACATCTTTGGAACTAGAATCTTTGTAGCTAAATGTTGGTGTAGCTATCTACCTGGGACCATAGATTAACTGTTTTTAGAAGTATACTATCTAATTTAAAAAATTCACTGTTTCGATTAGAAATTCCATATATGGTTATAAAATTACATCATTGTATTTAAAAATACACCCTTTGTTTCAAAAATCTATTGTTTCATTTAAAAATCTACTCTTAGGTTTAGAAACTTGCTATTTGTTTTTTAAATCCAATATTGGTTACAGAAATCCTCTATTTGGTTTAGATATCCACTATTACCTGCAAAAGTTCACTTTTGCTTTTAAAAATTCACTGCTTCTTTTAGAAAGTTACTGCTTTATTTAGAAGCTGACTGTTAGTTTTAGAAATTCGTTGTTTCTTACAAACTCACTACTTCTTTAGCTAATTGTGAATGCATTAGATATCCACTGGTTTAAAAAATATATATTCACTGTCTGTTTTTGAAAATATTGACTTTAAAATGCCACGGTTTTTTTTAAATTTTCTGTTTCATTTAAAATTCCATCGCCCAACTCAAGATAGAAACACAACACCTTAGAAATATCCCGGGAAGAAACCGATCGCTTTAGAAATAAACAGCTTAGAAGTCTACTGATTTGGAAATACACTGCTTGTTTTAGAAATGAATTGCTTTGTAGCACAACGCTTTACAAATACACTAGCTAGTAACACCACAAATTAGGAATTCTTTACTAGTTTTACAAGGTCACTGTTTGGGAGCGCCGAGTTTTAGAAATACACAGTTTAGAAGTACAAGAATTTAAAATGAAACGTTTAGAAGTCTAAACCTTTAGAAAAACACTCTTTAGAATCTTCATGCTTTAGAAATACACTCTTCAGAATCATTAAGTCTTACGAATAGGGTGATTCGAAGCACAAATCCTTCAAAGAAATAAAGCCTTCAAAATACAATGCCAATAAGGATGTGTTTGTAGAAAAATGTGTTTTGCAAGTCCAGGAAATATTAGATTTTTTGTCTCAAAAAGTTATGAGTCATACTTGAAGTGGAGAAAAGTTGGTGTTCTCTTGTTTAGAGTAACCGGGATGTAAATGTGGTTTTTAAATCCGACATTCGCTTGTATGTTAGTTTTGAACATTAGCTTCGATGTTTCATCATGTTTAATGTTTTTCACAGATGGTGTTACCGTGGGGTACACTACTAGCTTGATTTCAAATACAGAAACAGGAAGTCGATTTAAATAAAAACAGTTAGTATATGCTTCGGTACTACCTATCATATTTGTTTGGTTGAGATCAACAATATTTCTTATAACTATACCACAAATCTTCTACGAGCCGAACAATGTTCTGCAGAAACGCCTCCTTAGACCTAAATGCATCAGATGGGTTCAGATTTAGACAAACAAAGCAAGTGCATCTTTATTACTGTAGCAAACATTCATCAGCAGTTGCCCGGTATATTATTTCTCGAAATAGTATGTAATTTTATACATCCTGAAATTGATTTTTTATAAAAATGGGTGTTTGGGGGAAACGCTGGCTCATTGGTATTCACATTTTGTCCAGTTTAGCCATACTTATCTCACTTTTCCGACTTGCTCTAATAGTGGTTGGCCTAACATGTTGTGTAAACAAAATTGTAAAGACATTTACACAAACAGTTTCTTTTCGTTTTGAAAGCTGTACAACATCTACATTTGCATTGAATTCCACTAGCATTCTATATTATTGGAACCTTGTTTATTTGTGTTAAAGTTTAATATGTATGAAGTCATTAGCTTAGCAGAGAACATCTCCCCATAATGTAAACACAAGCTTTAAAACATGTAAATTATTTACAGGAAAATTATTATAAGTTTAATATTTGTTTCTATTTACAATTTCTCTCTCATCTAATATTACATTGTGACACAATCTTTGATTTTCGTTTATTCTGATTACAATTTTGAGCAGGAAATTTGGTTTTGGTATCCGAATATTTGATTCAGTTTCTGTCTATAAGTTCGACTTAAGCAAGGTCTCCTCCACCGCCAAGAAGCATAGCTGCAAACGGATGCATAATGTCCAAGTTACGTAGACGCAAAGACCTTCGGCTATGACCTTCCAAACCAACACAAAGGAATATAGATTCCTAGGAATAGCACTTGTTATTCCTTACCAAACAAGTGTGTATCAAACAGGTTTATTTGTGTATGCATTGTACCTGAAGTAATGCGGGTTGAGTCTCTTAAACTTTTTCTGACCATCTCGGGTAAAAATGTCGCCTAAGGCTACCAAACTAGCTGCAGTAGACAAATCTACAAATCTTTAACAGCTTGCTGATCAAGATAGATTGGACACATATCTTGATCTGACACGCAGTCTGATTTTGTCTCCTTCCTAGTGGTTTTCACAATCTCATGACCATCTGTATAGCGTTTTTTGCCAACCGGCGTAACGTCATGCTACTAATCAACTTAAGTACGAAATAACAACTACAACTTTCGTGTGCATCCAGTATGCAAGTATGCAATAAAATCTTAAGCATTGTAAATCTGGCACATCAAAAATTTCTGTTTCTACAATTTTCGAAGTTGCAAGTATAAATATTAATTATCATACCTACTTTACGATTTACAGTCTTTGAAAATGCGGGTGATAAACCTGCTATTTAAAATTGCTAGTAAACCCAAGTTAGCCTAATATGGGGTAATCCTTTTAATTATTCTACCGTAGAATCGGTATTCATATTATTGTTGTTATGTTCGGCATAAAATGTTGTTGTCTAGGCGCTTATGGGTGGATGGAGTGTGTTATGGAGGTGAATGTATGACTGAAATAACTGACAATTCAAACCGGGCAGAAATTAATAATAACTTTTATTCAATGATTGTCGATTGCTAATTGATTGCTCAGGCTTCGAGATGTTGCTCTTTTGGAACGTGTACCTCTGTGTAAATAACAAAAGGAATTCGGCATTGCCCCAACTTCCCTTCAAGGAAGTGGTCCAAGCCGACTGGTGAGCTCACACCTCACAACATCTCACCTCTCAAGCAGTCAAATTCCACGCAATGAGCCTAAAGTTACAGATTTACCGAATTGTTATAATAAATAAGGTTTACCAATATTGTTTCACATGATTGCCGTTGTATTGGACTCTGCATCCTACATTACCTTATGATAATTACAGTTTTGTCTTATTAATTTGAAGTTAAGAATTACGATTGGAGAGACACTCTTAATAATAGTTGCAACAAATGGGATTCTTACTTGGTGTTGGTATTATCCTAGTACTTTCTATATGTACCTGGTACTTTCCATTCATTCACAAATTATTAGATATACGTTTGCGATCATTCGATGTGACTACTCAACCATATAACTCAATTGATACCCGGGATCTTTGTACCTTATACCCAGTATTAATTAAGTTACCTATTGTTCTCTGGATCATGCATAAATACCATTTATTTTGTAGGTCATTCACACATAAGCCATTAATGGTCTACTTATCCTAAACGTTAAATTTAGTCAGGATTGTCTATTATAGTCACTTCTTTTATTATGATTAGTATTAATAATATGTTAAATAATTATATGGTTTATCGCTAACTTCATATTAAAGGCATAAATTATGTCTTATGTAATACATTAGATTAACTTCGTAACGTTTATGCATAGTTTGGAGGTTATTATATGACAATGTACTTAAAAGTATCATGAAGTTTTTTACGGAGATATTAAATCTAAATTTTATGTCCACTAGTAATTTGTATTCTAATTGTTCCTAGTTTTGACCTGGTATTGATTCGGGAACTCATTCGTAGGTTTTCTCTTAGGCTTTTAATGTACTAATCTTATAACTAATTCCCATGGCTTATAGATTAAAAACCTGGGTATTAAATTCTTTATTTCCTTAATGTTACTATTTTAAGCAAAAGCAAGGAAGGTTTTATGACGGCTAAGTAGTAATGCTTACCCTCTTTTATCCTATAGATAAATGAAGAAGCATGCGTTTATTAAATTTGGATATTTTGACTTATCCTCTTAAGTACTGGTATTGGCTCGTGTATCTATAGGTATACCTGAATTAACAATATGCACAACAACAATAGCAATTTTGGCTGCGATTATGCTTATACTTACTTTGAGCCTTATTTCTTGTATGAATTTTTTGTATTCTATTTTTATTGTGGTTCTCGTTCTGCTTATTTCTGTTTTAATGCTACGTCTAGGCGTGAGGAGTATCGCCTTTCTAATTATCTATGCTACCTGGTGGTCTATATGGGTATAACCTGTTAGGTTAATTTTTGGTTAATCTCTTAGATTAGCGTGTAATCATTTTGTGGTTACCAGGTGAGGTAAAGATAAGCGGGGATCTATTTTACTAAGCAGCATTGTTATGATCAAACAATTTAGTTTCTCTTGTTTTTGGTGCAGCAGGTGTAACCGATAATTTTATTGGCATTTAGTTTGGCAGTTGTTTATTGTTGGCATCGGCAGGTTGTATAGGCATTGGCAGGTTAGGTTCAAGGTTTAAATGACAGTTATGATGGTGGTTGTGTTACGTTGATTATGTGGTTTTTATCCCGATTGTCGGTTGAGGTTACCATGATTAGATTATAGATTATAAGGAGATACGGCCAGAATCTCCTGGAAGCGTATTCACAGCGGACTCAAATCCGGATTTAGCCCAATCTAATCCAAATCCGTATTCACAAATCGACATTTAAATCAAATCCCGAATTTATATGTGATCCGATCTAATCAGCTGACCTAAAATCCGCTGTCTGTGAATACGGATTACGATCCGTATTCACACTCGTAAATCCATTTTGCCTTTATCCTAAAAAGCTAATCTTGGTCGATAGCAGGATTAAGTCTGTTATCCCATGCAAAATAATATTGTTTCAGCAGCAATGCAGCTTTGTAGTGCAACAAATTAATATTATGTCAGCAGTAATTAGTAATTCTGCTTTGTAGTGGAACAAATTAAAGCTTTCTCGACTTCTACCTACGTTACATTCTACCTAGTCAAGGCTACTAAATAAGTCAAGGCAGGTATTATAATGATCACTTCCACCATCACCACTATTCCCATCATGAAGTGAAATAACTAAATTAATTATAGTGGGCTTTTGCAGCATTTAAGTGATTTTGAATTCCACTGCTAATGGTAGATTAATAAGATTAACTTGTCGACGTGTATTATTAAGGAATAATTTGTATGGGTACAAACTTGCTTCTTGCAACTTTGATCATGTTCGTTCATCGGCGGTCGGTGTCATTGATTTATTATTTGATCACAATTTTACTAAAAGATTTATCGAATGTTGCTGCAGTGCAGTTAATTTTTAGTTTAGTAACTTAAATGGGTTTATAATTAGCCTCAAGTTGTGGAAGAGTTTAATTAATATACGTAGGAACTAAGACTCTTTCTGAACTGCCTACGGGATAACATTGTATATATTGTAGTGTTCGCTTCGTTTATTACCCATATGCATTACAGCATATTACCCTCAAGCATTACAGATTTCGGTTTTGTTTATTACCTTATGTATAGCGGTGCTCGATTTTGTTTATTACCCTTATACACAGGCGAGAACAAGCTTTGAATGAATGTGCGCTGCAGTCTTGCTTCGCCCCAAAGGCTCTATGCATATAAATCCTGATTAGATCCTAATCTGATCTTAATCGAAATCCGAAAAACGGTGTGAATACCGTTCAAAATCCGGATTTAGGTTGGATAAGATTGGGATTTGGAAATCCGGATTAACTCGGTTTCTCTGTGAATACCCTTCCTGGGTGTGTCCAATCGGCAAGGAAATTGGTTCTGCATCCAGAGAATGGCCAAGAAATTTGGCCTTGGCCTTTGTTGGTTGTAAACGTAGAGTCGGAGCACTACATATTTCACGTGAATGAGTGATTTAGAGAATCAGATTTTTGGTTATCAGATTAATCTGAGAATCTATTGGGATTTCTCAAAGAGAATTGGCTATCGCTATTTCAAAACGGATTCAAATAGGAGTAAAATTTTTCATACGTGAGCCTTATAAAAATAGATAGGAAAGGTTTATGGTTTGTCGCAGTTCTCCAGACAACATGAGAAATAAAAAAATTCTTGCCTACATGGTGCACAAATTTGTTTGGCAAGTTATTAAATCATGTGAGATCTAATAACATTGATGCATTAAAATGAACATGAGAGTAAAAACTTGTTCGTTTTACTGGTTTATTTAAAAGACGTGTGTTCAGTGCAATCTTAAAACTAATACAATAATATTGAACACAAAAATGTGGCTTAAAACTAAATCACAAAGAATCATGGTAAGCAATAATGCGCGTCAGAGAAACTGACCCTTTTAAAAACTGTGGGAAACATTCCAAGTAGAAACTTTATCATTTTAGAAAATATCCAATTCTATTCAATCCAAAAGGAGTTCAGAGTGTTGGAAGGACAATTCTATGAAAAGATGTGCATGATGCATCGTTTGGTGCATAGGCATTCTATACAACAAAGGAACATAACCTTAAAGCAAACGTACATACTAAATGCCAAACGGCGTGTTTCCTGCCTTGTGGCATTCACAATTCTAAGGCGTCGTTCATTAATGACGTCAGTTTAAAGGGTCAGTGGGTCACTATGGTTAAAAAGTGACGGCCTTTGTAAGTGACCTATCCTCTAACGTTAAAAATAGTGACAGGGGTCAGCGGGTCACTCGAAAAATCGGCTTTTTAAAGTGACGTCATTAGTGGATGGCGCCTAAGGCATAAAAAACTCAAGAAAAACCTTTTTTCTTGAAAGGAAACAACTTATAAATAAACTATAAATAAAAGAGATTAATGAACATTTTTTAGAAGGGATGGATGATCCCTTTTTCTACCAGAAGAAATTGAAGAAAACTTGAAGGCAAAGACATAATATAATTATGTCTAGTGCAATGCAACATGAGAATAATAGATATAAAAACGTAACGGTGCATTTTTATTTTAAACTAATGTGCTGCTTTTGCATAGTGTTTCTGCAAAGAAATAGAATGAAGTATAGAAATTTTCAGTTAGGCGGATATGATTACCGCCTAACAAATACAACTTTCGAAAGATCTTCTTTTTCTGAATTTAAATACGCGGGCTGAATATAAGTGTATCGTAACTATGTACACCAACCAACCTTAGTGACTCTTCTAATTGTGTGGCAGTTTTAGCAGTCACAAAATGGGAACGTCTACTTAGCAAAAGATTAAGAGAGATAAGGTCTCCTTCAACGCGATTGGAAAAACATTTCCCACAAAAATGTATAAAAATTATTCGTTTACAAACAAACTGACGCGTCGACATGCTAGGTCACCTATATTCTGGTTTCTGATGGTTTCCAATATCCTGTCAAAATCTGTTATTAAAATGGATGTATAAAATTATAAGTTGAAATGCTTTTGCAGGTCTTTAAACACAAAAACGAAGGAAAAATATCATATACCTTCCATTTTGGTTCCACAGCAATCGCAATGGCGTTTGTCAAAGATTACGTTTTGGTGTGCAAAATATTTCAAAGTGTTTGACACAACCTTTTTAATCGGATTAACCGGATTGCAAGATTAGAAATATTGAGTTGTCTACACCCTTGTGATAAACTCTTATTGCAACTGTACTGTTACATACTAATGGCTAGAAAATACGCTAAGTGCTGAAAAGCATGTATCCGCATTTTTGCGCTTCAGCAGTCTTGTATCCACAAGCGTAAAGGATGTAAAAATTTCATTGCATACTGTGATAGAGGAGAAGCAAGACCAATCTTTGAGCTTTGCTTATAATATGTCTACTATGCATTATATTGTTGCCTTTTATTTTTGCTATTTTCCTTTCAAAAAGATCAGCACGCAGCTTGCTCAAGTAGCCAAACAATAAAACGATACTTGCCTTCAAACTAACAAGCTGTCCATAATGAGGTTTATTATGCATCTTCTCGGCATTGGTCTGCTATGCTTGTTTAAAATTTGTGCTGCGGCTGACTTTAGCAACTATCCAAAATACGAAGCCATCAGTATGTCCCTGTATCCCTTCCAGCTGTCCAGTAGTCTAATTATATACATAATTCATTTGAAACCTTACGGATTATTATTTGGTTCAGTAACGGTTTTAACCAAATATAATCTTACGTGTTTGAACTGTTACATAGCCAAAAGCAGCCTTCCAGAGGTTGACTTGAGCAACAGTGTTTACAGTAGCAAGTTTCATGCCCGAGTTTGCGAAATAAGCTTGAGCATCAGTCCAGTTTTACATTTTACAACAAGTAAATGAACATTAAAAAACTTGTACTTCGTCGTGTGAATAAAATTTACCATTAAAGGCTCTGAATGTTCCGCAAAATAGCTTGTTCCATCTACTGTGCCAATGTATTTAGCGTTGACAGATACTACTAAATACAAAAATCAAGTGAGGATGATTTACGCTTTAGCTTTTGAATTAGTTTTTTAGCATACCATTTGAAACGGACTTTAGAGTTGGAGCTGCCCATATTGAACAAGCCAACATGCTGACAACAAATACACAAGATTTTTCTGTCCATGCCATTATTTTCTTATAATTGATGAATATGGGTATAAAAGAATTGGTAATATTTTATGCTATTGTTGTAAGAATTAGAAGGATCTTGAATACTTTTAGCTACTAGTTTCAAGTTGATAGGTTCAAGACTTTTATACTTTCTCTATTCAAATATCATGTAAAGATTGAATTGATTAAGTTCAGAAGTCCAATTTTACAGTTTATGATTTAGTAAAAACGAACTGATAAAACTTTGATTGAGTTAATGTCAAAGTATAATCAAAACGCCAGTCTCCAACTGAAATCACACGTCAAAATGTATGCAACGAGAACTTAAATCGAACAATTGTTTACGTAAACAAACTTCACGTAATATTATATACACATGACCCGTACGTATCATTCAAGATAAGTTAGACAAGATAAGTTAGACAGACAATCAATTTATCAACTGCCAATTTATTACTGTGAAGTGTATGTAGGCATGCCAATTTTTTTTGATAATTATGGTAAAAAAATAAAAAACTTCACATTTAAAGGAAAACTGACTCTAAGTTTGCACGCATTACTATAGAGAAATAACCCGAGTAAATATGTATTGCGTCAAACATATTTCTCGTTGTTATGATGCAAAATAAAGATAACATCCGACTTGTAAAAACATCAATTAGTAATAATCAATTCATCAAGATAGTCAATGGAATATTATAATGATTTTCTTTTAAAACTGGCATCTTGGAACTCTTGGATTTTATTGAAAATTTTTAAATGCTAACTAAGCAGATACACGTTTTTAATCAATTATTGCAACTAAAACGTGATCATGTTTTCAACTTAGTTTATGGATTTTACACAATTTTCCTAACGCGTTATAACGCTCAACTAATATTAAGATATATTATTAATAATAATGAGTTAAAGTGACACCATTAGCAATAAGCCCACATATTTTTCTTTATAAAGTCGCTGAAAATCATAAGACAATAAAAGGTTCATTATTGAAGTCGGCTGACTTCAGTATTTGAGCCAGCAGTAATGAGGATGATATTTGCAGACTAGCAACCGACCATGTAACTCCCATGACACGAGAAGCACTTTGAATTTACAAGCACTCGGCGGAAACACAACATTAACAATATTCAGATTAGGCAAATAAATACCATCCTACACAAATTGAGAAAGGCTTATCTCTTTCAACTGTCCAGTGATATAGGAAACTGCTGCATGTAAACGATTCGAAGTTATAAATATATGGTTTTATTTTAATTGATTTTACTTTTCGTATTTTTTAAAAATCCATATGCCTTGGTGCTTGATATTCTTGAACTCAGCTTCCTAGATATTAAACTGGAACCAACTTTTGATGCCTTGGTGCTTGATATTCTTGAACTCAGCTTCCTAGATATTAAACTGGAACCAACTTTTGATGCTGACAACCTTACATCCTTATGCTATGCAATAATTTTTGACATCATTCAAAAACGCAGAAAAAAATCAAACTTTCCTTTTATAGATAAATACTAAAGTTTAGAGTCAGTTTCTATAACAGTGTCCAACATAAAATATCCTGTTCTATCCGCCTATCTAATCTGCCTGGTAGTCAAATTTCAAATTAAAATACTTGACAAACCTTAATTACATAATCTTACTTTTGAGATTTGGTGATTGTGACGACGAAATAACGCAACCTAATATAATGAGAACAACAAACCGGAAATATTGCCTTGCATTTTAAAACAGTTTTTAAAAACGCTGGCTTCGAAACCAGATGTTAGTTTTAAATTGTGGCGTGTCGCGAATTTTCGTTTGGGTTTAAACGTTTTAACGGATAAGCTGCAACACATTGTTCAAGAATCTTTTATACTGCATATGTGTTGTTTGGCAAAAATAGCACTCCACAGAATTTCTCGGAACTCAGACGTAAATGCAAGCCTACATGCCAGAAACTAGCACAACAAAATTGACAATTCAAGACGAAATTAGTTCACTCATTAGATTCCTAAATTACTCAATTGCAATGTCGTCTAATTTTACCAGATTTTTTATGGTAGACTACTTG
Source organism: Entomobrya proxima (assembly GCA_029691765.1). Taxonomy (NCBI): domain Eukaryota; kingdom Metazoa; phylum Arthropoda; class Collembola; order Entomobryomorpha; family Entomobryidae; genus Entomobrya; species Entomobrya proxima. Next base: position 46,317,909 of record CM056173.1, on the reverse strand, counting down.
AACATTTTAGGATTTCTGGGTCAATTTTTCACCATAAATAATACTTTATCGAGTTCCATGTAGATTTCCAAAAAAATTGCAATGCAATAGTTATAAGACATTATATGCAAAAAGCATACTCCTTGAAAGACCCTTAAGTATTGCATCATTTTATTATAATATTTCGTAGCAGTTTATAGAAGCGACAACTAAAAGATTGTTTCAGTCTGAGAGGTCAAAAATGAAAAATAGGTCAATAACACGCTTCACAGTTGTCAGGAGAACAAGTTCGGCGACAGTTTCATCAGTTTAATAAACTATAACAACCAGAGTTTTTAGACTCTTAACTTTACGAAAAACCGACGTTTAATCTTAAACCGTACGTATTATTTTCGCAGCAGGAATACAAAAAGTACCGAAATTCTTTTTTTGAATTACAATTAACAAGTGGTAAACGTCTTCGAATACGACTTGTTTTGATGACGGCACCATTGCATTTAAGTTTTGTAATAGGAATTTTTATGCATACTTTAAATGTTTATGCCGTGCTTTAAGATGTCACATCAATAAGATAACAAAAAACTTTTGTCATTTTAGGATGTGATTAACTAAAAGTACGTGTTTTTCGAAATTATTGTTTTCATTAAATTTTGGAATACGGGGTTTTAATAAAAATGTTCCACTGGTCTCATGTGTCACGCAAACTGTGAAATACCACGTATTTATTATATTTAAAGCACATTCTAATAAACCAACACTTGATTTTTAACAGTGGCGTGTGAAAGGTTAAATGTTAAGAATGTAGGAGTGCGCTATCGGGATGGCTTTGATTGATACCCTGTTCGTATGTTCATAAATGATAATCATCAAGAATAAAAACTACGTGACGTCGAAGTAAATAAGAGGTAACATGACAGTTCTAGAGTAAAACTTTAAATGTTTGTGGAACAGTTTCCTTCGAACGTATTGACACAAAACTTTATCCAAGTTGTGTGAAAGTGTCCACAGTTTTTACCACATGTGCTTATAAATTTGCCCGGATTAATTTGTCAGAGATATAGAGTCGCAAACCTTGTGAATATTTTGACTGGATTAACGTCATTCAGAAAAGTTTAAATGTTTGTGGAACATTTTCCTTTGCACGTGTTGATACAGAACTTAATCCAGGTTGTGTGGCAGTGTCAATTATGTCACTCACATGTAAAATGAAGTTTGCCCGGATTTGTTTGTCTGTGATGTAGAGTCGCCAAACTTGTAAATATTATGACTGGATTAACGTCATTCAGAAAACTTCAAATGTTTGTGGAACACTTTCCTCGGCACGTATTGACACAAAACGTTCAGCGGGTTGTGTGAAAGTGTCCACAGTTTCTACCACACGTGCGTATAAATTTGCCCGGATTAATATGTCAGAGATATTAGGTCGCAAATCTTGTGAATATTTTGACTGGACTTTACGTCATTCAGAAAATTTCAAATGTTTGAGGAACATTTTCCTTTGCGCGTGTTGACACGAAACTTATCCAGGTTGTGTGGGAGTGTCAATAGAGTCACCTACATGTAATAAGAAATTTGCCCGGATTTGTTGATCAAAGATATAGATTCGCCAAACTTATAAATACTATTACTGGATTGCCGTCATTAAGGAAAATTAAAATGCTTGTGGGACATTTTCCGTAGCACGTGTTGACACAATTTTTGTCCAGTTTGTGTGACAATATCCACAGTTTTAACCACACGTAAGAAGAAATTTGCCCGGATTTGTCTGTCAAAGATATAGAGTCGCAAATCGTGTGAATATTTTGACTGGACTTTACGTCATTCAGAAAAGTTCAAATGTTTGTGGGACACTTTCCTTAGCACGTATTGACACAAAACTTTATACAGATTGTGTGAAAGTGCCCACAGTCTCTACCACATGTGCTTATAAATTTGCCCGGATTAATTTGTCAAAGGTATTGAGCCGCAAATCTTGTGAATATTTTGAATGGACTTTTCGTCATTCGGAAATTTTCAAATGTTTGTGGAACATTTTCCTTATGCGTGTTGACAAAAACTTTATACAGATTGTGTGGCAGTGTCAATAGGGTCACCCACATGAGCATCGACTATCCGCTATACTGGTGTACTATAGCGGATGGTTGGTGGTTTTCATATGATGTCTGATAATTCATAATTTCTACAATAGAATATATAGAAATGCTGCTTTCTAAATTGCTATTAACATTAAAAATTGGAGGTGTGTGGTGGATGCTAAAGTGCTTTAGATTAAAAGTTGGTCTAGAATAGCACCTCCAAGTTTGACCTACCACAACTTCGATGTTTGGGAAAAGACCACCAGGTAGTATGGCAGTGTCAATGTCACCCACATGTAATAAAAATTGTGCCCGGATTTGTTTGTCTGTGATGTAGAGTCGCCAAACTTGTAAATATTATGACTGGATTAACGTCATTCAGAAAACTTCAAATGTTTGTGGAACATTTACCTCGGCACGGATTGACACAAAACGTTCATCGGGTTGTGTGAAAGTGTCCACAGTTTCTACCACACGTGCGTATAAATTTGCCCGGATTAATATGTCAGAGATATAGGGTCGCAAATCTTGTGAATAATTTGGCTGGACCTTACGTCATTCAGAAAAGTTAAAAAGTTTGCGGAACATTTTCCTTAGCGCGTATTGACACAAACCTTTATCCAGGTTGTGTGAATAGGTCCACAGTTTCTACCACAGGTGCTTATAAATTTGCCCGGATTAATATGTCAGAGATATTAGGTCGCAAATCTTGTGAATATTTTGACTGGACTTTACGTCATTCAGAAAATTTCAAATGTTTGAGGAACATTTTCCTTAACACGTGTTGACACAAAACTTTATTCAGGTTGTCTGGCAGTATCAATAATGTCACTCATATGAAATAAGAAATTTGCCCGGATTTGGTTGTCAATGATATAAAGTCGCCAAACTTGTAAATATTATGACTGGATTAACATCATTCAGAAAATTTCAAATGCCTGTGGAACATTTTCCTTTGCACGTATTGACACAAAACTTTCTACAGGTTGTGTAAAAGTGTCCACGGTTTCTATCATATGTGCATATAAATTTGCACAGATTAATATGTCAGAGATATAGGGTCGCAAATCTTGTGAATAATTTGGCTGGACCTTACGTCATTCAGAAAAGTTAAAAAGTTTGCGGAACAATTTCCTTAGCGCGTATTGACACAAACCTTTATCCAGGTTGTGTGAATAGGTCCACAGTTTCTACCACAGGTGCTTATAAATTTGCCCGGATTAATAAGTCAGAGATATTAGGTCGCAAATCTTGTGAATATTTTGACTGGACTTTACGTCATTCAGAAAATTTCAAATGTTTGAGGAACATTTCCCTTAACACGTGTTGACAAAACTTTATTCAGGTTGTCTGGCAGTATCAATAATGTCACTCATATGAAATAAGAAAATTGCACGGATTTGGTTGTCAATGATATAAAGTCGCCAAACTTGTAAATATTATGACTGGATTAACATCATTCAGAAAATTTCAAATGCCTGTGGAACAATTTCCTTTGCACGTATTGACACAAAACTTTCTACAGGTTGTGTAAAAGTGTCCACGGTTTCTATCATATGTGCATATAAATTTGCCCAGATTAATATGTCAGAGATATTGGGTCGCAAATCTTGTGAATATTTTGACTGGACTTTACGTCATTCAGAAAATTTCAAATGTTTGAGGAACATTTTCCTTTGCGCGTATTGACACGAAACTTATCCAGGTTGTGTGGGAGTGTCAATAGAGTCACCTACATGTAATAAGAAATTTGCCCGGATTTGTTGATCAAAGATATAGATTCGCCAAACTTATAAATACTATTACTGGATTGCCGTCATTAAGGAAAATTAAAATGCTTGTGGGACATTTTCCGTAGCACGTGTTGACACAATTTTTGTCCAGTTTGTGTGACAATATCCACAGTTTTAACCACACGTAAGAAGAAATTTGCCCGGATTTGTCTGTCAAAGATATAGAGTCGCAAATCGTGTGAATATTTTGACTGGACTTTACGTCATTCAGAAAAGTTCAAATGTTTGTGGGACACTTTCCTTAGCACGTATTGACACAAAACTTTATACAGATTGTGTGAAAGTGCCCACAGTCTCTACCACATGTGCTTATAAATTTGCCCGGATTAATTTGTCAAAGGTATTGAGCCGCAAATCTTGTGAATATTTTGAATGGACTTTTCGTCATTCAGAAACTTTCAAATGTTTGTGGAACATTTTCCTTATGCGTGTTGACAAAAACTTTATCCAGGTAGTATGGCAGTGTCAATGTCACCCACATGTAATAAAAATTGTGCCCGGATTTGTTTGTCTGTGATGTAGAGTCGCCAAACTTGTAAATATTATGACTGGATTAACGTCATTCAGAAAACTTCAAATGTTTGTGGAACATTTTCCTCGGCACGTATTGACACAAAACGTTCATCGGGTTGTGTGAAAGTGTCCACAGTTTCTACCACACGTGCGTATAAATTTGCCCGGATTAATATGTCAGAGATATAGGGTCGCAAATCTTGTGAATAATTTGGCTGGACCTTACGTCATTCAGAAAATTTCAAATGTTTGAGGAACATTTTCCTTTGCGCGTGTTGACACGAAACTTATCCAGGTTGTGTGAATAGGTCCACAGTTTCTACCACAGGTGCTTATAAATTTGCCCGGATTAATATGTCAGAGATATTAGGTCGCAAATCTTGTGAATATTTTGACTGGACTTTACGTCATTCAGAAAATTTCAAATGTTTGAGGAACATTTTCCTTAACACGTGTTGACACTAGTGATGGCAAACGATTAATCACGATTGCAAAACGATTTCCGATCCGGTTTTTGATTAAAACGTTGGGATAATCGGAAAAACTGATCCGATTTTCCAAAACATTTTCGATTCCGATCCGATTAGTGTTTAAATCGTTTGCTAATCTGTAAAATCTCGATTTTTCCTAACTACAGAACTTATGTCGCAAAATCTACTCAAAGCTATACAAATTTAAATAAAGTGAATTAAAAGTAATAAAAAATAGTCAAAACGCACAATGAACCCAAGTAATTGATGTACATCTGCTCTGTCATGAAGTTTCTGACCGACGTAGCAATTATTTTTCAGGTTTCCTTTACCACGCACATATAAATTAACCAGTTTGTAAAAATCGCGATTAATCGCGATTCCGATCCGATTTTTGTATAAAACGTTTACAAACGATTTTTCACAGACTTAACCGTTTCCGATTTTTGGATAAAACGTTTGGACAAAAATCGGTTTGATCGAGATTAATCGCGATTAGTTTTCGATTTTCGCCATCACTAGTTGACACAAAACTTTATTCAGGTTGTCTGGCAGTATCAATAATGTCACTCATATGAAATAAGAAATTTGCACGGATTTGGTTGTCAATGATATAAAGTCGCCAAACTTGTAAATATTATGACTGGATTAACATCATTCAGAAAATTTCAAATGCCTGTGGAACATTTTCCTTTGCACGTATTGACACAAAACTTTCTACAGGTTGTGTAAAAGTGTCCACGGTTTCTATCATATGTGCATATAAATTTGCCCAGATTATTATGTCAGAGATATTGGGTCGCAAATCTTGTGAATATTTTGACTGGACTTTACGTCATTCAGAAAATTTCAAATGTTTGAGGAACATTTTCCTTTGCGCGTATTGACACGAAACTTATCCAGGTTGTGTGGGAGTGTCAATAGAGTCACCTACATGTAATAAGAAATTTGCCCGGATTTGTCGATCAAAGATATAGATTCGCCAAACTTATAAATACTATTACTGGATTGCCGTCATTAAGGAAAATTAAAATGTTTGTGGGACATTTTCCGTAGCACGTGTTGACACAATTTTTGTCCACTTTGTGTGACAATATCCACAGTTTTAACCACACGTAAGAAGAAATTTGCCCGGATTTGTCTGTCAAAGATATAGAGTCGCAAATCGTGTGAATAATTTGACTGGACTTTACGTCATTCAGAAAAGTTCAAATGTTTGTGGGACACTTTCCATAGCACGTATTGACACAAAACTTTATACAGATTGTGTGGCAGTGTCAATAGGGTCACCCACATGAGCATCGACTATCCGCTATACTGGTGTACTATAGCGGATGGTTGGTGGTTTTCATATGATGTCTGATAATTCATAATTTCTACAATAGAATATATAGAAATGCTGCTTTCTAAATTGCTATTAACATTAACATTAAAAATTGGAGGTGTGTGGTGGATGCTAAAGTGCTTTAGATTAAAAGTTGGTCTAGAATAGCACCTCCAAGTTTGACCTACCACAACTTCGATGTTTGGGAAAAGACCACTCCAGGTTTTTCTAGAAACATGCTCATCTATTAAACGCTCTTTTAAAAATACTATTAACATCAAAAATCAAAAGTGGGCGCGATGGGTAGCCACGACATTGGAGAAAGGATGTTTATAATAGGGCCTTATGGCAACTAAATATACAAAACAAGTTCATATTTCAACAAAGTTTAGAAATAATGACAAATTTAACTTGCAAAATTGTACACCTACAAACGCTCTATCCGTGTCGGCAATAAACTGGAAGGTTAATAATCGGTTTAATGCTGGTTAGTATTACTTTAAGAAATATAAAAGCGTAAAATATAATAATATACTGGTTAAACATATTATATACTGAAAATTGTTTTTATTAGGATTATTAGAGAAATGTTTTGTACAAATCATATGAAATTGCTTGGTATTGAATTAGTTACTTGCCTGGTGTCTGACTGAAATACTAGACGTTGTATTTTGAAGACATGGAGAATTTAGCTAACTTGTAAGTGTTAGATACGCTCTAAATATTTTTTAAACACTGATACTCTACTTCATGTTTCTGGTTTTGAGTACTTTTCAAGATTGTTGCGCTGTTGACAGGAAGCTATAATAGCGTGAATTTTGTTTACTGGTTTCAAATATGAAAAGCAATGCGTAATTGATTAATTGGTAGGCACATAACTATTTTTCTGTACTCAACCATTCAGCAGTATATATTTTCGCATACATTAGTGCAACATTTCAGTGTTGAAGGCAAAAAAATAATGAATAGTCTTGTACAAAACATGATGACGCTAAGCATGCTGTAATGCGATGAACTTGGTTTTGATGTAAAACGTAAATGTCCTTTAAGCTGTATAAAAGTCCTGCATAAAAGTCGTTATCAATATTTTCAGGATTGACTGAAATGAAAAGAGAACCTGCTGTTATTAATGCTATGCTCCATGGTATTGACATTGAATTTACAGTATGATAAAGCCTTTGATACAAAATGAATTTTTAAACTCTCGTATTTATCTGCAACAACTTTACTTAAACCATCCACAAATTGAATTTTTTGTACACTGCTGGTACCAAGGTAACAAATAATACATTGCATCTACCACATACTTGTGTCAATTTAATCTGCTGCGAATTTTTATTTCAGTACCTGTCATACAATCGTAAAGACAGAATTTTAAATCCGTCAAGTTACAACTAGCATAGAGTATTACAGTTACAGATCAATAAATATACATACATTGCGAAGCAAATTCCTACAGCCAACAAACAATCGAAAGCATCATAAACATACCTATATTCTAGATAATTTACAGATAATTTTTATACCGATTTTGGCAATTTTAATAAAAGTGTTTATTTCAAGAAAAGTTTTTTCATGACGTACTTTTACTGTATTCCAGGAAAGGTTGATAACTCATCCTAAATTGTATACCGTGTCCACTGAGTCATAGTTTGTATTCCGTCGGTTTACAAACGGTTTGACATAAAGCCTATTGCTACGAAATTGAGTGAAAAATTTGCAAATGCTAACACGGAAAAAAACTAAATTCCTTTAAAGCACTATCTAACGTATAAACTCGTGTTTGAAACACCGATAAGTTTAGAAAATTAGGAAACTCAGTTTATCTTAGCACAATTCTTACCCAGTGAAAGGTACCCGTTTACCCTAAACAACTGTTTAAACGTGTATGAAAGCGTATCTAACATCCCTGATTAAGCTAAGCAGTCTTAACGATTTGTATGTGAGTTTTAGTAACAAGTTATTTTAAATAAGTTATGAGAACGGTAATGAAGATTTAGTCTTTCGTGGTGTGGTAGTAATCCCGAGCATCGTTTCCGTTCCTTTCCTTATGAATCGACAAATCAGCAGCCTTTAGAATCTTCGAAAATGCCAGCGCGTCATCAACTCCATACCGAGTTATAACTACTACTTTCTCACCTCGTGTAAAGCGCGCTTTTCCCCCTTTACTCGGTTCACATCGCCAGCCAAATTTTTCTAAAGCTGCAACCAGAGCATTCATTCGCCTGGCAAACTTCTTACCCATTTTAAACCTATGAATTGAAAATTACAAAAAGCAATTGGTTTACAAAGTTTCATTTATTTATGAGTGACGTAACAAAAATTTTTTGTGATTTACTGGGAAGTTGTTTGAACGTTTAAGTATTATGAAGGTCTAGTAAAGTTTCTTCCCGACAACGTGCTAAATAAAGCTTAACCAAATATATATGTATCTAAGTTAGAATTATTCTAAACTAATATTTGTTTTTAATATAGGAACATGCAACCTAAGGCCAAAAATTTTGACCTTCCAGTTTATTGCCGATTCTAATAGAGCCTTTGGAGCCCTACAATTTTGCAGTTTAAAGTGTCATAATTTCTTAACGTTGTTGAGATATAACCGAGTTTGTAATTTTAGCTTCCATAAGGTTCTACTGCAGGAAAAATCAGGACAAAATGTGAATTATTACAAAAGTAATGGAACTGCAACATTGGATGGGCTGTTCGAAAACCCTCAAGAATGGCCCTAGATGAAGCCAACGTTTTACTCCCGGGCAAACTTTTCATTTTAGACTTTAATAGTAATTCAGAAAGCCCCGCTTTTGAGATAAAGGTGAGAAAAACCTGGAGGGGTATCTTTCCAAAGTTACACATTTTGTCGTTTCAATAATGAAATACCTGTGTATTATAGCAGATGCTTGATACTTCAGCATAATATGTCTGATAATTCATAATTTTGGAAAGATACCACTCCAGTTATTTCTAAAGCAAGCGGAGTTTGAACTGATGTTTCCTATGGGGTCTTTGTTTCGTCAACCCACCACTGACCCGTGACTGCATTGCTGCACTGCACTGCACTGCTAGTCACACACTATGCTATGCTATGGGGTCTTATGGGAGCTAAAATTTTCTTATATCTCAACAAAATTAAGAAATAATTTTCTCAAAATGTTCGCTCTTACGTTGCATGGTCGTTTCTGAAGCTTACCTTTGAAGAAGTACCTTTGAATTGGTTGGCGCTAGATCCTCAATAAAAGCTGCCTTTGTCAAAACTTCGGCACGTTTGTAAAAAAAGCGTTTGCGACGGTCTGATGTTTTGACGTCCTGGTCCCTTGCTTTCTTTTCCCAGTGTAAAGCCTAGTATTGTAAGCTTTGTGGATAAAGCTTATGGGTCTCAAACTACAGCAGCAAACAGTCAAAGCCTTGCTTTTATTAAGAATATTATGTGTACACATTTCATACGACTGTTTTTCAACCCCAAGCCACGCAAAAAATACATTTATGACGTTGCCTTGTTATTATGATACCATTTAATTGGTTTTTATTGTCTGTTTATGACAGGTATGAATATTGAATTAGCAGGAATGGATATTAAGAGCTACTAATAACAATAGAAACAACGTTTTCATCAAAAAACAATATTTATTGGAAAGCATAAACCTACATACTTACATACACACAATGAAGTTGTTTGTCTATTCTGGACGATTCTAAGTCAGCAGAAAAATACGTCTAGTAAGTCTAGTGTCCATATATTAAACATTATAAGTGTTTTAAGCGGAAATAACAAAGCCATAAAAATTATAAAATGCCGCAGTTTAAAATCAATTAAGAACAACACCAATATATATACAAAAACAACGGCAAATGGTTTTTGTGCAGCTCCCAAGCAATGTGTTTACAACAACAAAGACTAGAGTATGTTGTATTAAAAGCAAAACGTAGTAAAATTAACACGGCATGTTTGTGCCTTTTCCAGAATCTAACGTATAAATATTTAATATTAATGGTTATTGCTGTAATTGCCAGCTAGGAATAAGTTACTCTGTATGTAGAAAAACAAAAACAACCAACTCTCATTATTTAAACATCACCCTTCTTGCACCAACTGAAACCTGTCATTTTCATTTTGCCCCAACTGAAACCTGTCATTTTCATTTTGCCCCAACTGATATTAGCAATATTATATTTTACGAAAGTTTAGGATATTTTCTACAACTGAAAAGCTAAAGCCAGCGGAGAAAAGGAATGCTAATAGCTTTCTACAAAATAAATACCTTATTAGAGAATAGAGTTAATCAAACTCTTCCTGAAAAAATAAGAATGTAAAAAATACTTTTCGATTACTACTGCATCAAATTTTCCGCGTTGTGTGAAGTGTTTCTGTGTGTGATAATGATTTTAGGAGAACTGGATTGAGCCTGTCTCATTTCATACTCCCCGATTTCCCAGCGTGTGACTTTGCATAAAGGAAGGAAGCAACACATAGTGAATGACATGTTAGACATCTTCATTACTGACACATAATAGAATGCCAATTGATGTCTTGACTGAGTCTTGGTGTCTGTGCTTACGTAAGTTATACAGATTATATTTTATATGCGGGCATTACAATATATCATCAGTTTTTTGACGAACAATAAAGATTTTTGGCGTCACCCCACTTTTGTGTACGTCTTGCCGATAGTATACTGCTGTAAGTAGCTGTTCCGGTGAAAGGTGGCAGGTTTGCTTTATTGCTTTTTTTGCTAAGACCATCAAACTTGAAGGCGAATGAAACATATTCCCGACATGATAGTCCTACATTGTCATTACCATGATCCCCAAGCAAAATAATACGCCATTCCTGAATTTAACTTTTAAATTTTTAAAAAGGATGCTATTTGGAGCAAAGCTGGGAAAATCTAAAGGAAAATTCACCTCAACGTACTCAACAAGCCATGCTTGAAAAGCTTTCGCAAGGAAAAAATAGTAATATAGGTAATTTTGCTTGCATTACGAAAGTAATAAATACTTCTGCACTGTCAAATAGAGATTGATATACATAGTTGCTCCTAGTTTCTTTGCTGTAAACTTAAGATGTTCTCCCGTTGCATTTATCATTTTTCTAGTTGCTTGCATGTAAGCTTGTCTTGTCGAACAAGTGCGAAGATGTAACTCTTTTTTAAGTGATTTGTGGTTTGATGAACCATGTGGACTGAAAACGTAATCCCAATTCAGAAATTGAATTTCCAAATTAAAAGCATGTTCCAAACAAACTATTTCACACCACTCTGAAAAATTTTCCCAAATGTAGATTATTACAAACCTTTCAGACAAACAGAGAAGCAAAATGCTTTTCTGGTGGAAAGCTCAGTAAGCCAGCTTTCTGGTTGTTATATTGTGCAAATTTTATTAAACTTTATGAACTGAACTGCAGAAACTGCAGAACTTTATTAAACTGCAGAAAAGGGCAGTTAAATACACTGAAAAGAGTCAGCCAGAATAACGGCTTCATGCCGTCTCAACCTTAAAACGACACAAGGCTTGTTCGGCACATAAATCGTGTTAGCTGTTTATTGCCTGAAAGCTGCTGCAAAATGTTTTATTACGTGATAATATACTCGACTATATGCTAAATTAACATTCTGTTTCATTCTAAGCCATTCACTTTTTATTACAACCACAAAGGCATCCATTAAAAGAATGTACACAAACTAAAACAAATCCATAAAACGAATGATGTCAGTAAGTATTTCTGTTCTTCTTTGCACATCATATGCTTTCGCTCATTACAACGTTTGGCACGCCTATGTTGCATCTTGAACAAACAGACACCATGAAAGTTATTTGTGATTTGATGTTTGTGATTGTTTTATTTGCTTCACTAAGCATTATATGAGCGTTTTTACTACACAAACTTTTGCTGCGGGTGATAAGTTTTTTCCACAAAGTTTTCTATCATTTCAGTTGCTAGAAATATAAACCTGATATTACTAAGCAAATTTAAAATGCGAGATTTCTACATTAAACAAAATTAGTATTCTTCTGTTTTATGCGACTTCATTTTATGTGCATCACCCTTCTTAGTTTATATTGTATCCAAAATAAACACCAAATGCTTTACTCTAAATTTTCTGAGCATAAGAAAATTTATGCTCTGATTTTGTAAATGTCTTCTATCAGAATCTGAAATTTTTTATTTTTAAGGTATATCTCATAGTCATTCAGTTCATTTTATTGAGTATCATTTCTATTAATCACACTAATTAGTAAAAACTTGTTACCCTACTACGAGCGAAAGTTGTAATAAACCTTAAAGTTTTTAAGGTTAAATGACATCACGTTGAAACAAGGGCAGAAAACAAAATTTGATTTTCTACCGTTTACATTCTGAATTTATAGAAATAAATATATTATGTTCGTATCGAAAGAGCACATGCATATCATAACCAATGAAACGATCAATGGAAACCGAGGTCAATCTACAATTTGGGATAGTCTATTTGCATTTCTATTGAAACCGTTAGAAATGCCTAAACCACAGAAAACTAACAATACTAACAAAAACATAAAATCACAAGAATCCAAACAAGCAGTTTTTTTCAATTCCCCAATAACCACCTGGGAGTATTAGCACTCATCGTTTGAACTAGGACGCTTGAACCTCTCTCCGCCACCACACGGACTGTATGTGCAAAATCCACCCTTCCTGGAACACTTTTAGACATGTTAATTTATATCATATATAATTTCAACATTCATTCTTGTTTTATCAGTTATTCTCCCGATGAAGGCAGTAGTAAACTGCCGAAAGCTTGAGTAAACTTTGTATATTATACAAAAAATGACATACATGATCTTCGCTACTCCTTATTTACAATCATATTATGTTGTTTAGCTTACCTGATAAGAGCGAAACTATGTCTAAGCAAGCTGATGAATAGAGTTTACTGCAAGTATATTATGACTGGGAAAATTAAAAACACAATATACCACTATTATTGCCAGCTTAACTCTTGCTTACCTCTAACACAATTTGGTACCTCGGTCGTTTCATTTTTGTAGATGACGATGTATACAAAAATTCAGAATATAATTTAAAAATAAAGTCAGGTGAATAAAAATGGACTGATGGAAACTTTTATTTATGAAAAAATAATATTCATTCTTTAAACAAGCAAATTAACAATTCAATACATACATATAATAATGCATATATACAATACAAAGAATGGTAATACCAAGTTAACCAACTCGTGCGTATTGCTAATTTTAATTTATGTACGTACGCCTAAGTTACAGTTGAAACGAATTCAAAACTTAGCTGAATATATATTGTAACATGTTAAAAATATATCGTAACAGATAATTAATTGAAATTTACACTTCTCAAATACACTTCTTAGAACCCATTTCACAAATGTCCAACCATATCTGTGCATTTAGACAAGTAATGAAATATTAATTCATGCTTGCATTTAAACCACTTATGTTAGGAATGAGAAAAAATTCTGATACCATACACAGAAACCCCAACTAAACACAACAAACACACATTTGTAATCGGTTTACAGTAAGAAGTTTTCTTGCTAAAAACAATAAATTAGCTTACCTAAGTGCGGCATGTTTCGTAGTCTTTGGAAACACTCTTTAAAACCATTCTAGTATTGATGGAGGTATTGCTTTCAGTTTCTGTCTTTTGTAAATATTTATCGTTGGTAAATAGGGTTCAGAAATAATGAAAATTACTGACGGATAGTCATAATTCTACGAAAAGTAGAATTATACAAGCACAGTAATTCAACACTGGTTATTACTGGTTTGTGTCTTCACACAAGAAAGCTGATTTCAGAACGTCACATTTTAGGATTACCCCTTTCAGCTTAGTCTAATCATCAAAATGAAACTACAAGATTCGTTTTGCTCTTTCAATTAAGATTAGTTTAATTCCAGCTATTTTGATTTCATTCTGATCTATGCACACTCAAAAGCCGTTTTTACATTCAAAGTGTTGTTCACTATTCCAATCACTATTTTATTAACATTCCCATTTCAAGTTTCCGGGTTGAATTTTAAATAATGCGCACACTTTCGTCTCTTAGCTACACAAAAGTGAAACCCTGATACAGTTTAAAAAACTTAGTTTACCACAAATTTCACCTGAGGGCACTAAATGAAAAAGTATTGGTTTTATTATTTTCACGCTTACTGACAAAGTATACATTTTGAAAAAAGAAAATTTGATATCGTAATTATGTATTGTGGTATATTTTCAGTTTGAGTCCGACATTTTTAATTTCTTGTACTTTAGTTAATTTATTATGCTGGAGTCTTTTGAGTACACATACTTTGCTTGGACCAGTAAAGTTTTTCTGTAGGACACTTTTCTATCGTCACGGGTAAATATTATCAAGAATTGCATTACACCTGCAATAATAGAGCGCAGCAAAGTTGCTTATCTAGTTAAATCATGATTCACGTGGCAAGTTTTCTTAACTGTTACAAAGTTCTATCGTTTTTTCAGTTTGGAGTTTACCAGGTTATAACACGGATTTCTGATTAGGCAAAAAATACGTTGTACAACCCAGCAAAAATATATGAAGCGAAACATAGCCTATTTCAGTCTCAACACATTTAATCTACGTCAAATTGTCTTAATCTATATCAAAAGTCTGTTTGTGTAGTACTTGTTTTAGTATTTTCTTTAAAGTCTCAAACAAAATCGGACCGTTAAAATTTCCGCATTTAAAACATTCGCAAGTGAGCATGAAGACTTGATGCAAGCCTACGTATCGTGTTAGAGATTAATCCTGACTGCTTGCATTTGTTAAAATATGACGTCCTTATAAGAACTTTCAGCTTAAAATCTTCTGTTGTTTCATACGAAAAGTGTTCCACGAAAATCTGTAAAAATGTAGGGTGGTACTGCCATACACACTGCCATGGAAAAACTTCAAGAACCGTTCTACCATGGTTCACTTTTTCTACTAAATAAAGCAAAACTTCTAATTAGGTGACCTCTGTTTGTAAACGTTAGCCCGCAACATTATATGATTAATACTAGTGCTGACCTACTATAGATGAGCCACCTATGTGACAGAAAAATAGAACTTGACATAGCTACAACCCCATCAGCAGTTAGCTACCTGAATTTGAAGATAAAGAGCAAGTATCTGGCTACACAAAATACGCATTTGGCTAAAAAGCGACTCATAATTAAGTTGTTCATATGAAAGAGTAAATAAACAAGTTTCACACCTTGAAACCTTTGAAACCTTTTCCCCAAATCCATCAATCAATGCATGCTAGCTTTTTAAAATTTCCAAATATCGTAGAAATGTCCAGTATACTAAATTTGGTTTCTACTGTAAAGAACTGCGTAACAACCACTTGGATATAAATTTCCAAATATTGTAGAAATGTCTTGTATAAAATTGATTCATTTAAGTACACATAAACTTAATTACAGATCCACTGACATAAAAAATCGAATTTTGAAAACCATTCTATGAAATTGTAGAAACATATTTCATGTTGCTCTGTCTAAACAGAAAATAGTATTTTAACCAAACGTTGTTTTACGAGTAATTATATTGCAAAACAAAAGATTGGTTTCCACCTTTAAATCCCAAACAATTTAGAATAATAGATAACTGAGACATATTCATATTACAAAAAATAAAATAACTTTCAAATGCACTGAGCAAACTGCTTAGCAATTCTAAAGAAATCAGGTAAGCTATTCATTTTTCAGTACAATTTTTAATTTTAGCATGGTTGTTAAAAATACCCATTGTTTAAGTATGCGCAATTAGTATTACAAGATTATTGCATGCGTTGGTTCCAATAATTGTGTTAAGACACCACCTTAAAAGTAACGTTTTATTAGGCTGCTAGTACCAGTTGGGGAAAACCCTGCTGGATGTATTAACTATTTTAACAAACACCTGCTTCCATGGTTCATACGTTTTACACATCCCATAAATATTTAATATGTGTGAATTTAAATTTGATGAGGCTTTATGGACATGTAAGCTCAGTCCGGCATTTGATTTCATGTACTCAAAATGCTAACGTTACTTAAGATAGCACCGTTGCGTTTAATGTTTTATATCCCTTTTAAATATTGTATTGAGGCCTATGTAATTTACGTTTAAAAATCCACACTCCCATAAAACAAGCCAAATCCACTAGAAAGATTCAAGCGTTTTTGAAATGTTACACAATGCAGTTTACATTTTTATACTTCATGCAGTCCTGTTAGTAAGTTTAAAACGGGAAAAATGCACAACGTCAGATTTCTAGACCGCCAAGTTCTAAAGTTCTTTTACAAACGTCAAGTCTTTATCCAAATCCATATTTACAGACAATGGATGGTCGTGGTCAGGGTACTTTAGTGTGTAAATAGAGACATTGATTATGACGGCTTTCAATTTAAACAGCCAAATTGTAACAGTTGACTGACAAAATTCTGGTTACTTGTTGGAATCGTAAAGATTTGTGTTTATCTACAATAAAAATAACATCAGTGTTCGCTGACATTTGCACAATATTCGTAGCAACATCCATTCGGATGTGTAAAAACACTTCAAAGTATTATTTTAGTTTATTTCCACTTCTACACAAGCACTCACCTACATACCCAAACAGTATGTTTACGATAAAGCTGATATGAAATTATCTCGTCTTGTTTACATTAAAAAATTCTTTTAAATTTTCCTTTGGATAAAATATCTACTTGATAAAAGAAGTTTTCAAATGGAAACATTTCTAACGACTCAATGTTTGTAAGCAGTTTCAATTACAAGCACTTACTTGCACACAATTACAAAATTGTCGTTTAACTTTTAGGGTTTAACTCCCAGACTAAAATGTTTCAAATGTTGTAACTGTACGATTTTATTAAAGTTAAAATGAGAACTTAAAATTAAGTCAAAACGTTGCGCTGAAGTCTTAGTAAATCTTATTATTATACTCGTTGAGACATTCCGACACTTTATTTTAACATTTTACATTTTATTGTTTCCTTTAGCAATAACATTCTGCTTTACAATAGAAACATAAGATAGATTTTCGGTTTTGCAACTACCCAAAATTTTCTGTTTTGAAACTGGAGTTTCAGACAATCCAACCTCAAAATCATATCTCACTCAATTTTTACTTTATGTAATACTAATTCTCATACTTTACGTCATTCAGTGTTTTGCATCCATGCGGAGCTATGTAATTTTTGCATAATAAAAAATGACTGGTAATCCAAAAACACTTTTAAAATGGCTTATCGCACTTTTGAGCAGTTGTTTCAAATTTTTCATTAGGAGATTTTCGGCGGCGACGGTTTTTGTTAAACGGAGGCATCTCTTTTGGTATCACTACGCACTCTTCGTTGAACATATTTGTAGTCTCTTACAAATTCCCGTCTAAATCCAATTTAAACTTGCAGCCTTAGCTTGCTAGCAATTGGTATATCTTGAAGAGAAAAAGTACCTTGGTTGCAATGGGTCGGAATGGGAGAAGGGAAAAATAAGTGGTTCATTTTATCTCTATTTACTGGTTCAACGCCTCAGTGAGGTTGTATTTCTGTACTTCTTAACTGACCAATAAATTATATATAAATCTCTATTTATGTATAATTGATGCTATAGTAATAGTAATGCAATTGGTTTTATTGAAATTTTTCAAACTTAATTTATACTTAAGTAGGGCATTTTAATGTCCGTCTGTTTTCTCAGGTCATCGGACTTAACCTTCCGTTCCAGTTTCAACTACAATTACACAATACCGGAGTTTTATTTGATACCAAACTGACAATTCACAGTTATGCGTGGTGAAATCAAACAAAATTTAAATGACGCTTAACTTCCCGTAAAAAGTGATATTAAAGAAACGCAACGCAGATATCACGACACTATTACTTCACAAACGTTTTATGCATATTCGTCCAAATGTTTACCAATAACAACAATATGAACTTATTGAATAATAATGTCATACACATCGTAAATAAATGCACATATTTTGGGACATGATGTTCCGTTAAACATCTTCCGTTGTGGTCAAATTTCCAACTTGTTTTTGATCTGTGTGTCTATACGTCGAATCTACGTGTTTTTGCTATGTTCATATGTATTGAAATACAAAGCAAGTGTATAGTTTTTGTGAAATCAGAATCAATACTTTCAAATGTAATACCGGAAAAACTCATCTAAACTCTTTTGTAAAACTCAAATAAGTGCTTATTGTGATAACATACAAACAGACAAAACCGCGCGTGTCACAGTGAATTTCGAAATATCAATTAGATTACCATCATTATGCGTGAAATTTAATCCCTTAGAGCATACATGACAAACAATGTAACATTCATTGCTTTGTTTAGAAGTCATACTATTTAACATCGTTTGTACTGACGCAAGCATTTTCTGCCAATCATGCTAGTTTAGTTTCTGACACCCGAAAGCACAGTGTACGCGAGTTTACATAAAGAAAAAGTTCGTTCATTGAAAAGCATTGCTCCACTCTATGTACAACTCACACCAGAAACATATTCGTTGGACGTCTAAAAACCACTTGTTGACTCGATTCCCGGAGTATTCATCCCAATCAATTCATCCCCATCAATTTATAACAGTGGTACGGATGCTTTGGTGAAACGCCCACTATTATGCCTGTGTAAGATGCTGAGATTTGGAAATAAACCTTCAAATCAAAGCACAGAATTTAGGAGAAATGTTTATAACATCTTTATTTTATAACTATCGATCGAAAATTTGTTTATAAAATTGTTATAAATTATTATTTGCCGAATTAAAGTAGCTCTATAGGGAAGACTGAAAGAGCCCTATACTAGCTACGTGAATTTAGTATGAAACTCCAAAGGAGAATGAACATTGAGATTCTTTCAATGTTCTCCTAATCCTCTCCTTCTGGTCATCTCGTGGCTTATGATATTTGAAGATGTGTGGGTACCGTGTGCTTACTCGATGGGTGCATCATAAACTCCCCCGGCCAAGACGGTGATTTTCGAACGAAGGGTGGAAGCAACGTCTAATTAGTCCCACGATGAAGCGCACGGTAGTCAGTTTTAATTCGTGGTCTCAATAAACGGGTTGAGGGTGGAAGCGATGAATTTGAAGCTGGATGGGAAGAGATGATGTCAGGGGGGTCCGAAGTTGGGCGAGGGTGATACTTGCGAAGCATCTGAATGTGGAGGGGACCGCGAATAGTTCCATCCTGTAGTTGGACTTCGTAAGTAAGGTCATTAAAAACTTTTGTGACTTGACCGACTCCTTTGAATAGAGGACAGAGACTGGAGGTAATCTTCTTTTCTCGGTTTGACAAAATAGTATTTTTGATGGATACGTGATCGCCAATTTGGAATTTTTCATCTCGATGGGACTGATTGTATTGGACTTGGTTTTTCTGCTGGGCTGTCAAGAGGTGTTCTCGAACAAGCTTAGTGATGTCCTCGAACTCTGAAAAACGAGAAGAAATTGAATTTTCATTAGAAGTGTCGGGAAGAATTTCAGCATCGTCTGACTGGATGAAGTTGTCAATTGGCAAGTTTGGTGTAATGTTCATGAGAACTTTGGTAGGCGGATAGCCGGTGCTCTCATGATTAGAGGTGTTAATTGCAAGTTGAAACGCTGGTAGGTGCTCAGGCCATTTTGTATGAGGTTTGCTGTCCAAATAACTACGGATTAAAGTTTTTACAACTCGGTTGACACGTTCCGAATTGTTTGTTTGAGGATGATAAGGGGAGGTAAAAGAGTGGATAATTCCCCATTTCCGACAAACTGTGTCAACAAGGCCTGAACGAAACGAAGTGGCATTATCGGTCACAATAACTTTAGGCGCAGTGTACCGACAAAACAGTTCCTTTTCCAAAACCTCACAGATTTTTGCGGAGGTAGCTTCTCGGAGTGGGTGAAGCTCAACAAATTTGCTGAAGGCGTCTACAGCAACTAACACGTAGCAGTAGCGATGAGGAGAAGATGGAGTATAAGGTCCTAATAAATCCAAGTAAATTGTATGCCATGGACCTGTGATGGGCTTAACTCCCATTTTCCCCGCAGTTTGTTTGTTGTTGTACTTGTTCCTCTGGCAAATATCACATGTTTTTATGTATTCCCGAACAAATCTGCGCATACCAGGAAAATATGCACGCTGCTGAATTTTCCGGAGTGTTTTGTCGAATCCAAAATGACCTGCAGACGGTATATCATGTAGGTTTTGTAGCAGCTTTTCACGAAGGGAAACTGGAATGTATGGAACATATTTCCTGGAGGAAAGCTTTCGGTAGATAATACCATTTATGTCAGCAAACTGATCTGGAAACTGGAGTAGACTGGAGCTGCAGTTGGAGTCAAGTTTTTGCTGCTGCTTTAAAAGTTTGCGATCAATATCACAAGAGAGGGAAAGATTGAGGTTGATGTGATTCAGCAATAAGTCTTCGTCTTCATCCTCAGGAATTGCACGACTTAAGTAATCACAAACTACATTGTCACGTCCTTTAATGTGTGTTATTGAAGGGCTCCATTCCTGTAGTTTCATCGCCCAGCGCATGAGCTTAGAGTTGGTATTTTTCATGGAGTTGAGGTAAGTGAGGGCTTGGTTGTCGGTTTCGATTGAAAATGATACTCCATCCAAATATTCTGCGAATTTATCTAAAGCAAAGATAATAGCAAATGCCTCCTTTTCCAGCGCTGAGTAATGGAGTTGAGCCTTCTTAAAAGATTTGCTTGCGAAGCATATGGGGCGTTCAAAACCATTGTCGTCCAGCTGGGCTAACATGGCACCGGCTCCACGCGTGGCAGCGTCAGTCCTGACGATAAATGGCTTCGAAAAGTCAGGATGATGGAGGATAACATCTTCGGCAATTATCTGTTTTAATTTGTTAAAAGCTGTGCTTGCTTCTGAAGACCAAACAAACTTCCGTTTGCCTTTTAGCAAATCATAAAGCGGCTGTGCTATATCGGCCATTTGAGGTATAAAGTGGCGGAACCAACCTACTGCTCCCATAAATCCCCGAAGTTGGCGTCTGGTTCTTGGAATAGGTAATTTTTTTATTGCCTCCACTTTTTCAGGGTTTCTCTCGATACCTTTTGATGAAATAATGTGTCCCAAGAATTTCACTCGTTCCCGTCCAAATTGGCACTTAGAAGTAGACACGGTTAACTTAGCCAATTTCAAACGTTCCAGCACAGTTTGAACATGGAGCAAGTGTTCTTCAAAAGAGTTTGAAAAAATTAGGATGTCGTCCTGAAAAACAAATGTAAAATCTTCCAATCCGCGGAGAGCCTTATTCATGAGGCGTTGGTAGGTAGCTGGACTATTTTTCAAACCCTGCGGCATAACATTGTAGACATAGGATCCGTTCCTGGTTTGAAAAGCAGTGTACTTCCGATCCTTTTCTCTCATGGGAACTTGCCAAAATCCATGTTCACAGTCCATTGTGCTTAGGTAGTTGGCCTTACCTAGAATCCGAAGCATGTCCGCTATTCGCTTCATTGGAAATCGATCTGGTGTTGTAATTTGATTAACGTATCTGTAGTCATTAACTAGTCTCCAACTTCCATTTGGTTTCGGCCGGATGACGACGGGAGAAGCGTATGGGGAGTTGGATTCTGAGATAAGACCTTTCTCCAGCATTTCTTGTACAATTTTTTCTATGATGCGGTGTTTTTCCTCTGAGCATGGGTATGGTTTGATTTGCTTAGGCTTATCTTCAGTAACATGAATTTCATGTTCTATAAGATCTGTTCTTCCCAATGTGGGGGAGTCCAAAACTGTTGGAAAGGATTTGAGGAGGTCCTGAATTTTCTCTTTCTCCCAATCTGATAATAGCTGAAGAGCACGTATAGTATTGTTGCTATTATCTTGCAATCCAAAGGAGTATCGTACTGTTGGGCCCTTATCCTTAAACCAGAACTGCATGTCTTCAAAGTCCAACTGCATGCCACTACTACGTAAAAAATCCATACCTAATAACATAGTAAAGTCACAATCGTCAAGGACAGCAAAGATATGCTTGAATGTTTTATGGCCAAGTTTAAATTGAAACACCAACTGTCCTTCAGGAACCACTGTAGAACCGTCAACCAATTTGATGGGTCCCTTTTTCCATTTTTTCAATTTCCTGCCTTTCCACAAACGCTTGTCACCTAAAACTGATATACTTGCACCGCAATCACATAGACATACTCCGCTAATAGTTTCCTTGTAAAATGAATCGTCAATTAATTTTAACTTCACCGGCAATAATGGTAATTCATTGGGATTAACTGAATTTGTATGTGTATTTATACGAAAACTTCCCTTACATTTATCACAAACTGTTGATTGCGGAGGAAGGGATTCACTTTCAGAATCACTGCTTTGGTGGACGTCAGAAGAATTCGGCACTTCCACTTGAGCAGAGTTGACTCGTGGCAAGGATTGTTTCCTACGGCACTGGTTAGTAGAGTGGTTGGACAAACCACAATGTTGACACGGAGCCGGTTTGTTGTCACCATTACTGGACGGTTTTGTAAAGTCTCCTTTGACTGTTGACTCTTTTTGCTGTGTTGCTGAGCTGGAGTTCCACTGATTTTGCCCAAAAGATGATTTTGGTCGATTATCCTTCTTAAAGTTGACGGGGTGGACCTGAGTTGGCGGTGGCTCAATCTTCTGGGCAAACTGAATAAGGTCATAAATATCCTCTGGATTGTAGGCCATTAAATGAGGACGGAGATAAGAAATCGCTCGTTCTGAAACAAAATCAAGAATTAGCTTGTTATTCTTTAGATCATGATTTCTGTGGAGCTTTAGGTACTGCAGTTCCATTTCCATAGCGAATGTTGCAAAAGGTTCATTTTTTTGTTGCCGACGCTGGAGCAGTTTTTCAAGGGCTTTTGTATAGTCTGCCTCTGAACCATACATTCGGGTAAAATGGTTTTTGAAGTCACTCCACGTTTTCACTTGGAGTTTTGCTCGTTGCCACCACAAATTAAGCTCTTTTTCCTTTCCAAATATTTGGTGGAGGTGATGCATTCGTTCATCAGGAGGGATTCTCTTTTGTTGCATGTAGAGCTCAAGTTCCTCTAAAAAACTGTCTGCTGTATTTAAGTTGGGGTCGAATCGTGGTGGAGGTGCGGTTGTGGGTGGAGCATAGAGAATCTGTGTCACTGCTGAGGAATTGTGGGGATGTTCAGAGGCTAAGGGGGATCCTATCGGAGAAGATGGATGTTGAAGGTTATCGGTTGGCTTTGCTCTCTGTGGTGGCAAAGCTACTGGAAATGTGTACGAATTTAGCCTGGAGATGATAATAGGCATTAGTTTGTCCAAAAGTGGACGAGGGATGGCTTCTCCGGATAAAATATCCTCTACTCCATTTGAAAATTCCTCTATTGTTGCTAAATCCTCATTAATGTGATGAAATTGTTGTTGAATTTCTATTCTGAAATTGATTAAATTGAGTATGTAGATCATTTAAAGTTTCCTGTTGAGTGGTCAAGGTTTTTGACAAGTCATCATAACGGAGATCGGATCGTTGACTAGAGTACTCCGTCAATTTACGAGAAAGATTTTCACTTTCCTCCAACTGTGCACGAAAACGTTGTTCCATATGTTCCAAATCTGCTTTGACCTTGGCCAGGTCTTTGGAAGTTGATGGAGGTTTTCGGTTTCCAATGTTGTTGTCGGGGCTAAGTGGTTGAAATGTTGGTTGAGGCGGCTCCCACAATTCACACAGATAAGTCACAAATCGG
Organism: Entomobrya proxima; assembly: GCA_029691765.1. Lineage (NCBI taxonomy): Eukaryota > Metazoa > Arthropoda > Collembola > Entomobryomorpha > Entomobryidae > Entomobrya > Entomobrya proxima. The sequence continues at coordinate 46,294,047 of CM056173.1, read as the reverse complement.
TTCCACATGATTGATAAATAATGTAAAAGGATGACTACCAGTGTAGGAAGGGAGATGATAAGCCAGATATTTAATTCCATGATGGATGCCGGGAAGGTGAACCAAGATCCGGAGGTGTTTTTACTAGTCTCCATGTCTTGAACTTCCACGGGGGTTGTTTAATTGTTTAGTATTTATAGTTTTTCGAAACTGACTAACTTCATAGAGCTTATTCAGTTTCGGCACCATTTATAACAGTGGTACGGATGCTTTGGTGAAACGCCCACTATTATGCCTGTGTAAGATGCTGAGATTTGGAAATAAACCTTCAAATCAAAGCACAGAATTTAGGAGAAATGTTTATAACATCTTTATTTTATAACTATCGATCGAAAATTTGTTTATAAAATTGTTATAAATTATTATTTGCCGAATTAAAGTAGCTCTATAGGGAAGACTGAAAGAGCCCTATACTAGCTACGTGAATTTAGTATGAAACTCCAAAGGAGAATGAACATTGAGATTCTTTCAATGTTCTCCTAATCCTCTCCTTCTGGTCATCTCGTGGCTTATGATATTTGAAGATGTGTGGGTACCGTGTGCTTACTCGATGGGTGCATCATAATTGTGCATCATCCCCATCAATTCATCCCCATCAATTCATCCCCATCAATTCATCCCCATCAATTCATCCCCATCAATTCATCCCCATCAATTCATCCCCATCAATTCATCCCCATCAATTCATCCCCATCAATTCATCCCCATCAATTCATCCCTATCCATTCATCCCCGTCAACTTATCCCCTAATCAATTCATCCCCAAATCAACTTATCCTAATCAATTCATCCCCATCAATGTATCCCCATCAATTCATCCGAATCAACTCATCCCCATTAATTTATCCCAATTAATTTATCCCCATCAACTCATACCCTAAACAATTCGTTCCCAAATCAACTCATCTTAATCAATTTATCCCCGTCAACTTATCCCGCAATCAACTCATCCCCATATCTTTCCATACCCATCATAATGTTTCAATACAAATGTATTCTCTCGGTTGGGGAACACATCCTACAGCGATCAATACCTCATCGTACAAAACGATACTCCAGAATGGCGTATATATTTGTGCATCGCTTTACTTTGGCGAATAGCACACTAATTACAACGTTCAGTTGCACAAACACACACCTTAAGGGATCAGTTTTCAGCAAGCGATTCCCAAAATTTGAGTTTGACGTTTTTGTTGTATTAAAATTGGGAAAACGGGATTCTTATAATTAATGTTGGGATTTCAAAGAGGAATTTTAAAATTTAAGTTTAGTGTAGATTTTAAAAGACGTATTGTTGGAAGTCGACTTGGGTTTAGTTCTGATATGTTACGTGGTGTATGTGTAAAATGACAAAGAAGATGAGAAGAATCCACACCTGCACTTGAGAGCAGTCAGAACTGTTCTAGCTTTATTTTAGCAAAGAGAGGTATTTATACTATCGTAGTATAGCGGTCCCAGGTAGGACCGTTAGAACATGTAAGAGAGCAGTGTATCATAACGTAAAACTATACATATAAACCTCACATAAACCATCCAACAGTATTATTACTATTACATGAGAAATCGTATATATTATGTACTATATAATGAGCATACAAAACTCGTATTACGCAACAGATACCAGATTTTAAAAATACGAATTGGGTTTTGGTTCTAAAGCGAGATTTTTAAAATTTTCTTGGGTTTAGGTTGCACCAATTTTCGAATATGTTTGCCGAATGGACCACTTGTAATTATGAAAATTATTGTAAAAATGATTTTGGCGCTAGTGTATATGTACGTTGTAATTAGCACGCTAGGATATCGTGCGTGTAGGATGTATTACTTAACCGGAAGAACACGTTTGTGTCTTGCCGGGGATAAAAAGATTTGGGGATGAGTTGATTGCGGGATAAGTTGACGGGGATAAATTGATTGGATGAGTTGATTTGGGGATGAATTGATTGGGATGAAAGTGACGGTCACCGTTGACTCTTATTTTGGAGATTATGTATGTTTGTAGTGCATTAGCAATGTCGCCATTAATTGGGAGCAATAATATAAGTTTCCGATATACAATTATCAATAGTTTTTAAACCAGTGCCTCAAGTTCAAACTACGACATTATCAGCTTACTTTAAATTTCAACCAACACCTATAAAAACAGTATTTATCATGTAGTATTTTAAACTAATAAAGTATCATGTCTCGGGATAAATTGTAATAATCTTGGGTTCTTATATTTTCTTAGGCATTTTTAATACCTACGAAATTTACGTCCCCCAATGTCTATAAGAAATACGTTTCGAAGATAACTTTTACTTGCATTAGCAAGCTTGTGAAATTGAGTAAAAAGTGCTGTAATACTGCATTTCTGGTAACGGCTAACATAAATATTTTTATATGAAAACCAAATGTCAACTAACAACTAAAGCCATTGTTTATACCAGAATCTGTGACAAATCAATTAGTGATAGTGCTAAAATAAAAACACTAATATTGTTGAAGTAGTTAGCGCAATAATGGGAAACGCTACATTTTCTTTATGAAATCTACAGATACACTGAGAGCTTTTTACATTTATTTGCAAAACCATTTTTCATACTTCGATTGCTGTTAAAACCTCGAGGATTATTTGGTATGCTTTTCTAGAAGGTCCACATATGATTGTATCACAATTTACAATATGTATTAGTTAAGTTGTCTAATCATTTTGTAATTTCTTAATTCTAGTTTTCATTTTTATGGAATCGACATAGTTTTGCTTTTTAAAGCATATAACGGAATCAAAAGTTGATAAAACATCCAACATAAAACCGATGTAATTAATTAACAGCAAATAGGCTGGCGAAATTGGATTTATAGCAGCTCTTAGAAAATTTATTTGGGACATCTAACATACGCGTAAAACTCGAATAATTAGAAATACATTTTCATTTCCCGTGATCTCACATGAACTGACGCAAAACAGTTTCATTTGTTTCAAAACTGTTTGCTTTCAACCGTAAAATCAATTTCTCATGTGTATCTCTAATTTGAGATTTCATATCTTGTACATGTTTTTATATGTGTGCATTTGAATTATTCTGTTTACTTAAGTGCTACATGGCAACTACATATACTGTGCTTCGCTCTCTCTAACGGCGCTTTGGTAGCCACTTGATTTTATAATCTGTTGTAATACAGAATAGGCGTCGGATTTTTTTTTCAGTTCTCACCAATAGCCAGCTTATGTTTATTAACAATCTTATAAAATGAATTCTACGTTTTTGAACAAAATTTTTAAAAAGGACTTCAAACCTCCTAAAGTACTAAACAAGAATGTGTAAGAAGGATTTTTCTGATAGATTTGCTCCATCCACTGCACGGAATTTGATTTGTATTAGATTCGACTATACATTTATAGAACCAGTTTTTTGGCATCGATTTAAAAAAGAAATGAAAATAGTTAATATTACTCCTTGTTTATTCTTTGTCATATAAATATTTTACACCTATTAAAATTTGAATGCAATGCATAAGTCACTTATTTTTTTTATTGCATTTTGAAATTTTAACGACGACGCTTTGGAGTTCCTTGCTCTATCAAAATTGTTTTCACTTAAAAATCAAAAGACCCCTGGTAAGATACTGGGTTGCAAATAATGTTGTTTGGACTACTCGAGTGTTAAAGGAAGAAAATTTTTTTTATTTCAAAATATCGACTCATACTGTTCTGTTTTTTAATTAGAAAGTCTGACTACATAAAGCAAAATTATATGTGAAGTAAAGTGAAGGGTGCTCTTAAATTCACTTCATGTTTTCCAAAGAAAGATTGGATACTGCTATTTGTAAAGCAATGGTATATATTATTGTAGTTATTATTGAATCACTTTTTTGGAAGATAAAATTTCTTTGCTGTAATCTGAAGATGGCAACTAAAACCGGCCTTCATTAGGGTTATCCAGAATACCGTAGACAAAAACAACTAGTGCAAAAAAATTCAAAGAGCACGCTCTGATGATCTTCGTTGGAATACAGTCTGACTCTGATAATACGTTAATCGTACAAACCAGCAGCCCTAGCTAACACAGGAGAGTTGTTATCTAAAGTGGACTTAAATTGCAATGGAATCATCTTATTTAATATACGCTTGCTTGTTCGACACATTTTAGTGTTCTCGAGTGTACTTGCGTTGTAATTTGGGTTTTCAATAATGACGTCGCTTTTTTAAGAGAAAAGTTTGTTTATGGGTGACAATGACGCAAAGGAGCAAAAATTACTACCAACGAAGATTTGGATATACTTTTAACGAATATGGTATGTGTATAATAGGAATATACGTACACGTAATAATATGTAGTTTAATCTCATAACTTTATTGCCAATTATCCATACGCACTGTTACTCCGCGACTGATTTATTCATCCACATCATCACACCATCGTTCATTATTACTGATCATGACATTGACATTCCATTGCTAGTATTTTTACGCTTACATATACTATATTACCGTACCATACCGGAAGAACAATTGCCACTGTCTAAACGTAAATCAACAAGACTGACTCCTTTGTCAATAGTTCCAACCTTCAAATCTGAAAGTTTCAAAAGGAGTTTGGTAAATCGCAGAAGTCAACTTTGGAATACATTACATGGATGTTTTCTCATGGTATATCGCAGAATAGTATGTTTTAAAGAATATTTTAATAATTCATTTGCTGTGATTTTTATTTCCCATACTCCGTTTGTTTTTCACTTCTAATTTGTTAATGCCCTGAAGAAGATGACCATGTGTTGTCGAAAGCTCGGCAAATAAAGAATTTTACCACTTTTAATCCCGTTTTCACATTTATAGATTTTTATTGTATATTTTGTCCGCACCATTCTGGTCAGCAATTTTGTTTGACTATTTGATCTCGCCATACCGAATATTTCAATTTTAAGCTATGAGCGTTTAAAATATGACAGAAATAACTTTACCCGGAATGTTCAAAAACATTCGAGAGTGGATTTATTACGCTGTTTGTAGCTCCAATAGCCACCAAACAATACACATAAGTTTGTAAGAAATAGCACTGATCAAGGTTTGGGCATTTAGTAAAACACTTTGCAATTAGCCAGTTATATCAGAATTCGGAATAACAAATTATCAAATACGGAGCTTTTCTACTTGTGTATCTCAGATGACATGACCACCAAGGGATGGATCGGTATTAAACTTGAAGTTTAACTGGAGTCGCCATCAGTCGGTGGTCTGAAAACTAGCAATTTTTAATGATGTCACAAATGGATGACGCCATACCTGAATCACCTATAGCCTTCATGACTAAAACGCGTCGCCTCGAGAGTAATTTTATATTCTTAAAATATGAAACACATGTTCAGGTTGTATTTGTTTAAAACAGCCTATAAACTCACCTGCATGCCTCTCTTAGGTTCAACTTTTATTTGACCATTATTGCAAAATATTAGTAAAATGCTTTATTTACTGAGTGCGGTTTTGGATTGTTGTCCAATTTTAAGTTTCTAAGTTTAAAAAAATTTTCAATGTAACATCTACTGTGATTTATAAAAGCCAGGTTTACAACTGCATCCCTTACAACGTATGGTATTTGACTGGTAATCGCAAACTAAGATGTGATAGACCACATCTTGTTTAGCCATTTGTCTAGGTTCCATCTCTGTTGTTTTTGTGTAAAACGCGAATTTGGAATTTTAAGAAATTCGTTAATTATTATTATTAACGTAAAGAAACACGCGCTTGTTCCCAATAGCATCCTTCAGGTGATTGTATTTTTGAACACACAAAACATTAAAAACAAGGCACAAGTGCAACATCACAGCACACGTAGAAGTTTAATACCAAAACGAAACCAGATTTGGAATCTACGCAAAAAGCTGAACAAAATGCGATATAATATGGCATCTCCATTTGTCATTAAAATTTAAAAAGTATACCTTGTTAGACTTCGTGATCCTTCAAAATGCTGCTTGTGCAAATTGCAGCAAAACCAAAGAGAGTAGCGTAAATGCTCAATTTCAACCAGTAACTATAAGGGCATAAGTATTTGAACATGTCACATGGCGTGAAAAACCCTCGCAATCCTGGGGTCCCCATATTTTCCTAAACTTTTTAACATCTTGAAATTTACGTCGCTAAATGATATCAAGAACACGTTTTAAACAAAAAGTTTACTCACATTAGCAAACTTCAAAATTCGAGTAACAAGAATCGTAATATCACGTTCCTGCTTAGGCGGCTAATATAAAATATTGCTTGTCAAAACCAAACGTAAACGAAGGACTAACTACCCGCAGTTGTAGAGTTTTCTGACAAATCAGTTAGTAATGGTGCCACAATAGTACAAAAAACTAGGTTTTGAAGACTTCAAGCGCAACAGTGGGAAAAATTATATAATTTTTTCAGATTATTATAAAATTATATTACAAGATTATCAGCATAACTAAAATCATTTGTTGTGATATTTGTCTGTCAAACATTTATCATACTTTGATTGCAGTTACAATCATTTGAGATTTATTTGTTGGGATGTATAGCAAAAATTCCCATACTACAATACGCATTGTGCAAATTGTCAAACCATTTTGTAATTTCTCCAATTCAGATTTCATTTTTATACAATAAATATAGCATTGCGTTATTCAGAGACAATTAAAAATATATAATCCAAAATAAATAAAACATCGTACATGAAATAGTGGTAGCTCTAAAACCACAGGCCTTTTGAAATTTAAGGGCCATCTGTAAAACTCAGGAATTAAAGACTCATTCTCATTGTTCGTATCAACACATGAGCAAAACCCAAAACAATCTCGCTTTGGCGTCCTTACTGTTTGCTTTAAACTATAAATTCAATGTCTGGCTTGCATCTCGACTTAGAAATTTCTAGTCTTACACACCCTTTTAATAAAAATATGTTCTAATTTTCATTATTGATTCAGGTTGATTTTAAAAGTGCGAGTAGTAAAGTGCTTCCATGCCAATTTTTACGGCTAGATTCTTTGGTGTCCCTTAGTAATAAACGGAAAGTCCAAATATTGACATATTTGCCCTAAAATGTTCGTCATAAAACAAATAAATTCCACAAAATTACATAGAGCCAGAAATGTAAGTTAAGGGAATAGTTTGGTTTCTCCTTGAAGGCATTGCCAAGTTTAACATTTTCAAAATACGCTAATTTGCTAATTGTTTAATTTTATGTGTTCTACACACAACTTAGCTGCTTACTTAGCTCTACTTCGAAAGAATATTTTATTAAAGTGTTTGCAATAAATCAAAACGTTTTTTTGTCAAAACTAAACTAATTAAAACATTAAATGTTTCTTGTTATCCATAGCTTCGTGCACCAAATCTAAACCATCTTAAAGTGTATCTCATTTGCTTCGGCTTTCAGATGAAGAATTTGAATGAAAACCTGACGACGACTTAAGGAAGTTTGCCATGAGTTAGGATAGATTTACTTACCACATTAGGTTTATTACATTCACAAATAAGCTTGCATACTTGCATCTTTTATAATACTGGAAACTTTTTGAATCATAATTTAACTTTTGCCAAAAAAACCACAACTAGTAATCACCAATAATACTCGTTAAGTATCATTCGGCTTTTGCAAGAATTTCTTAGCATCAAAAGTGTCCTATATTTTTGCAAAGAAGCTTTTATACACTTTACAGCAACGATTCGTTATTGGAGTCCACCATTTCGATTCAACGATATGATATTGCCTGCACACATTTGCAAGCAGTAGACTAAACAAAATCATATCCACATCTTTAGCTAGGTTATAAAACAACAAATTCCTGCTAACAAACAAATACATTTTTTATTTTGTTCAGTGTTGAGCAGCTTGAGAGCGTATTTGGAAGTGTTTATTGTAAAAAATTTGACGCAACCAAACGTGTTACCAAATTGTTATAAGCCGCAAAAATTTGTAATTTAAAAGACTTGGTAACAATTTAGGACGAAACTACGAAACCAGTGAGCACCAAGCTTTTTCTCGTGCAATGCTGTTATAAAATTGAAATAAACATCATACTATAAATCTATTCTCACACTGCAGCAAGGCATTTTTAAATTTTCCATACCGTGTGGGTATGTCCTAACAGAGATGAACAATTTCTCAACTAACCAAAACCAAAAAACATATCCGTTGGCAGAGAACCACGTTTAAAAATGAAGCTCTAAAGCTTGTCAGTACCCGTGTTAGTTAACTGAAAAATGGTCTAGGATACTTGCATTGCAGCCGCTTTTATGAAGGGTGTTAAGTTTTAGCCGCTGGAGGTGTGTAACAGCTAATGACATAAACGAAGTATCTTCAGACAATATTCACAAAACAATCTCTCTTACCGAAGCCTCACGAAGCATAATCTTCAGCTAATGCCGGAAGCAAATCAATTTGATTTGATCTGAACCGCATATTTGATTGTTACACGACAAGGTTACCCAGCAGCAAGCCTTCCTTGCTCGGAGCAAGGTTAGCATATTTTCGTCAGTCTATGCATTCGCGTGAGTTTTTTGCAGTAATACAATGTTATTACAAGTCTAATTATCAACATAAGCCAAATTATGTTTATATGAAACATTTACCAAATAATTTTAAGCAGTCGACGACTACATTGCATCACAGCAGTAAGCAGACTGAATTCCATAGTCTTACTAGTATAAAATTAAACATCAAATACATAAATTGTAGGTCGGTTGTCGCTACCACGCCCTTTTATTTAGGAAAAACGTTGAGTTCAGTAAAAGAGGAATTAAGTATTCTAAAAAATATGCTGGATTTCAGATTATCTCTGCGGAGAATCAATTTGGTTAAAAGTTTACTGTTAATAAAGTTGTGACATAAATATTTTAATCCGACAACCAAGCATAATCTTACTATTTTAATCATTGGTACGGTACTATCTCTGATTTCTTTGTCGCTGTGGTAATTCCAGGTTGGAGCAGCATTTTTTACGTATATGCCTAAAATAAGATTAGTTTATCTTTCATAAAACTAGTTCTCAAACCTATTAGCAGGACACGTAAGGCTTTATCAATAATAACAAATGAGTACAACATGCTTTTATATTAGAGAATGGAGAACGTCTAAATTGAATATCAGCAAATGCCGGGAAACAACAAGTTATTGCTTTTCTCGTACTTTTAATACGGTTGAAAATATGCCTTTTTGAATCTATGAATGTTAGCTGTTCGACAATGATTTGCTATCAACTTTCAAAAATGGAGCGTTTCGGAGTAAAGAAAAACGTTGGTGCCTGAAAATAAATCATTTCTCATGTGGCAACGACAAGCCTACAATATTAAGTTTTAAAGCTAAGACCTTCATCAGCACCTAAAGTTTGGAAACGTTTCAGAGGCTAATGGTTTGCTAGAACATTTTACTACACCCTTAGACAAGCATCTAAATATGTCAAGTTTAATAAATACCTACATTTTAATTTTGTTACACAATCCTGTAATTACTTTGTACAGGCGAAATATTCGTATTGTTACATTTATTAGGAATGAGCAATTCAGGCTCTTTTTCCTGAATCTTGTAAAAGCTTCACGTGTGTTATTCTATTGAGAAGTCGTGTAAATTCTGAAGTAATTGATTATCGCTTCTAAATGCTACATTTTGTAAGATTCAGAGTTTTTGGTCACCATTTTTTATTTTGTACGAACATTATACAAAAACATTTGACCCGTTCCTAACCATTCAGTTATTCCACTACTTGACCAAGTTTTACGAGTTGGCTACTTAACTTTGTTAAATTATTAAGCATTATACGCAAGTTTTGGAAAAAAAAACTGTTCGAAGAACTGATGGATTTTTTTTCACATTTACTGCATTCAGTTTGGGCGTTAACAAAGCAGTAACCACGTAAAAAAAGAATTGGCAAAAACTTATTTACGGTATAGCTGGTAACATCATAGAAATTTAGGTTTACAACGTCCGTGATGAAATGTGTTTTTCCAGCATATGTTAACAGTACTGCAACTCCTCAGATGTTACATTGGAGCGTCTGCAATTAAACAAGCAATTATGACAGTATTTTTCAGTATGACGATACACATTTGGAACAATTCAAATGGTTAATCAAAGGAACACAAAAGCGGCCTCCACATAATTCATGAACAAAGCGTGTATTCAACGTTTGTAAAAAAGCTTCGTACCTGCATTATGTTTTCTCCGTGGATGTTAAAATAGCTTTGGTAAAAACTCCTTCCAGAGCCCAATTATGTCCACTGATATTCGCATAAATCTGGCATTCCACCATGTTGCTGAAGATTCCATCGAAGCAAAAAGCACATAATATTTTTCAGTTTTCACGGGTTCGACAAGCACTAGCACACTGTAAACTACATTTGTACATAACTGATAATTCACGATATTGTGTGTGAAAACTCGGAATAGGTAGCAGTAAATCCGGCTCTAAATCACAGAAAATGTTTCTTATTTATTATCACGTTAAGACTATAGTGTAACAGGAATAAACAAGGTCACTTCTACTGCTTAAGAGTAGCCCCACTATCAATAATGTATTTAGATGCACACATTTCAACTTGAAGGTCAGTGTTGACAATTATGCTGAGGTAAAGATGGTTGAAAGCAGGGTAACTATTTACAATTTCCCCTGATTAAAAAAAGGAGTCAAGCGTTATAAGAATAACGTAATTATAATGCAAACATCTACTAACAAAAATATACTTACCTTCCGAGAGCAACTTAAAAGAATTTCAGGAATCATGATTATTTGTGTAACATTGAAAATTGTTGAAAATTACATGTAAGGCCATGTAGACAGCGGTACGTTTTCAATTTGAATAAGGTAAAAATCGTAACAGCAATAAAAGTGTAATTTGCTAACGATCGTGGAAAAACCACCGTGACACCACTTATACTTCAATTCTACTTTGCCCTAAATATTGAAAATTTGGTGGATTGAATATAAAATTTTATCACTATTTAGTTTTAAAATTTAATACGGCTTAAGCCATTATCAAACATTGACACAATTGAAGGAGGAAATATTAGTTAAAGGAAGACTTCCAGTGGAATTTATATTATTAATGGGAGCTTTTAGCTTCTTCAATGTAATTTTCCATTTGCAAAAATTTATGGCTTTAGCATTATTCCTATTCTCCAAGTGGAGAGGAAGTGACACTGCTATATACTGACTGACTGAGTGTGGGTGAAGCAGCAATATCATTTTTCTGGGTGTGGTGAAGTGGTGGCACCGGATCGAGCCCCTAATTCACACAAGCGCTCCTTTCATAGCAACAATAGCAGCCTTGTTCGGTTATTCTTGCAAACTTGCCCCAGGCAACGTTTATAAAACAAAGCAAGTATATGTATTGCACTTTGAAAGGATGTGTGATATGCCAGAAAACTTATCAGAAAAGCTAGTACATTTCTTGGTGCCCTATGCAGCCAGAAATATTTTTTCACCAGAAACACCTGGAGAACCTATACGCTTATAATGAATGGTCTTTGAATGCCAAGCTGTGGGTAACCTGTTCTAGCAGAGAATAACAGGATTGCATGCTATATCTTTGATTCCTGATGCACCGTATCAATCATAAACATCTCAATTTTTTCTTATTTCAGATGCAAATGTCAGTGGAAGACTGTTTCAATGAGTTTTTCATGCCACCGTGTTGCTAAGTGCACAACATTATTGAACGGTGCATTTTGTAATGCATTTAATTCAATCAAGCTTTCAAAATTCGGATATTTTTTCAAAATCGGATTTCAACATATTTAGGTTTTTATCGTGTACTTAAACCGTATAATACGAGTCAATATTTCGGCATTACTGCTATCTAATAGCCATTTATCCTTTTAGAAATTCTGTTTTCAAAAAGTGTGCGAATTTTGCCATTTCACTTTGGATAAGATATATTATATAATGCAAATTTCAATCATGTTTCGTGCACTTTGGAACACATTGACATGAAGAGTCCTCTGGAACATTCCGCGAATAGGGTACATAATCACGTTTTTTTCCCTCAAGAATACAGAATACGTACAGATTGGCACAGAAAACCCAGATTCGTCATAAGCTGAAATGCACCTGTGCAAACAATTTCCAGGCTACTAATGGAACCCAACTATATGACAGCTTTTGTGATAAGTTTTTTGGCATAGTACACCCTTTCAAACACTTTTTGCTCTGCTTCATGAAAAGTGCCTGGGGCAGTTTTGCAGATAAACCGAACAATGTTGCTCTTGTTGCTACCCAAGAATTTCTTGTGTGATATACACACTCGAGTGGTGCCACTTCTTGGCCACACCTTGTCAAATCCCTTTCCATCTTTACTCGCACTCATTCAGTCAACCTTCACCAGTATTTATTTATTTTCACTTGGACAATCAAGCCTAGGTTTAAAATCAATAATTTTTGTGAATCGAGAAATTCATTTGCATAAATAGTTTATGTGGCTTTATGTTCCATCCAGTTTTATTCTACTTTCCATTTCGTACATGCATTTGAGCATTTTATGTCTCCCTTAATCTCTTTTCCACATTGAATTTTGTGAAAGTTTGTAAATGGTTCAGCCATAATTTTTAAATTCCAACTGCCAATTTGACACAGAACAGAACTGCGTTATATATTTTGTCGCGGTCAAAGGTACTTGCCCAACCTAATGATATATTGCGGTGGTTTTATAACTTTCACCAAAATGGCACGGATTTATCACAATCACGTTATTAACTGATTTATACTGACGCACGAGCTGTTGTCAAATTTCCATAACATGAAATTTGCAGCAACTTCTACTTCTCATCAAAATAGCCCTACATCTTGAGTCACCTTTTGTTGCTGATTATTGGTAAGTAAAATGTTTTATGGTGCTGCTTATAAAATTTATTACTATTTTATGTTTTATTTACATTATTGTTTGTGTATTTTTAATGCCAGAAGCAACCAGAATTATTTTCCACCTTTTCAACCATCTCCACAATATCGTTCAGAGCAGCAGAAACATCATCATCTACTCTAAGTGGAATGTGTGGATTTAAAATATTTTGTTTAGAGTGGCGGTTATTCTAAGCGATAAAAGTGAAAGTGGCTGTACCTGTTTCACTATTTTCCAGTTTTATTAAAACGGAAAGTTTTCTCTGTCTTGAGTACTGCACCGGATTTTGTCTAGCTTTTGAATTGTCCGAAGAAAAGTACTGTGATATAACCATTTAGTACGTATCAGGCATTTAATATGCGAGTGATTGTTTACCTTCAGGGAACGGAAAATAGTATATATGGGCTTTATTGCGTTGATTGAAGCTTCTGCAACAAAATTGCTATCTGGAATTCCATTCAAAATACTAGGGAACATTGGACTTTGGACGGATTTCTTGGGATTGCGGATGAAGCAGTTTTGATCTTAACGTTTGAGGATGCCTTGATTTAGGTATGAAGCTTTTCTTCAAAACCTGAACGTATGATTTGTTATATAGTTTCCATGAAAATCACGACTGTGTTTTTCCAAATTAATAGTTGGATAATATTTCAAGTGCTATAAGGCCATTGAGAAAAAATTAATGCTTTTAATTTTTTATATAGTTACAGACGCTAAAATGTCGCTTCTGAGCAAAAGCAGCTCTTTTATGACTCACTGGAAGAACTTTGTGGGAGTCATTTCAAGAAAGAAATTACATTACGGACGCCGGAAATCTTCAATTTTAGGAGGTTATCTATTTACCCGTAAATTATCAATTGTACACAGAGAAGCCTAAAATTGATTTAAGCCAAACACTGCAGTTTAAAACTGCAATTAAATCAAGGGATAGACGTTCTTGTTTGCATGAAAACCAGTGACTTAAAACGCAAATAGGTTGTTATTAGGTTTTTGATTCTTGGAAAATTAATTCCTAAATGACAATATTTTAGGCGTTAAAATTATAACAGAAGTTTTGAATTTTAATCAAAGGAACTTTAAAAAAAATGTCTACCTGGACGTTATGTGGCTGTTATGTATAGTTTCATAAAGGAAATAGAATTCCCACGCGTGGTGTTAGAAACACGTCTACATATTAGAAGTCTTATGCGTGTTGATCTACCTTTTAAAAGGGTTAGCTTAGTAAGTTACAAGAAAAGGAGAAGACGTTTTCATAAAGCTTAGTTCCAATTCCATATAATGTATGTAACTATTGGATACGTAACAATTTAAAACCATCTTAGCATTTTGCAAATTGTTAGCTGACTAAACATCTGGGTTCTTGAATAACAAAAATGTTACCAACATAAACTGTGATACAGTTTTACACTGATATTTTGAATTCGTTTGTTGGTCATCAAATGCAATAAACAAACCCTCCAGGTGTTATTTTTGCGGCTAAGACACATTTTGGGCAGCCTAGTTCATAGTAAAGTACAATTTGTTTATAAGTGGTGTTTAGTTAATCTTTTAACATATATGGCTGTTCACTCATTGAATACCTTAATAACTGGAAAAAATAGAGAAATTTACTATCCGCTTTAAATACGTACATTGTTGGTATGCTACAAAGTACGAGAGCAACACAGAAACCGAGCATATGTTTCTGGTTTAGTATTACATATACTGTCTCATCTTTGAATCCACAGGTTTATGAGAAACATGCTACAAATTTGTGCAAGTTGGGAAAGCACATAACATAACACAACTTTATAGATACTGCTAAAGTTTGTGTGAATCATCTGAATGAAATCTTGTCCACTTGGAGTCATGTGGGCTTTGATTAGGAAAATGTCAACACCTTAAAATGGTGGCATATGTAGTGTTGACCTTATTAAAGTCAGCATTACTTTTGTCTAATCTTGCACTGGCTCAGTTTTGAAAATATTCATTCTGTGTTACACAAAAAAATCCGTGCACACACAGTGAAAAACTTATAATATCATGGTAAACAATGCGTTTTGTGCCAGCCGTGGCATATCAGTAATATCTACGCTAGTAATCAAGCACGTTGGCCCGTATCTGTTTAGGCGCACGTCTGGCATTGAGTTATTATTTTTTAATATTCAAATGCGCATAATAGAATTTATGGCAGAATTTACACATTTTAGTTTGTATATGATAACTAAAAGCGTTCAAGAATTATTGCTAATATAATTATTATACAAATATAGCTACTATGACGTTTTCTCGCGCGCCTAAAGCACAAGGAAATATTTAAGTTTGAAGGACGTGATATGCTGCTTGTTCTACGTAACCAAAAACTGAATGTAAGACTGTTATGCGTACGTTTAGAAATCTGCACGTTATGCACAATACATTACTATGACAGTGTCAAATGTAAAGATTTATCCTCGCTTTATTGAACTCTGCTTTTTGGCGCTAGGTTTTGTGTGCCGTGAATTAATATTCTAGATACAGTCGAAAGAAACCGGTGTTGAGAGTCAACCGTGAGGTTTTTCAGTTGTGTGTTGTAAGTTACTTTTATTACTTCTAATATTAATATTTGCAAATAAAAAGTCATAAACATATTCCCAACACACGGTTCCTTTTCAGAGCTGTGCTCTACTGGTCGTGTTTGATGTAGAACAGAACAGTTTTTTATTTATTAAACTAAGATTTTAGAACATTAAACTTGGGTTTGATGGCGTGAATGTGAAATCTATATACAACGACGGGAAATTTTATTCTATCATTAAGAGCAATGCTTTTGAAACCGACTACTTGCTTGCACGCATAAAAGTGAACTTGTTTATGTACGCCTTCTAGGATGTCAAAACACAACCAGCTGCGTACTTGTAGTAGTAGCAGGTACACTCGCAGGTAGCAGGTGTGAAGTATAAGAACAATATAGTTCAATTTGCGTTGTGATTCAACGTTATGGGTAGCATTACTATGGATAGCGGTGTCCTCCTTTGTCAAATGTGTAATGTATATAATATATAATCTATATATATTATGATATATACATATATAAGAAACAGCGAAACTATTTTCTTGGAAAAGGTTAAATCAATGGGCCAAGAATCATCAAAAGTCCTTATACAGTGACATTGAGTTCTAAAAAATCCGAGTCCCTCGAGAAAAGCAATTGTCTGAATATGTTGAAATAAAAGATCAGTGCGAGGGTCGATCTCGACGGTAATGCCACGTAATGTATAACGGCGGTTTTGCTTCTGAATTCTTAAAATGTTCTACAAAGGGTATAATAATACAAATGGCAAATGCTACTCTAGCTCGAACAAAGTCAACAATGTTAGACAAAAATATTTTCATAACACGATAGTTGTAAAACATGGTATTCATTCTAAAATAAAATTCTTGAAATTTGCATGCTACATTTTTAAAACATGTAGAATGTTTATAGGACATTGTAGAATTAATGCAAACTAACTCGTCTTTGTAAACGACGTTTGGAGAATCAGCACCTTCAGGAGAAGTTGTGTTTGTCTAATTTGCTGCAAAGCAAACAACATGAAACAAATTCTGATTTCCTATGATAAACAGTATTTAGAGGTAAACTTTTCCGGTTTCTCTTGATGGTCTCTGGCATTGAAAAATCACTAAATACTTGGAAAAAGCTTGCATGAACGTGATAATTAAATTGCGGGACCGATTCAACGTTTAAAAAAATAGTTTTTTTTTCAAATTCGGGAGAAGTATTTATTTACATTAGAATTAGGTATAATTAAATATAACTAGATAAACAACACTTTTTTTGAGAAGGATTACATACGTATAATGATGAGTAATCCACAATACTATTTTGACATTATGCTGAATTATGTTGCAATTTAGCATTTTCAAACCTTCCTAATATTTGAATTACAGCATGTAGGGTCTACATGGTAGTAACAACCTATAAAAGAATCAACTGCTATTTACATTTTGTGCTGCAAGGTGTTAGATTTCTTATAAATAAGGCTCAAATACACCCACGCAGGATAAATTTAATTGCGGAAATTAATAGCGTAGGTTACTTTTTTATTTTGTTGCTCTGAGAACATGTATAAGTTTATATTGTAACTTAAACCCCCACGCAAAATGACGATTACCTAGTATATATTTAGAAAACAAGGTCTTACAACTTATGTTGGATTACTATCCATTAGCTAAGAAGAACGTAAAAATGCGTTTCCTGATACAAAATATTCATTCCAAAATATAGCAATCTGATGATTCTCTGTAAATCCTATATTGCCAATATATTTGCAATTTTACCATAAGCTCGTTTTGGG
The DNA here is from genome assembly GCA_029691765.1 of Entomobrya proxima. Lineage (NCBI taxonomy): Eukaryota > Metazoa > Arthropoda > Collembola > Entomobryomorpha > Entomobryidae > Entomobrya > Entomobrya proxima. Next base: position 46,276,857 of record CM056173.1, on the reverse strand, counting down.
AGCTTTTGGAACTTTGTCAAAGCAATTGTATTTTTTATCCGTCTGTAGGATAGCAATAATATCTAGTAAGACAGCAAACCTTTCAGATGTATACGGGTTGGAAATTTGAAGTACCAATACCAAAATTCATTATATTTGACATGAATATTTGCGGTTAGCAAACTTCTCAAATCAAGAGGTGCATATATTTTTGTCATGAAGTGCAATAAATATTTGATTTTAGTGTGATACATTATACGGGTAGCAATAAGATATCTTAAACATAAGGTCCAATTTAAAATATTTTACACTATATGTTGTTGGAGAGGGAAAAAGAATGAACGGATGCTGGTAAGAGAGACGCCTGTATTTATGAATCTCTATCATTGCTAGATCCCCATTGCACGAAGTACGCGCTTCATTTACATTAACAATTACAAAAATAGTGTTTTAAAGTCTCGATATCTTATTTTGGTTTCGATAAATATGTTTAAATTATTGTTCGGACGCTGAATATTTTGTAAATGAAAATATTTAGGTGTTCAAGGTTAACACAAATGTCTTCATAACGAAGTAGTTGTAAAATATTATGAAATTCAAACCGGCTTGGCCATTTACACGTCGTATATTTATAGATTAGTAATATTTTCTATAGCATGACCGAAACATTTTTTTCTACAACGGCATAAGTTATCTAAATTAAATTGTAGTGCCTACACGTGACCCAATACAAGGAAAATACTTTTTTAAGCCAGATTTCATCCTATTTGAACTTTTTGAAATTTGAAAGAAAACTTGAACACAGTGAAAGCTTCAACTACAGACTTTGAGTAATACATAGCAACGCAATTTCAAAACTTATTATAACATGCCGAAAGCGAGTCTCATTGTACAGCAAGCTTATTCAAAAAACCTCCTGTATAAATACTATAGCAGCTAAACTAGAGGTTTTGTATGGAATTTCCCAACACCCACGGTGAACGCTCTTTCGCAGAAAAAAATAATGTAGGACATTAAAGTTTCGAAGACGAATCTAAACTGAAACATCAATCTAATATGCTTATGTTTTTGCACAAACACCACTAACGCTACGCGAAGCAGAGTTACACTTTTGATCGACACTCTAGCTTCCCTCATTTCGTTTCTGAAAAAATTGGCACTTATTTTGATTCTCTTTAACATGAGCAAGCATGTAAATGATCCGCTCTGCTTTAGAATTGTCAAAAATGTTTAACTTACACATAAACATGAACTGCATATGTAATAAAAAAAATTATAAAAACTTTGTTTACAAAGAAAACAGTTTTTGCAGAATTTGTTTAAAATTCTGCATCATCTATATATGTTTATTCTTTAAAAAAGTTTCTAAGGTTTTTATTGACTGTGGCTGAGAATACCAAATATGCTCAACAAAGTCCACTGTTTGGATTAGCAAAAAACCGCATGGCTCAGCTAAGAATATAAACAGACGCAATTCTTACTGTAGACGTAGATTTTTATCGTGAGCTTTAATAAAGGAAGCCAAAAACTTTAAAATCACGTATGTTCAAAGCATGTCACGTATAGCTTGGCCTTAGATTTGCTTGGAGTGCAACCTAACACACTCAGTAATTGATCCAACTATTGCTAAAGGTCTTTTCATTGATGCCGTTATTTTGGTGAATCAATGAATATAGGGTTGGGTTGTAGTTTTCGGCAGTGTTGGGTAGGATGTCAAGACAGCAGAAATTTTGTAAAAAAATAAATCACTATGCTGTCTTAAGTACTCAACGTCAGCTAATGCTTTACCTAAAACTTCTCCCAACTAACACCCTAACACGTTATTCTAGAGACCAAAAACTTACGCAGATTGCAAGTGTATCGAAGTTTTTAATCAAAGCTTTTATATGCGCTATTAGCTATATGTATTTTCACAAGGGAACCGCAAGAGTTGCTAGTTCGGATTTTCACAAATTGGTGATTTCTTCACTAAATCAAGCATACTTTTTTTGTGGGAACCGGCTGTGTTCTACGTGGTCCTTTATTAAGAAGATGCTTTCAAACAATCATAGAAACACTTCGTTTTGACGCCCACGCAACCTCAGAAAGTTTATCATGAGGTAACGACTTTTGCTTTCTTGGTGTTATTTGTGTGCTGATTACAGATATAGAATCCAAATATGTTCAAAGAACTTGTGTACATGTGATATAAAGGTACTTAATCACACAAGTAGGTTAGTTGGCTTGATAACTGGTGGTAAAAAATTTTGACCAATGAAAGGCATTCTTACTTAAGCATCTTACTTCTTCGTCCGATAGGCCTGCGCATGCTAAATGCTACAATTTCTTGTTCAAATTGCACCAGATAGGTTTAAAGAATCTGTTTTTTCACCAGCAAAGGACAATGTAGGTCCTCCTCTACATAGGCCATTCTGCTTAGTATCTTTTCATGGAAAATCTAACGTAATGGCGCGTTGCAGGATATACAATCTATATGCATCGTAGTAATTTTATAAAAGAGATTGGATGATCCAATATTTTTGCCAACGGCATTTGCTTGGTACTCCTCGTCGGTAATGGCCATCTCACTGTGTGGTTTCTCTTGGGTTGCATGACTGCTTCTTGGAGATTTTGGATACCAGTCGGCAAATAAAGGGCTATTGCATTATGCTCCTTTGATTTTCAGTTGTACAAATTAATCAACATAAAAGCAGCTGCTTTTTCCATAAAGTTATCCTAGTTTATTATGTTGAATATTACAATAAAGGTTGGAAGTACTTCGTTTTCAATTTTCAAACCCGAATACTTGAATACAATTTTTACAATACAAATTTTGCCTCAAGGTATTGTTTTCCACTATCCAATATAGGATTTAGAGTGATAACTGGTGGCACAAATCAGAACGGTACAGCGAGTTACAATGTTTCTACAAAGGACGTGCTTACGCATCTGTGAAAAGTAGTACGTAGGAGAACTCTGATCGGATATATTAAAATCAATTTAAAACTTCTTATGCAGCGTCACAATAAATGCTGACTAGTAATATGGGAAATCCTTCATCTTCAAATTTCATGCTACTTGAGCAGTCAAATGCTAAAATTTGTTATTACCATAAAAAATTTGACAGATGCCCAAATTACCTTCAAGTTTAAAACCATCAAAGGAAAATGTAATTCCTCAATGTAGAAATCAACTTAAATGTATAAATAATTCAGTTTAAGTAAACTGTTTTGAATTGGAAGTGAAACCGTTCCAGTTTAGTTCATATGTTGAAAAGATAACATAATTTTAATACGGACAATGAAATTCTAGTTTTAATTCATATGGATTTTACGGGTAATAACACCACAGAAATTGGAATGATGGTATGCAAACTGAACTGATTCCAATGGTTTAATTAAGGAAGTAGTTATAAGGTTTGCTGCCAACTAGGACTGTGGTTTAAGGCTGAGATTCGGGGATCTGTTTTCGACGCTGGTGCACGTTTGATGAAATACCAATTCTAAATTAAAACTCATTTTATTCGATAAAACTGATACATAGAGTCAGCCAATTTCTTAGCTATGCACGCTATGTAAAATAAGTAGTGTAATCTCCTGATCTTCAGTAAACACTTAAAACAATACTTCGGCATGGCTGAAGTGTAATTATTTAACTTTTGGTTATTTTTCTAAGACTCCAAAGTGGTGCGCATAGGGATTACCAAACTATAACAGATTTGCGAACGGTTCTCAATTAACTACTACAAGCGTGATCAAAAGTTCATCAAAAGTTTTGTAATTAGTAAATTAATACATGATGTAATTCATTTTTATATAATGATTATATTAACGTTATAGAAATCTTGTGTATTTTCTGTAATCCAGAAGCACACATCTGCAGAAAAACAGAACAATACCATAAAAAAATGCAAACGAACACAATAATATGCCTTTGTTGTAATAAAAAATATTATGTACTTTTGACATGCACTGTATCTTTTTTGGCGTGGGCTGCAAAATACTGTTTCCGTACAAAATATGTAATCTGGTACTCATCAGTAAGAAACGAATTCCTAGAATAGCGTTAATGACACGTGTAAATTTATTATTATGATGTATTAATAGAATTCACAACAACTCACTATCATTTTCATCTTGGATTTGTTGATTAATTGCTGGGAGCTTTTAAATTTAACAGTTTTTGCTTCCCTACGTTCAGTGACTATTTTTGCTATATCGCTATCTGTAGTTTAAATAGGAGAAATTTTGCTTTTATGGGAATTTTGAATACTTAAATCAAATAAGTTTTCTATTGTGTCAATAAGAAGTTTATGCTTTACCAATTCGATAGTTAGGATTGATAAAACAGGTCTACACTGCAAACGCTGTTTTGAAAAGTAGTAGCAGTTATTCGGCTTGAGATACAGATGAAATTTGTAAACTGTTTTACTACAGTTTACAAATTACGCTTGTTGTTATTTTCTCGGTCGAGGCATGTTCACAGAAATGTTACTTGTCTATAACACAGATGCTAGTATGCTTTATTTGCGAAAACTATTCTCAAATAGCACGTGTTAGATGTGCAATTTGTAACTAAAGGGCCATATTCAAGTTCTCACTACACTGGGCCCCTGCCTTAACTTTTCAACTACAAGCAGAATGGTTACAATTTATAGCTCATTCGAAAGAGCAACTCAAGTACTATTATGCCACAGTTCAGTTATGTCCCGATTCACTTGCGCATGGTCCGATTTTTGCAAAAATATCTTGCTAAAATCAAATACATTAGACATTACCATGCTATATAAAACCTAGTATCTTTGTAACAACAAGTAGAATGGTTGCAAATAATAACTCATTTAAAAGAGCAGCTCAAGCACGGTTAGGCCACACAACAAGTGTGTCCCGTATTAATTGCGCATGGTCCGATTTTTACAAAACTATGAGGTTTTCATATAGCATAGTAATGTTTGGTGAAGTGGATTTTTGCAAAATATTTTTGCAAAAACTCGGACCATGCGCAAGCAAATCGGGACACAACTGCACGGTAGCGTAATAGTGCTTGAGTTGCTCTTTTGAATGAGCTATTATTTGCAACCATTCTACTTGTTACGAAGGTACTAGGTTTTTATATAACATGGTAATGTCTAATGTATTTGATTTTAGCAAGATATTTTTGCAAAAATCGGACCATGCGCAAGTAAATCGGGACATAACTGAACTGTTGCCTAATAGTTCTTGAGTTGCTCTTTCGAATGAGCTATAAATTGTAACCATTCTGCTTGTAGTTGAAAAGTTAAGGCAGGGGCCCAGTGTAGTGAGAACTTGAATAAGGTCCTTTGCAATGTAGCAGTATGCACTGAAGCATCATGGCTTTTTTGTAGCGGCGTGACTCTTAAAACCCCAAATATGGTTTGTTTATCACGCTGCAAAATTTTCTTGTTGAAAACAAGAGCAAAGAAACTTCATGAAAGTTAGCATTGTTTTACCTGTCCAACAATATTGTATGGAATTACTTGTGACATGTTTCATATGTACTTTCAAAACTGTCAGTATTAGTATGTTTATTAATTACACAAACGCAACGATATCAGAAAGAGAATTTTGAATTGATGCTGTGTTTTTTGTGGTAGTAATCCATACTAAAGCTACAATTCAAAAATTTAATACTTAGAGAATATACATGCATGCTTCGTGTTCACGTAGATTGTCAAGAATACTTTATATTGAAATACAGGAAACCATTAAAAATACGTGGTGAAAATAGAGAAATTCAACAGAATTAAAGTGCTGCTAGTTTAGACATCCGCAGTAAGAAACATCGGATTGCGAAACGCCTTCACACTTTATTAAAACTGTAAACTAACTCCTCTAACAATTCTACTGCTTTTAATAGGAAACATTTGATGTGGGTATGTATTTAGAGAAATATTGCGCTAGCAGATGTTATGTGCAAAATGTATTGCTATGAATATAGGATTGAAAGGATTTCACGAGCATATTATTATTTCGCAAGGATTTGTTAGAAGCTGAAGAAAATAGGTATACACCAACTCTGCTAAAACGTTCCAACAAAGTTGTCTTTCCCAAAGTTACATGCAATCTATCGTGGAAATCATTTTGCGTATTCCCAATTAGCTTTATCACTGTTTTATTCCATTCACAAAGCATTTTATTATTAAATGATTTAGTAATTGATTACCAAGTTTTTGACTGTGGTAATTTAGTACAGTTTTTTATCTTATAGTCTTTATCATATTTGCTTTAACATGCTTAGGTAACCTCGTTATCACAGGGAATATTTATATTGTTTGTTTTGCACGATGGCTGCTTGCTTTCAGTCTAGACTTTTCCGAATGCAACCGTAGCAATTGTTTACATTTCAGCGAACTTTCTCCATGGTTGGCATGCATGTATTTAAAGATTATCAAACTAAAAGAACTTTGCATTTTTGGTTCCTTAATACCATGCATATTTATTTTCAGCATTATGTTTTTTATAAGCAGTTTTCTTTGAATGCACACTTTTTTAGACCATTCTATATACTAATACATGTACAATGAAAAACAGACACAATTCAAATTCAGGGTGAGTTAATATAGCGTGTATTATAAATTTAAACATCCATGGTAAACCATTAAAAATGCTCGCTGCTAAAACCGATAAAAATGTTCTTTATAACACGTTTATATTTTGTTCAGTTTAGCCTGGTCTAGAGCCGATTTAGCCTGGTCTAGAGCCGATTAGCCTGGTCTAGAGCCGATTTAGCCTGGTCTAGAGCCGATTAGCCTGGTCTAGAGCCGATTTAGCCTGCTCTAGAGCCGATTTACCCTGGTCTAGAGCTGATTAGCCTGGTTTAAAAATAAAGTCTACAGACACACAGACACACGGACACCGACATCTGCAATAGCTCCTCTGCTGAAGCAGCGAGCTAATAACTGCCGATATTAATACAACCCTTAAGCTAGGAAAAGACATTCTTGATGCAAAACAATACTATTCGTTTTTTAAAATGTAACTTTGTATGCTATGACTTTAATGTTATTTAAAATTAAATTATATTTATAAATCCATATTATAATTTCTTCTTGGTATTTTCGGAAAAGTTGACAAGTTTGAAAGAATGTCTGCTAACACTGTGTTTAAATTGCATAACTACATTCCATGCTAACACCATGGAAAAATTTGGTAATGCTAACACCATAGAAAAATTTGGTAATGCTAACACCATAGAAAAATTTGGTAATGCTAACACCATAGAAAAATTTGGTAATGCTAACACCATAGAAAAATTTGGTAACGCTAATACAACGGAAAAGTTTTATAATGGCAACACTATGCTAAATTTTGGTGATAGTAATACCATGCCAAAAAATTGTTTTGGTTCTAAACTCGATAATGCTAATACCATATTAAAATGCGGTAAAGCTATCACTGTGGTAAATTTCGGTGATGAAAACACCATGCTGAAAATGTATTGGTAACCTAACGGTAAAACTCGGTAATGCTAACACCGTGTTAAACTCCCATGCTAACTCCGTGTTAAACCCCCATGCTAACACCGTGTTAAACTCCCATGCTAACACCGTGTTAAACTCCCATGCTAACACCGTGTTAAAATCTAATGCTAGGACTGTGCTGAAATCCAATTCTAATACTGCGCTAACATCTAATGCTAGGACTGTGCTAAAATCCAATGCTAACACTGTGTTAAATCCAATGCTAACACTATGTTAAAGTCCAATTCTAAGACTGTGTTAAAATCCATTTCTAAGACCGTGTTAAAATCCAATGCTAACACTGTGTTTAAATCCATTGCCTATGCTAATTATAGTTTAAAAATTGTATAATTTGATTGTTGCACCTTCATTAGTATCTCTATAAATTTTTAAATACATGCATTTAATCGTAAACAGCCATGTGATTCATTATTAATGAGTCAATAGTACACAAAATTGTTATAAAATATATTGCCTTACATGCGCGCGGTCATCTCCAATGCAAGCGGTAAGCGGTAATCATAAATGCACGCAGTAAATTAAAGATACACACCGATCGTCATAAATTCACGCAGTTAGGCATTAAAACACGCGGTTTATCGTAAATGCATACAACAGTCATAAATACATGCACTAGTTTTATATATACGCGGGTAATAATAAATTTGCACGAATAATCATAAATGCACGCGAATAATTACAAATTCCCTCGAGTAATCATAAATGAACGTGGGTAATTATAAATTCGCAAGAGTAATCAAATGCACGAGGGTAATATTAAATAAACTCGAGCTATCTGCACGATATGATACGATATGCTAATATGATTGAGTACAAATACTCAGATACCTTACGCATTTTGTGAAACCGGTACACCGGCTCTCGTTATTGATATATTTAAAAAACCAAATTAAAGTGTAAACATCTTTCCAGAAAATATGGGTCATTGAACAATATTCCATCCACAGGTTTGTAAAAATTTATTTGTAATATATACACACCATTTTACGGTTTTAAGACGTATGTATGTTTTTAGTACAAACTGATAGGTGTAGGTGTTAAGCTGCACTTTTTAAATGTTCTTAGTATTTATTTATATGTTCAAAACTTCAACAAATCATTCGATTATTGTAAGTGTAACTTTAATAGTTTCAAATTTTTATGGCACGTTATGTAAAATATTATTAAAGTGAATAAAAGATTTGGAAAAATGATTTCTGTGCATTATATAATATTCATCCGCTCGACAATTTTTTCATTATTTCTGTAACAGTCAATAATTAGTCAAAATATAAATCACACGAATGTTTTAAAAAATATTAACGTATTTGCTGCATTTCTTGTCAAGTTTTTTGTTCAGGTATGATTATATTCTACACATATATAGCCAGCTTTTTTGTGTAGGATAATAGCAGACTATTACTAAAACATATAATGTAATGAGTACGTGTTGAATCATATCATATATAACAACGGCACTTCCCAGTTTCGGTATTTTGCGGTGGCGACATATTGGATACAAGGTTTTTCCATACTGTAATGGATCTTATGATTGTTAATCATAAAAGGTAGTCTTTAGTCTCTGAAAAACAAGCAAATGCAAAACTTCGGTGCAAAAATGTATGTACCCTGGCAACATGGCGTTTCAAAACTCCTTTTCTTTCAAAAGCGGTTGTACAGTATTGGCAACTAAATGGCTTCTCTCTAATATGTGCTCTAATGTGCCCTTGCAACGTATCCAAAGTCGTCAAACGTTTCCCACAAAACAGACACTGATACAGTTTTTCCAACGTATGACTTCGCATATGTGCATCTTGCTGACCAAGAGTAAAAAAGTTCTTCTCACACAGGTAACATTTATGCCGCTTTTCCTTTCTGTGAACACTGGCCACATGTCTATAGAAATCGCCGCTTTGTGCAAAAAGTGAATCGCACTGATTACACGAATAGGGCTTTTCGTCGATATGAGTAAGTATATGCCTTTTCAATGAGTCGTAAACTCTAAATCTAACGTTGCAAAATATACATTTGTAAGGCTTTTCGAGAGTATGAGTTTTTAAATGCCCATTCCTTAACGTGACAGAAGAAAACTTTTTTGCGCAAAAGCTGCATTGAAATGGCTTCAGGTGAACTGCTCTGCTGTGACGTTTCAAAGTTGACATTTCTGTAAATGTCCTCGCGCACAATTGGCAAGAATAATGTATTCTATTTTGTAAATGAGTTTGTAGATGTCTTTGCAAATTACCCTTTTGAGCAAACAGTCTTGAGCAAATGGCACACTTGTGTTTCTTCTGGTGAGTTTGTTTATGCCTACTAAGTGAATTTGAACTGGTGTAAGCCATGGAACAAATGTCCCATTGAAAAAGCTTTTCTTGAGTGTGCACCTTGCGAATGTGATTTTCCAGAGCTGGTTATCTTTTGAATTTTCCGTCGCACAAGCTGCAATCAAAGGAGTGAATATTTGAATGTACAAGAGCATGTTGGTTCAGCGCTCGTTTCCAATTGGAAACAAAACGGCATTTGGAGCACTTGAATGGTCGTTGATTGGAATGAAGACGCATATGATTTACCAACGCAGCATTGCTGGTGAATGATTTGTCACATTTTGCACAACCAAAGTATTTTTCTTGTGTATGCTTTCTTATGTGGTTGAAAAGATGATCTTTTCGTCCGAATGTTTTTCCACAAAAAATGCACTGTAACGGTATTGGTGAAGTGCGGGCTTTTGCCATTTTGCTTTTGATTGTGCGGAGTATTTTATTGCTTTCAAACACAAATCCACCGAAAGCAATTGAAAATTTTCTCGTACGCTGGAAGTTTCGTGTTTCATTAAGAAAATGGTTTTGTCAAACAGGAAAAAATGAAGTGAGGTTAAGAAAGTGATTATAAAACACGGATAAACTTGTGAGAGCAGTGGATTGTGCATTTGACTGATGACTCCAATATGGCAGCATTTACGAGTTTATTAACGCAGCTTATTAAAAATATTGTTATTACACGAATATTTACAACAAGTATTTTATTTTTACTTTTACACTGTCAGCTGCTTCTTGGATGCTCTTATGTAATAAACAGGTTCAAGTGAAAAGAATATATGACAAACCAACTAGAATATACCAGTAAATAATAAACCGGTTTTTGTTTTCTAAACCTCAACTATTTCTCCAACGTTAAAAAGAGTAGGCAACGACGTCACACTCACACACTTTTTTTCCTAATACCTAGGTTGGTGAGAGATGCTTTGTGCTTGCGTAGCAAACCTGAATTGGTGTGTGCCTCAGGGCACGTTGGAAAAATCCTTGCTTTGTATGCACTTTGCAAAATTGCGATATTCTGTGTGAGATTTTGTATGTGCTTTAGACACACTAGCCAACTTAAATGATAATAAGTATGAGCGATCTTGATACAGAATATTTATATTTTATATATCACAAGCCGGCTGCAAAAAGGGGACCAGCTTTTTTGGTTACCAACGACATTTTTTTAAATGCATTTTTAAGTAGAATTTACGAAAGTAGCAAGGTCTTTTTCAAAACAGTACACAAAAAACGAAACTACAATTTTGTATTGCACCTGCATATCAAAAGTGCAGAATTCAAAAAGCTTTCAAACTTATGAGTAGTTGTACACATTTTTGTAATGTGACACAGCAATATGAGTTTCAGTAACGGTAACGTGACGGTTTATTGGATTATGCGACTTTTTTCCAACATCCTAGCGACACCACCATGGTAGTAGATTAGTAGCGTGAAAAATTTTTCACTCATAAGAATTGGATCCTTTAGAACTAAAAACGCACATGAAAATTTTGCAAACAGTAATGTTACAACTAGTTCCTTTTTTACGACTTAACATGGAGTATTAACCCTGGCTCTTTGCCCTCGTACCTTGATAAGCTAAACATAGATATCTAGAAATCATAGTGCATTAGTTACACATTTTTATGAATGTGGAGTTCTACTGGTATGTCAGATTTTTTGTTTCGTGAAAATCGGTCAAGTCGTTTTTGATTTAACTACTCACTCATGAAAAACTGAGCTCGCTGTAACTGAATAACTGGGTATTGTTTCGCTATTATGTTTCGTTGTGTTTAGTTACGATTTGACAGACAGTCCCCGTAAGACAGACAATTTTAGTAACCATGCACAGTGAGATTTCAAAATTGCTACCGATACCAAAATCTAGTCACCTTTTTGCACCCGGCTTGTGATATATATATATTAGATTATGTTTTCTGTAGTAAGTATGTTTGTCTTTTTATATGCTTTAGGGAGCCAATTCGTGTTACGTGTGTTCTGATATGCATAATGACAAGTACTAATAATGTGTTTTCTCTGCATTGTTTACAACGCTATTTGAGCGTACAAAATCTCAATATTCGTCGACATTTTTGAGATATGGTGAAGAAAAAGATGTGCTAGTGATTTGTAACAGGACATATTTTTCTCAGAGCAAATTAAAAGTAACCAAAACGTCACATGCATGCATTTTATAAGAAAAGTTATAAAGATGGCATGTGTTTGCATACAATTTTATTTAGATGAAAAAAATTTCGAGTGTCGTTCTTATATGACTTTCTAAAAAACTTTTTGATGAATTTTAAATTTCAAAACATTTTTATGCTTAGAGTGATTTGGAACTATATCTTATCCCTATAAGCAATTTCATATTCATTATTACCCCCTGAATATGAAGCACTTAACGTATTTCCTGTTTTAAATCTTATGATACATGAAAGCAATACAGTTGGCAATTTTTCAACGTTCATACAGATGGCAATGTTCATTCTGGCGTAAATAAAGTAAAGGATTTAATGTTCATTCTGTTTTATAATGAATTTATACTCGGTTTTTCATTAAAATGATTGCAGCCTTCCTTTACAAGAACAAACCCAAACACTGCATTTTAAAGCGTTTACTGGAATCATGGATAAACTTCATGCACGTCCGCACTCTATTTACTCTAAACAGGAATAAGAAGCTTGCCAACTCACCCTCGGAAAGTGTGTATTTTCAACTCAAATCCTAACCCAACCATCCAGCACAAACTCGGAGAAATGCCAATCAGGAAATATCTAAGCATAGGAGAAAGGTAGTATTTTGGTCGAAGTCATTGAACCGAGATCCTACCTTAGCAAGAATGCGTGTTGACGAGAACAATGGAAAGACATGCATATTTTCTGATGAAAGAAATATTATTGACATTTCATTTGCATATTTTAGGTTTTGTTTCATAGAAAGTGCAAAAGTGTAATATTGAATTGGCTAAAGATTGATTAGAACTTATGGAACTAAAAAGCCGTAAGTAAAGGAAAATTATCTCTGACAATTGTGAAAATCTAAACATTGTTTACCAAGCCACTGCTCTTTTAATTTTAAATAGTGAAGTTTTTTTCCATTTTCAGCATAATTCAAGACAGCATGCAGGTTTGTTGACAATCATTCCGGGTTGGAAAATTGTTTGCATTGCCGCCACAACCTCTATAAATGAACATATGACATTCCCGCGTTCTTTTGTCAAAGTAGAAATGATGAAAAGCCGCCCTACACATTCCTCTTTCTAGAGGTAAGTCACAGATGCCTATCAAAACACAATAAAAGAAATTGTAGCATTTTCTATTGCTATAGTGACACTTTTTAACAATTCTGACATAAAATATGCATAACCGTTACTGCTGGCAGTAATGACTGACGCACAGAGAAGTCCCAATACCACGATCAAACGTATCTGCATTTTGCAAACTTCCACACCTTTCCAGCAATGAACCTGTTAGTTTTCAATTTGCTTCTTACCAGCTAAGTCAAACAAAATATTTCAAAATTAAATATTAAAATAAATATAGGGATTCTTAGAAATACGATTAAAAAATTTACCTGAGCGTAGTTTTGCTTCTGTTGGTGTCTATTTCGTTTGTGTTAGCTGACTTTCCTGTGCTTACCCTACACGCAAAGAGTCATTCTCCATTTTACTGCATCGAACCCAGAAAATCTCTGGCTCACGTTGAATAATTTTAAAACGATTTCCGTACACATGCCACAAGAAGAGATTTTGGGAGAAGAGCTTTTGCATCCAAAAACGGATTCCAGCTTAGCAGCAGATTTCACTGAGGGGAGAAACGTAGGCTATTAATAGAACAAGATGCATAAAATATAAGCCACTCTACAAGTTTAAGTTGTCAGCCATTATTAAGTAGCAAAAGCTACTTATTAAGATCCTGTTGGACGTCCGTCCGTGCGATATCTCCAAAAATGCTAAATCGAGTGCTACAAAATTTGGCACGAATATGTCTTGTGTTAAGAGGCAGCTAAATGCAAAGGGCCATATTCACACCTTATGGAGTGTGGGCCCAAGCCGCTCCGCAATGAGACCTATACCATTCGAAAGCTCTTGACGAGCTGATTAAAAGTGTTGCTGGTCACAAGTCTCGATTTTGTGAGCTTCCAGTATTTTTGACCAGTTGAAGTTCGGATTTTTAGTTGTAAAATATATGGCACTGTATTTGAGCAGAAAGTAAAAGTTCAGAATGCATGACAAATTGCACATGTATAGATAGATTATGACTTGCTAAGCAAGTTTTACACAGGAACTTGGCAGTTACAACACAATAGAAGCACTACTGTCAAGTTACTTTGTAACCATCAGAAGACACGGTGTATTACCGTGTTCTACTATCTTACAGGCCTGCGCCAGCTGAACTCCAGACAGCCATATTTTGAAATTGCGAAAAATAAGATTCTGTGTGCCCATATTAGTAACTAGTGTCAAGCTAATAACAACGCTGAAAAAATCATGTTGATTAAAGCTAACATGTGGAAGTTATGGACGTTTTAAATTTAATTGTGTTTGAACATTTAGCGCCGTAAAAAGGCAATTACGATGAAGTAAAAAATTTGGCTATTTTCAAATAAACATATACGAGTAAAGGAACAGTTTCTGATTTCAAAAACACCAAAAAGTTAATTATAATTTTAATTGCCCTGTCAACTTTAACTGCAATTATTAACTTTCCGAAACAAATCCGGACCCGGTTGTACTAGGATTTGTTAGCTTAGACCTTACCAATATTGATGGCGTTGGAATTTTGTCCGGTATTCGTTTCGGAAGGTTAATAATTGTAGTTAAAGTTAACAGGGCAATTAAAATTATAATTAACTTTTTGATGTTTTTTATGTCACAAACTGTTCAACTACTTGTATATGTTTATTTGAAAGTAGCCAAATTTTTTAATTCGTCGTAATTGCTTTTTTACGCCGCTAAATAAAAACACAAGTTCATGAAACACGAGTACGATGACTTTGCTTTTTGTCGGGAGTTCAGCTGGCGGTAGCCACAGATAACATGCATAACACCTGTAAAACACTCAGGTACCTGTGTAAAACTTGCTTAGCAAGTCATAATCTATCTATACATGTGCAATTTGTCATGCATTCTGAGCTTTTACTTTTTGCTCAAATACAGTGCCATATATTTTACAACTAAAAATCCGAACTTCAACTGGTCAAAAATACTAGAAGCTCACAAAATCGAGACTTGTGACCAGCAACACTTTTAATCAGCTCGTCAAGAGCTTTCGAATGGTCTAGGTCTCATTGCGGAGCGGCTTGGGCCCACACTCCATAAGGTGTGAATATGGCCCTTTGCATGTCAATAGGTCAAAGGAATCAAAAGTTATGAGATCATAGGTCACAGTCGTAATGTAAATTGCTATAGTAAGATAGATGGATATTGGCTTTTAATTTTTTAATATTGTGTCTGGCACAGAAATTCTGGTTGGAGTTTTTTTGGTAGGTCAGTGAAAATAGTTTTTCTATTTAGTTTTATAATCTTGTGTCTGCCACCAAAAGTTTGGAGTTTTAGTCAGTAGGTCATAGGGGTCAAAAGTTATGAGGTTGCGGTCGTAGGTCACAGTTTAGTGTTATCATGATAACAAGATCACGAGATGCTACTACATAACCAATCATTGTACAGCTTCCCATGTAGCTAAAATTGTTCCATGCTCGTCATCGCCGTCAAATATATTTGTGATAACGATACCAGCTCAATTAAGTAAACAGTCTTGATAGACAGGGTTGGACTTAATAAGTAAAATACATAAATACAAAAAGGTTGATGAAAGATAGAGGACGTTATACTGTATCTAACACGTAGGACGCACGCAGAATAATTACGAAGCGCAGAATAAATAGTAATTTCATTGGAATTAAACCAGTCAATTGAGAAATTGTTGCATAATAGACAATTGACGGAATCTAACATTTTGTCTTAAGATAACTGTCCTCATTCATAAAAACGCCCCAAATTGAAAACATTGCAATAATAAGATAAGTGTCCGGTATAAAAATTTGACTAAGACAAATGTCCGTGTGATAACTGTCAATATAAATGGAGTACTAGACCCTAGAAAGTTTAAATATTATAGCCTTTTCATGCTTTATTATTGTGTCTGGCACAGGAAATTTGTTTGAAGTTCCGGTAAGTTGGTTGGTAAAAATGTTTTTTTTTCATTTAGTTGTTAAAATTTGTATCGGCACAGAATATGTAATCGGAGTTTTGGGTCGTTTGTCAGTAAAAATAGATACTACTTTTAAGCTTTTATTTTTGTTTGGCATAGGAAATTTTAATCAGCGATATCTTCTTTATAAATACACCTGCTTTCGCTACTTTGCTACATGTAGGCATGTTGCCTGCTGCCTGCTTGGGTTTAGGACCTTTCACATTTCCGCCGTTGCCACTAGGACTTTCTTCCCATTTCGACATTCCCATTGGACAATTCCCACACGTTTTAAAATTTCCCATTTGCACCTTTTTCCCCATTTTCTCACACGGACACATTTCCCACTTCATTTTTCCCATTTCATCTGCAACATAGACAAAGCTTGATTTCGTTCATGCGCGACACTTATACAACTTGCAATGAAATACATACAAGTTCAATTTCCAGCTGTAGCTAAGCACTGATTACGCTGAAATTATAAACTTGATCACTCTCCTTCTCACTTCTGAACATTAAATATTCTTAACCTTTTCGCATGGCAATTAAGTACGGCTATTTTGCGGTTAAAGTGGCGTTAAAATTATCTTTTGTGCAATCCCACATGGCAATTGAAATGGGGAAGCCAAGCAGTCAAAGTGGGAATTCTTTTGGAGCAGGTATCAGCTGGAATGGGAATTTCAAAAATATGCTTCAACCTTTGACGTGGGAATTGTTTGTAATACAAGGAAAAAGAACGTCATATTACGTTATCCCACCGGCACGCAATGGCATGCAAGAACGGATAAATCCGTTTCACTACTCAGCTGGTTGAATAGGGGTTAAGGATAAACACGTTTTTCCGCTCGCAAAATGTTTTTGACTAGACGTAATAGTACGTTTTTCCACTCAGCCAATCAGATTGCGAAAACGGAATTTTCCGTTTTCCCGCGTTAGCAAACGTACTCGGTGCACGTATAATTACGTCCCGCCAAATGTAAGCATTAAAGATGTCTCAAGATAAGCGTAGAAACGGGAAAATTGTTTTAAATAAGAAGCTTTATTATCTTAATTCAGAGAGTTCTTAATTCACTTCACACAATCACTAATAATGAACCTCTATGACAAGGGCCTAAGGAACTTGTATGAAACTTATATGATTTAGAAACCTCGTCATTTTAATTTTAAGAAAAAGGCCGACGCTATGAACGCTTTGGACATTCAAAATCCACCCAAAAAGTATTATTTTAAAATTTGTCGTGGGAAGTTTGTCCGTGTGGCATGGGAATATTTGCAAATGGGAAACTTGTCCTCGTGTGAAAATTGTCAAATGGGAAAGTCGAAATGGGAAGAAAGTCCTAGTGGCAACGGCGGAAATGTGAAAGGTCCGTCACCCGCCTGCTTTATTTCTAGGTATAACTCAATGGTGTAATCTTTAAGTGCTGACGTAAGACGAAATTCATAACATCAATATTAGAAGTATAAAATTTAGTAAACCAACAAATCATGGTTGAATGGGAAACTTAACATATTTTAATGCTTTTTTTTGAGGTATTTAGTCACAATTTTTTACTCGGAGACAGTCTGATTACTTTCTTAAAAAATCACATTTTTACTTTAAACACCATTCGTCTTGTCTAGATTATCCAAATACCTAGAAAATAGCGAAAATTTTACAATTACGACCTTTGTTAAATTTGATGACAATTCAGAATGCTGAAATTCATGCTCTGCCCCACCTACGCTAAAATAAAAATTCTCGACATTTCATTTTTGCTTCAAGGCAAGGAATTTCAATAGTAGAAGATGCTGACAATCAGTTTAACCAAGGTCAAATCAGAAAATTCATAACTTAAATTTCCAGATCCAAATGCGAATGTTATTTTGTAGGTTTTGAAAAAGTACGGAGTTCACCATTATGTATCCTTAAGTCCATCATAAGAGATGCACAACTTTTAAATTCGAATGGTAAGCAATTGTGCTCATTTACGTTATTCTTACCTGAGCATGAGCAAAGCAAAGCAATGTTTTAGGCAATAAGCCCTTAGGGCTGATAAGGGAACACCAGGACATTGGTAAATCATAGTGATGTAGAAAAACAGCTTTTACGCCTTTTAGAAAAGAAAAAACTGTTGAACAACAGTATGGGCTGTATACCCATCCCCAATGCTGGATACTTGATTTTCGCTTGTGGTGAGTTCCTACTATGCACACAGGTTTTTCGGTAGGGTGAGTGATGACTGATGAGACCACTGGAGACACAAGCAAACAAGGAAAAAAAGGATGCATATTACGTGAGGAAGATGCAATAGTCAACTTAGTATATTGATAAGTAGGGCAACTATAAAAACCCTTGATGATTTAAACATATCAGCACAAAGTAGCGAAACAAAAATTTTCGTTTGAATCTTGTAGTTTAATTTTAAAATGTTGGTCACCAGCAGCTGGTGTACTATTATATTTAGCAAGTACGTTTTAAAAACACATTTACATTAAATTGTTATTTTGTTTTCACTTATTTCTCTACCGACATTTTGGTGCTATGCCGGCTTGTTCCTGTAACTCGTTATGGTATTATTATGCATTAAATTTCTGCATTATTTTACACTGGAAATGATGTGGTTCACGTTATAAAGTTCTCCTTATGAACTTAAACTTTGAAAATTTTTATTTTATCTGAAAAACACCTTTGATTGGTTAATACACAGTCTAGTACCAGGGGGTGAAATTTCACCCCATCCCCATGCTACTGGAAAGTTTTAATATGAGTACTCAAAAATCTCAAAAATATGCAAAAATCAGGTAAAATTTGTAGTTTTTATTTTTTCCTGCTTGTGTTTCGTAAAAAAACCAGACAAGCGATTGACACCATCTGTATCTACAAAAAATATGCTATTTTCCAGCCAACTTGCAAGAAATTACAACACGGGATTTTTGAATTATCGAATTTCGAAAATTTTAACATTAAATTATGCATAGCTTTATAATAACGCATGCTACGTTTTTGCAGTTATAACTGAAAAATTTGCAATTTTTCTAAATCGAATGAGTATTTTTGCAGATTATTTGGTTAATTATAAGAAAAATCACTCCTGTGTTAATTTTTGGAAAAAAAATTATTTAGATAAGAGGGATGAAATTTCACCCCCGGTACTAGATGGATACATGTTCACAGAAAGCCAGACACATTTTATAAAAAAGTCTGCTCACTTCAAATATTTTTGTAAGATTAAGCGTGTGAATACGAAATTTTGTTGTGAAGACGAACAGACAAACAAATGAAAACATCAAACTGAAATATTCTCCGCTTCAATTTTTTACATGTACGGAGTAGCGGACCCTTCTTCTTACGAAAAGAGGGGGTTGAAAACCAGCACAGGGATGCTCGCATACTCATTCAAGATAAGGGCTCATACGGAGCTCAACATAGCAACGGACAAATCTGTAAAAATCAGATGGAGAAAGGAAAAACCTGTAAGAACTGTGTGTAGTACATTAAATTTTGTTTACAAATTTGAATGCTTGATTAAAAGGTTACTAAAAGTGTGACTGTTTTAAATATATTTTATGTGATTGTTGTTATAAATACAGTACGCAAATCTATCAAAATGTGTAAAAAGTTGTGTATAACAATTATGTTATTGTTAATGTTCCTTGAATATGTGGATTCAAAATCCGCAAAAGTAGAATCCGATCCTTCAAGTGACCCAGTCAATTGGTTTAAAGTCCGTGTGATACCGCTAAAGCATGTGGTCGTTGAACTTGCCATCTTTTACGACACAGAGTTTGCAAAGCGATTTGATTATGACCTGGATAAAATACAAAAATACTGGGAAGTCAATATGTATGACTTGCACCTTCGATTCATGACCATACCCAGTTTTCGTACAACGTTCCTAATTACGACACTCAGTGTGTATGAGGTATGTTATATACAAGTATAGTTTATTAAACTGTTCAATTTAATCGGAACTGTGGTTATTTTTGTCCTAATAATTGATATTTTCGTAACAGGGACAAAAGGACCATGCTTTTTATCAGAAAAATGAAAATGAGAGAAGTACTGATGCCCTGAATGAGTACATTACCGATTTTCAAAGCTGGGTGTGCACTCGTTTGGCTACTATTCCAGATTTTGATATTGCCATCCTAATTACCGGTGAATCCAGCCGGGCCCTAAATGAGGTTACGATAGTGGAATCTGCTGGGGCAATATGCAAATATGACAATTGCAAGACGGAAAACAAGTGGATTGCCAGCACTGTAATTTCTGTGGACGTTTACCCACACCCGGCAGTACTATTGGCTGAGAAACTTGCTATAATGTAAGAATATAATGCTTACTAAAATGCAAAAATATTTTAATTTGAAGTTTGACCTATTGTTATTCTTACTCTAAAATCTGGGGAAATATTACGAAAATCTTTTTAAACTAACCTTTTTATGCAATCATAACATGATGATTTAATTTTCAACATAAGAAGCGAAAAATTATGCTATGCGTATTTTTCAACTTTATTCAAATTTGATGTAATATTATGTACTCTATTTAATTCCTAGACTTGGAGCACCTATGGATTATTCGTTAACCTTTAGAGATATTTGTGACGCGCGAAAGGAAAACAATGACCTCTGTTGCATAATGGGAACAAAGGGTTATGAGAAAGCGATTACCGCTCGCTTTTTTTCTACCTGCACAAATAAGTTTTTGTCTCAACTTCTACCCCTGATGCTTCAAAACTTCAAGTCTTGTGCGAATTTGGAAAATTCCACGGCAACTGCTATCATCAATTCAGAAAAACTGTTTCGAAAACCTAATGAGCTCCATGCCTACACAATTATCGAGCAATGTAAATTTTTGGTCAACAATCCATACACAAAAG
Source organism: Entomobrya proxima (assembly GCA_029691765.1). NCBI lineage: Eukaryota > Metazoa > Arthropoda > Collembola > Entomobryomorpha > Entomobryidae > Entomobrya > Entomobrya proxima. Next base: position 46,256,066 of record CM056173.1, on the reverse strand, counting down.
TGGTATGTTATGTATGCACACTTTTAAGGGTATTTAATAGGAAAATTTTTAAAAATTTTCCAAATTTCAGGAACTGTCTCCAAATGCTGATCATTGTATGGTTACTTACTGTTTTGTTAATTCTACCGGAAAGCACATTAACTTCATTCCATTGGAGGGGTCTCGATGTGGCATTGGCAACCACGGAGTAAGTGCATTAAAATTTAACGTTTTGATAAAAATTTGCAAGGCTATTGCACCAATTATTTTATTTATTTATTTCAGAGATGCTTTCGCGGAACATGTATTCAGCACGAAATGCATTTGGTAAACGTAGGCACTGGCAAATGTCTGGTTTCCAACACGGGCATTTTCAGTGGAAACGACAAGCCCGTGCTTCGAGACTGCAGTCGACTCTCCACTCACATGCTTGTTGCGTCTCAAATTACTAAGGAATTGGGAAGAGAGCTCTACCAGCCCACGCTCTTGTATTCAACAATAAATGGACCAGCAGAAAAAGTTTTGACACTGACAAACGAAGGTCGTTTAAAGTTCACTCCTAAACGTTATCCAGCGAAACAATTCTGGTACAAGAATAAACTGAAGCTGGAGAACTCCGACGAGTTTATTTTGCATCATACCAAATACGACGTATGCTTGCAGGCTGCAGAAGACGAAAAAAATCTCATTCTTACTGCGGATTGTTCTGGGAATGATGAAACAACAAAATGGAAATTCGTAAAGGTTAACACCTTTACAAATGCGGGAGTAACGTGGTTTTCGTACAATGAAATAATCGGAGGATTTAGTGAAGCCTATACGCATTTAGAATCCAGTGGATGGTTGGAAATAAGTGTTGCATGCACAGCATTAGTATTTTTGGTAACTTACTTAATATTTTGGCTGAAGAATGAATATTTGCAAGACAAGTCTTGGGATAAGATTAAAGAACCAAAAGAGTACACCAAGGAATGGATTGTAAAGGGTGATCAAATGAAACTTTGTAAAGTAAAGGCAAAAAATTAGATTGAGTTCAGTTCTTCCCAAATCGTTATATTGTAAACAAGAATTTTAATTGGGAACGAGTTTGTGTTTTGGATTAGAACACGTTTAATTAAGTTCTAAAATTTTAAAAGATATAAGTTTTTTTAGTAGAAACGACAAATGATGTAAATTTAAGAGTTGTTTTAAGGTTTTTGCACGCGGTTTTTAAATGAAGTTTTTCTTAAGAACATAGCTTCACAAATCTGACAAAAATGCGATCAAAGCTCCAACCAACATTGCAAATGTATGCGGTATTTTTTAGTATTTATTAAATAAGTACATATGAATCACAACAAGACTGAGTAACGGTCAAAATTTTATTTTGTCTTGTAAAATTACAAATAATTGGAATTTTTCGGAAAGTGGTTGGAAAAAAAGCTGCGTAAAAGTGCAGTTAAATGTTTTACGTATGTTAGGTTTTATTACTTGCGTTTTTATATATTTACGTTTGAATTTTTATTATGTTTTAGTTTAAAACACGTAACTTATATAATTCAGTGGGTTAGTGTGCTTCGTGAATTTTCAAATGTTATTAGATAGAATGCTCCGGGTTATTCAATATTAAGTACTAGATTATAATTTAGATTATATGATAGGATAAAAATTAAAATGTACTCAGTATATTAGTTATCCAATAAAACACAGAATTCAAGAAGCAATTATGAATTTTTAAATTCCCGAAACGCATGAAGTTATGCCAAGCAATACTTTTATAAACCATAAGAGAACTAATAAAAATGGTCAAATAATAAAAAACTTCATAATTTCTTTCGGTTATCCTGGTTGTTACACCTTCTGCATAATTAAAGAATATTATATTTTAATCCTCATAAAACGACTCAAACTCAAACATCCAAACTTTTTTAATTATGTTACAATATTCTAGGTATTCAATTTTCTTCAGAATTTTGCAGCAATTAGACAAACAAAGATTGTAGTGCCTGCGCAACAAGTCATCCAAAAAATTCAAATATAGGCATAATTTTTTGCATTTATTCTGCTTTACAACAAAATTCAAAACTGATAAATGACCATAAATTGGATTAGCGTTTACGGGTAAATCAAAAGTGTTGCTGACATGTGCTTTTGCATACTCGAGAGAAAACACTGGAGTGCATATTTTGTCACGCGGAATTTTCCAATTTAAATGAGCACATAAACACACACACTCGAGAAAAACCTTATTGGTGTAATCATTGTACATCGGTGTTTTCACAGAAGTGCACTTTATATAGCCACGTGGTAAGAGTTCATACAAAGAAAAGGCAGCACGAGTGCTACCTCTGTGAAAAGAAATTTTCTACTGGTGATGATCGAAATAGACATATGAGAAGTCATACTTTAGAAAAATTACACCAGTGTCTATTCTGTTTGAAACGAGTGTCTGGTTTCAGTGGTCTACAGTACCACATTAGAGGACATATTAAGGAAAAACCGTTTAGTTGCCGAACATGCAGCTCAGATTTTATAAGCAAAAGGGACTTGAAAAGACATCTGGCTACAGTTCACAAAAGTGTCGGGAAGAAAAACTAAGAATAACTGTATAAATGTAACTACCGTGGACGGTTAAACTTACAAATTAGCTTCCTCGAATACACATCTTATCGATGTTTAGTGTTAGTTTTAAAAATATCCAAATCATATTCAAATTTCCAGCGAATTTTTAATGTATTGTGGTCGTTGATTTGCAGTTCATATGGAACTTTCTTTGTGAATAATAGCACTCTGACATCTGAAGTTTGTGTGTGTAAGATGCCGTGTAACACAAATTAATGTTGTTGGAGTTCCCGCTATCGTGTTGAGTAATCTGTATAAAGTTGAATGACTGTTACAAAGGTAACATTTTCACTGTAGAAGGAGCACCAGAGTAATCAATTTTTGCAAAGATGTTACAAAAACAACAACTTATCAAACTATGATCTATTCAAATAATCAAACAAACTTCCAATCCAAAGCTGTAAAACATTCCGTGCTTTTTGTTTTCATTCTATTATATACCAAGCTTTGTTTCAGTTATTATTTTTCTTGTAATTTCAAACAAGGAGAGGATCACGCATGCTTGCTTTTTAGAATGTATGATGAAGATTAACGACAAGAATATTGTGTTTAGCTGTGTTTTCAATACAACACTAATTCTACTGAAATGTTTTTAAAACAACAATAATAGAAATAGGAATTTATGGTACTGAAATTGTTAATTTGTGCAACTAGGCAAACGGTTTTGACATTATCAATATTGCCTAAATATTTTTAAATAACATTTGTTATTGTAATATTTGAATATTTAAATATTGTAAGTTGACCACAGTAATGTTTTTCCTAAAGAGGAACAAAGTGGCAACTCAACAACGTCAACAAGGTGGACGACAGAAGAGGACACTGAATGTGAGGAAAAATATTTCGATGATCAAGTTGTATCTGGACAACATGGAGACAACGATTGTGGGGTAGTCTTGCGATCAAAGAGAGGTGGTGGAAAATGGTGATAATAATGGAGGGCATGGGGAAGCGGGGAATGTCAGAAGATTGCAGAATAGTTAGAGATGGAGGAAGATTTAAATGCGATCATCTTGTGCACGGCAAACAGTCAAAAACATGAGGGTTTGTAACGGGAGGGGACTCAGGTGTAGAGTGTGAAGGCGCTGGAGGAAGCGAGGATTTATTAACACATTTGTAAGTTGAATTGATTAAAAAAGTAAAAAGTGTTTGTGATATTTTTGAAGCGCTTCGAATTTTTGGATACCACTTTGGGCTTTTGTAGATGTAGCGAGTGAATGACGAAATTAGAAATTTGAAACAGAATTAATCCGTGGGATAGAAATGTGAACAGATTACCGCTGGCTTGCTATCTGCCTGAAGAAAATTTTAGAGAAAATATGTAATGATTTAGAATGCATATAGTAATGTACAGATTTAATCAGTTGCCCTCAAATTGTGTTGATCGCTCCGCATTTTTCTTCTTGGTTTTAATGAAATTGATATTATTGTTAAATTTTATTGCGTAGATGACTTTTATAAAATATTTTTATGAAATATTTAAAAAACTGAAACCGATTTCACAACAAACTTTTGTTCTGCTCTTTTGTTATTCATACTTGTCAAGCCTACTAAATTTTCAAAAACTCGATGTGGTTGCTATGCACGGGTATGATAAAAACAGATTACTTTTGAATTCATTCGTTGGACGCAAATGCAACCATTCCCTAATGTGGATTTGAGATTGAATCGAAACATTTGGTCGAACTGAAAAACACTGTATCTGTGCATTCGTTGAATTTCCTACAGTTTCTTTTACACAAAATATATTTACATCGCAAACCGAATTATCTTGAATATTTTGCGTTAAAACTTTTATTATGAAAATAACTTGTGATACACAAACTTATGTACCTATTAAGCTGCGTGATATAAATGCCGTGAACTCATTAGAAAATTGCATATAAATTTCTGTGACAATCCGAATAATAAATATCAAAAAGAGACGGAACGATGATATAAATAATGTAATGTCGCAGATATTGTTTCGTCCCGAAGATGGTGCGGGCAACAGGAAACCAGAACAGAAGCTATCATGAATCCAAAACTGATGAATTTTGATTTTCCTGTCTAAGATCAGTACTACTCAATAAAAACTATTCATGTTCACAAATGATATATTGAGAAACAAAACGATGTTTTTTAAATTCCAGGGAAGTTGCTTATTAATCTTAGTCAGTTTTAGGTAATATTATATGTTTCTCTCATACAAACTGTGAAAAAGGTCTATATGATTAAACAAAGCACATTCAGCGTAACATGGTATGACGTGGGAAACAGACAATTCTTTTTTTATTACTTAGCTTAACATTTTGATGAGTAACTTGCAACATATTTGATCAAAAAGCCAGAAATGTAATTTGCTAATGTTCGTTTTTGTTCGTGCGCTATATTTTCATAATGTTACGTTTGTCTTCATTCACATACATAACATGATCAGCAGCGTCCTTGAACACGAGCAAGAATATTCTTGAGAAGAGTGTGTGACGCGGTAGCCGGTTCCACTTTCCCACGATAGCTTGGATCAGTACATACAGAAACCGGTTCGGTTTCACTAGTTTTTTACAACTTTTTTGTTCACATATTGTCTTCACTGATTAGCAAACAAAAACCTCATCAAAAACGGTAGAAATTTTAGTCTACGTACTCTTCCTAAGTTATGTAATTTTGGGAAAAATGTTAATATCGTATACAAACTTACAGACTAGTCTCTATAACCAGACATATGGCACAATAAACAATTGACTGTATACAATAAACAAACGCTGCTCCAGTGCTCCACTTCACGTGCAAGCAAACTCACCTAACAAACAGTAAAGTTGATATTGTTTATAAAATATATTTTGAATAAAATTTATATACCTGGATAGTAAAGGAACATCCTCATTACCGTACGTCTGCTTGTCCAATGTGATGCTTATGGTTTTTACTTTGTAAAGGAAACGTTTATGGTTATTATACATGGATTTCATTAAGTAGATGCTTAGTCTGATGGTGTAAATGATAGCAGCAGTTTGGTTTTCTGGTCTTGTGAAAAATTATCTAAAGCCCAACAGCTTACAGTTTGTTGCCCTATCACCCGTGATATGATTTAAAAATGCATGCATTGCTTGCACTTTCCTTTCAGCAAAACTTCGCAGTTTTCAAGAGAGTTGTCATTTACGTCTTGCTTTCACATTCAGATTTTGTAAGTTTAGGCAGCTTATCTACACTTTGCAGTTCCACATTCTTATCATGTTTATCCTGTCAACAACTTGTTTGCTGATGAGCATTGACTCACTCTATACATCGCTTGCAAATTAAAAATGTTCTCAGACCAAGATCTCATCTGCTCAGATATTAGGCTATCCTGCTTAGTGTTTGTGTTCTACTTGCTTTAGCTTACTTTGCAGTCAGCTGAAGAGAGCACAGCTATAAAATATTTGATAAAGTGTATGGCGTTTGGTATTTTTGTGGTTTCTGTAGCGTAAGCAACTAGAGTATATCATTGCACGTTCTGACTTGCACTTTGTACCAAAACAAGCTTTTTCATATTTAGGTCAGTCTGTACTACGTTAATTATCCGATATACACGTACATTCTTCACTATATATGCCTCCTCTTCAGCTGTTACTACGGTGGATTAGGGGTCTCAGCAAAAAGTTTAATTACAATACTACTTTTCTAACTGGAGGTAATAAGTTCCTAATTACTAAAAACAAAACCATTTTCAAAATTTGTGAAAACTTAGTTTTGTGATTTCATTTTATGTTGCATTTCAATTTACAAATACTGGGAACGAATCTCAAATAAAAATGTTTTGTTTCGGACAAAAAAAGTCCTTTGATTAGCACTCAACTAAAACATTCCAGCATATTTATGGGGAGTTTGTGACAAAATAACTTACCGCAGCAATAAAATCCAAGAGATCAACCAATCCTGAACTTTTAAATTTGAATAGGAGATAAACCAGATAAAACCATGAACCGTTAGCATTTGGTAGAGAAGCAGAATTCTTTTGGAATATACTGTTTTGAAAGTATAATGACGGCATAAACTTTGGTAAAAACCATTGCTTAAATTCCCAAAGGTTATTTTCAAATCAGGTTTTATTGTGTGTTTGGATTTTATTGATATTTAAAAAGTGTCAAAAAATAACAGTGATTTTATACACAAAATACTATCTACCTGTCAAAGGTTTATTTTGCGGAAGAGTTTGCGGATTTTGTAATCCTAAGAAAGCAATATAATCCTTAATATTTTGCTACAAAACCTAACTTCCATTGGCCAATAAAATTGCCTTAAAGACAAATTTAGTGAGTGCAGTAGCCTGTTGCAATTAATGGAAATTTCAGATAGGATTTGCCAACTTCAAAATGTATCAGGAAGTGGGTGCTGTGGGTTGGACTATGACAGGTTTTGAAGAGGATCCAGTGTATCAAGCAATCAACTTGTTGGGATTTTCTGACAACTGTCCAGTGGAAATTGACAACGGGGTTGATAGATTTGATGCTGACAGGGAGATAAGCCAGATGATGAATAGTTTGAAATTAACGATGGTGGAGGAAAAACAACAGCATATTGCCATGCTACAAAGCCAGCTGAATAAAGAACGGGAGGAGAAAAATGATTTGGAAGGGAAACTTGTGGGCTATATTACTTTGGTTCATAGTGAGATGGCAAAATTTCTAGGTTTTGTTTTAAGCCTGGCTGAAAAAAATCTGGAGGTGAGTAATGTGCTAAACCTTGGGCCGTTTGAGAATGAACAGTATATGATGGAGTTTTTGGGACTAGTAAGGCAACTGGGGTTGGAACTTGAAGGTGACTCTCAAAACCATTGTAGAACAAAGAAGTTAATGCAAAAAGTTAATTTTATTTTGAGTATGACTGTTGGGGGTTTAAAAACTGGACCGGAAGATAAAAATAAGGAGACAAGTGAGGATATAGAGGACTTTGAAAATAATCTGACTTCAGAAGTTCCGTCGAAAGTTGTGCAGCTTGAAAATGGACCAGAGACACCCGAGCAGCAAATTGGGGAAAGGTGTACACATAGAACTTCCATACGACATGGAAAGGATATTCTCCGGATCAACGTTCACCTCCAACAATATTTCTGTTTGTGCGGGAATAGATACACGCATGCATCTTGTTTGTACAGGCACGTCAAATCAATTGTGTATCGGTCGAACTTTCGGTGTGATGTTTGTCCCAAAAGATTTCCTTTTGCCAGTAACCTCCGGAATCACAAATTCAAAATTCACGGAATTGGAAACGTTGACCAGGCAACTACATTCACTTGCTCGTTGTGTCATCAAGAGTTTAATTTCCGAAGAGATCACCGGCGCCATTTGAAAGAAATCCAGTAAGATTTTTACAGTATAAAACCGTAACAACTGAAAAATTAGCTTTTAAATTAATGATATTCTTGTTGGTTTTGCAGTGGTGGACAAAAGCGGCTTGGATATGCTGTTGAGTTAGCATCATCGTTTGAAAAAGTGGGAAACAAGGCAAATGCCAGGCAAGATTATGGAGGAAATTATAAATGTTCAGTCTGCGGAAATAACTTTAGAAATTTGATGGAATTGAATGCACACAAGATGACTATTCATTCGGTACAAGTAAATAAAAAGCAAAAAAGGTAAACTAAACAGAATAAGTAAAACAGTGACTCTTATTTATTCTAAAAGCGGCTACAAAATGTTTACTCATTTTTTAATAATTATAGACTGAACTCTAATACAACAAGCGGAACAATGTGGACTCAAATTCCTTTTCCTAGCAACACAGAAATTTTCCACCCGATTGATGCTGAGCCAGGATCTTCTGTAAACGGGGCACGTGCTTTGAAATAACCTCCCTGGTCGCAGTTAAGCCAGTCATTAAATCCGCAAAACAGGTGGACTATGAAAACAGCAGCATTGACATTGTAATTTGCCTGAATTGAACATTTTGTGTTCACCAACATATTAAATATGCTTTAACTTTTCATTTTAGATATTCTTTAAATTGAATTAGTTATTTTTCTAGTGGTCTACACTAAACCGTAACTTTTGCGTGAGAAGTTTATATTGTCATTTATTTACAATAGATTATAAATAGGTACATTTTAAGTACATATAACCAATTCTGGCTTTAGATTTACGAAATTAATAAGGTTGTTTGGTATTAAATTTGTGCATCCAATGAAATTTAGGACATTCAAAAATTTCAGTAGAAGGAAAATACAATTGCCTTTTTACAAGGGTGAAGAGCTACGATTTTCAATTTGTCGATTTTCCTAACTGAAGGTGTTGTCTTACAGAAATGAAATAAAGTTTGTTTTGTAAGGATGTGATATAGTAATTACCAAAATTCTTCTTAAAAATATTAGTAATTATTTATTTATTTATTAGTATCCTTGTGAAACTGATGTACTAATCTAAAAAATGAAAATGAAAACTTTCTGAAAGTATATTATCCCCATGAGTGAATTAAAAATAGTTATTTTAATATCCGTATTGTGTAACATAAGACTTATCCACAGCATTTTAAGTATTTAGTTTACTAAGAACGTAGCAAAATCGTACTGTTTTCTAATTTCTAGTGTTGTTCATTCTAAAGCAGCGTATTTTAAGTTTCAGCGGTCTAAATACGATTTTATATTTAATATGTGCAGCAATACCAAACAAGATAATTCACAAAATTGTGTACAGGCTTTTTGCAAGCAACATGATTAAGTTGTATTAAACCTTAAACAAAGTCCAAAGCTGCTTTTTGATTTCTGTTATCTTATAAATTCATACTGCAGATAAAAGGTGTAAACTTGTTAGCAAATGCAAAATGCCATTTGACACAAGTTATATTTTGTTTTATAGATTGCTAATCAAACTGACATCTTAAATATATATAGGTATGAAATAGTTTAACGGAAACAGAGTTAATAATCTCGTAACTTCTTGAATGAATACATAACACACACACACACGGATTGTCATTGAAAACCCGGTATCGTCATAAGCACAAACGTACACCCAGAGCAAAAAATATCAGGCTTGTGAGGGTGCCAAACAGTGCTTTTCTGATCAGTTTTTGGCAAACCAAACCCTCTCAAACAACATAGCAAGTTCAACATCTTCTTGCTCGGCTTCATAAATCGTGCCTGGGGCAAGTTTGCAAAAAACGGACAATGTTGCTCCTGTTGCTAGAGAAGATATGCTTGTATGGTGTACCCACTCGAGTGGTGCCACTTCTTGGCCACACCTAGTCATAGTCATAACCCTTTCTTGCTTTACTCAGAATCTGTCAGTCAGTTTTCACCAGTATTCAAGTCTCTCCATTTGGACCAGGGTTAAATCATTAGTTTTTGTGAATCAAAAAATTAGTTACAGAAAGAGTAGTACGACTTTGTTTTCCTTACCATGAATACTCTAATTTGCATGAATACTATGCATATGCATAATAAGTAGTGCGTGGATTTGGCATTGATTATTATCTGTCTATACAGTTTTCCTCGAACTGTGTGAAAGTTTCAATATAGCTCAGCAAAAAATTCATACTACTGATTTTCAAAATTTGAAACAAAACAGAGCTCAACTATAATTTTTGTCACGGTTACGGGTATATTCGCAACATGTTCATAAATTTGCAATAGCTTTGCTACGGTTCACGAAAAAATACGATTCTGTTTCAAGTGCAAATTTTTATTATCTTTAACCTGAAAAATATACTGCTGTCAACTTTACCGTAGAGGGATATTGCAGCAAGTTTTTCATTTGTAGAAGTACCCCAGCTCCTTGAAAAATCTTTAAACTGTTGAAAACAGGTAAGTGAAGATATTTAGAAAATGTTACTATCAAAATTAATTGATAAGTACTCTCTGTTTTACCTACATTTAATATGGCTATTCTTTTAAAATGTTCGAAACAACAGGAAATATTTTCTGGATTTGTAAACTGTCTCTACCACATGAAGCACTGCAGCATAGCCAACATCATCGTATCTAAAGTTAATTGTGGTCATCCCAGCAGTTTGTGTAAAGTGTTGCTTATTCAAATAAGTGAAAGTGAAACTGTTTTTGCCGGCACACTATTTTCCCAAAATGTAAATAACATAAGTGCCGTTTCCTGGCTTTGGTACCGAAGTTTATTTCAAAAACCGGGAGAAAACTGGTGTGATTTTTCAGTTCACTTTACGCCAGCTTTCTAGAGCGCAGGCGATTGCATAAGTATGTGTTTCGGTGTATTGATGAAAACTTCCGCAACAATCTTGAATGCCGTGATGTCATCCATATCACTGGAAATATTTGGACTGTGGAAGAATTTTCTGTTAAAGCTATTGCAGGGATTTGAACTTTTTTGCAGTAATTACGTAAGTTTATTACGTAGCACTATATGAAAAAACTGACTACTTGATTTGCATATTTGGAGGACAGGATTGTGATCTAATAAATAACTTGTTGAACTTTACGGACGGTATGTCGTCATAACGCAACAATAACGTTATTTTTGGCTTTTTATTTACAGGGCTCGAATCATACATCCGAGGAAAGGCAGTGCTGTTGTTTGCGGTTGGAAGGACTCATTTCATCGCGGACGCCGTAACCATACAATAATATGACATTGTATACCTTATAGTAAATTAATGTTGCCACTTCTCTTTAACCTGGTTTCTGTCTTATCAGCATTCATACAGAAATTCCCATATATGATGATGATAGTACGGTAAATTTGAATTGCATATTAGAGCCAAAACCTAGGAAATCATAAAATTCCAGTGTTCCATACTATTGTTAATGCAAAAATAGAATTTGGTAAAACGCCAAATTACTGGTATACAAACCTGAAAGGACAATTTGTTAGACTTGGTCGAGTAAAAGAATAAGTATATGCTTTGAAACTGGTAAACTGTTTTTGTACAACGCTTGAAAACAATAGAAGCATACAAGAGAATAAAAATTGGAAATATTAGAAAAAATTATGTCTTTTAAAACGATAATTACTTTTTAATTTACAGAAGTCAACGGTACATTCTTGATGTATGAACAGAGTTTTTACATATTCGAGCGTTCAAGGTTGAAACGTCTCCATGGCTTATCTTTTATACAAACACTAATGCCAACAATTTGCCTGTGGAATGTAGCTACAGGTTTGTATAACGAATTGAAAATGTAGATATTTATCAATTAGGCATATTAAGATGTTTTCTATTATTGCTGTAAAGGTAATTGTTACAAATTTGTCTATGAAACGTTTCCAAAGATGATGAGGAGATTTTGGCGTAAGCTTTGAGCGAAAAAGTTTGCCGTAGCCTTCTAAGAGACACCTTCATGGTTTTAGTGTCACGAACATATTTGTTTACCATAAAACATTACCCAATAATTTTGAAAGCCGCAACTACCACAGCAAATCATTGTCAAACAGTTAACACTATTAGAAGGATCATGTCATTAGGAATGTTGGCGTAGATGCATTTTGCAAAGCTATGAGTTTTTTGGTTGTTTATGCTTGATCACGCAAAGAGACCAAAATTATCCAAAAGTAATTCAAGCAAAGCTTTTTCAGAGAAAATGCTTACAATACACACAGAAAAAGAAGTGCCAATGTTTTTTTTATCTACTTTTGGTCTTCTAATCCCCAATTTGAGTTCGAAAAACACCTGAAATAGAAAATACAATACTGGCAAATCAACAAATCGGATTTCGGAAAAACAATTAATACGAAATTAATTTTTTCATCCAATTAGTATAAAAGAAAAGTGTTTACATTTACTGAAATCTAAGCATATATTATTTTGCGACCATTCTACTCAAAACAACTGGAACTATTCTTACAGATAACATGTATCAGTGTTTTTCTGTGCTACAATGCTTACACTCTGCGCACTCTGACGTATTATGAAAATCGAAAATAGTCCTACTTCTGCCATAGGAATCAACAATGGAGGAAATCTGATGATTTCTATCACGCTGACACAATACGCTAAGGCTAATGTAGATGTCGGGTAACGTTGCAATGTAGCACTTTGCTAGTCGCGTGACTCCAACATATTACACTCACAAATTATATTCTGATAGCTTTTGAAACTCTACAACGTAAACTGGATGTCTGGAAAATATTCCCAGCTTATTTTATAGATCTACCTACCTGGTTTCTACAAATGTATGTAGAGTACATCATATACTAATGTACACCGACATATTTGGCTAACTTACCAAATTTCCTAATCCCAAAGAAAATTTTGTGGCTACAGCTGAGGTTCTCTCTACCGCATTCACAATTTGGAAAAGGTTCAGTGCGTGTGGTTTCAGCCAATTAATATGCACGCTGATTGAGAACAGTTAGTTTTTGTACAGAAAAAAAAGAAAATATTATTATACAGAGTCAGGTTGGGATGAAGCGGAAATATGGACGCGATTAGCTTGACACCAGGTTGTCACAAGTCACATTTATTGTTTAAAGGTACGTAGTACGGCTGGTTGAAGTTTAGATATTATAATAGCTAAAGATAATTCAAGGGATAAGGTTTAGTAGAAACCGCTTGTTTACCTCAGGAAAGTTTTTGTTTGAGTTATAATGGTTTTCAGAACCTATTCCCGCATCATTCGGTTCTGAATATGAGACAAGTTTGCTAAGTTACTAAAGCCGGATTATTTATGTCATGTTCCTGCTTCAAATCTTTACAACTTACGGTGACTCGCATAAGTTTTAGTAAGTCATGGTTTTAAAGATTGGCTTTTAGGAACAAATAGAGGCAATTTTAAAGCAGTAATAATATAAAACACAAATGGTCTAAAAGATGGCAGCATGCGCTCAATGAACAAAGTATCGTTAACACATCATCACTACTAAAGTACATCAGTCAACTCTTAACACTCAACGTAGAGTATCTCAATATTCACAACACAACACAAAGCTAACACAAAGCTTCAGTGACAAGTCAATACAATGGTCATATCGTCAGGGTTTTTCTCCAATATCGTACATGCAAAACCGGTCGGTTCTAAAATATCGTACATGGAATTTCGGCCTGAACTAGGACCTCGTACATGCATTTTTGGCCAGAACTAGAATATCGTAAATGCTTTGGTCAGTCGACTGGAAAAATGTCGTATATGCAATTCTGGGGCATTGTAAGATTGCTATTGCATTAAATTACCCGTAAAATTCTGCGCATTTTGATATGCGATTGTTGACAAACACATTTTATACCGGCAAACCCTGATGGTCCAAAAATGTCACTTGATTTTATGGTGTTTCAAAAGAGATTTTTATACTTTTCTGCTGAAATTTTACAGAATCAATAGAATTGGTTAGATTTTTAGGGAATAGGACAAATATCTCTTTTTTGCGATTTCTGAAGTGAAATACTTTCTTCTGAAAATAAAATGGAGGAATCAAGTTTTTCTTTGGAGGAGTTACTAGCAGCGTGTGACAGTGCCGGTACTAATATTGGTAAGGGAATATATAATATCTAAGGGAATTCATCCAATTTCATTGTAATGGTCATTTAAATTGATATTACTTTTGATAAGAAGATCCACATCATTCTATTCCAATTTTACATATGTACTCTGTATTTCAGCACATGCATTCACGGTTCCGGACAGTGACAATGTGGTTGACAGTGACGGCATATCCGAAAGTACTGCAGTGGCCATTGATCATGATAAGGAGGTAGACAAAATTTAATGCATGTTAAAACCAAATACAATCTATTTTATTTGCAAATAATTTAATTGTTTGGTGCTGATTTAAAGTTCGAGGAGGAGTATCCTGGGAACCTGACGATGGGACGGAAGCGGAGTAAGAAAGCTGACAAGTCTAAATGGAAGAAAATAGTAAATCAGAGGAACCGTATGAGGGGTGAAAAATATCAGGCCTATGTTCCAAGCGGCAACCAGGGAGGTCAAAGTGCTACAAACATTATCATGCGCCCTGCTCGGACCTTGGGACCAACATGTACTTCTAAATTATGCCAGAACAGGAATACACGATACTGTGACCGCTTTGTGCAGAGTGATCGACAGTTACTTTTCAAGCAGTTTTGGGAGGAAATGAGTTGGGAGGAGAAGAAAACCTATGTTGCTAGTAACATTGACCAGCACAAATCCGTTCGAAAGACTACTGAAGGGAAATCTCGTCGCCAGGATACGTACTGCTATTTTCTGAAACTGGGAGGTAAAAAGCGACAGGTCTGCAAAGCAATGTTTTTGAGCACACTTGGATTAAAAGAAAAGCAAGTTTATGGATGGCTGTCACAAAAGAGTCATCCCAAAGATAAGCAACGGAAACTCATTCCTCCAAGTGATAAGCGACAGAACGCAATACAATTTTTGGATTCCCTGCCCAAGCTTCCCAGTCATTATTGCAGGAAATCTACTACAAAACTGTACCTTGAAACTATGTTTAATTCCAAGCGGCAATTATTTCGAGTTTATGAGGAATGGTCAAAAGAAAATGGATATCCCTCTTTGGTCAAATCAGCTTTCTTGTCAATTCTGGAAGAGAAAAACATTTCTCTATATCAGCCTAAGAAAGATGAATGTGATTTATGTAGCAGTTACAAGGCCGGAAATTTGGAGGAATCAGTTTACCAGGATCACATTTTAAAAAAGAATTCCGCTAGAGCCCAAAAGGAGCAGGACAAGTCAGACTCAAGGGCTGGAAAATGTCATGCTATTACCATGGATTTGCAGTCCGTTTTATTGGCTCCAATGCTAAACGCTAGTGCATTATACTACAAAACCAAGCTGGTAGTACATAATTTTACGATATATGATTTGGATACAAGGGACGTTTGTTGTTATCTCTGGGATGAATCTGAAGGACAACTGGCTTCTTCAGTTTTTGCTACTTGTATCCTGGATTATATAGAACACTACGATGATAACCAACCAATCATCATTTATAGTGATGGATGTACAGCGCAAAACAGAAATCATTACTTATCAAATGCTCTTTTGGAATTCGCTACAAGGAATGGCAAAATTGTGTACCAAAAATTTTTGGAGAAGGGGCATACTCAAATGGAGGTTGATTCTGTTCACAGCGCAATAGAAAGAAAATTGAAAAATGCCAAAATTTATGTTCCAGGAGATTATGTAGACGTTCTCAAAGCTGCTCGTGTTGAACCTGAACCCTATTCTGTTACGTACATGACCCATGACAAATTCAAGGATTTCACTTACAACCTGCGTTATACAAGTATACGTCCTGGATCGAAAACTGGTGACCCTTGTGTTACAGATATCAGATGTTTAAAGTATAATCCGGATGGTACAATATTCTACAAATTGGACTATAATCAAGATACTGACTGGAAAATTTTGCCACGAAAACCTAGCGTTGTACAGGCAATTGAAAGAAAAAATCTGTACTCCAAGCGTCTCCCTATTCCCAAAAGGAAGTTTCAGGATTTGAAAGACCTCCTACATGTTATTCCGTCAGAAAACCACAATTTCTATAATAACATCCCGAAACTTTCCAGCTAATTTAGCATAAGTGTGTTCACCTGCATTCATATTGCCAAATATGTTCCTATACATTAATATTTTTAATAACTAGTCGATAACTAGTCCTAAAAATCTGAAATAAATGTGTCCTGTCTTTTTCTTTGAATTACTCAAAATCGCTAAACTTGCATGTACGACATTTTTCCAGTCGACTGACCAAAGCATTTACGATATTCTAGTTCTGGCCAAAAATGCATTTACGAGGTCCTAGTTCAGGCCGAAATTCCATGTACGATATTTTAGAACCGACCGGTTTTGCATGTACGATATTGGAGAAAGACCCTGACGATATTATTTTGCGGTTTTTTATTTTATCGCAAATGCAACAAGGAAACAAATAGTTTCCACAAGAATTGTTATAAAGTTTAGAGCAAATAAAATACGCAAAAAACTATGAAAGAATATGTAAAATCGTGTGTAAAATTATGGTTGCATGTCTAGTACAATTGATGATGCTTATAGGAAAGTGCATCTAGCAAAACTGGTTGACTGTGAGGCAGTGAGGACAATATTAGGCCTATGTGTGGAAGTGGTAGTTTTTCCAGTTGTTGTCGTCGTTGTTTTAGATGGAGGAATTACTTCTTTATTAGGGCCAGGTTGCATAAGGGTAGAGTCCAACATGTACGTCCTTAGACAGTAATCACACCATGCAAAGACTTCGGGGTTTCTCCTAAAGAAGCGACAAGGCATAAATAATAAATAATCCTGCAAAATGTTCACACAATCGCATACACGAACCAGTCCTTAAATATTATTAGGTTTTTAAACACGGAGTCTTGCCTTCGTATATTAAGTTCACCTGTTGAACCTGAAGCTGGTTCCCACTTGAATATGTCCCATGTATTTTTATTTACATCCATAACTAAACGTATTCCAGTGCATGTCAACTTTCCTACATTACTGGGGTACCGGGCGTATCACTTATCACCAATGATAATGGGAATTCGAAAGCATCATGATCAAATACATTGGTATAACCTTTAGTGTACATTGTTCATGTTACACAAGAGCTACTTCTGCTGGTGAAGTCCACAAAACCGGGCGATAAAATGTACAATTTGTCATCACAATATAATTTTAATACATATTTTGTAGTTTATTTTATTTACGCAAATTATTATTAATTTTCATATACCGGACAAGTTGCTTGTTACACAATTGACAGTAATATCAACACAACACAACAACATTTTATGATGAAGAATGATGCATTGTGCCTAAAATCTTCGTAGGTTTACACATAATTTCCTGTTTAAAACTTTCAGGAAGGAAAAGGGTTTTTCAACGAAATTATATAACGTAAACACAGCATTACAGTGTTTGACTTAACATAACATAACACGCTATTCTTCAGCAGACTTTGCGCCATGACAAGCTGCTGCGGCACATCAAAAAATCTCGTGTTTGTTAACCCGAAACTGCCGAGCAGAAAAATTTGAATGTCTGGTGCAATTTTTGTAAAACGTTGTTGAAAAAATGTTGAAAAAAGAACATTTTCAAGCTTTTAATCCAAAAATATAGTTTATTGTATTAGCTTCTAAAATTA
This sequence comes from Entomobrya proxima, assembly GCA_029691765.1. NCBI lineage: Eukaryota > Metazoa > Arthropoda > Collembola > Entomobryomorpha > Entomobryidae > Entomobrya > Entomobrya proxima. The sequence continues at coordinate 46,238,493 of CM056173.1, read as the reverse complement.
TGTATATACCTACATCCCCATAACTGGATATCTATGACTTACCTAATAATAACCAATAAGTCGCACAAAGGAGTAAAGAAAAGGGGCTTTACTGTCAGCCCGAAAACTATCAAATCATCATACACCATAGATTCATTCCTAATTCACTGTTGCGTTATTGCGTTTTGAAATGTTTCTTTATAGTCAAACAGATAGCAACATTTTTCAAGCTACACACGAAATAGACTAATAATTTATACTGAGGGCGACACTTATAGCTTAACATATATGTGTTAGCGGGGCTTAGAAAAAATATAGGTACGACACAAATGCAATTGGTTTTTGAAATCTGCAGTCTGAGCTTTTAAACATAGTAACAAAGTAGTTATGCTGCGTGTAATTAAGAAATAGCAATGATCCACGAAAACTTGGATGTCTGTTATATGCAAACTTCTGAGGTTTGTTTGGATACACAAATGGAGATATTTATATAAGCGTAATAATTTGCGGGACCATTTAGGTTACCTTATATACATAGAAGCAAATTTAAATTGAAATATTTTATGTAGCCTTGTCCACAATGGAGGCCTTTCTAATTGATATTGAAAAAAACTTATTGAAGCAGTTCTTGTCAGAGAAGGCTGTTTGCAAAAATGACCTGTACCTACGGCAAAACCATATCATGTTATGCAAAAAAACTCAGACGTTTGGTAACACTTAAAGTTTTAATTCCGTTTCCACTCTAAGCATGCTCTGTATCATTTAGGGTTTGAACGTATCGAAACAAAACAGACGTAAAACCATTTAATACATTTAGATTGTGAAAACAAGTCATTTTAATGTTTCATGCTTTTCTGCATATGACCTAGTGTTTATGTATGAAATAAAATTTCATAAATACATGCGTGGATTGGCTATATTATATTTGACGGATACCATCCATTTTAAAAAATCTCGTGTTTGGTAGCAATGCAAATGCCTGTACACAAAGTTATGGAAATACCAACAAATACAAATTTTTTGCTACTGTTTCTGAGGTTAAACTGTAAATATAATGTATGGCAATGGGCTGTCACGTATAAGAACAAAAAGCTTAAAAAAGTTATTAATCATAAACCATTTCTATACAGAAATACATGTCCAGTAATTTATATCCAGTTGCACTATATTTGCTGGTGTCAGGTTACCCAATAAGTCATTTTCAAAATACTATTACAACGTGAAAGTTTGACTATGGGAAAACCTTAGGCTTGAATTATCCGTGCAGAGCAAATACTTGATTTTAGATTTTCAGAGCCACAAATGGCTAGCTATGCATAATGCTTTTTTTGCTGTTTAAAAATTTGATTTGTATCCAAAGACAAGTAAGGATTTACGTAGTATCTCTATGAGATTTTCACGAAACCAGATGTAGGTAGATTGTTATATCTGTTGGATGTTGCTGATAAGGATTTTTTATATTATCATTCATGTTCGTCATTTTATTACTTTGAGTTTAAGATTTCAGACCTAAATGTTTACATTTAATATTTAAAACCTTTTTCAGCTTATATATTGCGCAACGGCTTTGGACTAAAACAGTCTTGAACAAGCAAAAGCTTTACCTTTAAAGACAAGTAAAAATGAGTAATTACTTAACATTCACAAACTTTTGCAATTAATTTAGGGTAGTTTTTATTTTACCAATCAAAATATGATTTGCGCTAAATGTTTTACGCAGTGTATAATATTTTCTGAAATAGTTAGTAGATAACTTCAAATACTATGATAAGCTTATATACTAAATACAAGACATTTAGATTTATCTATAAAATTACTTGTCCAGGGCATGCCATAACTGCAAGCAAAACTTCACCTTACTCTTTCCTCCCGCCTAAAACGTATGGGGCAACATTTGTATCCACGGAAGATAAAGGGTTACCTAAACCAAAATTTTGTTTAGCATTATTTGTTTCTTTATGTTAATTTCATAAAGTAATCGAAATAACTTTAATTTTACATAAATCGGGTATAACTGAAAAGATTTTTCTGATAATTTAGAATCGTGATATAAAAAGAAAACATGATCAGTTAACTTTCCACGATTAGGTGATAATGTACTCGCTTGCATTGGTTATGTTTAATTAGGAACTTGCCCTACTGAAATCCAGGTTTTTACCAAATTTAAAATTGTTTTTTGAACTTAACTGGTAATAAATAGTTCATCCAGTTTTCCATTTTGCTATATGAACTAAAGTTTTTAAATTTTATTTTACATAGGAGTATATGTATGCGTCTTAAATGCTAATTCCGAAAATTTTAAGACCATGCGGGTATCCAGGTTAAGTTGCAGACACAACACATGAATATATAAATACTTTGTTTTCACTTGTCAACCTATCAAGTTGAACAATTGCATTTGTTATGAAAGTTTTATCACTTCTTTTTGCAATATTGCATTTACCTAGACGCCTTCTGTTTTAAAGGTAGAAAAACAGATTTCAACTAACCGTTGTTTTGTACTTTCGATCAAATAAATGTTTTATCTCAAATCAACGGAGCCATTGACTTTATATTTGGAGTTTATCTCAGCCTACAAAAGGATAACAACCGATTTAACTAACATATGCACGATAATTTAAGCAGTTTTTCTTATAATATTGTCAAGCGGAAAACGGTACTGTCAAACATTGTTGCAGTAACCATTTACAGAATGATTGTTATCTACTGTAATTCCACGTGATTCAATAAAATATTAGAGTTTACCACATTAGATGTTCGAAGGATGAAAGGCTCGAAGACACCTGCTTTATGAAAGTAAACTTAATCAGCATGGCAAAATTTACAATTGTAAACCATTTTCGTATTGTTTGTTGATGTTATTGTAAAATAAATTTAGAATAAAGACACCTACTCCAACCTGCATATGAAGATTTATGGTCATGGAAGCCTATTATAAAATCCTGAATACAAGAACTTTCATTTTTCAACCAGAAACAACAAGAGTTTTCATTTAGTTCCACAAATTCAAAGGAATATTTGTAGTAAGAGTAGTGACTGTACAACGTTAGCAATTGCTTGTTAGCAAACAGCAAAGTAGTTTGGTTTGTGCAACACTAAATAGTTATTTTCCCACAGTTAAGTACATTTTGAAGCACTTAAAAACGGCACTGAAACGACAGTATTTTACTCTTGCGGTTTCTTCGTAAAAGTTTATAAAAATGGAGTATCCCTACGTATTTCTCCGTTGAAAAATGAATTTAATTTGTATTGCTCCTCCTCAAGAAATTGAATAAATTTCGAAAGCTTGAGCCTCAAAAATATTTACATCATCCGTAAAGCGGGTTTAAACTTCATGAAAAAAATGGTGCCCTCCAGCTGCCAATTAGGGTTTAAGCTTTGCAAGCCATGAGATATAACTTGTGTGCTTCTTTGCTGGCACTGCATTGCAAATACTTATGGGTGAATTCGTGGTGGTTCTGGTGAAGGTGGGAACGACATTGGTTGTTTCAGACTTTTAGATATGCGGAAAACAAGTTTGTATATTTGCCTGCCTGTGATAAACCCTAATGGTGAAAGATCACTGGCTTTTAATATTATCACATGGAAAGTTTTTGATGGTATATCTGTCTTTTGACCTATGTCTTTTTGACCTTGCTTTGAGTATTTTGTTTATTTCACAAAAAACAATGCCGTAGTAGGCACCCCATTTAATTTTTGCAATGTAGTAGTAGCTCGCATAAATTATCAATTAAAATTCAACCTTGCGTTGGCCATCAACTCACGAAATGCTGTGTTAAGTGGCGTCGGCATGTTACTGAAAGCTCTAAATGGAATCGTGCCCTACCCTTAGGTTTGTAATGGTATAAAAATTCATAATACAATGGCGAGTGACGTTCTATCCACATACAAATTCATATGCACTGTGTTAACCCCTGGCATTAGGGTTCATTTCATTTTGATTAGAAACCTCGCTTTTATATTTCAAACGGAAACATAATATGCTAATGATACAATAGACCATGAAGAGGCACAGAAGAAATATCTTAGTGTTGTATCTTTTTTCTCACACGAGCTTTTGTCTTGAGCTGGCGCCACTTCTCAAATTTCCGAGTTCAAACATTTTACATTAAATTTGCCGACCAAGAGAACCTGTATAGATAAATGAATTCATGTTTCATATTCTGAATTTATTTTTTTGCAGAACATGAAATTATTATTTATTTTTTATAATTGTTGATATTTATTGCAGATATTTGAAACATTAGTACAGAGTCAGAGTCCACATCTAGGTTGAAAAGGATTGCATATTAATTAGTCAAGATTCATTTTTGAACAATTCACACATTAAAAAATAAATATTTCCATTCATGTGTATAAGAAGATATTAGAATTTACAATAACTTGTTTGACTATTTGTTTTAAACGCGTAGAGTTAGGCGGACATGTTTGAATTTGTTCTTTTAAAGATTGCAAATATGCTTAATTATGTTTAATTGTATTAATAACCATGTGTAAGCAATTATTATATCATATGTTACAATGTATTACCAAATAAATTTGTATATGTATTATGTATCCAACTGTAACAGTATCCATTTGATTGTACACAAGTTTGTACACGATTAATAACTTTTCTCTCGGAGATAAACTATGTATTGTTGTTATTTGTATTGTATGTATGTAAATACTATGGTTTTGTGCCATTTATATCACCTATTTGTTTACAGAGTAAATTTTGATTTGTAAATAAATGAAAATAAACACGAATCGTTTAGCGTATGTATTTTAAACCATCATCTCATGTTGAAGAAAATGATGGTCTTTTTTCTGTTTCAAGTTGGTGTTTATACGTTTGTTTACTATTTGATTAATTTCATACTCACACTTTATGCAATTAAAATATACCTCCAAACAAAACCAGATAAAGTACACGGGCAATTGTATAAGTAGCGACGTAAGTACACTTCAGAATATTTGTAAGTATTAATTGTAGCAGTAATATATGCAAATTAATAATAAAATCATATTACTTGATGCCACAATATTACAAGTTTTTGAAAATCGCAATCGCTGTAACTTAATTAAAAGGTATATTTTTCTAACGGTGGATGCCATAGTACACTGGCATTTGTAATAGTACTTTTAATGTGTCTTACATTGTGCCCTGTATACTTCCCACAACATCAGGAGTTTTTATCCTACATATTATGATCAACTTTGCAGTAGAATTAGACGTATACAACAAATCATCCAAATCCCTCTTTCCAAATCTTTTACGAAAAATTTGTGAAATTAACTGCCTAATTATGAATGCTGTTATGGAAATTGTTTTCAGCTGTTGATATAAAACCACTTAAAAGAACGTAATTTTATTATGGAACGTATATTATAAATCTTATAAGATTTTTAAATGTGTTCTCTCATCTTCTTATAATAAATCAATTGGACGATTGGTTACTCAAGCTAAATTAAATTAATTATGAGGAATACTATCAATTTAGACATGCAAATAATTCTGCTGTTTCTGGTTTGTGATGTTCTTTTTAATGACTAACGATTGTTTGCTCTTCATTCTACTAAATATACAATACGGTTCTGTTTTGTAGACTAGCTAAGGGTTTGGTTATTGCGCACTATTTCCAATATTTTGATGGCCGGTCTAAACATGACTCGTAAATCATACAATTTGTTGCTGTTTCTTGTTTGATTTTTCCTGTTGTCTTTTTCGCATTCATTACTTTAAATTTACGCAATAAAACGACTAGAGGAAATTTTGAAACCTAAGTGAATGGCGAAGAACATTGATGTTTGTTAGCTACAAGACTAATACTAGACATTCGTGTTATATCGTTTACAATACTCGCTGCTAAAAACTGTATGAAAAGTGCTTGCTAGTAATACGTCGCAGGAATTTTTATAATCTCATTAGTCCCTTATATTTTTTGCATTTCCCATTGTGTCGCCCACTTTTTAAAAAAATTTTATGGCTCGGCAAGTCACAGACAAATTTTTTAAAGCAATGAAGATTTTAAAACTCTCAGAGTGAATCAAAACAATTAGTTTGTTTAAAATGCGTAGGGACGATTGTACATAGTACAAGGCAACTTGCGTGCTAACTAATATTTACTCAAAAAATGTAATTAGCTATAGCCAACCATTGATCTTAAGGATATCGATTGTGCTATAGCGTAAATGGACGTTAAGCATGGACGGATCGCTCCCATTGAGTTCCCGCGAACCTGTTTAGCGAATAAAAGTTAAATATAATGATTTTGCGTAATCTTGTTTTTTAAACTTCTGTATGTAGCTTAATAGTTTGGTTGACGGCGAGTTCACTGGTACCAATTTCTGCAAATTTTAAAATGATGCAGTAGGGTAAACTTCGTTTTGAAATATTTGATGCACGATCTAGCATGTTAACCAACTTTGAAACTTGCAGAATTTGGTACCAGTGAACTCGCCGTTAACCAAAGTATTAAGCTACATAGAAATTTTTTTTTAAATAACGCAAAATCATTATATTTAACTTTTATTAGCTTAACAGGTTCGCGGGTACCCAATGGTAGCGATCCGCCCATGCTTAACGTCCATTTACGCTAAAGCAAAATCGATATCCTTAATGCCCTGACCAACAACTACTAACATTTTTAGTAAATACCCATAAAGTTGGAAATATTTTAACTTTAAAAGAACTGCTTATTTATGCAATATGCAGTTTTACTTACTGTTTATCTAACTGTCATCTGATTGATTCACATAATTTGAAACGAAGGATTTTGATTTATGGGAAACTCAGTTGGATATACAAGCTAATTTGACTGCCCATTTAGTTTCTTTAATTTTTATAAAAGCAACTTTCATTTAAGCAACAAATTTCGCTACACAAACACTCGGTGAAGGGAGCAAATTTACATGTGATACAGGACTGATAAAATATTTATTTGAGAATATTCTTGTCATTTCATAACCATGTTATAACACGGTTATAACCATAATATGATGACATGACGTTTCAAAAAAAGATATTGACACGTTGTACAATAAAAATAAAACAATCTGAATTGAAGAAGTTTCAAAATAATTTTTAGTGCATCTCCGTTTAAATGGTAGTATAAACTAGGTATTCTTGCTTAAGAATTCATTTCCATGGCGATCTTCACTTTAAACGTTAAAGGTATCAAAATAAAACTTAAGCATAAAATAATGTTTGTATTTTCCAACGGATTGTTTGCAGCTTCTTTCCAAAAAACTGCATTATTTCCATGAATAATGAATTTTCTCTTTATAAACACTTTTGGCCACCTCAAAATTATCCAGATAAATTAAAACCAGTTTATTATATCTAAAAACCAAAAAGAATTTTAACAAAATCTTGCAAAACATTCTCAAATTCACGTTTTTGCCAGTTGAGCCACTTGGCACCGTGTTGGTTACCAATCGCTATGGAAAATTTTGGTAATGAAATTTATGCAACCCTTTAAAAAAAATTTTTTTTGTTTTCCAAATTTTGGGAGGTCCATTTTTCATGCATTTTCGATTGCACTTGATTTTCCGTTTGATTAGTGGCTCAATACTTTAAGTACTGCTGTCACAGTCTTGTTCTGGACCACGCCCGGGAAGTATTTGTGGAGGGTGGCCCGAAGAAAGCTAAGAGGGTAAGCCAAATTAGGTAGTTCAGTATATTTTTGGGGGAAGGAGGGGGAAACTTTGAGTTTTGGGAATGGTGGACCATGGGTTTTTTGGGGTAGGAAGAAGAAAGAGGCGGGGGTTACTAAGAATTTTGGCGATGGCGGTGGTCACTTGAAACTTGGAGGTTTTGTTAGTGTTTCTATACTAAGTTGATCTTCTGTTCAGATAACTTTGCGCGTTTCGCTGTTGAAGGTTGATTTTGGACTGTGGACCAACGTTTTTCGCTGTCCACACCGGCGCACTGGTGCCGTTTCTAGTTTTTTCAAGGGACTGGAGAAACGGTAGGCCATGTGCAACATTCCGGTCGTTTTTGTAAAGAAAACAACTGTAGCAACCAGTCATTTAGGAAAAACGGATGTTGGGTTATTTGGGGAAGGGAAGTGGTTGTGGTCACCGGGATCGTAGCGGTGAAATTTTTAAAAGTTACTTGACCGTTAGGGAATGCCAGCTGCTGGATTATGTTTTTCATAATACTCTATGGTCAGAAAACTTATTTGCACAAAATTTTTGTTTATGGGTATTTGGTTCTACTTACTACATCTTAAGATTCTATTTTAATAGAAAGTTAAAAAATAGTCTATTACATTTGATAACTATAGAAAGCTTTAGAAAGAGTCGAAAATCCTTCAAAATTTTGCGTTTGAGGGTAATGAAACATGTTACACTTGAATTGGTTGCAATTGCTATGGAAAGTGATAGCGATCTAAATTATGACCATAATAGGAAAAAAATAATATTTTTATTTATATCTTTCCTCAAAACAATTGAAAATAGATAACTGGTATTTCCTGTGGATTTTTGAGTGGGGTATTCAGTAAACACATTCAGAGTTGCATTTACTGTATTTTCAAGGGAGGAAACAAGACTACCACGGATGGTATCATGGAACATCTCAGTTCTAGCCTGATTTTCTCAAGAAGTGGGTACTTGGGAGACAGTGAGAGGTCTACCGTTACTGTATCAAGACGATACACTCGACTGATGAATCGAAAACTTGTGGACGTATTAGCAGGTAAATTTTAATAAATATGTTGGCAGTTTTGTACCATGCTACCGGTCAGGATAATGAGATATATAATTATTCTGTTATTCTAATGGCAGGTTCCGATGAAGACGAAGACGAAATAAATGAGAATGAGAACAAGAAAGAAGGTGTGTTTGGACGGACGCTAGGCATCCTAAGCCAAACCGTCACGAGAATCAGTGAGTGGAACAGGAGACGCAGTTGTACTTTAATAAACCACAAGAAACTTTCCTTCTGCGCTGGTTGTTGTTGAAAGCGTGCCGGTGATGTCATGATCCAGCTACAAATGAAGTACAATTTGAATCTTGGTGCTGCAGACGTCAGCGATTGGGAAATGGGAATTTTGTTGATTACACCGGTCCCGTTGGTAAATGAAAAAGTGGAGAACGTTAAACATCGGCACAAGCAGGTGGAGTTAAAAACTCCAATTTCAACCTTTAAGATTTTTACGGTGGAACCAACTAAACTGATAACGTTGAAAACCGGAAGGAAAAGGACTGCCAGGTTTACATATTATCGTTGGCAATGCCTTGCATACTTTGGTGTTTGGGAGAAGTTCGTTATAAACATGCGATTTTGCCACCACTGGGATGTAAGTAACTTTTTAATACTCTCTAGCTCTAATATTTTGACAGTATGTAGCAGGTTATTGGTAATTTTTTATTTTAGGAGGGATATTTCCACAATCTGGCTGTGACAATGTTACCATCCGAGTGGCCAGTGCCAATGTTGCAAAACCTGTTAAACCGCCGGCATGAGTTTCCTCACGAGCTTGTTCCATTCCTTGATCCGTTTGTAAGGTTACTGGAAGCAATCCGGGATGAGGAACAGCGTGGAACTAACGAAAATGATGTGGAGGGACAAGAGGTTGAAGGACGAGATGAGCAAGGACAAGCCGGCGACCCACACGGAACGGCCAAAGAAGATGGACCATTCGCGGAACAGGAACCCGAAGCAGTTGAGGACACCGGAGCAGTCGAGGATCACGGAGCAGTCGAGGAACACGGACCAGTCGAGGAACACGGACCAGTCGAGGAACACGGATCAGTCGAGGAACACGGACCAGTCGAGGAACACGGACCAGTCGAGGAACACGGACCAGTCGATGAACACGGACCAGTCGAGGAACACGGACCAGTCGAGGAACACGGACCAGTCGATGAACACGGACCAGTCGAGGAACACGGACCAGTCGAGGAACACGGATCAGTCGAGGAACACGGACCAGTCGAGGAACACGGACCAGTCGAGGAACACGGACCAGTCGATGAACACGGACCAGTCGAGGAACACGGACCAGTCGAGGAACACGGACCAGTCGATGAACACGGACCAGTCGAGGAACACGGACCAGTCGATGAACACGGACCAGTCGAGGAACACGGACCAGTCGATGAACACGGACCAGTCGAGGAACACGGACCAGTCGATGAACACGGACCAGTCGAGGAACACGGACCAGTCGAGGAACACGGACCAGTCGAGGAACACGGACCAGTCGAGGACCTGTGGGAAATGCCATGCGATGTCTTCATTTTACCACGTAAGTGTAGCATTTGTATTGGTAAAATGTTTATTAAAATAAATTACAATTTAAGAAATCGTTTACAGTTTCCCGGAGATTCAGCAGTGTCTTTGGACCAGAGGAATTGGTATATAGATATTGGGATCAAAGACAACCCGGTGAATGGCGCCAGAGAACCCCGTGGAGTGAGTAACATTTCATGTTAAATTTTAAACTTTTTATAGCGGTTAATTTTTTACCTCCTATTTTTCAGCTGAAGCTGCAGAAATTGGCGGACAAAATGACCTATTTATTTGGGAAGGGGGAGACTTAGAATAGGAGAACATCAAGCATTATCACGTCAACGAGTGACTTATATCAATAAGATAAAACATTGTATATGATGAATTTGTATAAGAGTAATGCCAAAATTCAAGTGTACATGTCAGAAAATATTTTGAATAAAATCAGTAGCTCCTTTAAATCATCTTTTATTTCAGTAATTATTTTTGTGGGGAAAGCCATAGTATATGTGTGAAAATCTGATGTTGTAAAAGAGTTAAAATGCTTTAAATAGCTTGATCTTTAAGTTGTTTCAAAAATGGTGCACTGAACAAAAAGTTGCAATGCTGTTTGAAGGGTTAAGTATGCCGACAAACAGATCTGATAAGCAAGCATATTGTTTGGTACACTTTGCAGCCTGGAATATATTTTGTTCTCGGTGTACATTTATGATGAATCTGTGATTTCAATGTCAATCTGTGTGGGTATTGTGTATTCTTGTAGGAAATACTGAGATACCTTTGTTTTCTGTTCCCTTTACACCTTTTCAATTCTAAGCATATTTAACATATCTGTATGTTCTAATTGCTAATACTTACTAACGTCAGTGAAACGACATTTTTAATACTCGCTTCATGCAATCGTGTTTGCAAGTGCATCGCATAAATAAATGGCGCATTCTTTGATGTATTTATTTAAATTGGATTGTCAAAATTTGGTATTTTGGATAATCTAACTTTGTAGCTCATAATTGGCCACTGCGTTACAGTACAGTCGAGATACCGTTGCCCTTTTGTTGCTGGTCACTTTCAGTTACGCCCTAATTAACTTATGATTCATAAATACTCTTTTGCATATTAAGGTAGGCATCAGATGCAAATAATTTGAGAAATTACCTGCTATCATACCACAAACCAACAGCCATTAGGATATTCATTATTATTTAATAAAATGTGGGAAATTTTTTACTGAAAACTAAGAAAAAGCTTACACTAAAAACCAAAGAAAAAATGACAAACAGGTATTTAAGCAATATTAGGAGAGCCATGTCGAAAAATGAAAATACACTCCTGCAGAATTTGAATTCCTACATTAATTACGGAATTCATAGCTTATAAATTTGAAAGTGCTTCAAATAATAAACATCTAATGTGACGTAATCTCAATTCCAATTCTACAGAAATTAATTAATCAATTTGCTCTCAACCAGTTTGATTAGGTAGGCAAACAACCTTGACGAATTTGTTGAAAGCAAAACGAAACGACAACCCAACTTTGTTAATTATGATGTCACGCTTTAAGGTCACCAAAAAGTAATCTGCTAAAGCTAATTCCCACTTAGTGTTCCCATTACATTGGCAAAACCTTAGCAGATACATGTGGTATACACATTTGTGTTGCTTTCATGTAAAGCTTTCCTCAACTAAAAAATTGTAATTTGTAACTGAACAGATTTTGCTTTGAACATCAAAATGGTTAACTAGGAAACTGTTGCGTTGTTAATCTCCATTCATAATGTATATAATATTTTGGAAAATCACGCATTTTCTTTTTGTTACCCTAAAAGCTTCAATAACTCATTTACCATATAATGATGATGAATGCACATACCAAAATATATTATTGGCTTTGTAATGTTTCATACAAACTTTCCCTTAAAAACCATTTTCTTGTATAATGAAACAGCTTTGAAGAACGCTGTTATAATTCTTATACCTGTATGTTAATTAGGTAGTGGGTTGGGATTTTAAACTGTGAGCTCCGTGTTGGTTTTCAAATTTAAAAGAGTGCATTTAATTATGGAAATATTTTATTTGTCAGGATAAATTCGTTGGTTTCTCGGAAATTCTAGGCATACTCTCCGAAAAGTCAAAAAATAATCATCACTCTGCAGAAAAATGATTTTTTCCGGGAAATGAATTATTTTTGTAATTTTATTTCAATTTAATGTTCTTTTACAATATAGCAAATACGATTATCAGTCCTTCTTAATGCACTACTACACTCCTTTTGTCAACTTGATACTTTGTAATACCTAATTCACCCGTCCTCATCTCAGAAGTCTCGAAATTATTTTCTATAACAGTGAGAACGACAAGTAAATACATGAAAAAAATAAGACTCCAAAAACCAGAACAAGTACAACCGTACTCGAAGAGATATATAATCTTCAAATGAAATACGATGTACATGAAACTATCTACAAAATCACTGAGAACGATTTTAAAAATTTCATACGCTAAAGCCACAGAGTTACTAAAAACACACAACTCTATTTGAAAATGACTTTTAAGAATCCAGCACTGTAAGTGTTAAGAAGTATGCATTTATTTGACTATTTAATATTTTGTCATGTAGAATTATGTGAAATGTATAGTTTTACTCAAGTTTTTTATGAGTCGAAATGACCTTTTTTCACAAGTTCAATGTCTGTATCGAGTTCGTTGTCTTAAGAGGTGAGGTTTATGTGAAGATAGCCGATAGCAAGTTTATGGAATTTCCCCAAAAATTGTTAGCGTCTCTTTTTACTATTCAGTAATGTTAACGTGCCGTGAAGGTACTAGAATCCTCATTTAGCCTATGTATAATAATTTGTGGCTGATGCAACCTCAAGTATCCAAGTAGGAATGAAATACGTATGCAGCGTAAAACCATGTTACACTCTCTGTCTGTCGGTCTAAAGTAAAGGACATAAAACTCAAGGTGAAGATCCACGTAGCCATTTTGATTTCACAGGGATTTTACTGATAGTTTGGGGAATTTTAAAATAAATTACTTTCTTGACTTTGTACAATAAATTTTCAGTAATAATTACTTTCCCTGCATTCAACTGGTCTCATTCTACGTACACATTATTGGTCACAATTTAACACATGTGCATTTTCACCATCAAAATCACACGCCAGAAATAATCCGAAACATTATGCAAGTTAAAACAGTAAGTGCTGCTATTTCAGCATTAGTAATCAATCGTTTCACAAAGTTTTGGAAGCATGTCCTTTGTTCTCCAATGCAATGAAGTATCTTTCACAGAATTAATACTCCTTTCCACTTTAATCGTTTTGCAATGAACTAAATCAAAATCTGTATTACCCATCTTACTTGTGCTAGTTCTGACATCCAGTCAGAGACTGTAGTTTGCTCAGCAAAAATTTGCATCTAATATTTGGTATGCTAATGACCGTTAAATTTAAAAAAGATGACAAAAATAATACGTTTCCCGAAAAAAATCATTTTTCTGCAGAGTGATGATTAATTTTTGACTTTTCGGAGACTATGCCTAGAATTTCCGGGAAACCAAAGATTCTATCCGGCAGAGAAATTAAATGCCTTTAATTATTCCAGTTTAATAGTGACAATCTCAAGCACATGACACCGGTAGCATATAATTTGGAATAACCACACAATTTACCTTTCGTTTTGTCGTTCCAAAAATTTGGAAGGTATTTTGAAATGATGCTAGGGTTAGCGTTTTGTAATAAAAAAGATGTATGGGAATACATACTTGTTATTGGATATTGCAAAATACGGTAGGTGTACGCAAAATACGGTAATAACAAAAGCCCTATACTCTCATTAGGTATATGGCAATAAAGGCAGTTTTTGCGCAATTTGTTAGATAACATTGTTGCGAGGTTCAAACCACATTATTTCAAATGACAGAAATGCTGGAACACAAATTTTATTCGCAATTTTCACAAAATCTAAACTATGTTGAATTAATGAAAATGTCTTGATTAATTTTCTGCACATTAGTGTGAATATTCAAATGCTGTTTTGAAATACCAAAGTACCAGTGTGGACTTCTCATTTCGGAAGGTGATCTTCTCACTCCTATTCAACGGAAGATTTTTAGAATGAAAATGAGCCATAGCCAACTTGCTTGAAAATGCTTGATTCCTTTACTAAAATGATATACAATCAGAAACAGAAGGAACGTGAATTTAAAACAATATTTTTTACATGCCCCGAAAATTAATTTTCGTCGTGCTGTTTTATAAAGTGCACCAACTTCTCAATCTTATTTCTAAACTAGTTAGAACTGAATGCAGACTGACTATCGTCAAGCTTGATACAAAATTTTCGCTCATAGTTACTTTACAAACCACAAAACTTTATGGTAACTGGTTTAAAACAGAAAAAACTAACGAAAACATATGCACCATTTAACACAATTTAAACTTTTAAAACATTCCTAAAACCAATTACCTCGCGATTTTGAGCCGCCTAGCCTTAATCCTGATTCAATTGTTTTACAGCTATTTTACATCTTTACAACAATTAAGTAATAACATTTTAATAAACGTCATGCAGAAGCAAAGGCATTGCATTTTGAAATTTAACTTTAACAAAATTTGACTTATAAAAGTTTAATTGTGTACATTTTTTTTCTCTTCGTACAAACAAGATACCTATTCAACATGAATACCTGGAATTTACTTGACTTTGCTTCCGTGACCAGTTTATGTATCGTAAACAAACTACACACATGTATATCTCTTTTAAATTTTAACACAACTGCAAAAATTTCAGCTTACTTTTTGCGATAAAAACTACTCCAAATTAAAACATACTGAAATGGTTACTCAAAACCTGTACTGTCTATTTAATACTAAAAGTTCAACATAACTCTGTTTTTGTTAATTCGATTGTACTTGCTCTCTTTCACTAACCACTCAGAAGACAGCGGGTAACTTGACGTTATTGACCAGGTCACTTAGGAAAACAAAAAAAATATTTCTTCTCTTACCAAGCATGCATAAAATAAGTACTTAATGTAGTATAATATTACAGTATTATTTTAAAACTAATAAATTGTAATTTGGCGTTGCTTACATGACCAGCTCAGCTTTATTACTTAAAAAAATTATGTTTATTAAATGCTTAGCCAAAACGTTAGCTCATTGCTATTTTTAAACTTTTATTCGGAGCTAACTACGCCAACAAGTAGAATTGTGTACAGCAATTCCAAAAACCGAACCTACTTATCACAAAGTGCTTTGACTTGTTATGTGTGCATGAATATTCATATTTTCAATGCAAAGGTGTATATAAAATATTACTAATCTACATTTAGCATCTCACAGGACTCATATGGCAAATTGCGTATTGAGTAGTTGGATGATATTGTGTAGCAGAAATATTAATGTGAAAGAAATACTTGAAAATTTATCTTGTGCTTATAATTATGATTCGTGCTCCAAAACAAAAATTTGCTTATTTCGTAAATTTTATTACAACCCATTTGGCTCACGTATTTGTAGTTATCAAATGTAATAAGATTTTCTGGATATCGTTTGGCTGTGGAAATATTAATAGGGATTTAATTCAGAGATTGAACATTTTCATAATACCTGCCGTCGACATTTCCTGCTGGATAGTAATTTGCAACAACAACATAACCTCCTTTCCATTTTCCACTTGTAAATACACTTGGCACTGCCAATTCCAAGACGCTGACTATTTTTTCAAACCACAGCGGTGAAATGGCCAGTACCGTCTTGCTTACCAGGTTTGTTAAAATTGTAATATTTGATTTCGTCGTACCACCTTTGGATGGCATTCCGGACGGCATATACTTTGTCGCTCCTAGTAGTCACGCCCAAGTTTTCTCCAAATTCCTTGTCCTTAGAATGGGTTAGTGGACAGCCTTTACGTGCCAAGGATTCTGCATATTTCTGTGCCTTAGCAGCAAGCTGTTGAAAATTACATAAAGGCAATTATAGAAGACATAAGACAAAGCTATATACGTAACCTACTTTTGCATCTGCTCTCAAAGAAGGTGACCCGTGCTTTCTTCTTAGCTTGTTGTGGTCCTGGACACCAATGCTAGTTAGATCAGCGTCAGCTGCTCGAATATCGGAATTGCCTGGATCTGTATTCTTCCCGTTTTCGATGTTTATTCCAGAGTTACCTATATCAGTTTCAGTTTCTCCGCTTCCAACAAACGACGAATTTTTCATCTCATCAGGCCCCATACCGGTAATGCTGTCACTTTCGTTTTCATCCCAGGTGGGGATTTCCGAATTTGTCATCTCACTAATACTCCAACCTTGAAAAATTGGTAAAAAATATATTTACTAGACACGCAAACTTTTTGTATCATGTGTCAAATAAAATTACCTGTAACTTGAACCGCGGCTACTATGACAGATAAAAACACCGCCGTCTGGAATAAAACCATGATGATTCAAACAACTGAAGATTCGATTTCCCGAAAACGGTTGGATGTTCTATTTATTCCTTAAGCTTTTCTAATCTACGGCTTTAGTCCAGAAGGCTTTTAGATAATGATAAGGGCAAAAATTGCTAAGGTGCTTTTATACGAAAAATTTGGTATCGTGAATGTATGCCGTTCAGTTTCATGTCAAATTGCTTTTACTAAGAAATGGATTATGTAAATTACATATAATGCACCAGAACTTGATTTAATGAAATCAATACATAATTGTGTAGATACAATGTTTGTTTCAGAAAAAACAAAAAACTAGTAGAAATTCGAAGGAAATGTGTAAAGCATGAAGGTTAAGGGAAATATTTTATTTACTTGCAAAAAATCTTTCGTTTGCAGCATCTTCGGCAACCATTTGCAAAAAAGTATTATATTTATGGTATTTCAGATAATTTTGTTACAAACGTAATAATTGGTCATGGATCGAGCAAGGATAATGCATTCAGCTCAATGTCTCCAAGGTCATTGAGTGAGTTTATTATTTTGATCTGACAAGCTTGTTAAGACAACTATTGTAACGTTTTTGCATATTAAAATATACCCACTTGCTTATATCCTTAGTTATTGTAAGTCTGACAGTATATATACATGTATACTATGCGGAAACACAAAATATTAATATCGAAATTTACCAAAACGTTTTGTAAGTTTCATAGCTCGGCTTCGACAACTCTTTGTTTCCCGGTAATAAATGTTTTATTTTTGCAATTGCAAAAAAAATGTAGCAAACAAATGATTTCCTCCACTAGAAAAATTAGACCCAGCGGCAAAATACCAAGTAAAGCCTTAAATTTTCTCATTACTAAATGTTGTTTTTATTATATAATTATTTCTTGATGTAGGCACGCTGGTAATTTACTGTTTTGTTTTTTCTCGACAAACAAAGCCATTATAAGGTTAAACCATGAGCTCCATAACCATTTGTTTGGGTTATTGAACCTATCAAAGCCTAAATCGCTGCTATTTTCCTGGAAATATCGAAATTACTTTGGAAGCCGGTATTTTTATAATAAAGTTTAGGCAAGTCTGCAAGTTGGGTCTCCAAACAAGGTTCAAAACAGCTTACAAGGTTTAAAGCATACAAACTTCAACTAATTTGTTGAATTACATTTACGGTTTGAAAAGCAAAATGTTTCCTTTGGCTTATTAACTTGTAGCGCTATACTTGTCTAAGAAGTCCTTCACTTTGCAACACTTCTGATTCTTATGAACCTCTCTTTTGGGTTTATAAATTCTTATAACCTCAGCCCCTCGAACATGCCGTTTTAAGGCTGCCACAGCTTCTGAATCCATCTAAAACCATTAAAAATGAAATAAATATCAATTATATAAAATTAGAAGCTATAATTTTAGGAACTAACATTAACAGATGCATAGATGCTTAAATCTTTCAAGCTGTTTATTTCCAGAAATCCTCAGTAAACGGATAAACTTCCAAGTTGGCATGAATTAAGATGTTGCAAGGGGTATTGTCGGTTTCCACTATGCACTATGACCTGTTACCCCTTTATAACCACTTATGAAGATGTTATTGTTAGCATTAGAAAAGGATTGCATGCGTACACTTTAGCTAAATCAATCTTACAATGCCTTTGGGTGGTGGTATGATGACAAGATGCTTTGCTCCAACTTATCGCAACGGTTCCAAGATCTTCCTTTCTGGTGTGCACTTCACAAGCTAATATGGTTAATGATTATTCAGTACGCAGACAGAATTTGCAAGCTTAATATGTACAGCTTTATTTCAATATAGAATTCCGATTAATTCAACTTCAATCAATTTCCAAACGGTACAAGGCAAAATAATATAACTACAAAACTGATATTTTTACTGCTACTACTATCTAGTGCTCTAGGCTGCGTATAGAAGATGAATGACCATCTCTCCATCTCTCTTGCTCAGGATTCTGCTCTCTTGACTCTTCACTGTCTGCACCTCACTTCAAACTTTCTGAAGTATTATGCAGGCACGTATAGCATTACCGAATCCCTTATACTCCTCTCTGGTCACCTTCTCTACTTTACCTTACCTCACGTACATTTACCATATACTCCTTACAATGTTTGGAATCAGGTTTCCCGCAGTATCGCTGGATGTGGAATTTCTTTAAACCTGCATAAAAAGTCGCTTTATTACAAGAAAAACTTAACAAGTGTCGACCATAACAACACTATTTATGAACATACAAGTTAAAGACGTAATGTTGTCCGGTTTACGCGGCCCTTTTCCAACACTTGTTAATACACTGGCATTTACTGCGCTTCCGTGAAGCAAAACTAGCTTTTCTAAATTTGGCATAAAATTACATACACACAAAGTATATGGTGCTCACAATTAAAAAGAGTACTTTACTCCGCATTGTGATTCCAGAGTTTCAACACTGTCAGCCATTATCAGCTAAAATACTTTCAAACCTTTCACCAGTGGTGACAAGGTGTGTGGTAATTTTCGTCGTTAATGTGTTAATTAAAATCTGATATGTTACACGGGTCAAGTGCCTGATAAAGCGACACACCGGAACTAGAAAAACTGCACTTATTGCTCAACATATGCGGAAATGGGAACAGCAGAGCAAGCAAAAGCAGCTTGGTATTTATGGGAATGTTCATTTGATACGTTACAAAGCAACAATATAATTTGTTGTGCGCATTAACTACCATATTATGACGAATGAGTTAATGAATCTTTTACAGTACCAAAAATAGAAAATGTGGAATTTTTAAAAATATTATTTGCATCATGAATGCAGGCTACAATGGCAACAGTTTTCTACTTTACCATTTTGTTCTGCACAATGCACCTTTTTTGCTATCCCAACTTTCAATTTCGCAGTTTTAGAATAGACTTTTCTGTAAAAATTAATACATGTTTTGCATACAGGTAGATATTTTACAACTGTAAAGGGAACATGTAAATCAGCTTTTAGCAAATTTAGCGCATTTATATTGAACTTAAATGTTGACATCACAATTATAAATATCGGTCTAGGGATTTTTATGCTTTGTACAAACTCGTTATGCTTGTCAATGTAGCTAACCTAACCGGTGACAGCAACTGTGTTAATGAGTATCAAGTAGAAACTACGCTACTTTATATTTATATTATTTGTAGAATTCAAAGATCATGAAAGCTTATAGCCATTAAATCAGCAGTAAAAATATAAAATCTGTACTTTGTTCAAACTTCCAATGCCGTAAAATTTACTTGAAAAGTATTTCCATTTTTCTGCAGGGCTTTTTCTTTTGTTTACCTGTGTGTTATTTCCTCGTTGTTTTTTTATGTTTTTATTGTTTTGTAAGCTTGCGAAGCTTACTGCCCAAAGACAAATTAACACGAAACATTATAAAACCATTTAATGATTTGTCTTCCGGATGTTTTGTTTATAAAAGTGGGTAAAAAAACTTTTCAGTAATTGCGTCAAAGCTCTCAAAGTTTGGTGGGTCTGATAGTGAAAACATATTACATAATTGCGTTCTACTCGAAACTCCTAAGATTTGCAATTATTGGCGATTTTTGGTCAATGGCATATCCTAGGAGGCTAATTTCTTAATTTGAAATCACTGTTAGTGTCAAACATTTCTGCCAAATCTTGAGGCATTCCCAGGGAAAATATCTCAGAATCATTGGCTTATACACGTATTCAAAGAAGGTAATTGTAACGGTCTTTTAGCACATACAATTACTGTTACTGGTAAAACTACATTTTACATTCGCCGAGGTCATTTAAAGTTCATTCCTAGACACGCCACAACGACTTTTTATTTAGCAGCGAATGAAAAATTAGGGAAATGAAGTTAGTTGTTGTGTGCAGCGGCTGAAAAAGAATCATATGGTGGTCAGCTGGCGATGCTAATTTCTCATTGGCTGATAAATAAAAAATCGTCGTGGGGGGTCTGGCAACGAACTCTGACTGACCTCCGCGAATGTAAAAGATAGTTTTACCAGTAACAGTACAGAGCTGATCTGCACTGAAGTTTAAAATGAAATTCACAGTAATATCGTATAGTAGAATCCATGCAATTTGGCAATAGAAGAGGTTTATTGTACAGTTCTTACACACATAAATCTTACACATTTCATGAATAAATATATGATAAAATGTTTCAAAACCTATCATACTATAGTCTGCTTGGTAACCGTTACGCTATTGTTTGGAACGAAAGAAATTACTTTCTTTGTCGTTGTATCAAAGGCCCAATTTATATTATCTCTTAAGCAACATTATTTTCTAATTACATGTTTGAAAACCGTATTTAGTTTTTAGTACTTAGTTTATCAATTATCATAGTAAGCTTAACAATATCGATTTCTAAATAAAACACACATAATTTGTTTATTTGAGCTGAGTTAAAAGTATCATCAACACAAAGTAGCGAATCTTCTAATGAATGTCTTGTTCAAGAGCAACCTTTAAAAGTTCTTCGTCACTAAAACTGTATTCAGTGCCACATTTTCCACTCAGAATATTTGCACCAGATGAGCTTAACGATGCTTCCAGATGACTATACAAATATGAAATGAAAGGTTGTTTGTAGGTAAAGCCAATATAGAAATCTCCAGTTTGCCCTTTACTTCCAATGCAAAAGTATTTTGCTAGGGAAACTGTATCAGCGCATTGCAAGTTATGCGTAAACATAACTGCTTTTATGGTATTAATCGTAGCACATTTGCGATGCGTTGTGTACACATTGAAATTTCCACTCACGAATATGTGTGGATTAACCATCATACCCTGCACAAATCGAAGTAATAGTGGTTCCGACATCAAATATGCCTTATCTTTACTGACCATCGGAAACTGCCACTTTCCATTCATAAACGTTCCACCGCCTTCCACAGCGGTTTTTACAAACTTGGTGGAAAACAAGACTTTCTTTTCATACGGAATTTCATTGTCTTTGCGCATACCAAACATGTCATGCAAGCTAACCACAAAGTCAACCAGTCTTTTTGTTCGCTGGTCATCAACATTTTCCGCAACGAACAATACATCCAAATCTGAGGTAGGCTGTGCCATACCATATGCGTAAGATCCGTATATAATTACATAGTAAATGTCATGTTTGGCGGAAAATTCTTTGCTGCAAAATCTACGAATCATTTTGGTGATTTGGGCAACGCGCTTACTGGACTTTACAGGGCCCAAAAATTTGTTGGTCGTTGTTACAATGCTACTCCGTGTAGATATGTGTTGACAAGCAATTTCTTTACTGGCAAGAAATTGTTTATTTAGCTCAAGTAGCTCTACAAATGTAGTGGATATGCCGACTGAACCAGTTTTTGTTATATTGAAATTACTTTTTTCGGATATTAAAGAAATTATATTTTTGATGGTTTCCATCATTGAGTATGCATTAATTAGATACATGTCAGTTTCGTCCATGTGATCTAGTTGATGCAAAAATGAATCACCAACAGGTGTTCCAAAGGTGTTGCTTAGGAACTGCCCGTATGCCAATAACAAATCTCCTGACACAAACGTGATTGACTTAAGAAATTTTACAGTTTTGTTTTCTAAAATAACTACTTTAGAAAGATCGGATAGCATTGGTACAAGCACACTTTCTTTCCCATTTAAAACATTTACACATTCAGAACGTGACAAAACTTGCGCCAGAAAATCAATGTAGTCAAGGATTATTGGCTTTTGAAAATGTACAAGACCAGCCATTTTTGCCTTGAGCTTCTCCAAAGAAGTAAAAATTACTTTGGACCAATTGTGCTCAGAGCCAACACCAGGACAAAGCATTCTGCCGAACTTAGTGGTTTTAATGGAGTGACAAGACGTAATGAATGTCAATACTTGTAAAGATAAGTATCTGACGACAACCTTATCAGTCTCCGTTAAAATTGCGTCTGATAATCTTTTCAGAGTTGTACTACCATTGCTACTACAAATATGCTTTGACACTGGAGGTTGCATAACAAACGATAGCATGATGTCATGACCAGTGTCTTCATTTATGTTGATCTCAGAATTTTTATCATGACAAGTTTTTGTATGTTCGGAAGCGTGATCGAGTGCTTTTTCAACTTTTTGGTCTGAAACATTTTCATACGACACACCAGCTTTAAAGATCTTTTGTCCTTGCAGTTTGACTAACTCTAGCATTTCAATAAGATCGTTTTCTGTCGTGTTAGGATTTCCACTCATGTACCTAAGAGGTCGGAGCCTTATATCGGTCCCCAAACCAAACACATTTGCGGAGTCAGGCACTTCAAAGTTATGAAGCCATACAGCTCCTTGTTCAAACAATGTCTTTTGTATGTTTGTATTAAGCAAGTTTAGGAACTCGGTTTTTTCTCTTGTCACAAAAAAGTTGGTCGGAATATACATGAACATTACGGAGTTGATGTTAACCATAGGGTTCAAAAGTTTCAAATTTTTATCAGCATTGACCATATCTGCTAATTTACGTGCCAAAGCGCACCGATTTTCAACCATGCTACCAATTCCAGCGCAACCAAGGTGCCTAATTATCATGTACAATTTCAATGAGTTAAAGGGTCTGCTGCCATAAAATGGCGTAATCTGACCAAAGCTGTGTTTTTCCCCAATAATAATGTCTTCTGGCTGACGAATACTGGCCAGAGTACTTGAATCTTTTACTAAAACTGCGCTGATTGCGTATGGCAAGGTAAGTACTTTATGAGGATCAAAAGTTATACTATCTGCTAGCTCAATACCGCTAACAGTCTCCCGACGCTGTTTTGAAAACAGAAGCTGGGTTCCATGACAGCCGTCAACGTGAAACCAAATTTGAAACTTGTTACAAATTTTGCGCAATTCTCGAAAATTGTCACAAGTCATTGATCGAGAATCCCCAGCATATGCTGTTAGGGACAAAACCAATGTTCCTTCTGAAACCAGTTTACGAAGCAAGGATTCTAAGGCTGGCAGGTCATACTTGTAATTTTTTGTTTTTGCTTTTACCACGTTTTCGGAACCTAGCCCTAGCCATCCGATAGATAGTCGGGAACTATAATGATCAATGCCCTCCGGTACAATGCAAACGAATTTTTGTGTTATGTTTTGAACTCCATTTTTTAGACAACCCGGAAAGCGATTTTCCCTTGCAAGTAACATAGCAATAGTATTACTAGCCACGCCACCAGAAGTTATAAAACCACCAACATCTTGAGGTGTTTTTGGATTGTAGTCAACCTGATAACCAACAAGTTCACGAAGCCAATTAATTACTACCATTTCAATTATGGTTCCAACCGGAGAGCATGGCGTCCAATTTATCAAGTTTTGGTTAATAAAGTTTGACAAAATCGATGCTGTAATTCCAGCTACAGAGTTACCACAGTCGGGAAATGCCATGGCCAATGGGGAAGAGTAGTTTGTGCTGAATGGTAGTATGTCTTGTTCCACAAAGTCCAGAAGAGCGTCCAAGCCTGTTCCATTTGCTGGGATGTGTTCCTGAATAGCAGAGTATATGTCGTCAAAGTTTTTATACTCCAGAATATTCTTTCTCAGCTTAAACGACATGCCTAGGTTGATGGCCCTGGAGAAATGACCTCTTGCAATGTCCTCATTTTCCGGGTTTAAATGTTGGACGTCGTCCTTGAAAGATGGATTTATTTTGTGCACTACAATGTAAAAAATCTTTCTGGGTGATTCAGTTATATCTAATCAATAAATTTGGTATCAAAATTTTATAATGTATTAGAGACTTCTAAATTTTTTGTTAAGCCTTGCTTACTTTTTCACACCAGTTGATGCTCACCGTCAGACGATGCTTATGTTATGTGATGGTTTGATAAACAACACTGTATAGAAAGATTTACAATTTACATTAGTCGATTCTTTGAAAACTTGAAGGTGTAAAATCTAAATTTTTCAAAATGTAAAAGTGCCATACCATAAAATATTTAGTCACAGTGGTGTTTTTCTTATAAAGGTTTATTCAGAACTGTACTTCATATGCAGGAGCTCGTGGTATTTATATGACATTTTTATTACGGTTTTTATAACTCTCGTTAACACGTTATCAATTGAATTGTCTGAACAACAACTTAGTAGTTTAATTACACCACTAGAATCAAAAAATATTAAAACTCATTGCTGTTGTGCATTGCATAAACATACTGAGATTCTATGCTGCTATCATGAACTGTTATATTTTGACATATGCTTCCGTTTTGATGAGTGATGGCTTGGGGAATTACTTTTGAAGATTTATTTAGTTACATCATTGGACAAGTAAATTACCACCCCTTGTCTTCATTGCGCGACATTCACCAGATTTTGCATATCGCGTCTTCAGGTGGTTTAGGCGCATTTGCAAGTGTCTGCTAATGGATCTGGAGACAATGTAATAAGTCAATCATTCCAGCATTTAATTATTCACTGATCAGAACACTTATTTCGCCTCAACTAGAGCTGTAAATGCGTTTCTGATGTTCACACGTTTCTGCAGGTGGAAATCGCGTCGTGTGCACATGGATGCCGGTTTGAGTCCAAACAAAATAAAAATGTGAATGCGCACAACAGGTTGTGAGACATGGTATAGAAACAAGGACGCTTGAAAACATGTGTTTAAAATTTTTTTCATTTGCTGAAACAATTCAGAGAAAGAAACAATACCTCTGTTATTTCAATGTACCCTTATGAACGCAATGTATTGTTGTTAGTAAACATGCTATTAATAAGAGAAATCAAACTATTTGACCAGGAAGTCCGGAAGCATACAATGAAGAAACGAGGAGAAACTAAATATTTTTAAATGGTGTTATAAATCTGTTATAATTAATCTAGTAATGACCATTGTAATGTAACAATTTTTAAATCACTTTTTTTATATTTTGTTGACCGGAGGGGTTCTTTCTGAAAACAATATGGAAACATGTTACTAAAGATACCAAATAAATTTGCAATTAATCAATCAATCAATGTTACAACTTATTAAAAATGATTCTCGGTGTAATGAATAATCTAAATGTTATAGTAATTTTGTTCTTTTAAAACTCTCAATTGCAAACTCTCGTCATATTTTGTAAACGTTTATTTCACAGCGCAACACAAACCGAACTTAAAAAGATAAAATTGTAAGCTGCACGGGCAGTGCAAGATTACATCGTGTTCGGCTCACACAAAATTTGAAAAAGTCGTTTATACATTTACAGCTCTAGTTTCAATATATTATATTTGTAACTTTTGACAGCTTTTTCCGTTTACATAATTAATTAAGTGACTAATCGCTTATTATGCAACATTTAACTGCATTTGTAAATAAAAATACAATGTCAACACATAATAAGGTAAAAACAACTACATATAAGTATCCCAGAGCGTACGTGTATATTATCAGGCAGTGCTTAATTCGATGATGCATTGCACTTTTCAGAACGCCTAATGATATAGGAACTTAAATCACAAAATAATGTTAGCATAGTCAAAAATGATTCACATCGTTGAACATCATGCGATGATTAAAAACAAAGGCGTCTTGCGCATCGTTAAGCTCACAAACATAAATGTGGTTCTGAAGTATTCTGTTTTTGACATATACAGATAGGTATTATTACTGAATAAAAACGTCACACAAAGTAAATAAGGTACTCAATACTCATTGAGTAATACTTATGTCACATGAATCATGTGTCATTTATTTACGTAAGATCCACACGCCAGTTAAAGGCCTCATCAGATAACATCTCATTACGAGATATAGCAATGACAGAAATGAACGCGTTCATTAGAGTATATAACAAAGTTAACCAGCAACTGTCGTTGCCGTGATTAATTATATCACTGAAATCGGCAGCTATTAATTATTCATGAGTATCACACACAAGACAAATAATTTGATTCTTATGCAAATACATTTATTTGATTCCTAAAAATCGTTCATGACTACGCACACATACAATAAAAATCAAACAAAGTACTTTATTATTTGCGTTTTCAACTGACCATACGTTTCCACACGATCAACATATTAATCCAGCAATAACTGAAATTTTCTTGAGTTATATAATAAACTGGAATTACATTCTATAATTTGCTGTATTTACATTAACGATAAGGTATAGGTGCATTATTACGACGCCTTTGTATAACTACAAACTTAAGCAAACGCGAATTGGATTAACAAATATACAAAAAAACGCCATATGACGTATTTCTGTTGTAAAATAATTGGAAACATGTAATTTAAGTCAAGTGTTTATCAAGTATCATATTATTAAGTAGCGAAAGCTACTTATTAATTTGGCGCAAGCCGTCTGTCCGTCCGTCCGTCTGTCCGTCTGTCCGTCTGTCCGTCTGTCCGTCTGTCCGTCTGTACGTCTGTCCGTCTGTCCGTCTGTCCGTCTGTCCGTCTGTCCGTGCGATATCTCCGTAACGGTTTTACCGATTTCATTGAAACTTGGCAATAATATGTGCCACAATGTGGCAAAGCACCGCGCAAAATTTCATGTCATTCGGTCAAAGGGGTCAAAGGTTATCAGAGGTCAAACGTCACAACTACCTTACTACAATAGAATACTGCCTTTCATGCACAGAATGTTTGTCTGTCACGTGAGATTTTGGTTGAATTTTGCTTCTTGAGTCAAGTGATAATTACAATTTGGGATTAAACTTTGCACATGTATGTGACGCAATAAGGCGGACATCCACGCAAAATTTCATGTCATTCGGTCAAAGGGGTCAAAGGTTATCAGAGGTCAAACGTCAGAATGACTACCTTACTGCAATAGTATAGTGCTTTTTATACATAGAATTTTTGTCTGTCACGTGAGATTTTGGTTGAACTTTGCTTCTTGAGTCAAGTGATAATTACATTTCCGGATTAAACTTTGCACATGTATGTGACACGATAGGGCGGTCATCCACGACAAATTTCATGCCATTTGGTCAAAGAGGTCAAGGGTTATCAGAGGTCAAGCATCAAAATGACTACTACCATAGAATGCTGCTTTTCATCTACAGAATTTTTGTCTGGCACATGAGATTTTGGTTGAATTTTGCTTTTTGAATCAAGAGCATACTACCTTTTTTGGTTATAACTTTTGTTTGGCACATGGGATTTTGGTTGAATTTTGCTTAATTAGTTAATTGGATAATACATTTCAGGATTTAAAATTTTGTCTGGCACATGAATTTTTGGTTGAATTCCGAGTCATTAGTTAATCATATACTAGATTTCAGGATTAAAATTTTTGTCTGGCACATGAGACTTTGGGTGAATTTTGCTTTATTAGTCAAGTGAATACTATTTTGTCGATGTCGTTAGGTCAAAACAGTCAAAAGTTAGTCTACATCAGCAATAAAGTACACCGACTTTCGCTACTTTGCTACAAGTAGGCATGTTGCCTGCTTTATTATTAAAATTATTTATTGTAGACATAACAGGCATATAATTTTATTGCAATTAAACAGTAGCAACTAAAGCCTCAATTAACAAATGTATTTTTTCAGGAGGGAGTAAATTAATTCTGAAATATTCGGGACCTAAACCAGAAAACTCAGACCCACTTCTAACTATAATTCCCTGATGCAATAATTTGCTTGCAATATTAGTTACCTCAGGATTAACTTTAATCAAAACAAACGGTGCATCGGATCTGTATATTTTCAGTTGGCTTTGAAATTTCTGTTTTAATTTCTGAACGATAAGGTTTTGCACCTCCTGATATATTTTTTGAGTCTTTTCCAAGTATGCGTGCTGATTAAGCAAAAACGGCACAAGCTTTAGAGACAAAGTTGCCACGCCGTATGGAAGCAGGTAGGAGTACAGAGACTCAACAATTTTTGGTGACGCTACTCCGAAACCTAGTCGAATTCCCGGTAATGAATAAACTTTTGAGAAGGAACCAATGACTAAAATGTTTGGGTTTTCTGACGCTGCTTTGATTAGGGTATTATTTACACGCTCTTTTGAAAATGGTAAGTACGTTTCGTCAACAACAAATAGAACTTTTGAATGAACCAATGCCAAGTTCAAGAATTCATTCCTGCTGAATGTACTTGTAGTCGGGTTATTTGGATTTGCCAAATAGCAAACATCAGCATTAGTCTTTGCCAGTTGCTTGGACAACTTGTCGAAATCAAAATTGAAGTTGTCATTTGCTTGTAGAATGAAATCATGACAAATCTGTGCCTGGTGAAGCTTTTCGTAGAAAAACCTGTACTCCCAAAATCCGGGACTAATGACAACAGCGCATGATTTCGACAGATGTGGAACGACGGACAGTAGTTCTGTTGCTCCAATACCAAAAGCTACATTATTCTGTGATATTTGGTAAACCTCTGCAAAGCGTTTTCGCGGTTCCAACTGATAGCGATCTGGATATTCTTTGTAAAAATGGGATGCTTCCTTTACAAATCTTTCAAAATCTGCCGGAGGTCCAAGAAAGTTAACGTTGTTGCTCAGGTCTACTTGAGTTGTAGATGCCATTTCAAACAACTGTTATAAGGAATTTAACAAAATTATGTTTAATTGAATACGAAGGAAAATCAAACTGGGTTCTTGAGATAGTACATGTATAATAATTTCCTTGAATCACCTTGAATCAGTGTGTGGAGAATTTTGAGTCTGCAAGAAAGTATTTATCATAAGAGTGAAATTGTCTTGATATAATTTCGTTTCTATTGTGGTGTGTAGAATAGGCTGAATACAAATGAACAAAAAACGACCAAAGCCTTAGTATATACAGCAAACTGTAATTTGCGTCTACTCAAAGAAGTATGCTTGTGGCTGTTATCAAAGTCTAACTGATAGACATATTGATTGCGTGCGATTGATAACAATAAAAGTTTTATTGATTAATTTTTATCATGCATATATAAAACTGTTGTCAGATATCGTTGGAGATAACGATGACAATGGGAACGAATTGTGTTACTGTTAAGTTGTATTAGTTTTCCATGCTTTTACTATATATTTAAACCTAAAGTTTCTCCTGCTTTTAATTACAAAATTATTTTTTAAGCGGAACTGAATTTACGAAAATTTTTAATGATATAAATATTATTTAATAACATTAAATATTGTTATGATAAATGAGAGAGCATACAAATCAGCCTGTCAGAGATTTATAAATGTATCACTTGAATATTTATTTTTTATTTTTGAATTCAACATAAACGCACTAATCTGCTGAACACTGATTTACTATTCAATGCTCGCATTACACTTGTAAAATATTGAGATAATATTGTATACTAAACACGTTTATCGTGGAAAAACTTTTCCATAACTGCCAAACTTTAAGTTGGGATAACAAAATAAAAATCCTGTGCTTTAAACTTGAACAGAAAAAATGGACAAGTAGGAAACTGTTACGATGGTATCCGGCCCGTTACCGGCGATGCATATTCCCAGCATGAGTTTTTTCCCTGTAGAGCCTGTTCCCAGCATACCCAGGTCCCAGTAAACCCGGTCACTAGCTAGCGAAGTCCCCTGAAGATACAGTTCCCAGCATGCCAAGTTACCAGTTTAATCTTTTCCCAGCCGATCCCATTTCCCGCCGACAAGGTTACAAGTAGACCTAGTTGGGTAACCGGCTATTAGCTCCAGAACCAACCAGCTCCCGGTGGTCAGTTAGCTCCCCGACCCACTTGCTCCCAGACACATTAGCTCCTCGAACCATTTGCTCCCAGATACTTTTGCTCCCATAACCACTAGCTCCCGGACCACTTGGCTCCCATGCCAGTTTGCTCCCTGTTCCATATGCTCCCTTAGGACTTTAGCTTCCAGCAATTTACTAAACAGTGCAAAGTCCTTGGAATACAAGTTCCAATTTAAAACATAAACAATTCTAAGATCATAAAATCGTAAACCTTACGTTTCATAAAGTTAGTTAAGACTTCTCATAAGTTTTGAC
The DNA here is from genome assembly GCA_029691765.1 of Entomobrya proxima. Classification (NCBI taxonomy): domain Eukaryota; kingdom Metazoa; phylum Arthropoda; class Collembola; order Entomobryomorpha; family Entomobryidae; genus Entomobrya; species Entomobrya proxima. The sequence goes on along the minus strand of CM056173.1, from coordinate 46,207,964 downwards.
CAGCCTAGCATATTATGTTATCATTGGTTAATTTGAGAGCTTCTATTGCATACGCATTCTTTTATGTTGGCTGGGCTTCTGTATTTTTGTTATTTTAAAACTGATTATTTATTTTTTACTTATATCTCAATTTTTGTCTATCTTTTAATAGTTTACTGAGGTGGTAATAAAAACTACGTACAGCCGCTGCCGCTTTGCAGAGGAGCTAATTAGGATGTAGTGTGTATGTCTGTTTGTGGAGCAAACTTGTCTGGGAGCTAAAGTCCCAAGGGAGCAAATAGTTTGGGAGCAAATGGAACAGGGAGCAAGTTGGCATGGGAGCCAAGTGGTCCGGGATCTAGTGGTTATAGGAGCAAACTTACCTATGAGCAAATGGTTCAGGGAGCTAATGTGTCTGGGAGCAAGTGGGTCGGGGGGCTAACTGACCACCCGGAGCTCGTTGGTTCGGGAGCTAAAAGCCTAGACCCCCTAGTTGCCAGCTAAGCTTGTTCCCAAAATCCTCTACTACTCAGTTAAGTGCACGTTTTCACAGCTTTCCGAACACGTTAATTTGTAGCAGAGACTATTAAATAGTGATTTGTTTAGTTCCCCACGAAACCGTTCAGATCAAATCATTTCGTTATATCAGTAGTTTAGTGTATGAAACAGTGATAGTGTCAAGTCTTTTAGCAAGCAAGCATTCAGAAACATTTTCCTTCTTGTGAAGTCATTGGCTTCTTATTTCTTGAATTGTTTAATCTGTGGTTTTCTTCCTACCTAAGCGCAAAAGAAATCTGTGGCACAACGATCAAGAGTTAACGTTTCTTGCAATTAACTAAGCAAACAAATTTAAAAATAGGATATGTGTGATAAGGGTAACAAAATGGGAAAGTGAAAGTAAGATGGTTTTTCGGTGCCCCACACAATTGAATGCATAGAACACATAATAAAATAGAACCCGTTATTGCCCATTATAAGCTCGCTGCTATAGTATAGGGAGTAACTATTGGCGGATGTTGACACCAAAAATTGAACTTTCTTGAATTTCAAAACTTTTACTACATAATGATAGGAGGACTATAAAAAATAACCCGTGCAAAGTTTCAGCTCTCCAAAGTACTTGTGGCGTCGGTGGTGACGAAAATTCATTTTGGTAGATGTCGACGCGAAAAAATTCAAATTTCTCAAAACAGGATAATTATAGGATTATAATTTTTTTGGTGGACCTCGAGGGGCTAATGGGCAATTAACTGACGTACAGACTCTGCATTAACGTGCATGCATTTTTCTTTTTTTCAGGTAGTTTAAACAGGTCTCTTTTATTGAATAAATTCAGTGCCAAAAGTAGCCAAGCTGTCCACCATGTTCCGTGGTCAGATATTGGCAGTTAAAATGTCAAATGAATCCTAATACACTTAGCTCTCTTGTACATTCTCAGATTTTTAAAATGTTGTCAAGAAGAAAAGATATTGCAAATTTTCTAAATTGATCAATTTTTTGTGACACTTCCGGTTTCAACTTTTGACCACATTCTCTCAACCAAACCTATTTTTTACACGAAGTTTGCTGCAATAGCTCAGCAATACTCTTCACTAGATGGACAGTACAAATTGGAAGATTTATGAATGTTTGTTAAAAATGGACGCGGCTGAAACCCTTAAAATGTCGAGAAAAGATTTGAAAATTCCATAAAATATTTTTTGCAAGAAAAATGCATGCACATTAATGTGGATTCTGTACGTCAGTTAATTGCCCATTAGCCCCTCAAGGTCCACCAAAAAATTATAATCCTATAATTATCCTGTTTTGAGAAATTTGAATTTTTTCGCGTCGACACCGACCAAAATGAATTTTCGTCACCACCGACGCCACAAGTACTTTGGAGAGCTGAAACTTTGCACGGGCTATTTTTTATAGTCCTCCTATCATTATGTAGTAAAAGTTTTGAAATTCAAGAAAGTTCAATTTTTGGTGTCAACATCCGCTAATAGTTACTCCTGAGCTTTTTGAGATGGTGTGTGTCCGTCTGTCTGTCTGCAATTCCGTCCGTCCGTCCACTTTACTTTTTGCAGCGATGATATTAGTTTTGAACCCATGAAGCTTAAATCCTACAAATATTTTCTGAACTAGACAGACACCAGCGGTGACATAGTTATTATGCGAACATAGCAGCGAGAAATTTTTAATGGTTTACTATGGATGTTGATGTTATCCATTGTAACTGGCAAATCCATATAAATCTGTGCAACAGGATAAAAGTCTAAGGTTGACGATGTACGTTAAAAAAGCTAAAACTCATTTTTATTGTAAATAAACTTACTTGAGGCGACTGCTTCAGAAAACTGTGAAAAGTTTCATGCATTAATAATAAGGATTTTGAGAAAACGTATAAAAATGAATCAGGAAAATGGAACTGGAGTTGAACCCGAACCGGGAAACGACGACACTCGGCATGCTTCATTGCATAAAAGCTTTGAAACTCAAGAGGTACGTTATTTAAGATTCCAAATGTTTAGAACTTCAGAACAAAATAGCACCAAGCACAATCAGTAAGCGCAAAGTTTAAATTTTTAATATTTCTTTTTGATAATCTTAGCTACTTGAAATTATACTGGGCTATGCTCTTACTGCTGTACATCAAGCCGATCTTCGTCAAAATGATGACATTTTTTCTAATGTTCGAAATATAAGACTGGTTCAAAGAAAATGGAAGGATACTGCAGTTCAACTTATGTTCAAAAATAAAGAGCCCTTTCACAAACTAATTTTAAAAGAAATAAACCCGCTGAATATGAACGAGAACGAACCAAGTGAACTGCTTAACCAGTTTGTCAGTTTCTGGAAGGCCTGCAACATGCATAGAAACCGAAACGCAATGGACACAATCAGTGTTTGCGTAGAAAGGAGTTTGATGAGAGAGGACAACTTTCGCAGTTTTAAAAATTTCTTGCACCAGTGTGGGCAAGGTTTGGTAAAATTGCAGATGGATATACCACCACATGCTGGCACACTTCCAGGAAACCTGCCTTTTCTCAAGTTGCCCAACTTAAGAGATATGTTATGGGAAATCGAATGTGAACCTGATGAAATGATTGAACCTGATGAAATGATTGAACCTGATGAAATGATTGAACCTGATGAAATGATTGAACCTGATGATGAGGAACTTCGGATCTATCAGAGAGAGGAGTACAAACGTTATAATCCAAGCAACCAGTTGACCATAATGCAATCTCTTCTGAACGGAAGTAGCTCTTTGGAGAAAATAAAACTGAAAATGAAAACTCGATTCAATTACCCTGAATTACCAGCAGGTTATGAATATCTGGGTTTGCCTGCATCGGTAGCATACGTTGACATATCGGGTGATGGTCAGAATGAACTAAATGTGTTGAAAATGTACGAGCTTCCAAACTTATCAATCCTCAAAATACAAATACACTCGCATTTAAGCTCACACTTGTTGCAAAAAGTTTTGAGCAAAGTTCAGAATAAGTTGCGTTGTCTTGTACTCTAACCGTCTGGAAAGTCTTTTATACCAGGGATGCAAAACTTTGTAAATTTTCCAGTAATGAAAAGTTTGAGGGAAGTTATTTTTTCCCATCCCATGCTCCAACTAGATGATACAGATCTGCAATCTTTGGCTACCAGATTGCCAAAATTAGAAAAATTAACCCTGGCTTGTCAAACACATCAAACTATTAATAAATGGTCTTCTGGTCCTCCGTTGTCCTCAGTAAAGTGTTTGGCAATTTCGGTCGCAAATATAATTACGAATGAGTAAAGAGACGAAGCAGTCATGCTGCCAGTACCCTTGGAGACAATGCAGAATGTCAGTCGTACCTTCAGCAATGTTCAATTCTTGATGATAACAGTTTCTGGAACGGAAACAAATGCAATCAAGCTCATTTTCAAGGAAATGTGTAAGCTAAAAAGCTTGTACATATCATTTTTCCAAGTTGAACAGGATGAACGTGTTCGCAATCCTAATTTGTGGGACTCCATACTGACTGGCTTGCCAGTTTCGCTTATTGCGTTTTTGAAAAAGTATCCACATTCATGGACTAACGTGATAAAGGACGTTATTCCCGAAGTAAGCCAGGTTTCTATACAGAATCTTACAGGTAAAGGCAAATTCATTTGCACATAATACCAATCTAGTATGTAATGTTAATGCGAACATTTCCGGTTGTTCGTTAGAATTAACTACACTAGGCCTGGAGGGTAACGCAACGTATTCCGAGGAGTTTCTGATTACCGGTTTGTCGTTCATTTATGCTCTGAATAAGATGCCCAACTTAGTGAATTTGAACCTTCGCAATCAGTTTCAGGTAAACAAATTGATCAAACGACAAAGCTATGTTTAAACATTTGATTACCCTTTGGAAACTGTTAATATTTTTAGGTTTCGGAGGCAATAAAACGTGCATGGGAATCAAAAGGAGGTACAATTACAGATTACTCAGTTAAACCTTGCTGGTGTTACTGACGAATCGTGTTTTAACATCTTGAAACTTTACAACTGCGTTCCTCTCAGTGAAGGACAGGTCCAACTGATACTCCGCTGAATCGTATTATTCTTGTTTTTTTTACATTCCAGCATAATTTTAAAGGATTGTGTAGATACCTCAATTGCTAAAATATTATTTGCTAGGATGATGTTAAGAGGAGTAATGGGTAACTGGTAGCAAATGCGATGCAATCATGTAAAATATGATTTTAATGTTTATAAATTGTTGAAGTATTATGAACCGTTAAATGTTTTGAAATTCCAAAATTTGTTATATGTACATAGGCGAAAGTCACTTCAAGTTGGACAGGCTTTTTGCGATTTTAAAACTTAACCAAATGACTGTTGGGGTGAAAGTAATTTACTTGCAGACTTAAAAATAAAAAAGATTTTTCGTATTGGTTAAGTCGTTGCCAAGTTATGAGCATTTAAAATTGAATTATGTTACGAAAATTAGCCAAAAATTTTAACAATTAAGCATTTTTAACAACCTTGGCTAGCATTCAATCATGTAAAATATGATTTTGATGTTTATAAAGTGTTGAAGTATTATGAACCGTTAAAGGTTTTGAAATTCCAAAATTTGCTTATACGTTATTTGTGAATATACATTTATATATATACATAATTTTATTTCGAAATATCTAATAAATTTTACTATCCTTTCTTAAAATAAGCCGCTGCACAGTTTATCGACGCAATGTAAGAAGCTCTCACTCAAGCGATATTCTAGTATGTTGATAGGCTTAGTAAATGTAGTCGATTGATACCTCACTCGACCGCTCCAACTTGAAGTATATAGAAGTTATACCCGGGTAAAGTTGACCTCCCGGGTATTTCGAAACTAAATTAGGGTTTCAAAGTATTGGGTTTTAAACTAATTTAAAAACTAAGATAGTAATTTCCATAAAACTTCCAGTTTCTAGGAAATGAATTTTTTTAAAAACTCAAAAGGCATACGAGTTATTGAGATTTTTTACAAAAAAATAACCGATTTTCGAGTTCATACCATTTGAAATCGGTGCACTGTCAGGTCAAATAGACAGCGTTAAATGGTACCCTATAATGTCATTATTAACATAGTTTTTGAAAATTTGAAAAAATGTTTGGAACTCAGGAGATATGGCGGTTTTAAAATGCTACCCAGTTTGATGATGTCGTCGGTCACCAGGGCTTGGTAGACTACGTGGGAAACATCAGTTTGTAATTAAAAATCAAATATAACAATACAAATAAACCAAATTAAAGTATTTCCAAGCAAGCCTAACAGTATAGAAGCGTTTAGTTTTTAAATTGCGTCAGTTATGTGCAATTTCAAATGAAAAATTGATGTTCTTTTTCTAGAAATTGGAAGTTTTATGGAAATTACTATCTTAGTTTTTAAATTAGTTTAAAACCCAATACTTTGAAACCCTAATTTAGTTTCGAAATACCCGGGAGGTCAACTTTATCCGGGTATAACTTCTATATACTTCAAGTTGGAGAGGTCGAGTGAGGTATCAATCGACTCCATTTACCAAGCCTATCAACATACTAGAATATCGCTTGAGTGAGAGCTCCTTACATTGCGTCGATAAACTGTGCACTGGCACATTGATTTGAACTTTTATAGAAGGAATTTCCTGAATGTGCTTTACCAGTTTTAACCCCTAACTTATAACCAAATACCACAGCAGGCAGGATATCTGCACTAGAAAACTACTGCAACAGCAGGCATGTATTATGATTCTCTTTTAAAAGCAAAAACTAAAAATGTTGCAATGGTATGAGCTCAAACTGGAATTTGTTTTTAAGTTTTTTAAATGCATCTTCCTATACAAGGTGTAAACTAGCATCATTGTAAGTACTGAAGCTTATTTACCATACAGCAACGGTAGGTATATTTGTGTAATTATAAATGTAAAACAAGATTTTCTCCATACTTTGTGCGACAAAAATGTTTCAGTAGGGCTGGAGAGAAGTGTTGCGAGGTAGCACCTTGAGAGGGAAAGAAAACCGGTTTTTATCAGCTTGATGAATCTTTTTTACTTCTGCTTGCAATGCAGTGTAATGCCTACGTAGGCTTGGTTCCTCTCTTACAGATTTTTTTTTCAAGACGTTCGGGTTGGGTTTTAAACCTATCAAAAATGACATTTGCATTTACATCTCAGGACGGCGTGACTGGAAATGCGTTTGAAATAATACCGACCTTTATAAGGTAATCCCTATGTAGCGCCCGTTTGTGTCTAAATTTTTATTACCTCTCATTACGAAAAAATTGTTTCAGTTGCTGAGGAAAGTGTACTTGCACAAAAAATGCATCCAGAGTCAGAGCATGTCACAGTGCATTTAGTTCTCCTTTTTAGCTTTATAATGGGTTGAAAGTGTTGCATGTAATAAAAACGAGAAATCCTACCAGACCCAATAAACTCTGGTTTAAAACAGTAAAAAAATAATTTTTACTTGTATATGTAACCTAACTGAAAAAGCAATAAAAACGTTTCATCCATCAATGGATTTTAGTGTAATAAGATCTGTCTCTTGTAGATTTTGAAATGATAAGTGATCTTTGAAGAAAGACAAAGCCCACCTACCTTATATATAACGAAAACCATCCAGGACGTGGGTACATATTATGGGTAATTGTAAATGTTACGATAAGTATCCCGCTTCCCGTTTCCAAAATTTTGTTAGCGCATGTGAAGAAATTCGATCGGCTTTGACCAAAAACGGCTTATTCTAAGAACGTTTAAATACGTCATGACTAGTCCTTGCGAGTATCCGGTAAAAGGAAAGGCGATAGGCAATTATTACGTAGCTGAGGATAATTAAAACCAGTATCGAGATAGTCATATTTGTCCGTCTGTCTGTCTGTCTGTGAGCACGAAACAGGCTAGACGGTTTGCCAGAATCACACCAAACTCGGTACAGTGATTCATGGGGTCATAAGGACGAACCCTAATGATTTTGACCTTGATCGGTTATCCTTCTGGGGTAGTTGGGGGAGGTAACCCCCATGACCATTAAAATTGTCAAAATCGCACTAAATTTGATGCAGTAATTCATTGGGTTATCAGAAAGAACCTTATTGAGTTTGAGCTTGATTTGTTATCCCTCTGGGGAAATAGGGGAGGTAAATCATCTGACCATAAAACTTGTCAGAATCGCACCAAATTTAGTACAATGATTCATAAGGATATGCGAAATAACAGTATAGATTTTTATCCTGATTTCTCATCCCCCTTGGGTATTAGGGTGAAAGGACTCCTTCCAAAGGAGTCAGAGAATTAGACATTATACAGCTAGACAGATATATATAAAGCTCAGCTTCGTGTTTGAAATTATCATTAAATTGGTTCATTTTTTATTTGAAAAACACCGAATGTGCTCGTTTGTTTCAATGAGCTTTGCTAAACATCAAATCAGCTTTAACGTTACGCATATCTGTATTTTTTTCATGGTTAGAAAATACAAACAAAAGAAAACAAAATCTTTCTTTCAGATTTATTGTGGTTTACTATAAATAAGGTAGATCTCATTATACCGGTGCTATGCCGTCGGCCTGTATGAGAATATATAATTTTTTCAGCTCATTAAAAATTCGTTTTGTTGCAATGGGATCTGGATGTTCCTTTGAGTCACTGCACATTGCACCGCACTTCTAATCCTCTGTTTATTTTAAGCGTTATCAGTGAACCCTATGTTGCCAAAGAATTTCTATTACAGCACAAAAAAACCTTTACGGTTTACGGTTTGACAGCATGCCAGGCAGGATAAAGGGTAAAGCAACTTTTAAACCTTTATTAGAACAAACCCAACAGACTCCGCTAACCAGCCAGAGTCATAAGAACAGCAAACATATATTTTTGTTGTCGCATTTGCTATTAACTCTAATACTTTTTAACTCCTTGCTCACCACTTCCCATTTGTGTGTTGCTAGAAAATGCGTATGCTTCAAAATAGTACGTTCTTGATATCCCTGTTCGTTAGGATCAGGACAAAATTAATAAACTCATACCATTTCATGAACCTGTAACCGTATTTGCGGTTAACGGTTTTAACATGTTTTACATTCGACTCATGAAGTGCAGTAAAATATCTAGGTTTACTTTAAGATTGTATAAATTATACTCAAGGCATTTTATGTATGAATACCTAATTGTCAACTATATAAAGTTAATACGAAACTGCTATGGATGTAGCAAAGTTACTTACTTCTGTAAATAACAGGAAATTTGTTTAAAAAATTATAGAAAAAGTTTACAAATTTTATTTGTAAATACATGTTGTAGTGAGGCTTGAGTTATATTAGTTTATGCAAATGTTATAATTTTAAAAGATATATCATCTTTTTGTAAGCAAAAAACGCAAAGGTGGAAAACGTTGCTATTATATCAGGTCAAAAGTAAAATAGGTTTTGTGTTCTTTAGTATGTATCTACATAAAAACGGTGTAAGCTAGAATTTTTTTAGAAATTTATTTAAATGGAATATAGGTAGGTGTACTTATGCAGTTATGTGATGCGTAATCAGCTATTGTCCAAACCTGGAGCAATAAAAAGCTTCAGTACGACTGGGGAAGTTGTTTTGTGGTTGCCAATTGAGTGCGTATGAAAACCTGTTTTTAATAAATTGATGCACTTCTAAAGGAATGCTGAGTAATATTTCTCTGTTTGTGTTTTGTGCGTGAGCAATAAAAAAGGGGATTTATTTAAAATCACCAAAAACAATAAAAACGAGGAAATTCTCCAAGAAAATTTGCGCAGTATTTTATTTCAAGCCACTTCACTTTTCACTTACGCATGCTGTTATTACAAGTACGAACCTCTAAAACACAGGTAAAACAACACAAGAATGCAGTGAATTTTGCATTGTGTCACTCGGTAATACTTTTGAAATTTTAAATAATATTGAGATATTTTATTCATTACCCAATTGAAAATTTGTTTACGTTTTCTGAAAATAAAATAGTGCAATTTGCTTTATTAGATACGATTCCTGGTTTGGTTCAGTGCTCCGTAGTCGAATTGCTGAAACAGAGTCGTTTAACTATACATGGTAATAAAGTGTTGCATTTAGTTTGGCAGTCATACCTTAAAACAAAGCTCTTTATTATGCAGATTACGTAAGCAGTTTACGTTGGTCATTGTTGTGTTCATGTTAAGAAGTGTGTTTGAAAGAAAATTTTTTGCCAACCGCTAAACTATCTGGGGCGTATAATCTAACTTTAATTATGGGTTTAAGTCAATTTTAAACCCGGTTTAGGATTATTCTACTAATGTATCTTTGGTTTAAACTAAAGTTAATCTACAAAGATTATTCGGGCAAGATTAGCTCAAGTTATGCAATACGACACCTAAAACTGAAGTTAATCCAAAACTTACTACCGGTCAGGAGTGGTCGTAAGCCAGTTTGAGCTTGCCTTTGAAAATCGGATTAAATTTAATCCCGCTTAATCTTAATCGCAGGATTAGCCCGAAATTTACGGAATTAGGATTAAATTTTGGATTAGACAGGATTAGTTTAAACCCGGATTAAGCCAAAAGTTACATTATACGCCCTCTGTTCTTCCGTAATTTTTTGTTTTGCCATGGAGTACTCCGACTCAGCTCAACTTCTGAATAATTTCCATGGAAAAACTCAAGTTGTAAATTCCAATGACAAATGCTTTACGTGTCATTTCTGTGAGAAAACGTTTCGCCGCAAAGATCATCGTGATATTCTAGCTGTTATTAAGTGACTCATTTCGCTGTTACCGGGTACATGACCTACACTGGTAACCATAACAAATTTGTACAAAGCATAACAAGACCGATTTTAAAAATTGTGATGTCAACTTTTAAGTTCAACATAAATGCACAAAATCTGCTAAAAGCTGATTTACTAGTCAATGCTCCCATTAAATTCGAAAAATGTGAAAAAGTATGTAAGCTGTATGCATGTACAACTTTTTGGTTATTCAAGAAAAATGGCTTTTTCAAAACTGCAAAATTGTAAGTTGGGATAACAAAGCAAAAAGTTGTGGTTTGAGCAGAAGAAGATGCTAAAGTGCAAAACTGTGCATGCATAATGCATAAAATATTTACAAAATTTCACAGTTTCCTACATTCTTACTGTAAAAGTTTCACTAACTCATCTTTCATTTTACTGTTCGATGCACAAATCAAAATATATTGCTGTTTATGTGACGTATTCAATGAACGTTCCCTTAGGAACCAAGCTGCATTTCTAATACACTGCAACTGAGCTTTGCTTTGCGATTCCCTATCCGCACATGTTGTGCTGGTTAAGAATTTCAGCTGTGGGCTCTGTGCTGTTTGCCTATTCAGAAAGAAGAGCAACAGCGGCAGTTTTCCTCTTCCGGTTTCACCATCTCAGGTCACAATGACACCTGTAGCAGGTCAGATTTTAATTCCTTTAAAGATCAAAATGACCACACATCTTGTCACCAGTAAGACGGCACTACGTACTTTGTATGTATTTTTAAGTTGGGACAAAACCTGGGAATTTAGATATTTGATTTAAATAATTTTCGGATTGTTTTGGAGGTCGAATTAACTTTGATTGTATTTTGATACAGCTCACGCTCAAGCAAGGGATTTTTGCGTGTACAATGGCCCGTACTCCTACGGCACCATGGAATGGAGATGGATGGCGAGGCAGTTTGAAGGCTGACTGGCTGACTGGCTGAAGTAAATGGTAAGAAGGATTGATCATAAGAATTATTTAAGTTTGAGGTAGATTAAACCGATTGTTTGTGGTTTTTAAGGTGGGTGAGTTTGTAAGCAAGCTTAATAGAAGAAAAAGCGGTGCCCTGCTCCATTGAGCCACCAGCATTCGGTATAATTTTCTGAGGAAGAATGCTCCCATGGCTAAGCCATGATGGCTTTAAATAGTTCGAGATTGAGGAGGGCTGGAACTCCTGGAGGTGGTCACAGGGAAAAAAGGAGGAAGGTTGGTGCTGGTTTTGGAGGAAGTGGCAATAATGTTATTCCTACTAATTGACCAAGTGGTGTTGGGGGTGGAAATAGACTAACGACAACAAGTGGAGGCGTTTCTGTGTGTGCTGGATTACACCGGACCGAAATACATGCGTACTGAACAAGCCATACGTAATTAGCAGCAGCTTTACGTAGAGTACTGGGTTGATAAGACAATTAGAGGAGACCCGGTGGGGGGGAAGGAGGATACCATGGAGATCAGCAAAGTGCTCAGTAGTCGTGCTTGAAAAAATCGAGAGTGGTTAATGGCGTGTCAAGACAAGTGGCAAGTTCTCAGGTGGCAAATCAACAACGCCAGCAGGTTGGACAGCGACAGAGGAGTGAAGGCGGCACATTGAATATGACAACCATTGTTTCAGTGGGCATGTTGGATCCAAAGGGCGTGCAGAGAACGACTGTGGAGTAGTTTTGGGAAGAGACTGAGGTGGAGGAGGATGGTTTTGGGGTGGGTGGATCCGGTGAGGATAATAATGGAGGGGATGGGAAGGAGGTGAATATAGGATTGCAGAATGGTAGGGTGGAGGAGGAGGAAAACAAAGATTTTTATGCGGCTAGCTTGTTCACGGCGGATACCCAAAAAGAGCATAAATTGAGACGGGAAGGGATTCGGGTGCAGAATGTTAAGGCGCTGGCGTAGGCGAGGATGGGGGGATTCAATAATACTTTTGTAGGTGGAATTCTTATTCAAATTAAATGACTTTTTAGGAGTTTGAATAATACTTGGGTTGATACTTGGGTTTTTGCAGATGTTGCGACTGGAAACTGAAACAAAATAATCTGTGTGGAATAGAAATGTGAACAGGCTACCGCCGGCTTGCTGTCGATTTTAGCAAATTTTAAAAGAAGATCAGTTATAAAAATCTACAGAGATAGTCTGGAAAGGGAGCATGTTACTTTATAGAATTAATTCTTTATATAATTCATGTAAATGTGATAAGTTAGTGGTTGGTTAGGTGTGATAATATAGAAAATTGTCAAGTCAATAGACTAAATGTTTAGCATTACACTGTAGAATGGAAATGGCTTATTAATGAATAGAAAAAACGTTGCATTTTTGAGGTTGAATGAATACGAATGTAAACTTGATGTAAAACAAGTCTAGAAAACTGTTAAAAATTACTAGTTGGACTTTGCGCTAATTACCCATATAAAAATAATAATGCGCTTAATAGTTGAAAACACAAAACCCTAACAAATTTTTGGAACAAGTGATGTTTTTGCTGTTAGATAAAAGGAAGCACTTGAATAAGCTTTAGTACACAAAACATGTTGTAATACAAATACACTTGTCAAGCAATTTTATCTTGCTAAGAATCAGGCATGTAGAGTTTATGACGAATATTAGGCATTAAATGAACAATCAGGTTTTATATGGCTTTAATGCGTATAGCATGAAAACAATTCGGCAGGAATTTCCAGCCAGAATGTAAAAATCATTTAAATGTATTAGTGGATTTTAAATGTAAACTTTGGATTTGAATAGAAATTTGGTATTTAATAGGTTTTGAAATTCTTTTTGAAATGGAGAGTTTCCAAAGGTTTTGCTGCTTTTCCCAGCTAGATTGCAAGTACCTCTTCATTTTGTTTCATGCTTCTTGTTTCATTTTGACTTGTATTATGCAGCTACTGAAATTAGCCGTGTGACAGGGAATTTCAGAAAACATTGCTAACACCAGCCAGAATATAGAATTTATTGTATGCTTTGGACCTGACAATTCATTGGAGCATCATTTGGGGTTAAGTACATGCAAGCAACATGGAAACTCTAAAATACATACAAGTTATCTTTCCTGGCTGTTTTGGAGATTTCTTATATGTTAATTTTTATTATTTTTATTCCCCTTAACACGTATTAAAAACAAATGAAACAAGTCAACAAATTAGTTTTTCATAAATACGATTTTGGTTCTAGACTATTAAAAATGTAACAATTCATAGTTATTGTCGATACTCATTTATACTTCCTTTAATGCAAAACACAATAATGCAGGCTTCAACAAATAATATGTCGCGAGTGTATCTTAACTGTAGAAAACTTAATTATATTAGGCATAAAAATAATATCAATAAAGTTTTAAAAACGACCTGGCGTAAAACGCGTGAAGTGTATATTCAATAGACAGCCCATAATTTCATTTTTCTCCAATGGGTCGGATATGCTCAACAATTTCACTGAATTTTTTCGGCAATTAGGCTTTACAAACAACTTTAGCTATTTTCTATGTGTTTTGATAGCTTGATTTTATTAACTAAATTTTTTTTATTCATTTATTAAAGACTCAAAAAAAAGTATCTTAAGCAATTTAGTCACACAGTTAACTAAATTGGAGATGATACAAAGCAAGAAGTTGAATAAGGTACTAAGAATAGTTATTTTTTGCAAAACACTTGGAAAAAGTTAACTATAATGCTTAATGTTACCCTAATTATCTCGTTTCCCATTAGAGTGCTAGAAGATTCTTCATCGTAAATCGAATTTACATAGGAAGTTGTATCAAATCCTTGCTTAGAATCTTCTAGCACTCTGACGAGAAACAAGACATTTAGGGTAACGATTAACATGGCAATTAAGTTTAATTAAATTTGTTTCAAAAGTTTAAAAGTTCAGATAGTAGAGTTAGATTACCAGAACATAGCCAAGATAGCCAAAGTTGTTAAAAATGCTTACCGTATTTGTTTGATTTATACCCCTTGCTCGATTTATAACCCCCCTCGATTTATACCCTCCTTTGAGAGGAAAAAATTGAAATTTTGGCCCCCCTCGATTTATAGCCCCGTATCATTTTTGATACGAACGTAAACAAAAATATTCACTTTTATTTTGAGTTTTATGAATATAATAATGATTGTCAAAATGTTTGACGCAAATATTTATGCAAAATACATGCCAACGAAGCAATAGCTGAGCAGTTTAATGTTAATTGTCATCATAAATTCAAAAAGTTTCTAAAATGTACCATCATATTTGAAATTTTAGCCCCCCTCGAACTATACCCTCCTTTGAGATGTGAAATTTGAAATTTTAGCCGGGGGTATAAATCGAATAAATACGGTAATTGCTAAAATATTTTGCTAATTGTCGAAGCATAATTATATTTAAAATGCTCATGACGTGACAATGTCGTTACCAATATTGAAAATTCTTTTTATTTTTAAGTCAGGGGGTAATTTACTTTCTCCACAATAAGTTCATGTGGTTCAGTTTATAACCGCAAATATAACAGTCCCGCTTGTTGTGACTTTCGCCCCTTTCAAAATCAATAGTACTAACCTTGCGCAAGCGCTGAAACTTAGGTTTATAGTAGATTAACCGCTGAAATATTTTCCAAATGAGCATTAAATTTTAGTATAATAATAGTGCACAAAAACAAAAGACGTAACCATTTTTTAGGCTAATTTTAAAACATTCCATCATTCCCTCAAATAAGAATAACATGCGGAAAAGTACGCATTTTTAAAAGGAGAATAAACGGGATTTTAAATTAAAGACCTTATTAAAAAAGACCAAGTTTTGGACAATAACAATTTCTGCTTTTCAGACTGGATTACCCACGTGCCAAAAAGCGTCCGTATTCTGCTGTCTCAGTGAGTTTCCTTTAAATTCAATCATTCCTTTACAAAACCAAACCCAGAATAGTGTAACTGCATGAACTATCGTTTCACCAAACAATTTCCACCCTCCAGCATACGACGGTATAATAATAAATGCATAAACTAACAGTGCTCGAATGGGATTTGTCTTAAAACTTTGACCAGATATTCCTTCTTGCTCAAAGTTTCCCGTGTGGGTTTCCATTTCCGTCAAAATATGCTTCGACGACTGCAAGTTATTCTGCTGTTTTTTACAACGAGCTCGACGCTCCCATCACACCTTCCGCTCATGCTCCCTTAATATGCCAAACAAAGTTGGGGACGTAAAATTCATTTTCGTTTGGAAAAAGTGGTAGGTTCGAACAGTGTAAAGTTAACTTTTGAAGCTTCTTCATCTCCAGTAGACCGCAAGGAAAGGGAAAGACAGAAGCCATATTTAGTAAACTGAGTTCTTCCACGTTTGCAAGTTTGATTGCTTCGACAAATCCTTTACATGGATAAAGTAAATGAGCTTTTGAAATTTTCAGTACTTTTAACGATTTGTTGAAATGCTCCGTTGTTTTTAAAACATGCACAAGAGTCACACTTAAAGGTTGAATAACCAATTGTAGTTCTGTGATAGCATAAAAACAATTTTGCAAGCTTAATAACTCATTGTCTAATTAAATGCTTAAGTACAAAGCAGAAATATTTTGCATTTGCTGGATATTTTGAACCAGCAATTGTTGCAAAACACGGAATTGTTCATTGTGGGCGTCAAGTTTCAGCAAACGTAAATTGGAAAACGCAGGTAAGCTCACATGATCACTAATCAAATCAAAATTTAGGCTTGCCTCAGTTCTTTCCGTAATGGACATTGATTTTGGGTTTGGTGTATTTGAAGGTATTCATGTATGCCGGAAATTCAGCAGGACGTGACACAATCCAAGTGCAAACACCACTTGATGATAAAAACTCCAAAGTGTTCAAAAAGGGACGAAAATCCAGAAAGCGTTTTTGTTCGTCTTCCATATAATAATCAGAAATGCACATTCCTGAGGGAATTTTCGTAAAATGGGCCATTTACAAATGAAGATCGTAAAATCGGAGGTACTTAGTTCGCATTTTTGGTGAAATCGAGTTTGACCTTTTGGGCGTGCCTCAGCGGACGGTCGTCAAGGTCGAGCAGTGTTGCCGTAAAATTATGCTAATTGTTAATGCATGCTAAACATGCTAATTTGCTGTTGCCCCAGGAAGTAGTCAATAGAATTCATCCATCGTCCAGAAACCAATCTGCAGTTTAGCAAGTCACCGGCAGACAAGTATTTGTGAAGGAATGGCAGGACTAGTTTAATGGAGGTCCATAAAGGCTTGCTGGATTTTAGAACGTATTTCCATTCGGTATTAGTATTAAAACAAGTCCAAAGATCCGCTGGATTTGGCAATTTGTCAAATACGAGTAGCAAGCCCATTGTAAACACACATTTCACAAAAACATTAGAAGTATTAAGGTAACATTTAAAAAATAATTTTACTGAATTTGAAAATATATATTATAAAGATTACCTCCTCGGGCATCAGATCAAATACACTGGTTTGCGTTTTAGACGCTAACGAAGATTCCATTTTTCTGTCTATCTGTTTATTACTCTCACAAGCCATACAAACACTCTGCTGCACTCTCTGGACTGACTCATTCTCGAGCCGTTGGGCTTTGCTGCACCAGTTTGGCAAGCTTGTTGGCCTACAGCATTTGCTTCGTTGTTTTGGCCAAACGCGTGCAAGTTTATTTGTTACGCGTAGTTGTATAGCCATTTATGCAAAACGCTGATGCACAATGTATGAAAAAGCACATTTTTATGTTTGCAAATGCCTTGTGGTTTGTGTTGGGGATACATTTTTAAGCAAATGCTTTAGACAACGGAAAGTTTGAGCAATATTTGAGAATATGGTTATTTGGTCTACTTTGTTCGTAATTGCTGGATTCTCAATGAAACTAATACGTCCGAAAAAGGATGACCGGCAATTTTATTTCGAACTTTTACATTATTTTTACTGAACTTTCCTTCTAAATTTAATATTTTGGAGTGTTTTTTTTATTTATTATTTCCTTGAAAAACAATTTGTGCACATTCAATAAACTAAGGTGTCAACTAAATAGGAAGAAGTTCAGCAATTATTTTTTATTACCGTGTGATTAATCCTGCTGTGTTTATATTTGATATTAGCATTCCTTGAATTAGTTCATGTAAAAATTTTCATGTTTCCATAAACTATTAGCAGCGTTTCTGCAAAGACTACTTCTATAATCCAAACACAAAAGGTTGTTATTTTTATAGGTAAATGAATCGGCACCAAATGAATCATCTATAGTTTGAGACTTTAACTTAGGCAATAGTAGTAATATTTTTCACAAGACGATTCCCCATTCCCGTAAAATTTTTATTTTTTATGTGTTTATAGAGAAATGCATGCAAAGTGCTACTAACGCTTACTTGCTTGCTGCTGAACAAAGTAAGCCTTCCTGAGACATTGAGCTCGGGAAAATAAGTCGTAACATGCGAACAATGTGAGGGTATTTTGGCTGGAATAACCCACACTGTAAACATGTTCAGCAGAATCAGATGGTAAATTTATTGTCTACAGCAACTCGGAATGAATTATTTTTTCGACAAGGATTGGTTAATTAAGTGTTTTACTAATTGAGCAAGATGGAAGGGCTGAGGTGCAACAGTTGCTGTGATTGAGAGCAGACGTCTCAAATAAAGAGGATACGTTTAGTGGGTCATCGGGGGATTTTGGATTTGGCTTGTGTTTGCAAGCTAAATAATTTGATGTATATATCATATAAATAAAACTCGTAAAATGTAATGTAAAATAGTGCTCCAAAGTGCAACTTGTAAAAAATATAATAGATATTCAGGCCTTTCTACAAGGAAAAACGCTCCAAAATTAGGCACTGCATTTTGGTGTCTGGTTTAGCATTTCCGCAATGTTGTAACATACGTATTATATGATCAAGCCAAACATACGTACGCATACTGCAAAGCTACACCAATTTTCCTTGTTGCCTATTGAAATCCAAACAAATCTGTATTCACTATTGACACAACATGAAAAGGTATATCATATACCTTTTCATATACCGTATATGAATATAACTACTTAATCTTATCATAAATGCTTCTGGTAAAACATTGTGCCACAATGTTGAATGCAAAAAGCAAAGCATTCGTCTCTGTATAATCTATGTTGGAGAATAGAGACGATATTTTTGTTCTAATGTATTATCTGTATAATATTTTGTCGCGTTCAGTCTGGTTGGTACTTTTTCTGTAGTTCTTGTACGCGTATGTAGAGAGGAGAGACATGCAGTCTAGTTTAGGGAGAAGTATTCATTCATTCAGTGGAACGCGAACGAGAAGGAGGCTAGTTGACGTAGTCTCAGAGAATTGGTCTTGATTTAATTTTGAGTTTTTGAAAGTTGATTAATTGGTCGAATAAATATTAGAGTTTTGCCTCTTTTGATTAACCTCCCTATATTAACTGTGTTTATTCCAAAGTGCTGATTATTATTGATCATCGAAACTGTAATTATTTTTGGCATTTTATCTGGGATCGGAGTGTATTTGTACATTCGGCGCTGAGTAAAGCGGGTAGCTTACTCGGTTGCCGTTACATTTTTGGAGGCCCTGCCCAGATGAGTGAGGGGACGTTATATTTTTTAAGTGCCAAGTGATCGCGTACTGTTTTGAAGCGTGACGAAGTCGCGATTAAGTAGTTTTTGAAGGCGTATTTAAAGTCGCGATTACGCAATTTGTGCGACAAGAGATAGAGAGCTGTTGACGAGCGGAGGTGATCATGGAGAATCTGGTTCGCGCCCGGAAGGCCCGTTGACCTGCAACTGACCGAAGGCGTGGTAAGGTAAAGATTTATTGGGATGCATTTTCAGAGAATGCAATTATGTCGATGGTAATCACGTCATGCGTGACATGATGAAGATTGGAATCCTTTGGGATATTGGTGTCCAGTGGTGGACGTTGGTGTCCAGTGGTGGACGTTGGCGTCCAGTGGTGGACGTTGGTGTCCAGTGGTGGACGTTGGTGTCCAGTGGTGGACGTTGGTGTCCAGTGGTGGACGTTGGTGTCCAGTGGTGGACGTTCGAATTGTGGCGGATATCCTCCAGGTTTTTCAGACGCGTCTGATAGCCGACGATGGTAGTAGGATATTTTGAAACGCGTTGCAACTGCCATTCTATGGAGTTGCGCAAGAGATTTAAATCATGACGCGTTGCAACTGCCATTGTATGGAGTTGCGCAAGAGATTTAAAACATGACGCGTTGCAACTGCCATTGTATGGAGTTGCGCAAGAGATTTAAATCATGACGCGTTGCAACTGACATTGTATGGAGTTGCGCAAGAGATTTAAATTATGACGCGTTGCAACATACATTGAAATGTAGTTGCGAAAGGGATTGAATTTATGACGCGTTGCAACATCCATAGTATGGAGTTGCGCAAGAGATTTATATTATGACGCGTTGCAACATCCATAGTATGGAGTTGCGCAAGGGTTTGCAATTGATGACGCGATGCAGCTTCCATATTGAAAAGCGCGGAAATGGAGTTGCGAGAGTGGTCAGGCACAAGAAACGAGTGCCAGCGCGGATGCAAGACTTGAATGTCTTGTAATATTGCCCAAGGAGGGCAGGCACAAGAAACGAGTGCCAGCGCGGGTGGAAGACTTGAATGTCTTGTAATATTGAAAAATATTACGCTTGGCTTGGAAGATCTGATACCATGAGCATTCTTGGACATGGAACTACGCGCGGAAGATTTGATGTCTTGTAATTTTAAGAAATATTGCGCTTGGCTTTGTGTAATACGTGTCTGTGTAATTTGTGCCTGTGCAAACTGTCTGTGTAATATATGTTTGTATCTGTGTTTTGTAAGATGTCTGTCTTTATGTCTGTTGAAAACTTTACGCTTGTGAAAATGACCAGGAGTGTTGTTTTTTGTGGTAGCGCAGATTTATGATTCAATGTGGATTGAATGAAGCTGTAACTAAAGACGCGAGATTTGAAAAAGGATGTCACAGTTAGAAATTCTTTTAGAGGTAAAGATTTCGCGATGGAAATAAATAAATAACTGAGACAAACGCGTTGGTTTTCTGCGATAGTCGCAGAGATGAGATCGCCTTAGTAGGGTTTCTGGAAACCTCAGGCAAATTAGGAACAAGTTAGAGTTCCTGATGAGTCAGTCGCGTCTATTCTCTCCAAAGAGCGCCCCCATAGCCGGGGTTGAACTGGTGAGTTGCTGGATTGGAGAGAATGGCACTTGCTGTGTCAGACGCGCCTGGGCTTCCTGGTGAAGCATTTAGATTTTGGACTGACTCATCGATGGCGTTGGCGTATTAAGCGCGCTGGCGGTTGGGCGTGTTTGTATGCAACCGCGTAGGATTCATGAGAAAGATATGTTCCAGAATGGGACAAGGTTCCGTGGTTGCTCACCACGGGTTCTATTGCAATCTAAATGGTAGGAGGGTCCTTCGTGGTTGCTTGAGGGCTCGGAACCTGTGGCCATTTTGGGTTGAGTTTCTTGTTTTGCGCGTAACTGTGAGCGAGTTTGACCCTCTGCGAATAAACTGACGAGTTGTTCGGGCTACCTCGGGAAGCGCGAAAGAAGTTGGGAGCTTTGATAAGCTAGAAAGGTCGTGATTTGGCTTATTTAAATGAAACAGGAGGTTTCCACGCTGGTCAAGACGAGGAGGGGATATTGCGTGTGCAATCTAAGATAACTAGACGCGACGATATGGTGGATTTCACTGGAAGCTTGTCCCCTCGTGAACCTCCTGGTTGCCGAAGTGCACCGTTTGTTTGGGCATGGTGGAATTCACTTCCTACTTGTTAAGGGTAAAGTTTTGAATCATATGGTCGCGACTTGTGGTTCGGAAAGTTATGCGAAATGTAGAGAATTTGCAGATTCGGGCTCGGTAAAGAAGCCGGTGCAGAACAATGGCGTTTTTGAACACGGTTAAGGTAAAGGTGGATGCTGGAGATGGAATTAGCGCGGCTATTTGGTGATGTCATTGCAAGGAGGACTTAATTTTTTGATTTTTATTATTTTTATTGTTTTTTACTCGATTTATCCGGTTATTGAATTGAGTTGTCAATTAAACATGTTTCACGCGTAGATTGGGATTCAGTGGAAACTGAGTGGAATGGGCGTCAAATACAATGCATTTTTCATCCTCCCATGCATAGGGGAGGTTAGGGGGAATGCATTGAGTGTATGAATAATGACTTTTTTTTTAAAGATGTAAGATAGGTCGCGACTGTTTGTGTAAGATGAGTTGCGTACGTGTGTGACTGGAGTGACGAAGACCATCAATTACCGACCGTTGACACTGGTATCGGATGGAGCGCAGATGACTATTGGGCTACTTGAGTCGGGAAGTTACAGGAGAGATCGTTGTCTCCTGTTTGCCCTTCGACGCGTGAGTTTGAAGAGGTGAAATCATACTAATACTAAATGAAATAAATGATGCTGGTAATATTTGGAGTGGTGGCGGAGTTGTGTTTTGAGAATGATAGGAAGGCCAGATTGTTGGAATGAAGACAGCAAATTGAGTGGTTCTCCGACCTGCGGCGAATGGACGAGTCGTGGGGCTTAGTTCCTAACGCGTCAGAAAGGATGACTGGAATGAAAGCGCGATTTGGGCTTCAAGTAACGAAGCCAATGCATTTGGTCGCGTAAGTATTGTGGGTGAGGTCATGTTGGTGCCAAATGGGGTAGAGCTTCTCTCTACTGAGTTAGGTTTTTGTCCATGTTTTTTTTTCTAAAATATGTAGTAGTTTAGTTTTTATCATGGTTTTTTCCTATCTCCTCCAAATGACCTGGTAGTCTTTTACTAATTCGTAAAAGAGGTGGGAGTGAATGTTGGAGAATAGAGACGATATTTTTGTTCTAATGTATTATCTGTATAATATTTTGTCGCGTTCAGTCTGGTTGGTACTTTTTCTGTAGTTCTTTCTACAAGGAAAAACGCTCCAAAATTAGGCACTGCATTTTGGTGTCTGGTTTAGCATTTCCGCAATGTTGTAACATACGTATTATATGATCAAGCCAAACATACGTACGCATACTGCAAAGCTACACCAATTTTCCTTGTTGCCTATTGAAATCCAAACAAATCTGTATTCACTATTGACACAACATGAAAAGGTATATCATATACCTTTTCATATACCGTATATGAATATAACTACTTAATCTTATCATAAATGCTTCTGGTAAAACATTGTGCCACAATGTTGAATGCAAAAAGCAAAGCATTCGTCTCTGTATAATCTATGTTGGAGAATAGAGACGATATTTTTGTTCTAATGTATTATCTGTATAATATTTTGTCGCGTTCAGTCTGGTTGGTACTTTTTCTGTAGTTCTTGTACGCGTACGTAGAGAGAGACATGCAGTCTAGTTTTGCGAGAAGTAGTCATTCATTCAGTGGAAAGCGAACGAGAAGGAGGCTAGTTGAAGTAGTCTCAGAGAATTGGTCTTGATTTAATTTTGAGTTTTTGAAAGTTGATTAATTGGTCGAATAAATATTAGAGTTTTTCCTCTTTTGATTAACCTCCCTAAATTAACTGTGTTTATTCCAAAGTGCTGATTATTATTGATCATCGAAACTGTAATTATTTTTGGCATTTTATCTGGGATCGGAGTGTATTTGTACACTCGGCGCTGAGTAAAGCGGGTAGCTTACTCGGTTGCCGTTACAATCTACGAACATACACTTACAATTGCAACCCACACAAGGAAATGCTTTGCTGAGTTTATTCAACAAAGTGTGTAGTGCTTGTGCATCATTCATCTTCATAATCATCATCGTCAGAAGGCAAACGCTGGCTGGACAGCAGCAGCACCAGTTCTCATTTCTCACTTAGCATCAATAGTGCAACGCAGTGGAAAAAACACCAGCAGAATGGAGTGCAATTCAATCTCACAAAATAAAACAAAGAACATTTTTGCTCTCTTGCCTGTTGAGGTATCCTTACAAACACATAAATAATTTCATAAAATATTTGCGTTTAGTGAATCCTGCATTTTGTATTATCAAACAGGTGTGGTGGAATGTACTGGATCAACTGCAAAATCCTTCCGACCTTTGGTCCTGTTTTCTTGCTAACGCAGACTGGGAAAATATTTTAAAATCCCGTAAGCCTATCTGGACTTGTATGCAGCTTTACAAAATCCTGCCACTGATTTACTCGTTGTTATCTGTGAATGATTTGCTGAAATTAAGACTCGTTTCACGAAAATGGAAAAAATCTGTTGATATCTTCCTAGAACATGAGCAGATAAATCAGCCTACATCAAATTTGAGGTTTTTCGAAGTTTACGAAAACCTAAAAGTTTCCTCTGTGTTGCATTCTCAAAAAGTGAAACTGAATTTTAAAAAGCTTGTTAACAATATTCCAAGCAAGACAGTGTTGGATTTTCAATTAGAAATGGAACAATTTGCTCGGCACCCAGCAATTCTTCACACCACATGCGTTACGGACTATTGTTGGCGAAACCGTAGACCAGAATTTTATGATTTGTCATCATTTTTTGAACAGTACGGTGTTTATATAACTAACCTGTGTCTGCACTTTCGAGATACACCTGCTGCTGAGTTTCTTGTGCATTTACGAAACTTTCTGATGAATACTCCAAATCTCAAATCTTTGTCGATTGCAGAGAATCTGGATATTTCCCGTAGTTTTCAGTGTACCAATGATAGTATTTGTTTACCTATACTTCCCAAATTAGAACATCTGGAACTTGGTGCGGAAAATGCTGTACTGTGCCATTTTATGCTCGAAAATGTTTTGCTTCAAAATACGGCAAGCATTACAATGCTTAACATTGGAATAAGTTCTGACAGTGATTTGATTCTTTTAGAACGCGCATCTTGCACGATGAAGCAACTGCATTTAAATATTTCAGAATATAGTGGCGTATGTTTTGAGCATGTTCTGAAAACCATTAAGCATTTTAGCAAGTCGCTAGAGGTTTTGAAAATATCTCGGGCTCCTCCAGTTCATGGTTCAAACGACATCTTGACAGGAATTCAGCTTCCGCATTTAGAGGCACTGAGTTTAGTAAATATGCACGAGATTATGCCGCATCTATTTCTTTTTGGAAATTTGGAAAAACTTCAACAACTAACCGTACATTGTTTGGGAGAACCATGGTATCAAGATGATACCGAGGAGTTTATTCCCAACCGTGTTTGGGATTGCAAGGAAGCTGAAGCAGAGTTGTTGATGGGTACTTCTAAACTCTGGAAGCGATTTCCAAACTTAAAGCAAGTCATATTGTACCAATTTGAAGGTGACACTCTGCATTTTGGAAGAAATCGATGTGAAAAGTTGCGACAAAATTTATGCGCTCTGAAACACATTTTACACACTTCAAAAAAAGAAACTTTGAGACCGCTTCCTGACTTGGTGGACTTACTATATGCTCTTTTGGTGAAGCTCATTCTGCTCGCAGAAGCTTGGGAGTATTTAGGAGTTACTGGATTCTTGGTAGTAGCTCTATTGTTGGCTTTTGTGTATTTAGCGACAATAACATACGAAAGAAACCTGATAAAGGAAAACTTCAGATTCCATTCCATTTCTGATTATGACGATTTCTTTTAGATTATCACTGGACTTATGCATCATGTATACGAAAAATAGCATGCATGATGGTGACCCATGTAAAATTATGTGTATAGATTCTTAAAACCGTATTTCCTGAACATGACTTGACGGAAATATAGTACGTGAAAATGTCGCGAAGAAATTGTTTGTACATCACATGCCATAAGTCCAGTCCTATTATAGATATTACTTTCAGAGATGAACTGTTTTATTTTAGATTTAAATTTTAAATTTGATGTGCATTTAAATGTTGATGCATAAATGAATTTTTTGGAAAATATTAAAAATAAAACAAACAATAGATTACTTTCAGCTCATTTATTTACACCCATTTTACAGATAAGAGATAAGTTTCGTTAGCGTTTTTATAACCCTTGTATTGCTGGTGTTTTGAATTGCAATGCATTATGCAAAATTTCAATAAAATAATAAATAAAAAACTTGAAAATATTAAGTGTTGACTGTTGAAAATGTTTAAAATTGCACTTAATTGTGTTTTCAAGGTTGCACAAAAATGTTGCATTAAGACACTCAATACCAATAACAATGCTACTTTAATTGATAGTTTGTACTAAGCCATGTTAAAATTCGACTTTGTATTTTGGTATGCAATATTTGTTTGATGCATCTTTCGAAATTTCACCGTTAATTCAAATGTTTCCATACATAGTAGTTATCTTCATTTTATTTTTGTAAATTTAAAAAACAGTATGCATTAGGACTTTGCAAACGCAGCAAAATGTCAATTACATCGAAAGCGCTGGAACGTATTCTAAAGTATAGCCAAGAATTCCTTACATGAAGAAAAATGCGGGTTTATGAACACCTCTATGGTCTCACCTGAACTAATTTTCCTTAAAAATTTGTAAAAACGATAGCAAGCTAGCGGTATGCCTTTTCACTTTTATTCCAACGATTATTCCTTTTTAGCTTTGGACTCCCGTTTTCCAGTCGTAACATCTGCAAAATCCAAAATATCAATAGTAAAACTCTCAAAAAATCATTTAATTTTATTAACAATTCCACCTACAAAAACATTACTGCATCCGTGCATTTCCCAGCGCCATAACATTCTCCACCTGAATCCCTTCCCGTCTCAATTTCTGCTCTTTTTGGGTTCCCGCCGTTCACAAGCTGGCCACATCTTCCTCCTTTTCCTCCACCCTACCAATCTGCAATCCGCCTCATTCGCCTTTTTTTCCCAATCCCCTTCATGAAACCATCCACCCCAATACCATCCTCCCCAACTCCGCTCATCCCAAAACTACTCCACAGTCGTTCTCTGCACTCCTTTCGAATCCAATTTGGCCACCGAAATAATGGTCCTCGCATTAAGCTTCCTGACTTGACTCCTCTGCTGCTGTTCAACCTGTTGACGTTGAGTTGTCACCTGAGAACTTGGCACTTGTCTGCGAACACCATTCACAACTCTTTGGTCTTTTCAAGGGTGCCTTTGAGCAGTTTGCTTATGTCTATGCTTCTCACCTTCCACCCTCCGTGTCTCGTCCAACTGTCTTATCAACCCGGTAATACAATGCTGCTGCTGACTCTGATTGGCATGTGCACTATGCACGTATCTCGGTCTGGAGTAATCCTACACCACAGGAATGCCTCCACTTGTTGTCATTTGTCTATTTCCACCTCTAACACCACTTGTTCAATTAGTAGGAATAACAATCTGTTGCTAAGTCCTCCAGAAGCAACACCAAACTTCTTCCTCCTTCCCCTGTAACCACCTCCTGGAGTTCCAGCCCTCCTTAATCTTGAACTACTCAAAACCCCGAGAACATTCTTCCTCAGAAAACTATACCAAAAATTGGGGTCGCACAACCGAACCGTGTACCGCTTCTTCTTCCTTATATGTTTGCTTACCCATTCACTCTAAAAGACAATAAAAAATTAAATAATTAAGCGTCCTCACAACTTCATCATTTTCTCAGCCAATCACTCATTCTGACGTTTTCACATGAATCAGCGTTCCTACCGTTTTGCCATCTACCTCCTTCTTTAGGTGCCGTTGTATTATAGGCCAATGTACACGCAAAGATGTACTGCTCAGGCGTCAGCTGTATCAAAATTAAATAAAAGTTAATTCAACCTCCAATACAATCCAAAAAATTATTTGAATCAAATATCTAAATTCCCAGGTTTTGTCCCAACTTAAAAATACATACAAAGTACGTAGTGCCGTCTTACTGGTTAAAAGATGTGTGGTCATTTTTGTCGTTAGAAGAATTAAAATCTGACCTGCTACAGGTGTCAGTGTGACCTGAGATGGTGCGCAGAGCCCGCAGCTGAAATTCTTCTTGAGCACAACATGTGCGGATAAGGAATAGCAAAGCAAAGCTCAGTTTCAGTGTATTAGAAATGCAGCTTTGGTTCTTAAGGGAACGTTCATTGAATACGTCACATGAACAATAACAAATTTTGACTTGTGCATCGAACAGTCAAATGACAGATGAGTTAGTGAAACTTTTACAGTAACGATATAGGAAAATGTGCAATTTTGTAAATGTTTTATGCATTATGCATGCAGGTTACCACGGCAACAGTTTTGCACTTTAGAATATTCTTCTGCTCAAAGCACAACTTTTTTGTTTTGTTATCCCAACTTACAATTTTGCAGTTTTGGAAAAGTAATTTTCTATGAAAACCAAAGGTGAACATAGATACAGCATACAAACTTTTTCATGTTTTACAAATTTAATGGGAGCATTGAATAGTAAATCAGCTTTTAGCAGATTTTGTGGAATTATGTTGAACTTAAAAGTTGACATCACAATTACAAAAATCGGTCTTGTTATGCTTTAAATAAATTCGTTATGCTTACCAGTGTAGCTCATGTATCCGGTAACAGCTAAATGAGTCAATTAATAACTGCTAGAATTTAAACTACATTACCATTGATTTTTATTATTTGTTAAATTCAAACACCTCAAAAGCTCATAAAACAATAATTCGGTAATTAGAATGTAGAACTTGTGATACATTGATCGATTCGGCAAATTGCAGAGGGCAGTGTGGCATTCAATTCAACCAATCAGTAATGTGAATTAGGCGTTTCTGTTTATTCCGAACAGTTTGTGAGTTTGAAAAAATCACACATTCTTCAACTTAATTAGTATCAGAAAAAGGCTTTTCGTGTATGTGGCCCCGAATATGACTTCGTAAATCTTCTTCTGTAAAAAAGGCCTTTTCACAAAATAAACATCCGTGAAATTTTTCTTGAATGTGTCTTAAAATATGGTTTCGCAAATAGAGCTTTCTGGCAAAATCTTTTTCGCAAAATACGCACTTGTATGGTTTTTCTAATGTATGCGTTCGAATATGTCTTTCGAGCGATACTCGTTGAGCGAACGACTTGCCACAAAGATTGCATGTGTGATGCTTTTCTCCAAAATGAATTGTCCTCCTATGTAGTCTCAAGACGCTGTTGTAATTGAAAACTTTCGAGCATTTGTCACATGGAAAGCGTTTCCTATCTGCAAAGACATGGATGAACTTGGATTATTTGTTTATCAGAATGAGTACACAATTAGGACATATTTGTAGAGTATTTTACTGTGTTATAAGGTTTTTGTTAACTAGACGTACTTGGGTCATGTGTATTCTCGTGATTTTTTAAATTTGCTGCAACTGAGTATGCCATTGGGCACCATCTACAATTAAATGGCTTTTCTTTTGTGTGCTGTTGACGAATGTGGTTGTCTAGTTTTTCTTTTCTCTTGAACCCTTTGTCACACCAGATGCACTCGAATGGTTTGCTAAGAGAATGAACTGTGTTTTCATGAGTGTTAAGATGTGTTTTTCTGGAAAAAGGCTTCGAGCACTTCCGACATTGGAATGGTTTGACTTCACTGTGGACAAACTTTGTGTGGCTTCTAAGTGAATTTTTACATTTGGCAGCATATGAACACAGAGAGCACTTAAAAGGTCTTTCCTCAGAATGCGATTTTTCGTGAACAATACGGCCGTAAGAAGTGGTGAAGGACCTGGAACAAATTTTGCACTGGAATGGTTTCTCATTGTTGTGAACGGCTCTGGTGTGCAGATTGAAGGTAAATTTATCGTTGCTTGCATATGCGCACAATGGGCACTTTAAATGTTTTTCACCAACATGTTCTTTTTGGTGTAAGGAAAATTCGTAACGCGTTAAAAAGTGTTTCGAACATTTTGAGCATTGAATTGGTTTTTCCTTATTAGTGTGAACTGTTCTTGTATGTAACAATAAACTGTCCTTCCTTAAAAACTGCTTTTCACATACTGTGCACTTGAACGTTTTCTCCCCTAAGTGTAATAAGCTATGTCGTTTTAAGCTGTTTTGTCTTTTCACAGATTTATAACATATTTTGCAAACAAACGTTTTATTAGAACCGTTGTTTGTGCTTAAGGAACTCATGTTTGGAAACTTTTAAAGTTTTTTACTTATTATTGAAAAAATAATTCAATTGCTAGAGGAAAGGAATGACACAAGACGCTAAGTATTGTGATTATATACAAAACCAATAATTCTTGTTTAAAACATTGCACATATTCTACCGTTTATTAAATGTTATGTAAAACAAAATACCACTTACGCGCAAAAAAAACCATGAGTCCCGCAATACCAATTAGGCTTGTATTAGCGGGAATGTTGGAACAAAATGAGCAAAATTTTCGCAATTTCACAGAGATGATTCACCATATCGCCGCTGATAAGAAGCTCGTTGAATATCCTCCTTGCGTCAAGGCAGCAGAACATTTTATATATCTTCTTTGTCGCTTTATTACTAACCCTATCAGAACACGTTTGCATCAGTCCAAGACTTATCACGAGTTGATGGATTTTTTAGCGTAACGCCAACTGCCTGTGATAACAGTCGCCTATTCGCATTGCTGTTTGCAATTAAAAAATAATATTTTACTACAATTCCACAAAACCACAAATGCGAATAGAAGAATCATCCTTTTAATATCCTAAAAACATGCGACTTCATTTTGTTGTCAAAATGTCTTTTGTATGTTCGAAGGATTGCTAAATTAAATGCAACAGTTCAGAATTTAAACTATGAATATTTTATCAATCTCTTTGCAGCAGTTTTACAAAACGGACTACGACTTAATAATTGAAAAAAGGAATAGGGGACTCCTCTCAATAAAAGAAATCTCACATACTGCTTCCTCTAAAAACAAAAAAAAAACAAAATTTGGTTAGTATAAAATATAAACATCTCAAAACAATTTAAACATTCGATATTAGGACTTAATCCACAATGCAACACGCATTTTTTTGTTTTTTTTTTTGTGTCTACAAAACGTGCGTATTTGAAAAACAGCTTACCTACATAAAAAATTGCAGTGCCTTAGAATCAAATACTACACAAGTTTCCTAGAAAATTTTATCGTTTTTGCTTTTGATGATATTTAAATAAAGCAACAACTATAGCAAAGCTGATCAGAAAACAGCTGCTGAAAACTCAGCGATTATGAAGCTTGCATGTTCTCACATCAGCAAGCTTAGGTATATTTATTTTTTAATATCTGGTTTATCCTTGGCTTTTAAATGCATAGAAGTTGTTTTATAAAGCACCAAAACAACTTTCCTATATTTCGTCGCTCTGATATGTATGGTGTGAATAAATTACAACACAAAAGTCGTCCACCAAATGCGATCTGGTTAACCTTGAGCGCTTTTCCTTCCAGCTTTACACGTTCCTTGAGCCCGTTTGAGTATAGATAACACGTTGCCAGCTCTGTGCACTTGACAAAGCTGGGCTTGCTTCTGTGTTGTTTGCTTGTTGTGGTTTGCTGATGTTGACATTCAAATAGTGAAGTGAAGACGATGAAATAACCTTTATAAAACGACAACATTGTTCCACATTGAAAATAAAAAAACGAATATGCTATGGTTGCATTTTATTGAATTGCCAATTTTATTTATTGGTTTACCGGGTCTAGGCTAATAGCTCCCAGTACCCTTTGAGATCCTCCTTCAAATCTAAAATCGACTTTGCGCCAATTTCCTCCGTCTCTTCCACTGTTTACTACAGCTTCGTCTTTTTAACAGCACTTTATCCTTCGCCATCAAAACTTTAGAATATAGGTACCTCAAACTGCGCTAATCTAAAACCAATCAAAACCATATTTGAAAACCTTTTGTAATCCACCTCTCAATTCCCCTCTAGAAATATACTCCTTTCTACAAACTGTGTAGTCCTAGTCACCTCCACAATACCCTCTAATCCTTTTTCCACCTGATCTTTCCCATCTCGCTTTTCGATCTTCTTACAAAAATCGAGGTTCTTTTCTCACGGTCCCAAAATCAGCTTGACTTTCACCTCCATCGTAGCATCCTATCTTCAGCCTTCTCATTCTCATTCTTCACCTTTGCCAGCAACTCCCACCCCCTCCAGCCGCGGCTAGCAATTGGCATCAGCCTCCCGTCTTCATCTCTATATCTTCTTAGTGCTCCATTGTCGGAAACTTCCCTTCCGCACCTTTTGCACCAAAATCACCTGTTTCACGGACACCTTTCATGTGCTGATTAAAATTTAACTTCTGTGCAAAACTCTCTCCAAACTAAATCATACGGCTTTGGTTAAAAAATATGCAGGGGAAGACGAGACCTGGTTATTTTGGTTTCGACATTTTGAAAAATCGGAATTTTCTACACGACTGGCAATGCCAATCAATAATTATTTTGATGGTAGGACGTAAAGCTGAGCAGTTGAGAATGAGTTTTGTGAGACATGTTGAGAGCATGCTGAATAAATTCCACGCATTGAAATGTGACGAGAAGGATCAGTGAGTAATGAATGAGAGATCAACAAGTTATGATAAATGTGGCTTTGTTGAGTTCTAAGCTATGCTTTGATGTTCTTGGTTTTGTAACTTGTTGAGAACACATAAAAGATAAACTTAGCAACGTGCAGAACTATTTTGAATGTATGTATGTATTCTTATAAAAATTAACCTAAACAATCATTAGAAACCGAAAAAGTACTAAAATATTTTCTCATCATTTATGAATGGGTATAAGAATTTATAAATATATAAGTTTATAAACAAATTTGTTTTCTTAGCATAGAAGCAGAGTGCGTGCGTGCATGGGCAACATAGTATCCATTCAAGGTTTTTCAGGCATTTCTAACCGCTTACCACAAGATAGAGACATAACAAAGAAACCACAAAATGAAACAGTAGAGATCAAATACCTACACTAGAGAATTATAATAAACAGCCAAGTTTTACTCTGTTCTTAATTTCAGTGTCAATACTCATATTTGCTTTTAAATGTATACTGGTTTCTACATTTTTGTCAAATTGTTGACTCCCGTAGAAGCTAATGGCAAGTTAACGAAAGCTTGGGTGCTCAAAAGTAAATCAGCCTCGTTAACCGTAACATGTACATTCTTAATACTCAATTCAAGTTGTTTAATAAATTATGATATAAACAAAATAAAATTTTCTGATTTGATTGGTACGTTTTAGTGAAGCACCTTTTTGCCCGTGATTATTGAAAATGCATATAATTTTGTACTGGTAGTAACTACAAACTTCACGTTTTTTCCAGAAACGGTATTACGCAATGTAAATGTTTTGATGCAGATTGAGCAAGCAAGAAAATGACCATATACCATACATTAACCTATGCTCAGACGTACGACTCCTCATTGTCCAGAAAATGAACACTTTAAGTTTATGGAGTTTTGGGAAACATTTATGTGGCTAAAGCAGTTTTTGCATTAACTTGGGATTGTGTAATGCTTTCCCAAACAGACTGAAAGGCTTTATTAAGTATCGGATAAGATACTTGATAATATTGCATTCCGGCCGTCCGTTTGTAAGCGTTTTACTCAGTATTGGCTTAACCGATTACAATCAAGCCTGGTATACAGAAAGTATGTGACCTCAGCCACAATCCTATTGAATTCCAGGTCAATAGGTCAACTCTAGGTCAGAGGTAACAGCGACTCCAAAACAATTCATAATACAACCTATAACATGCGATTCATGATGTTAGGTCGGTTTTTCATTAGAATTACGAATTCCCAACCAGTTTGTTAAACTTCGTGCATTAAGGCTCTGATTCATGACCTTAAATGCCAGATACAGGAGTTTTACAGTCTAAATGCTGTTCGACACATGATTTTACAGCCAAACTTGGTATACAGACACAACAGCGCCTTGCCACAACCCTGTTGAATTTCAGGTCAATAGGTCAACTCTAGCTCACAGGTCACAGCAATTTCAAAACAATTCTTAATAGAACCTACCGACACATAATTATAGGTCAGTATTTGACCAGCATTAAACTGGGTTGTAAAAATTCGGATTTTACG
The DNA here is from genome assembly GCA_029691765.1 of Entomobrya proxima. Taxonomy (NCBI): domain Eukaryota; kingdom Metazoa; phylum Arthropoda; class Collembola; order Entomobryomorpha; family Entomobryidae; genus Entomobrya; species Entomobrya proxima. The sequence continues at coordinate 46,174,913 of CM056173.1, read as the reverse complement.
GCCTGGACGATACTTAATTACTTTCTCTTAGAGCTTTATTCCTTTAGCAAACCCGCTGTGACTTTAAAATTAAAACGTTTTCCCTCAGGATGCATGGCCCGTTGCCATTAACTCAAGCGCGTTGGGTGGGCAATTTCTCAACCAGATAATTAATATTATGCTCGTGAAGGCTTGCACAAAAATTAAACGGACAAGTCCAACTTTTTTCGCGCTAATGAATTCCTCGTTACAAATTGTTCATTATAAAACTAGATTTTTGTTTCATAATCAGTACATTTTATACGGCAATACTGTGATCTTTCAAAATACCAACCTATTTTTATACATCTAGTTTAAGTGTGTTATCATTACAGCATACAAAACCAAGGAAAATAGTGGAAATTTAATGAGTTCTTACTTAAACCTATTTTTTTAAGAAACATCGCGGATCAGCAAAAAGAACTTTAGGAGCATAAATCGATATCGATTGCAATAATTGCGCAGTTTTCTGCTCGATGCAAAGTGAAGTAATCCAAAAAGTTGTATGCTTTTAGTTTTCTGTCTCTAGACCTTACATTTCCCATAGGCTATTCTTTTTATTTGTTGCACAATGCTCGTAACGTAAGAGATAATAATTTATAATTTGACAAGGCAAACAATACACGCAGTTGATATAAAAGTATAAAATGTAATGCAATATGAACCTAAAACCCTGATTCAGCCTTTCATGTATGAAAGAGTTTATCGAAAACATACTATTATAATTCGTTACGGCCACAAACCACGTCTATTTCACGAATTCACGCAATTGTGGTTTTTTATAAATACTAAGTGGTTTGCTACTATAAACTTGTATTGCAGAAGTGCTTTGTTACTCATACAAGCAGACGTGTTTTCCCAGAAGCAGCACAGACACGGACGGAGCAGCATGAAGCTTTTTGTGCAACAGCTTCTTCCACAAAGCTGCAGAAAGGAGCTGCAGATATTTTTGAATCCAAATAAATTTAAATGTGTCCTTTTTGTGCATTTTTATGCGCAAGAAGGGAACGTGAACAAATTAGAAATACTGCGGAGTAAGCCGTAAAAATGTGGAAAGGTGTAATGTGAAAGTAATACGCCCTACAATATAGTATTTTGCATATAAATTCTTAAGTAACAAAATCGGTTAAAAGTCAACCAAGCAAAACAATTTTCATTCTAAGACAATACTACTAATATTACCTTACGTATAAACGCACAGAAAAGTAATGTAGTACTCATTGTGTCTGATTCAGCAGGTGAAAAATCGAATATATAGCAGCTGGATTGCGCATTTAGAGCTAACCTTAGAACCTCCTTGAGAAATTAAAATACAAAGGAGTGTTGATTTTGGGATCCGTGGAATTTTGATTTACTAAACGCCAAACGCAGGTAAAAAAATTTCATGATAAATGCATTACTGCAATATATATGATATAATGTTAAATATTTTCTTAAAATCGTTTGTTTTCCTTTTTAACAGTGTGCTGAACAATGCATTATTTGCCACCAAAATATCTATCCATTACCGCAACTACTTAGCTCTGAATAGTACTTTATCCCTTGTGAAGTATACTTTACACATGAGGACGATAAAACCGAAATGCCGGAAGAGGTGCAATTATTTTTAGTTTCGCTATACTATCATATAAAGACTAAGGCTAACGTAAGCCTTAGCTTTAGCAAACAAAATACAAGAATGATTCGGTTTTTGTCAATATGCAAAATGCAAGTTTACGATTTAAAAAAATTGTACTGGAGAGTTTTAAAATGATTTTCTACCTCATACACTAAGTAGCTGTCAACCTAGTAGTCACGAGTCCAGTGGTGCAAATGTAGGATCGTATATAAAATGATTTTAACACGGATAATTAAAGTAGCCAGCCCACACTTTCCATGTCTAAAACTGCATCGCTTTTGTGCAATGAAACCCCTTCTCTACGAATTCCAACTTTTTTATTGATAACCTGGTTTTGTTTTTATTTGTAACAAAACCTACGATCTTCTATAAAACGTCAGAATTACACTGCATTCAATGTATGAATGATTGATGATTTGGCGTTTTTTGTTTAAAATGCACTTACAGTAAATTTAGACCAACTTTGTCAACAAGTAAAATATGCGTAAACCCACAAGATGGGTTCAATTGTAAAAGATTCTTTGGGTATTTTCAAACAAGATTTTTTTGTAATAGAACAACAAGCATATTGGTTTAAAATGAATTTATCTCCTACATAACTATTTTTTCTAATTCTCAGCAATAGATAGAATATAAGTGTTTATTATGAAAGTTTGTTTGGGTGAAGGACCAAACTGATTCCTTGGCAGCTACTCCTATATGGTTAATTTGAAATAAAATGTTTTATTCTGTTTTGGTTGCTGATGTTGTCAAATTTTGGAAATAGGTGAACTAAATGCTTTAAATTTTTCCATTGTTAAATGTCCAAATTACCGAATCGTTGAAAATACTTTATTTCTGAAGTCAGGTTTAACGGTTTTTCTTGCTCTGCTAGTCAACATTAATCATGTATGAAAAGAGAGGGACAAGTAAATTATGCACGGATTCAGACCAAATTTGGCTAGGAGAAGGGAGTGCAATCTCTTTGCAATACAAAAATGCTAAGCAGAAGTACACGAAATTTTTACCGTTATGTGTAAGAGGTAATTTTTGTAAGGTTCATGCATTAGAATTTCATTGACTCTCAGTAGAAAGATTATTGTCTGCATAAATACTTAGATTGAGATATACAAAATATGTAACAACATTTGTACATTTTAGAAGCATAAAACTCCATTTCATATATCAAGTGACAATGAATTTAAAAGTTAAAATACACTGAACAGTTCAATGCTATACAAAGTTTGCCTTAGTAAAAAAAGTCACGTGTTGAAATTATTACACGAATTATTGAATTGTACATTGAGCAGTTTCTTGTAATTATGTATACTGAAGAAATATAAACTGTGTAGATGCTTTCGAAAACATATTGCCTCGTTATGTAATCATAAAATAACAAACTGTCAACTCCAAATAGAAACAATAAAATTCTTATCAAGCACTGCTTACCTAGATAAGCTAATACTGTTGTTAACAGGTTTTAAACTCAATTTCTTCTACGTATACAAATTTACATAAAAATATGCTAAAACGATAAAATAATATTTCAAGTAAAAGCGTCCAAAAGTGATTCTTCCCTCCAACAAAGCGATTGTACTAAATCAACTTCAGAACTTCAAAACGAACATTTATATATTCCTTTAAATTCAACGACAATTTAACCAATTGAAACCTCCTGCTTTCTTAGAGAGCCCTAACATATTTATAAATTCAAAAATTACTCCAAAACGACCCAGCTTTATTTATTGACATTCCTTTTTTCATGTGAGGTAAGCTAGGAAATCCAAGGTCCAAAATTATTTCCGTTTCTGGCTTCCACCTTAATTTTGCTTTGACTCAGCTCACCAAACTACCATTTTGTATTTCTGTATCAACTCTACTCTTTTCATATTTGGTTTCCTCTCCTCCTCAACTAAAGGTTAAAAAAGTTTATTGCTTTTCTACCCTTCAAAACTCTGGCAGAAACTACATACCCCTTAAACACGAAAAAATCTCTCTTTGCTCATTGGTAACTTAATCAGCATGAAAACCTCCATCAACCACTAACTTATCAATGTATTTTTAGAATTTTTAAATAAATTAGTTCTCGTTAGGCATGTTTATTAAGGCATAAATAACTATGCAAAACCACAAACAAAAATCACAACACAGAATCATTAGTTCCACATTACCCAACAGATGCAGTAAATCTCCCTTTTACCTCCTGTTACCATCAAATTCTCGACTTCTCAGAAACCCGACACTTCCGGTTTTGCAACGCCTTTTTAGCTACATCTGTTCCTTCCATTTTGATCTTCGTCACCTCCAGCGGTTCACATTTTAAGTCCATTAATTTATCATACTCCCCGCTTCGTCAAATATTTCCAGTCGCATACGTCGAAAAAACAAATTACGTGAAATATGAGTAAAATGATTAGGATGTTTGATAGGTTTACCCTTTAAACATGTGTTGCTGAGGGAAAACCTTTGACAATCGACACTATAAAGCAGTGTATGGAACAAAAGCCAGTTAAGATTAAAGTTGAGAGGAGAAAGATAAACGGAAATGCAATTAGAAAAGCATTGTGCTGAGAATAAATTATAGTTAGTAACTTAATTCCGTTTTTAAATTGCATTCTATAAGCAGATACGCATACAATTTTTGAAAACAAAGAGCTTTGAGCCGTTTTATATAAGAGTTGTTAAACATTTGCTGACGATCGGCAAAACAGTTTAATTTGCTGCTTCTTTTGAAAAACAATAAATAAATCTTTAAAAGATATAAACGTAGGCAATTCTAATTTTAAGTACATGTACATTGCATACATTTAAAATAATCTATTCAGAAGATTCTGCGCGGCATCCGAAATTGGTTAAAGTATTAGGCAGAAATCGGCAATTTTCTTTTCAACTTGGGGTTACCTGTAACGTTGTTCTCCTTATAGCTCGTACGAGATACCTTCATACCTTGTTTGCACTACTATGGGATGACCATTACAAAATTTCTACACGGAAAGCAGGAAATTTGTCCAATAGATTGTCACTTATTTCTTCTGAATCTCAGGCTATAAACATATGCCCTCAGGCCTCGTAACAAGTAAAAATTCTTGAATGTGCGTATTTCTAAAAACATTTCTGGAAAGATACTTTCCACGGCGCCGTAGTAGCCAAAGTATGACGTGGTAATATGAGCTTGCAACGGCTTGAAAAAAAAATTTATCCCACCTTTGATTGACGTAGAAGCAGACAAGGTGTCCAGCGTGGTTTTTGTTTTCAGGAAATATAAACGTTTACTAAAATTAAAGAATAAATGAATATGCAAGTGGATAAACAATTAGATGTTTTCATGAATAATTCAGTAAGCAATACAGCACATTGTGCAACATTTAAAAATATTTATTTAAATATCTCAAATATTCTACATAATTGTACAATTTAATTTCAATAACTCAATTAATAATATTAACTCGCAGTATTTGTTGAAAGGTTATTTAAGACTTAAAGTCTGTTTATCCGTCGTTAACCTTTATTTCAAGTTAGGCTAATCTGTTTATGAATTAATCTGCACGCAGCCATAGTTATTACCCCTCATATGCTTAGAGATTTATTGCAAAATAAGCAACTGTATTTGCTTTCATGTTCCACGGTATTTGCAACGTCTGATTTACAATAAAAACGTCTCAAATTAATACTTATATTTAGGTTAGTCCACATATATTAACAATATCCGTAAGTTGCTTGTGTTTTGTGTCTAATATTTTATGAGCATTGGCGCCATAGCGTCACGTAAAACCAAATGGAAACAACAACCATTGTTTCATATTCCCTAAATCTTCAGTTTTAGAAAATTGCTCAAACAGGTTAACAGAAACAACATAAACTTGTTTATTATGGCGTACAGTTGTTTAGTACTTCAAAGTAAAGCCAATATTTCTAAATACGCTATTTTTTGTGTCTTACTACGACGGCTACTCTGTTTTGCAACAATCGCAAAAGACATATTCTGCAAAAAGAACACCATACTTGTGTACAAATTACCTTTCCTTATAGTACAGAGGCTTACAGAATCACTGTTTGTGATTGCTTTCCCCAATACGTCTATAACGGTCAGTTCTGCAGCAACTGTTTGCAATAACATTAAACATCCACAGCGTTATATGGGGATGCCTTTGAGAAATTTTTACTCATAATACAATTTTGTTGTTTAAACTTCCAGAAAAGGATTTTTTAACAACGCAAAACTAATACTGGAGCACAGCGCAAACAAGCCAATATATTGCTTGTTTTTTCCCTCTTATATGACACTGTAAAAAACTAAAATGTAGATACCGTTTTTATTTGACGATCAAAATTGAAGTCGAATATTCAAAGAAACTTTTTAGCTAGCAGAGCCTATTAACTACACCAACAATGTCCGTTGCATTATAAGAAGGTTTGGTAGTGTAATAAATATTTGAATTTTTTGTACCAACACGTTGAATTATGAAAGTGTTCTGGATTGCTCGCGCTCTTGGATCTATTATCCCAACGGACTACCGATTTTCTTAATGATGCTAAATTGTAATACATAGATTGCACACAAATAATTTTTTGAAGTATGTGTAGGTGTAACATACACTTGGTAGGTAAGCAAAGTGTACGCCAATTTCTAATTTGTACTGTTATTGCACATAGCGTCGTATTGTGTGAAACCATTTTTATTTTTTATTATATTTCCACAGAATGCATTTAACCATAAAAAGTCAAATGTCCCGAGCAATTGTTAAAGCCAATATGAAGTTGCAAAAACTTTGAATTGCAAATTGCCTCTAATAATAAAGACATTCTATTAATACCATTAGACAAACTTGTTCTCTACTACATTAAGGGAACACGTGATGCGTTTGGTTAGTTTGATGAAACAGATAATTGGTATCAACAAACTTGCTATTCTAAAAATTAGTGAGTCGCCAATGGTCGGCAGGTTTAAAAGCATTCATTACTATATTTTGATTGCTATATAATGCATCGCCACATTTTATTATGATGACAATTCTTGTGTGTCAAATCATATCTGTATTTTTAAAATCTTTCCCTGATGAGGGCTCGCGTTTTTGAGCCGAAACGTCGGTATTTTTTATTAAAAGCTGTTCCTAAACATTCGATGAACCTAGAAATCACTTATTTCTCAATAATAAAATTATCATTTAGTATCGTAAATCAACGAAAAAAAATACGGATTTTATAGGTAACTTTAGTTCCAATCAAGTCAGTTTACGCGTAACAAATTGATTACAGAGAAATGCCTAAAACCTGTTTCAGTTTATGTGTTAGGAAACGAGAACTGCTAAAACCAAAAGTAGCAGAAGTTTTTATGTGGACTTGTTGAAGAGGTAAAGACGTATCTCACCACGTTGGCAGAAAACTAAGAAATTGTTTAATTTTTATAAATATTACGCAAACATCAGTTGTTTGTGCCACACAGCTAATATATCATGAGCGTGAATTCAGTAGTGTCGCAGAATACCAAACAGAAACGGACAACTACTGCCAGATTTAAAATGACAAAATGTCAATTAGTCATACCCGTATTCCAAAACTAAGTTTAATTAATACATATTTTTTTAAATTTCGTAAATTTGCCTCCCTGCCTTATAACTCTGATTGCGATTCCGAATTCTTGGAAGATATATCTTGAGTTTTTTGTAGAAACGTTACAGCTTATTTGTAAAAAATTCACCTAAACAGGTTAAACGATTAACTATGTAGTTCATGTAGAAGCAAGTAAAATATTGTATGTTTAAATCTTTCCAACCGACATCAATTACAAAATACCGCATATGATATATTTTTCCGGAATATGATGTTTTCGTTCATATTAGAAAATTTTCATTCACACTGAGCATTTTTATTCAAAATCTCCAACAATTTTCTTCATACTCTCAAAAACGTACCAAACTTTTAGATTACATAAAATGTCATGTCAAACTCCAAAAATTGAAGTACTAGCTCGAGATGATGTCATAATTCGAAAAAATCGCGAAAATACTGAAAATTTTGGAACGCTCCAGCAGAACATTTGTAACTTTTTTGTCTTACAGCAGAAACCAACCAAACTTTGCATGCTTATACACAAGTAAATAAGCTATTTTGCTGCGAATTAACAAGTTGCCTTGTTGGCAGTAGAGAAAGTTATTGCAGATTTTGTGGAAAATTTTGAATTTTCTTGTACATAAATTGAGCCTAACAGCCAATAAAAACAATTATTTTCTAAAAATGAAATAATGACCATAATACCACTAATATAGTGTAATAACTGCTGCAGATCGCTTGAAAAAATATCAAGCCGGTTTGAAGATATCAGGGGTTAAGTGCTGAAAAACGTTAAATTTTGCTACATAATTTTGGCGACTTTTTTTTGAAAAGTGTCTGGGATTTGGTCTCTTTAGGTTATATCATAGAGCAGACTGTATTGTAATGCTATCTGAAAGACTTATTTGTTTTGGACGTTTCAGTAAAAAGTTATGACATTTTGAAATTTGCTTGCTGCATAAGGCAGGTTTACGAGTCTTGAAATTTTAAAATGTCATAACTTTTTACTGAAACGTCCAAAACAAATAAATCTTTCAGATAGCATTACAATACAGTCTGCTCTATGATATAACCTAAAGAGACCAAATCCCAGACACTTTTCAAAAAAAAGTCGCCAAAATTATGTAGCAAAATTTAACGTTTTTCAGCACTTAACCCCTGATATCTTCAAACCGGCTTGATATTTTTTCAAGCGATCTGCAGCAGTTATTACACTATATTAGTGGTATTATGGTCATTATTTCATTTTTAGAAAATAATTGTTTTTATTGGCTGTTAGGCTCAATTTATGTACAAGAAAATTCAAAATTTTCCACAAAATCTGCAATAACTTTCTCTACTGCCAACAAGGCAACTTGTTAATTCGCAGCAAAATAGCTTATTTACTGTGTATAAGTTTGGTTGGTTTCTGCTGTAAGACAAAAAAGTTACAAATGTTCTGCTGGAGCGTTCCAAAATTTTCAGTATTTTCGCGATTTTTCGAATTATGACATCATCTCGAGCTAGTACTTCAATTTTTGGAGTTTGACATGACATTTTATGTAATCTAAAAGTTTGGTACGTTTTTGAGAGTATGAAGAAAATTGTTGGAGATTTTGAATAAAAATGCTCACTGTTGTTCCTGCTTTTTACTGGGTATGTCAATAATACTCCATTTTAAGTAACATGGGCAAGCAGAACCAAAAATTATTATAGATATTTTATTAACGGTAAAGATAAATTGTATCGTTTTCCACCAGTTGTTAAAATAAAACCTGAAATTAGGATGCGTACGTTCGTCTTCACATGCCAGAAACTCAACAAGTAGCATAACTTCTATGAGACAAGCTAAAAATCCATGCTCATTTCGTCAAAAAAGATATTAAACCTTCACTGGTGGCAGAATACTAGCCTGCTTTACTTTAAACATGACCATGTCAAAATTACCGTACCAAAAAATTGGTCATCGTAAAACGTATTCATAACAGTTTAAAGAAATTACTTTACAATTTTCTTAACCTGAATTAAGCCAATTCGAAACAATGCAAATAAATTAGTAGTTTAGAAAGGACCTTATTCAAGTTCTCACTAACCTGGGCCCCTGCCATAACTTTTGAAACACAAGCAGAATGGTTACAGTTTATAGCTCATTCGAAAGAGCAACTCAAGTACTATTATGCCACAGTACAGTTATGTCCCGCTTCACTTGCGCATGGTCCGATTTTTGCAAAAATATTTTGCAAAAATCCAGTTCAATAAGCATTACTATGCTATATGAAAAACTCGTATCCTCGTAACCACCAACAGAATGGTTATAATTAATAGCTCATTTGAAAGAGGAACTCAAGTACAATTGTGCCGCGGTCCACTTTTGTCCGGATTTGCTTGCGCATGGTACTATTTTTGCAAAAATGTTTTGCAAAAATCTACTTTCATAAAACATAGTAATGTCAATATTGAATTAGATTCTTGCCAAAATCGGACCATGCGCAAGCGAATCTGACCATAACAGGACTGCGCAATAATATTGCTTGAGTTGCTCTTTCAAATGAGCTATTATTAGTAACCATTCTGCTTGTGGTTAGGAAGATAAAATGTTTTCATATATCATGGTAATGCCTATTGGAGTGGATTTTTGCAAAATATTTTTGCAAAAATCGGACCATGCGCAAGTGAATCGGGACATAGCTGTACTGTGACATAACAGTACTTGAGTTGCTCTTTCGAATGAGCTATAAATTGTAACCATTCTACTTTAGACCGAAAAGTTAAGGCAGGGGCCCAATGTAGTGACAACTTGAATATGGCCCTTTGGGTTGTACTATAGTAAAAAATTTATTTATGTTTTAATTTTGCAAATATTTTGCGTTTGACGTTTAATATTGCATAAGGTGCCGAAAACAAAAATACATGTATGACAATCAGAGCTTTGGTCAACCAATGCTTAAACGAGGATAATTTCTGAGACTTCCTAACCGATTACCGAAACGTCGTTAGGAGGTTTGTAATGAGTAAGAACGCGTGATGGGGGGCAGCCAAAATTAAAAGTTCTTATATTTCCAAGGTTTTTGCATAATCTTAACACATGTACGTCGGAAACATTCCACACCAAGTTTCAATGTCTCAAGTTGCCCCAGGATGAAATTATAAAAAATCGACTTATTGGACCGTTTTTCCGTAAGGATAAAGAGTTGGTGTCTGAAACTTTTTTGATAAATTAGTCATAGTATGGGGTTTTATTTGTGGCAATATTACGTCAGGACCACGCATCTGTAGTTTTTTAGAAAATGTTTTGTCAAAAATTCTGAAAATTTTACGAAATTTTTGAATTCAAACCTCTGTAACTTGACATGTAGTAATTTCTGGAAATCCTAAAAATGGTGACCACCTACTATATTTAATGATCTATCAATCGCAGAAAATCGTTGTCAAAAATTATCAGTAACAAGGACGCTATGCATAAAACTGTAAGTCAATGCATTTTCTTGTGTCGACTTACGTATATTCAGAATGAAGTGGAGCTTCGTCCAGACATTTGTTTGCGCTAAATAAACACACGTTACAAAGCTCTTTAAATGCTCTATCAGTGATGACCTTAAACGGCTTGTAACTACTTGACCACATCAAATGCCAACTAAAGTATTCTATAAATCAGGCTTGACAAAAAGTGTCCCGATTTTACAAAATCTTGCATAACTTTTTTTGAAAATTGAAATTTGAAAAAATGAAAAAACACCTTTTTGCACAACTCATTGCGATCATTTTGACACCTGGATCAATAAATTTGGACGCGTAACGGGCGAGTGGTCAATGAAAAACTAAAGCAATCTAGCCAAGATTTTAAAAATTTGAATTTTCAAAAATGTATTATTTTTTGCCATTTTGGCTCACAAAGCAAAAATTGTTTATGTTTTTGTGTAACTGTGAAATGCTAGCATTTGTTTAGGCAAATTTAAGCATCGAAAACAGAAATTGAAAAAATTCAAATTTTCAAAGTCTTGGCTAGATTGCTTTAGTTTTTCATTGACCACTCGCCCGTTACGCGTCCAAATTTATTGATCCAGGTGTCAAAATGATCGCAATGAGTTGTGCAAAAAGGTGTTTTTTCATTTTTTCAAATTTCAATTTTCAAAAAAAGTTATGCAAGATTTTGTAAAATCGGGACACTTTTTGTCAAGCCTGATTTATAGAATACGTTAGTTGGCATTTGATGTGGTCAAGTAGTTACAAGCCGTTTAAGGTCATCACTGATAGAGCATTTAAAGAGCTTTGTAACGTGTGTTTATTTAGGGCAAACAAATGTCTGGACGAAGCTCCACTTCATTCTGAATATACGTAAGTCGAGTTTTTTTCAGTCAGTGAGTCGACAATTTTATGCATAGCGTCCTTGTTACTGATAATTTTTGACAACGGTTTTCTGCGATTGATATATCATTAAATATTGCAGGTGGTCACCATTTTTAGGATTTCCAGAAATTACTACATGTCAAGTTACAGAGGTTTGAATTCAAAAATTTCATAAAATTTTCAGAATTTTTGACAAAACCTTTTCTAAAAAACTACGGATGCGTGGTCATGACGTAATATTGCCACAAATAAAACCCCATACTATGACTAATTTATCAAAAAAGTTTCAGTCACTAACTCATTATCCTTACGGAAAAACGGTCCAATAAGTCGATTTTTGATGCTCAAAATTCGAACCGTTGTAGTTTCGTCATGGGGCAACTTGAGACTTTGAAACTTGGTGTGGAATAGTTCCGACGTGCATGTGTTCAGATTATGCAAAAACCTTGGAAACATAAGAACTTTTAATTTTGGCTGCCCCCCATCACGCGTTCTTACTCAATACAAAAAAACACAAATATCTATGTATATGATAATTATTTTCCTCGAGTTAAATGCTTGTTGAAAAGTTAACTAGGACCGAAATCTCAAACCACACCAATCGTAAATAGGTTTTATGATGCCTTCAAAGAACCACTTGTCTATGTCTAGTACACTACTAGAGTAGTTTATTGAATTCAAAATACGAAGTTTTGGTTTTTTGTAACCAAATTGTTTATATAAGCTTCCCTTCGTAATTTTGGAAGATATCGTTTTGTTAATTGCTCGCATTGCAATATGAACTATTGTACTGAATTAGTAATGTTGTTTGAAAATTGGCACATTAAAATGGGTTTGCATTACAACAATATCAATAGTGTTTGATTCAATGCCTCAAGTCTAAACTACGAAATATAAATGTGGCTTTAATATTGAGGATCTTGTAATATTGCACAAAATTAATGTCGTTGACAAAGCCTTTGAAAGTCATCTTTATTTTGAAATTATTTGTTATAGTGATAAAGCGGCGTGGAATTTGAATTTTTCTCCTCCAATTTATCATCAACTTATTATTACTTTTAAGCAAACAAGAAAGTAGCTGATGTTAGAATAGATATGGTTGTTCAATTTTTATATAACAATCAATAATTGTGAGAAATTCTTCTATTACATCATATTTGAATTCACATACCGCTAAAGTGGTTCCGTTTTGGTATCTATTTTAGCCGTTTAAATCTAACAGATGGATACCTAATTACCTGTTTATTGCAAAGCTGCACTTTGGCAACAAAAACTACAATAGGATAAAGGCTTATAAACTTGATATTTGCAAACAAAATTAATTCGTAACATTTATTTTGTACATCTCTAAATGACTAGACTAGATTGCCAAAAACTAGCGCTCCAAAGCTCTAAGATACAGATAAACCATCATGACTTTTGCTTACGGTGCACTTTATTTTTATATAAATTTTTAATCAATTACCTGGGGTCGATTTAATACCTCTAAACTAATACGCCCATGTTAAGAATTTTATAATTGCGATCCATGTATAGAAATATCGGTTTCTTTATTGAAATATGGAATGCATTTGTACATGTACTTTCTCCACAGCAACTACAGTAATCCAGGAAAAACTTGAATTGGTTCATGAGCTAACATTTGCGTAATTAGTAGCTTTTAGCGGAGTATCAAAGCATTTTTGAGCCAAAAGGTACGATATATATCAAAGCTTGAGACAGACCTTTGGTCTCATGCATACCTCAGATTTTAACGCACACACTTTCCTCATGCAGAGCATAACAGTGATAACAATACCGTATCAAAATTCCAACAACAATTTACATTCGCAATTTATGATTCATAAGCAGCTAAATGACGTTTCAACTAGTGCCGCAAAACCACTGAGGAGTTGAACCTAGTTACTTTGTTACATATTAATTGGAAGAAAGATGCAAAGCATTTCCTTATGTCGCTTCTAAAACCTCTTACATCTACCTAGAAATTACAACGTTATATTTTCAGCCTAAATCGAATTTAAATTCTACGCTGCTAATTATGATCATTTTCTGGATTGTATGCAAACAAGCAAATAATTAATATTTGAATACTCTCTTAGTCGCAAAGTTGAGACAGGGAGAGGATTGTTAACCGGCCAGAATTCTTCTCTTACATCAAGTTTGAATTCACATACATTGACATTCACATAGTTGCCGCATTTTGGTAATACTCTAAACGTTTGTTTTCGTTGGTCAGGTTTTAACTTTTTGCTCAATACAGAAATCACACTTTCTTTAAACAATAAAAATAAGAAACGGACCATGATCACAACAACAAAAATATATTGCATTTCGTTTTACATACTGGTAGCAATATTTATTATAAAATAACTAACATTGATCAACTAAAATGCAGAAAAAAATTGCCAATCCCTACAAAATGACGTTGTAACATGTACGAATATTTTCCTAAAGCTTCCAATAAACAAATAAGCAGCATTACAGCTTGATACAAATATGTTCACTAGCATTTATTTTAAATATCCTTTGTTCTGAATTTTTACCCGACATGTAAAATATTGCCAAATATACACTTTCCTAATATTAAGCACAGTTAGAAAAAATCGATGGGTAGAAAGTTCCATGGGGTTGCATACTTTATAAAGTAAACTTCATTTCTAAAGATTCCTTTCGATTACGGATAACTGCTAGCAAATGCACTACAATATGACAAGCCATACCAGCGCTACGGTGAAATGTCAGGTGTATAACAGACTGATTCCATCAAGCTTAACATAATCCAGAAACATTTTGGGGGTATCAGTACGAGTGTATATTAATAATCAGCAAATTACAGTACTATTAATTATTTCATTATGAATCAGAAACATACTGACGGTAAGACAAATGACATCAAAAACAGTTGAAACATATAAACCTAAAATTACTGTCATCCTTGTCCTTGTATTTAATTGAAAACGGATTTAGGTAAACCGAATCAAAACTCACTGGTAAAGTTGCTGACGTTTATCGCTGCATTGAGATTTCAGGCCAAAATTTGGTTTATAGTGTCACAAACATGTTATCTCGTTTGGGCGGCTGCGATAGATTATAGAAAATTTTCCATTTGAATAAGTAAAGTGTTTGAAGACGCACGAAATCTAGCTTCAAAGATTTGAGTGCGTCAATTTTTGTTATTTTTCTTGAATTTATTTGGCCTCAATTTCCCTGCATACTACATGTTCAGAAGAACCACTTTCTCAAATCTTCATCACAAAACAGAACAAAAAATTTTAGTACAGTTAACAACACTGCAACCCGCGTCGTAAGACTGAATAATGTTTATTGTGAACTGGAAATTTGTAGGTTTTATTATCGTTGCTAACATTTTGTCAATGTTGTGTTAAGAGTAATCCGAGACAATTTTACGCAAAATCAAATACAGTAACCTGAAACGTTTCAGGTTATGCTGACTTGTACTTGTCAAAAATACATAAAATGATCCCGATATAACATTACGTTTGGACATGTCCATTGTAGATGTATTGATTTGCTAACAATAACATGTAAAATATACCGTGGGCATGAAGAAATAATCAATTGAAAACTAGAAATCCACCTGTTGGAAATTGCTTACATCGTATAAATAATTCAATGGAAAAACTCTACAATAGCTAACGGACATATTTCTCACCCTTTTTTCTCAAGCACTTAAATATGCCAAACTTATAGACAACTATAGAGAATACACATGTTTGCTATGTCGAGAAGTCATTTTAAAGCTTTAAAAATTTGGCACACAAACTTCAATGATCAACATCACATGGACAGACAACCGAAATCTATGTAGACCGATAAATCAATTCTGAACTGTACGTTTGGTTTCTTGTACGTATTTTAAATAAAACGTAGATGAATAAAATGCTTGGCGTAGATGTTGAAATGATGAAACAACCGATATTGGCGTACATATACTCGCAACACCTTGCAATCCTAGTAGCATTAAAGTTCATGGCAACTTCTCTAACGTAGAGAGTCTCAACATTAGCCAATTATGTGGAAATTAAATTTACATTAACTCAACTGTTCATCTCGTAACGGCATGATGTTGCTACCTTCCAACATGCATGGCCCTGTATTTTTCTAAAAAACTACAGGAAACTTAATTTTCTGAAGATTTGGACAATTACTTTAAGTTTCGTAGATCAGCAAATATAAGTCAGCCGACTAGATGTATGCTTTTATTAACATTTGCGTTCACTTAAATGAGCCTTAAAAAACACCAGCGTGATTTTAAAACCATCTAAGTACAAATAACGTATTTTCTTGCAGACATACGTTTGGGTTTTTTAGTGGGCTTTTACGCCTTCCAAGTTTGTTGTGGTTTTAGGTTGGTTTTTAATAAAATGGGTTTTATTCTCCTTTCCATGTTAAGTACATCGAGGCTATCTTCCGTGCCACCAATTTAACTCATATAAAAACTATTAAAAGCCACTAAAACAATTTCCAACTCGCTGCCTCTGAAACCCCAAATTTAACCTGATTATTGGGTTTTAAAGAAACCCGGGGGTAACGGCATGCTTGCCTTCTGGTGCCAGAACGAATTTTGAGAATGAGTTTCTAAAAGTTTCTACACATGCTACAATTACTAATTCTATACATATTTAGCATAGTTATTTAAATTGACTTTGCTTGATTGTTCCCGTATAAAAATGCAGTACTACACATTAGTTGTTCACTGCTTTTTAAAACAAGCCATGGTTTTGCTTTTCTAAGACACTTTTTTATAAACATTCCAGCATACGTTTGCAAGGATTCGTTTTGTTGTTTGATGAATGTTGCAAAACATAGTAAAATGCCTAGATTTATTTAGTGGAGCGTCTTGTGGTACAGAACTTGATAGAAATATTGATTATGCATAAATTGCTAAAGATATCAGAGCTATGCAAAATATACTTAAACTAGCGGTCATAATGACAAAATCGTAGTAATACTAATACCTGACAGATATTCTACTGCGATAGATGCTACCCGCATTCAATAGCAGGTTTTGGGTAGTCAAAAACGTTTGTGCCTGAAATTATGTCATTCAACATAAAACCACGACAATCTGTACATTCTACTATTAAAGCTGGCTCTTTTATCTACAAAGGATTGAAAACGTCACAGAGGGAAATGTGTAGTCATAGCATTTTATTACACTTTTAGACAACCAGCTAAATATGCCAAGATGTATAAATACTACACTTTCAATTGGTTACACAATCCTGTAACTACATTCCACCGGCAAAGAAAATGCATTAGTAATATTACTAGGAATTAGATATGGAGATATTTTAGCCTTGAATTGTGGATTTATATTAAAGCTGAAATATGATTTCTTTCTAACTTTAACGGCTTCATATTTTAAACTTCAAAAATGGAAGTTTGTAGAAGTATAAACGCTAAACAATAAACAGCAAATTCTGCTCAGAATCCTACTTCACTTTCAAGTGTACTTTATGTCGGTTTGTACTTTCAAATTATAAAATCATCACAATGTCTGATGTACTACAAAAGTCAAATTATGATTATTAAAGAATCCTTATAAGGAGGTATAAATCCAAAAATGGGAATACGAATTGAAATGCAATCATAAAAAGGCAAATAGGAGTCGAAATACAAATTTGTTTATGAAGTCTGAACCCAAAACTGAAAGTTAAAATGAAAACTTTTCCTAATCTCCTTATATATAAACCTACATGAACGCTCAAGAATGTATACACCTTACTCATATATCACGTATATACTGTTGCTTTGTTAAAATTCAAAGTACTTGATTGCATTTTGAAACAGCCATATTTTTTCAAGGTTGCTAATGTTTGGTTTTTTCTTGTGTTGTTTACAAAAGTTTTATACAAACACTTTACTGGTTTCTAATCATTTAGTAACTACTAACTACTAACAAGTAACAAAATCTAACGGGTTAACTATTTTGGTTTGAAGTTTATTATGAATAATTTCACATCATATAAAACCTGGCAAGAAAAAATCATTCTACGAACTGAGTTTTTTCGATTTTGTTGGGCTCTTTTGCGTGTTTTACTGATTTACAATTTTGTTTTCACACTATTTCATACCTTCAGTGAGTTCATAAACCAAAATCTCGAAAGATATGTGGCAAAAATATTTTACGGAAAAGTAGGTAACATCATATTATTGTACGTCCACGGCGTCCGTGATAAAATGAGTCCTTTCAACAGCCAACCACATCACTGCAACACCTCAGGTGCAACACTGGGCGTCTGAAACTTAATAAGCAATTACAACATTATATTTTAAAATATGACCACGTACTGTTTGAATTATTTAAATAGCTTTTCATTTAAACATAATTGTGTTCTCCATATACATTTTTTGCAGAAGACTTTCCTACCTAAATTCTCATTTTTTAAGTGATTGCTGTTAAAACCGTTCTACCAGGTTTCACAGGCCATCCTTTTATCCATCCAATGTCCAAACAGGTTCACTGATTTGGAAAAATTCTAGCTATCATCCTTGTTGCTAATATTTCCATTAAAGGAAAGTTTATATATTTATCCTTATGTCTAAAGGGTTAAAAAAGCACTCGCACACTTTTGGATAAGTACACTTGCACCAGACATGTAATAAACTGAAAAACCACAACAACTTTTGTGATGATCAAAATTACGTTAGACTTATCTAAGCACTCAAAACACGAAAGCGTTTCCGATTTTAATATCGTGTTAGGAAAATAATGTAAGCTGGCATAAGAAAATTTGCTTTTACCGCTCTGATTAGCGTCACTTTAAATAAAATGCTTCGGTGCGCACAAATCAACTTGAGAGACACTGATGTTAACTATGCAGCAGTAGAAATGGTTGAAATGGTAGTAAATATTTCCAGTTGTTTCTGATTATTAAAAAAAGAATGTTAAATGTGAGTGGAGAATAAATTAGAAAATAAAGTTTTGGTGGAAACCCCTTATGAAAATTTCACTCACCCTCTGTCAGCAACTTAAGTGGGTTTACAGTTGCAAGATAAATTCTGTGACATTGAAAATTGTTGCAAATTATTTGTAGGGTCTGGTTGATAGCGGTAATAATTTCAGTTTAAAAAGTTTTATATCGGTAATTGCAAAAAAGTGTAAATTGTTTTTATTCCTGTGGAAACACAACAGCAATTTATCAATATGTTGCGCTATTGCCCCTGCCCGTGACATAAATTAAAGTTGGTTTCTGCTTTGAAAATATTGAAAATTTTGTGGCGTGCATTTAGGAATTTAGATTTGTATCGCAAACTAGTATAAAACTTTCACAAAATTGACTGTGGACAAACAACCAAATGGAGATTTCCAATGGACGTTAAATTATTCATGGGAGCAACACAAACTTTCTGCAATTTGATTTTCAATTGGCAAAAATTAAAGATTTTATACTCGGTCTTGTTGTCCAAGTGGATAGGGATACTAGAGCAGACTGACTGAGTGACTGTGAGTAAAGCAGCAGTATAGCTTTACTAGGCTTGGTCAAGAAGTGGCACCGGATCGAGCCTCTATATTACACATGCCATTATTTGGTAGCAACAAGAGCAACATTGTTGGGGTTTTTGCAGGTTTGCCCCCAGGCAGCGATCATGTAGCACAGCAAAAAGATGTACTGTTCTTTGAAAATATGTGTGATATGCCTGTAAACTTATCAGAAAAGCCAGCATATTCCTTAGTGCCCTTACCAGCATTAAAATATATATTGCACTTGGGGTCATTATATGCTTACTATGATTCTGAGTTTGACTGCCAAGCTGTGGGTATCTTTATGTTTTTGCGGACAATAACGAGATTATATACTATATTCTAGATTTATTATATACCGTGTCAATCCCCTGTACATAACATCTCAGTATTTTGTAATTTGTTATTGTTGATGTTCACGAACGTAAGTGAAAAGACTGCTTCAACAAATTCTTCATGCCTTCAGAAATGAATGCATTGTGTTACAACGTACACACTCAAAAATCAACGATGCCTTATGCAATGCATTTAATTCAATTCGGTTCAATGAATGCGCTGTTGTTGTTAAAAATAAAAAGACAAATGTGGAAAATGCAAATAGGTTAACAATAACAGAAGCCAAGTCAAGAAAATGATATATACTCTTGTCATTTCCCGCAGGAATACGGTATACCCACAGCTTTGCATTGAAAACCCAGACTCATCATAGGCACCAATGTACACTCAGAGCAAAAATTATTCCAGGCTTCTAAGGGTACCAAACAATATGCTTGCTTTTCTGAGCAGTCTTCTGCCATACCACACCCTTTCAATCAACAATGCATGCTTTTGCTCGGCTTCATGAATTGTGCCTGGGGCAAGTTTGCAGAAAAGCTGAACAATGTTTCTCTTGTTGCTACCCAAGAACTGCTTGGGTGATGTACACAATCGAGTTGGTGGCACTTCTTGACCACACCTTGTCAAATTCCTTTCCTGCTTTGCTCACAGTCATTCAGTCAGTCTGCACCAGTACCTCTTTTCCTCCACTTGAATAATATGTCAAGTTTTGAAATCGGTAAATTTTGTAAAACGGGATATTTATTTCTGGAAATATTTTGTGTTGCCCTATGTTTCTTCCAAAAATAGTAAAGTTACCAAGTCGTATAAGCATGCATTCTCTGCTTTTAATATCTTACCCACATTCAATTTTGTGAAAGTTTGATAACGGCTCATCAAAACATTTTTTGGTTCCTACCAACAATTTTCCTCCTATGAGCCAAAATTGAAGTGTTTTGTATATTTTGTCGCGATCAAAGGCACTTGCCCAACCCAAAGAAATATTGTGGTGGTTTGAGTACGTTCACCATGAATAAACGATTTTAATACAATCACGGATTTTAAGTTAATTAAACTGAAACACGTACTGTTATCGACCTGTTATTATCTGTTTGCATCCAAACCATTTTACTAAATGTGACACTTATCGTAAACCAAAAAGTTCCCATAATGCCAACAAAGTTTTTTGTTTTGAGCACCGAACCTGATTTTATCTGACTTATTATGAATTATCAGAAAAAATTTCCGTGATTTAAAAAATTATAACGTTTCCAGCATATAGTGTGGGAGTGCGTGTTTAACTTGGGCAAACTGATAAGTATGCAATTTGTTGTTTTGAAGTAAAATTCGGCAACAATATTAAAATTTGGACCATTTGAGAAATTTACTGGAAGAAATTGGACATTGCTCAAATTGCTTGTGAAGCGTCCTTGATCATCACATTTGAAGAACATATAATGTGGGTAGGTAGCCTTTTTTTAAACCTAAAAGTATGATTTCTTTTATCGTTTTATTGGAGATCACGACTGTTTATTTTCATAGACGCATGTATGATGCATGCATTACTTCTTACATAGTCAAGCGGTATGTGGTCAATCATAAAAAATATATTGTTTTTATTTGATTATCTAACTACAGAAGCTGTCGAAACTGAGGAGCTGCAGTGAAGTTGTGATTTACTGAGAGGAGTTTCAGTATTCCTGGGATAGAATTTCAAATAACGAATTTCATCATAGACGTCGGAAACCTTCAATTTTACGATGTTTCCTATCTAACCGTAAATTACTTTTGCTACTTTTCTGTAAGACAGTTTAAGCTGTAAAATCGAATAGTCGAAGGCCCAAAATGGTAAATTTGAACATTTTATAAAAACAAAAATTTGCAAAGTCACAGAAATTACACAGATTTTATAATGCGTTGTATTATAACGATTGCACGGATTGTGCTCAAATACCAAACTCACTACAAGCCCAAACTCGCAACTTGTAGTAGTAGGTGGAATAAGCTTTATATAACGACAATCCGATGGATTTACAAATTGCACAAATTACCGGTACGTCATGCATCATTGATGCATGAACAATATTTTTTATCGTATGTTCGTTCCGGGCTCAAGCGCCTCGATAACCTGTTACTTTTAAAAGAATTAAGTACGAATAATCATTGTGATAAATGTAGCTACAGGATTATATCACCAGATTTTAGTGTTTATAAAACTAGGAACTTTTTAGCTGTTTGCTGAAAGCTGTAGGAATATTAGTAACTACGGTGTAGGCTTCCAAAACTTTTAAGGTGACAAATTTAATACCTAAATCTACCTATTCACAAAATGAATACAATGTTTTTAGTTTTTCAAAAATAAAGAGCATTCTAACAATCGCAATCAGATACCCATGAAACACAGTTTCGCAAAAGTTATAGTTGCTCTAATGTGGGATTGGAAGTTAAATAAAAATATAACAGAGTTATTTACGTTTGCTGATTCTCACCAACATAGAATTTTTGTTGAGTGTATTATAAATAAATACACGTGCTTGTATGCACGTTAGTATTTTGAAATTTTTAAATTGCTACAATCTAAAGTTTTAGAAATATACATACTGAATTTCTCAGATTTATTTGTTTTAATCAGAACACATTTAATCACGATTGATACAACATTTCCAATTGTACACGGAGAAACTAAACATAGATTTTGGCAATAAATTGCGGTTTAAAACGGCGGTAAGTCGAGAGACAGACGTTTTCCCGGGAAGCATAAAAAGCTACGACTTAAAACAAATATAGGATTTCATTAGAGATTTGATCTTGGCAACCTAACTTCAGCATGAAAGAAGTTAGTGGCGTTAAATTATTATACAATATAGGAATTTTCCCCTCAAGATGTTTTTAGAATTATGCTTTCACGGAGATTATGTAGCTGTAGGGTTTGGTTTAATAAAGGCAGCGGTCTTCACATGCGTGGTTGTGTAAACATATTTACAAAATAGAGCTACTGATCATTATTGCGGAAAGTTAACTACTGACATATTTAAAAACGAAGTTGAATAATTTACATAACTTGACAAACCAATTTTTGAAGCCTAATTCCACTTCCACATAGTATATGTAGCTATTGGAACCGTTACAAATAAAAATCAGTTTAGCATTTGGCAACTTCTAAGCTCACTAATAGGGTTTTTGCAAAGAAAACAAGTTACTTGGATAAACTTTGATTTAGTTTTTCATTGATGTTACCATAAAGCTTGTATGCAAATGCCACATGCGAAATTTCTAAGTGATAATGTTGCCGCGTAGGATTGTTGGCTAATTGTTGTTTCAAAGTAATGTTTGGCTAATTGTTTAATACGTATGGCTAATTACTCAATAAATACCTTAATAACTTGCATAAGTAGCGACTATAGCTATCTACCTCATTATCAACTTTGTTGATAAATGTACGAACTAGGAGGGAATTACTTAAGCATAGCATAGAGTTGTGGTTGAATAATGTTATATGTGTAAACGTTAAATCCACAGGCATATTATGACTAACATGTAACATATTTGTAAAATTTGGAAAAATTACATAACAACATTCTAAAGGGTTTTAGTAAGCTTTTAATAAAATCTTGTCGAGAGTTAGTCATGTTGGCTTAATTTTGGGTAAAGGTTGACACATTAATATGGGGGCATCCATTTCGCTAAGCTTACTATAGTCACCATTACTTTAAATTATTTTGCGCTGGCTCAGTTTAGGTACCACTAATTCGGTGTTATTGAAAAAAATTGCTAGGTACTGTTAATAATAGCAATTTGTGTGAAAAAAATTCAGCTCCAGAACTGATCCTGATTGGATGAAGGTCAAATTTTTCAGAATTCAAAGGTCACCATTTCCTAACATAGGTTTTTTTTATCCAAAACTCATTTCACCACTTGTGCAATCCTATGCATACCTAATTAGAGGGTCGTCTGAGATATTCCCTAAAAGTTTTGGTTGGTACAGAAATGTTACTCTATAAGCTCAGCTTAGCTTATATTTTAGAAAAATACAATGTAAAAAATATACAGAGATGCTATAAAATGCAACGTAGGCATTTTTAATAGCTTAGAAAAATACAAACATTTGACTAGAATAATGAGTGACCACTTTGTTACGGAATTCTGAAGGTTGGATAGGCGAACGTAGCTTCCTTTAAGTGATTAATTGATTTTAATAGGCTAGCTAGTTTATGCAACGACCTTGTATGACTACTAAGACATTCTCCGACTTTCCCGTTGCATTCCTAACTACTGACGCTGGTTACTGTATGCAATGTCACTTTGAATACAGTTATGCACATGCACGCGATTTTTAGCCAAGAGCTTATGAAAATGTTGAGAAAGGTGCCACAGCTTTTATTCTCGGAAAACATACTATTATCTCCAATTTGACTGAGACATGAACTAGGATGAACTAACTTCCGTTCAGTTATTGGTACTTGTTTACAGTTGTTCTATGAAAAATTGCTTGGTTTATGGTTTGGCCAAGGTCTGGATTAAAGCTTATTAAGACTTCTTAAAATGTTTGAGTTAAAATAATGCTAGTTAGTGGTTTACAAAGATGGACATAGTTAAAGACAAAGCTGAAAACAAATAACTCTATAGCATGTTGCTTGTTTCATAAAAGTATAGCGTCGTTAGTATTTCGTATAAGATTTTGTTTTAATGTTTTGGTTTGTTTTGGTAATGCATAACGAACTTACTTTTTTTAAACAGTTTTTGCTCCGTCAGAGAAAATTTAGGACATGTTCTACAATGTAGTAGATTATGGGTGTGCCTACAAAATGTGTTGTAACAGCTCCGTGGTTTTTTATGTCATTTTGGCTTCCAAAGGTAAAATTTATCGCAATTTTTTGCAAGCCTGAAAAAGAAATATTGAGCGTTTATATTTTATGCAAAAAGGCGCTATGCGGTTTTACGCAAAAATTATGTTATTGGTGTTACTACTTCAGATACAGTAATATCTTTCAACAAATGTGCTTATTTCCTTTGGTTATCCTACAAACAAAATGTCTAGATTGAGGATAACGATTGTGTGGTGGTTGCCTGCAAATGAATGCATTTAGTAATTTTGTACCAATACTGAGTTGCTGTGTTCACTTCACCTTTTAAGTTTAGGGAGTATGTAGGCTGGCATTAAATATTACGAATTATTGCTAAAAATAGAATCACTACGTAACGTGCAGTAAACTTTTACTTCAACATATACTCTTAGGGCTTTTGGTGCTCAGGATTTTTCCTTCAAAACAATTAAACAACCTGGTACTTATACTTTTAAGATTATTATATTGCTTTTAAAAAAAGCAGTAAACGTAAAATTCGATCTCCGTTGAATAAGATAAATGCAATGTATCCTTAATTTGTTTCAAAAAATGCTGATACGCTGCTTCGCACTAAATCTTTTGGATATGATTTCTCTACATACGTATGCATTCACATTACTTTTAATCATGCAATAATACTTAAAGCAGCAATTAGCTACCATAAATTATTTCTCAAGACGTGACCATTTTTGTTCTGAAATGGAATTTGTTATACAATAATTGCTTAGATTCGTAAAACAATAAGAGAAACAACTTATTTGAGATAAAACGTTTGGAGAGATTTGCTCTGAGTGCTATTTTGTTGATTATCGTTCCAACCAACTTTGAATTTGACTTATCTTTCAAAACTTGCAAGCATCATCGCCATGACTATGCTAACATTAGACCGTTTACTAATTAATTTAGCAGCTCATTAACGTTAATTTTCTGTTTGGTTGTTGGTTTAGTTGACCCAAGCTTAAATTACGTACTGATTCGTCTCCAATACACAATAACTTTGTAGCAAACTTTTTCATTAAAGTAATTGAATCAAAAGCAAATGTCTGCTGGTTAGAGAAATTTACGTGTAATGTTAAACCCGCTAACAAATTTCAGTTTCTGTTTACACTTATATAACGTGTAAACGACAGCCAAAATACTCCATTTATGTTTTAAATTGACTTGTAAACCACAACAACGTTCAGATAAGCACTCATAAGTATCGTTTTGCATTAACAACACCAAGCAAGTAAAGTAAATAGGTTGATAGTAGACCAAGCTTAATGATGAGACGCTCAACCAAACCGTCGTTAGTCCTTAACGTTGTAGTTCGGGCACGGTTGTCAGTATCAGGGGTCACCACGGTGACATAGTCAAGTATCCACTTGTGAGGAAGTAGTCTCGTATCCTTGATGATCACGAGGACTGTCACGGTCAGGTCAGGGGATGGCTTCGTCCTCTGAGGTCGATGTTGAAGGCGGGTGAGGTACTCGCCTGTCCGTTGTTTCCGAAACAGCTGGAGCTGCTTACGTCTGATAATGTAGCGTTGCAGGAGTGCAACGTTCTCTGCCGAGAGATCAGGTTCTGGCTGGGCTGGGATTGGACCGCCAATCAGAATGTGAGCTGGGGTCGGTGCATCAAAATCCGACGAATCCGATGATTCAGGCACAGTGGGTCCCGTGAGATCGACACCACGTGTTGTCGCTTGTTGAATTCGGTGGGGTGGTTGATCACCCTTTATCTGAGGCAAGAGGCGGGGTCGATGATGAACACAAGTAGCACATTTCCGTGTTAGTGCTCGCACTATGTCCGTTCCGTTGATGATCCAGAGTCGCTGGTGGCGCTGGAACAGTGCTGGGCTTGGTCCGTTGTGTAGTAGCTTGCTGCGTGATGCAAAGGTTAAGGATGTCAGCTTAATTCCATTTGGTAGCAGAATCGGATGTTTCTGCTGGCAGGGTTGTGATGAGTGACGATGGCGACCGCCGATGCGGAGGAGTCCAGAGTCACAAACGAAGGGCTTGAAGCGTACCATTGGAATGCTGCATTGCACTTGCTTACGTATCAGCTTGTGACCACGAGCTGAGTAATCAGAAAGAGACTCTTCATAAATTAACCATTGTTGATTTAACTTACGGAGCTGCTCGCAGTCCAGAGTGCTGCTGCTATTGAACATGTTCTTAATTGATAAGAACCGACAAATGGTCATATGTGGAGATGGTCCATGCTTCTGTTTCTGTGGTCTTCCAGTTGAGTTCCGAGCGTGCGATCGCGCAAAGTGTCCACGACAGGCTGCTCCTTGTGATGTCAGCTGAGGTTGGTCGAGAATCGTCTCTTGTTCCCGAAACCTCTGGAGCTGCACATCCATGTTGATAAGATGAGCGTTGACCAAGGGAGACGATGTTGAGTTGTTTCCTTCTAGTTGCCAACCAAACGCTGTCTTGATTCCACTGGGGATACTAGGAGGACGATTCTTCTTCTCGGTTTGTAGCAGATTCCAGATGAGTGGCATGTCAACTTGGGTAGGTTCATGGTGGTGAGGGTCAGCGAGCTGAAGGTGGCTCAGGTGTGGCCACTTGTACCTGTGTAGCTTCTCCGATGAGATGCTTGAGCAGATGCTCTTGACCACCAAGGCTGTCACAGTAAAGGAGAGAAGCAAATTAACATGAGATTTAAATGAAGGTTGAGATGTGAACCTGGCTGATTCCGGTTGATCTTCTTCAAGGCCTGTCACTGGGATGTTGACATGGCGCATTTGTAGATTGAAGGCTCTAGCTCAGTGATGCTGTAGTTAGTTGACCCTCCGTCAACCATTGACTTTGTTCCTGGGTTATGTGTCCAGGGTGGTCCGATGACCTGAAGTTTAGCGGTGGCTAGGGTTCCTGTGTGTAGCGTGTCTGGATAGGCATTATCATGATGACTCTGCACTGTGGCTGAGGTTTCAGCTGTTGAAGATGAGGGTGGTTGCTGCTGAGCCGCAAGAGTTGGCTGCTGTCGAGCACCTTGTCGGTTGACTCCTAGATGGTGCAGAGTGTAAAGTTGCTTGTTGCAGGTCTTGCAACTGAACTTGCTGGGGCATCTTGATATGTAGTGTCCAACGTTGATGCACTTGGTGCATATTTTCCTTGTGTTGACCTTCTCCATCCGCTGCTGGGGGTCCTTTCTGGCATTTCAGGGCCCTTGAAGAAGGGATGAGGCTGTGTGCATCCTAGTAGGCCTCTGGTGGTGTTGACTGGGGATCTCATGCTGGCTGCAGATCCGGTGGCGGTGACAGCCTGTTGCTGTCGAGCTGTAGAGACGGGGAGCTTGAGCTGAGTCTGGTTGTCCACCTCGCTGATTGGGGATCTCAGGCTGGCTGCAGATCCGCTGACGATGACTGGCTGGGTCACCAAACGCTGTCGAGCTGCTTCATCAGGGAGGCTGGTCTTGAGCTGGGTCAACGGTACCACCTCGGTGAATGATGAACTGTGGGCGTTGGTGACTTGGGATCCCAGGCTGGCTGCGGATCCATTGGCGATGACAGCCTGTTGCTGTCGAGCTTCTTGGGAAAGGGGGACCTTGAGCTGAGTCGGGTTGTCCACCTCGGTGATTGGGGATCTCACGTTGGGTGCAGATCCGCTGACGGTTGCTAGGGATTTCAGGCTGGCTGCAGATCCGCTGTCGCGTACTGACTGGATCACCAAGCGCTGTCGAGCTGCTACACTGCTGAGGCTGGTCTTGAGCTGGGTCAACGGTACCACCTCGGTGAATGATGAGCTGTGAGCCGTTGTGGTTCCTGGTTCTCCGACGAGATCACGTTCTTGTAGTCTTCCTGGTAGTTGCAGGGGTGGCAGGCTGATGCTGCGGTGCTCGGTTGA
Organism: Entomobrya proxima; assembly: GCA_029691765.1. Taxonomy (NCBI): domain Eukaryota; kingdom Metazoa; phylum Arthropoda; class Collembola; order Entomobryomorpha; family Entomobryidae; genus Entomobrya; species Entomobrya proxima. Next base: position 46,146,941 of record CM056173.1, on the reverse strand, counting down.
GCATGATGAGTGTGATGCACATGATGACTGTGATGAGGAGGATGACGATAGACCAGAGGATTTGTTTAATGATGGCTTAATTCCACGGAGTTCAGTGTTGAGTTTCATACCAAGGCGGCATAACTGTCGAAACTGTTGAATGTCTGACCCTTTTGCTGCTGTGAGCCATTTTTGACTTTGGTTGGGAACAAGCTGCTTCCTTCTGGCGGTCAGTTCCTCCATGTAGCGTTCCACCTCTGTGTAGGTTAGAGGTGTAATTTTGTGACGAGCGATCTCGGTTTCGAGGAACTCTAGGTGGTCCCTAATTGTAGCTCTGTCTGCTTCTGCTTTGTCAAAGTCGGTGAGTGCCATGGTATCACTGGTCACGGGAACTGCTGTTGAGGTTTCCAGGTAACTCCTGACGATAGGATCCTTATCAGGTGGATCCGGTGGTAGAAGGACCAATGTTTGGGTGAGAACCCGGGGTGTCGGTATTAGAAGGAAAACTTTAAGGCAGTTCGCTGCTGATGATGATGTAGGTGGACAAGCAGAGGGTTGGGAAATCGCTCGGATGATGATGATTAAAATATGGGGAGATGTGCAACAGAAACGTTAGAACAAAGATGATTAAAATAGCGATGATTAAAAAACTAGCGTAGCTTATGCCTTGGACTTTCTCGTCATGTAGTCACCTCGGGTGGAGGAATGAGTCAAACAATGCACACAAGAGGTTTAGTGCTGATAGTCAAAAGTACTGAGTTTATTTTACAAGGCAAAAAGGAAAGGTAAAAAAAAGCCGCTGAGCAAGTCGGCAGTTTGACGAGAAGTGAGTTAAAGGTGAGTTGGGCGAGCCCAAGAAAGCTTCTATCGAGAATGTTCCATGACGAAATAAGGTTACACGAGTTTAACAAAAAGAAAGCTCTCGAGAATGTTCTCTGAGACAATGAGGTTACATGAGTTTACAGAGTGTTCAAAAAGGTAAAATGACAATGACATTTAGTTCAGCCCGTAGGCCCAAGATTAGAATAATATGTAAATTAACAGAAAAGGTATTTCATATTTTTATGTAGTAATACAGCACAATTTGAATATAAAACAATAGTCTATCTAATCCCGTGTATTTTAGACGGCTATCTAATCCCGTGTGTTTTAGACGGCTATCTAATCCCGTGTGTTTGGCCATCCCGTGTGTTGAGATGGTCTCCGTGTGTTTTAGATGGTCTCCGTGTGTTTTAGATGGCCTCCGTGTGTTTTAGATGGTCTCCGTGTGTTTAGATGGTCTCCGTGTGTTTTAGATGGTCTCCGTGTGTTTTAGATGGAGAATGGTCTCCGTGTGTTTTAGATGGAGAATGGTCTCCGTGTGTTTTAGATGAGAGAGAGAGACAGGAATGTAGATTCCCGTCCGAACAGTGACAGATATTCCATTGACAGCGACAGACCAGGAACGTATAACAGCGTGTGAACTACCAACAATTTATCATAAAATTTTGGACAGTTTCGTTACTGGGTTTCTGCTAATATAATATATAATATGGAATTAGCAAAGTCATATAATTCTAGTACTGCTTAGGTTTATGAGTTGAGTATTACAAGAAATGCTTCAGCTGAAAATTGACCTTAAAAAACTAATTGACATTTTGAACCGAGCTATTAAATGCTATAACGATTGTTTAAGTGTCTTGTGGTAATTTCATATTTAAAATAGAGAATCATGTAACGCAATTTTGCCTTTATATTACAATGACAAAGTTGTTGGTTAAATACTGCGCTACTTATAAACATTCTCCGATAAAATTTTTTATGCATAAATAACAGCTTAAGTACAAGTTCTTCTGTTCAGCTGAAAGTCTTACTGATAATATACTTCCACCTTTTCTCGTGTGCACATGATTTTGTGTGCCTATGATACTTGAAGAAAATTTTAACCGCTGGACAAGTTTGTGTATTGCATTGAGGAAGACAAAATCTTATACTGCCATTTTGAGAATTAGTCGAACGGTTCGTCTCGAACTAAAGACAACCCAATATTTCAATAGGAATATTTTGCATAATTAGGACTTACTGTAGAGCCTTAGACATTTTATGCAAAAAAAATAGTTCCCTGCGTTAGTTCAGCGCAAAGCTAATCTGCTCCGAACGGTTTGACTAGACTAAAATAGTACAAGTGAAACTGTATTAGCCAAAACAAATCCCTTGGGAACGCAAATACAGCAAAGTAGCTGTGTATCTGTATTTTACTCAAGTTCCGTATCCGAGAAAGTTTAAAATAAATTATGAAGTATTTACTGCCTTAAAAGACTTACAGTAGTACACTATCTACTGAGATGTATCTTCTGAGATGAGCTGCATTTGAAAGGTATGTTTTAGAATCTGCGTAAAGGCATATATATTTACGCACAAATTTATCTCATATTTGGAATAGTGAAGCCCTTTAAATGCAAATCGAGCACCGTACTTTACCGTCGAATATCTGATAAAGTTGTGTTAAAAAAAGTCATTGTGACGAATATTGCAGTGATAGCGTGTGACAAGGAACGTTTCGCAAAGTCTTAGCTACGAACGCGCTACGGGTCATCATAAGGAATTAAGCTCTGCTTCAATCCAATCTGGGCTTTTAATTACTTTTTCCATACTCTGAATATTACGACATATTTTTTTCACAGCATCCTAAAGTTTAATGTCTGAGAAGTCTTAGCTTGTTTATGTGGTACCTGAAAAGTTAGTGGGATGAAATTGTTAGTAATAAATAACAGACAAGGCACAAGCCATGCTCCTTTTCTAAAAAATCTGACTAGGTTTAAATTAGCAACTTGTTCAAATGGATTTTGTTTGACTATGTAAATAGATAAAATTCATACCAAGTTCAAGGTCCAATTTTTGTTTTGTATTCTGTAAATTTGGTACACAGTATCCATTTTAAAGTCACCTGGTTTGATTTAAAAACGTGCTTATTTTGTATGCATGTGATGGCCATTTGGACAAGTAGTCACACCTTATATATAAAACAGCAATTCAGAAAGGGTATGTTCCCTGACAAGGGCTAAATGTAGAGCCATTAATCAATCAATAAATAAGTGCGGATATTTATAGTATTTCTTGTCCAAGGAAACTACAGTAGCTTTATTATTTTATAGCTTGTTGTTCGGCCTGATATTCAAAACAAGGGTATGGAAAAATGTATTACTGTGCAAACAATTGTACTTTAGGCAATATTATGAAATATGAAAAGAATGACAATACTTGGAACAAACTGGAAAAGGTCACTGGAAGATCACATTTTCAAGGTTGTAGGAAAATTATTGTTAGTTCGATTTTGCTTTGCAAAAATTTTGCTTTTAGGATAAGATTGTACGCTTACAACTATTACCATCTCTATCTTACTCTTAGTTCAAGATAAACTTATGAAATCTTAAATTAATTTGTGCAGAACTTTTGCAAGAAAAACACCATTAGCAGTATAAATAGCATTCACATAATGCTTAAAAGAACGGCGAGTACTTTAAAATAGATTTTTTATAAAAAAATATCATTACTGCACAAGAACACGAAACTTGAAACAAGCTCATATGGCAGCAACATTTGATAAAAGGACTTTAAATTAGAATGGTATTTTTGATAACGATGTTGGAGCAAAGTTCAATGTAATATTTGGACCGTAATAGCTGTAATGGTGGTCGACAGTTTGAAAATAATATATTGTGTTTTGGTAGATTAGAAGAATTGATTTGACAGTCAATAAAAACTTGTCAAATATCCTGAACTTTTACTTATTCGGGCGCTCAAACCAAGTGGAAGGAAATGTTGGGGATAACAAAACCGCATTGCTCCAGCAAGTTTCATATATTATGATTGCTAGAACATAATGCATATGACATGTCCGCATTATTACCTAGCTTGAGCGCACAAGTAATTCTATAAATTCACAGCTCTACAGGAACAATGTAAGTTCTTGAGTGAAACCATAATTCAATGTTCCATATTTGGTAAACCTGCAGATAGTTATATCTCTGGCCCGTCCAGTTTCAATGTAAGGATACGCTGAAACCAAGATTAAAAATATATTTTGGAATCTGAAATGTTTCAATCAAGATGAAATTCTAACTTACATGCTAATTCTAACTTCATTACGCATATTTCATAATTTCAATAAATTTCGATAAATTTCATATTTTATACTCGCACCAGGAATATTTTCTACTACCACGATGATAACGCACTATTGAACAAAACTGTAGTAGTTCACTTGTTTTATTCGTATTTTCGTATATTCCATGGAAAAACTACGCACAGTCGTTCAACCAGAAGGAATACCTATTTCCGTCAAAACATAAAGAGGGCGTATTTAGTTCTACCGCGAATTTTTCTGAGTTAAATGCATCTACATAATGGTGTGCTTGGTGGTAGCAAAGTAGAACCTGTGAGTCCTGAGTTATATAACCATGTAAAGAATATTCTCCTCACAAAATTTATTCGTAAGGTGTTTTGTATTCAAGTTTTGTATTTAGTCCAAAGCTTTAAGGTTCATGTAGAAATCTGTTTCATGAGAAACACATTTCTTTTATCTGAGGGCTACTATTTGTATGGAGGTAATCTGTGGCTTACACTATCAACGCAATACTTCGTCTAGGCAATAACAACACAACTTCAAACAAACTCTAGTCTGTGAAATGTATTACAGAAATTATTCTAACTGTTCTAGCTTTTTTTGCTTATGTTTTTGTAAGTTTATTTGAGAAATAGTATGAAAATGAAATTAATTTATATCTATGTGTTCCTTCCCCCCCAGGCATCCCAGGCAATTTGCTTCATATGCTATTAATCATGTGTCTACACCTTACTTGACAATTGTAAATCTTTACAAAAAGCAGAAATCGACTGCTATATATTCATCAAAACCAGATTGGTTAAGAAAAGAAAATGCAAAAGCAGGAGACGTTCCGCATTTATGGAAAATAAATGCAATTTAGGGAACAGCCCAAGATAGGCAATAGTATCCACACTTCATTACGTAGTGTTCTTACAAAAGTTTATTCTTAAAAGTCAGCCAGTAATGAATTTTAATTAAACTAGTAAGCAGAATTTTGATTTGTTATAATTAAGCGTTAAGTACACACTTTAGGTTGCTATTTGGTAAAGCAACTAAAATGTTGGTACTTACTTTGGCTTTTCTCTGTATGTTGTCATATTGCTTCTCCATTCCAAATACGTGAGATACAAATGCGAATAATATTATTTCACTATTTGTTTGAAAAATATATAAAAGCGTTTATGAAGTGTAAATTTCAATGAATTATCTATTATGTAAAAATTTAATAATTCGCATGTTGCAATGTATTGCCAAATCAACTGTATTTACATCCAGCTGTAACAATGGCGTTTATATAAGAATAATAACTTTATTCGGGGAATGATGATATGCGTATTGCTCTTGTTTGTATTGTTGGAATGTAATTATTGTGGATAATAAAAAATTGAATTCATCAAATCGTTTACCTAGTAAATAATAAATTCCTATTAAATGAAAATTGTTGCCAATCGTTTTTTTTGTCTGATTTTATGTTTTTTAAATATTCTCCAAATTTTGTCAACATGATCTACAAAATAGAGTAAACCGGGGAAACCAAGTGCGCAAGAGGTTAAGCAACAGTTAAATTGGCAGCAATATTAGCATGTTACTTTAAAAATATACGCATTCATAATTAAATTTGCATTAAAAATATTCATCATCACGCTTCGGTTTTATATTACTTTTATTCAGCATGGCTACCAACATAATATGATATTTATTCCTATAAAATCAAAAATTAAAGATGAAAATTCGAATCTGGTTTACAGCAAGTAAAAAAATACTAAACACTAGATTAAAACATCAATCATCAAAGCGCTCAAAAGCGTTTTAATTAAAAATGACAAGTTCGTTGACTATACGAATATCCATTTTCAGAAAACAAGTTGAAGCACCTTGATATGCAGACTTCTTCCTTAAATATAAAGTATTAAAAATCCTACTATTGCACTCTAAGTGCGATCTAAGTAAAAGCTTACCAAGATAAAGCGAAAACGTTTTACTACGTGTGATGCGGAGAAACAATATACGAGTAGGTAAAAAGCTGCAAGCTCACTCACATATTATCTTTGTTTTATCTCACAGCAGCTTTATGGTATGGCTAATGCAAATTTTTCGTCATAAAAACGTTTTCCATTCAAAGCTCACACTACATAACAAGCAGCATAGCTCCTTTTCTAATGCTCAAGCCAGTTGCGGCGTAGAGCAGCGACATGCACGCTGTTGGTGCTTTTACTTCATAAACACACAGAAAATTCATACGTTTACCTCCAGAATGTCAGAGCAAGTACAATTATACAAATCGCATTTGGTGAAACAACTTTGTGGACGCATACAATGAGTTTGGTGAGTTGCTCAGACAGTGTGATGATGAGAAATGGAATAACCATTCTATCAAGCAACTCACCGCACTTGAATCAGCACAGTTATTCACAAGCCACCGCCAAAGAAGCTTCACGCTCCTGAAGAAAGCAGAATACTCTGAAGAAGTGTAAAACGTTTCCAGTGCAATATATAATCTGTTTGAAAGGCATGTTGACACGTAACTTCGATACAAACAAATTGTGTAACTAAAATCAAATTCCTACATTTTCGTGGCATTTTGAATCATATGCAATCTTAGTTCGTATCTCAAAATATCAAAAACTATCGCTTCAACATTCCATAAATGAGTTAATTTTATGAAATAAATCGTGCCACTTTTGAGGTCCCTAACATTTTTCACATAATACGTGAATTTAAGAAACATAAACAAGTAAATGCAACACTGGATACTTTTCAAATTTTTGAAATTCATGAATATCTGTGCAAGATATTTAATAGAAATATTAGTGAAGCTGGTGCATAACAAATACTTCGGAAATTATCAAAAAGATGGACTGTGCTACGGCAATCAAGTTCTTATCAAGTAATCATCACATCAGGTAAGAAAATATGAAAATACGTAAACAAAAGGAGTTATTTATTGTGTGAATGGTATAAAATTTTATTCGCTGACAAATTGCTTCTCAATAATATTGGATAAATACTAGTTAATACTTCTATCTGTCTTCACAACAGCTTACGTAAAAACACTGAAGCTTGCCAAACATATTCAGTCTTGACTTGTTCATTAATTCAACGTAACAAGGTTCGGATATGTTCCCAGAACATATATTTATTTCAATTTATTAGATATTCCTATAACACTTTATTTGCTCTGCAAACTTGCTCAGAGAAATTGTCATTCTTGCCAACTTTGAATGCAATGAAAAACATGATATTTACATCTCAAAATGATCCGAAAGCTTGATTTTGTATAATTTTTAAAAATATATTTGAAAAACATTCTTTTTGAAGTGTGTTTAGACAGAAAACATATTAGGGTGCTACAGTTTTGGCTAACGTTACGGTTAGGGGATACAGCTGAATATACACAAGGCTTTTTCAGAGATGTTTTTTTCACTTATGAACCTAGATTTGACCACAGCATATAAAAGTGTGATCTTAGATTACCTCACTTCGTGGTAGCGTACAAGAGCGAATTTAAAGTTTACAAAAGATGTGAATGCTTCATTCCCAAAGAATCTGCTGACATTGTTGGAATTTTTGGAATTTTTAAAAGCAAATTCGGGGAATGTGTATACGAATAGTTTCCAGCTTTATGTCATTAATGTTTTATGTTGATTCTACGATTTTTTACGCATACCTTAGATGCCACGTAAAATCCCGATGATCAACAGTCAAGCTGTGGGGTTTGGAATTACCCACTGCAAGAAATTCCATGCACTTTTGAAAGTAGGTAAGTTTGTTTATATATGCTACTTTATACAGTTATTTCTGCGCTACACTTCGGTCCCACTTTCTTGCAATAAGACTACAATTTTAGTAGCATAATTTTAGAAATAATATGTTTCAACTTCAGGCTTCAAGCTAATTAAAAACCCATACGTTTCATGGATAAAATTTCTCCTCTCATGGTTCTCTCTAAACTATTTCTACATATTACGCTGACCTATTTTGACGCTGTTAATATTAGCATTTTCCCTAATAATAACATTGATAACTATATGGCACTGACCACTTTACCAGTCACAGCATGTTTTTTACTGTTGGATCCTCTCCGTTGATTGCATTCTAAAAATAACATTTTACTGAAGAGATGTTAACCTATATGCTGAAATTGACAGTATGTGAATGTATTTTGTTATGACCAACTTTGAGGTGTAAACCTCTGCAATAACGTCATAAATTTATTTTCGTATTCGAGTTTTTTATAGAATTTGTAAGTATGAGTTTTAATGAAAACTCAATAGCTAGTGCCAGTGTTTAAACGTTTTGCCGTTACTATTATATTTTGTGTAACTTAGTGTAAATGGCTGCGTAAAATAGATTCTCATCCAAAAAAAGCAAAATAATATTCTCTAGTCATTTAATAGTAATTTTGATACCGCATTTTGCATTTACACAGAAAACTGCGACTTCAAGTTTTCCTTAAAATCTTCTGCAGTACAAAGCAACGACGAGTAGATTATTCATATTACGACAGCTTAGTTGAGCATTAAATATATAAAAAACGTAAAGCAATAAGTTTTGGAAAGGCCGTTTCGTATTGCATCACTAAATAATTCAACACGCGTTTGTGTCCAATTTTTCAGTTACACTGCAATAATATTTTTCTAGGAACTGGCGATTATGATGTCAGCAATGAGCATCTTTAATATCCAAGAGATAAACTGGTATTTTTCGTTTAACTCAAGCATGTCCTGTTGAGGAACAGGACATATTATTATCTAAGCTAAAAGTCAACTATTTAAAAAGTGAGAAAGAATTAGCAGAACAAAATACAACAAGAAACATTTTATAACAAGCAGTGCAAAATTTAAGATCATCTCGCTCCCTCGTATCGTACAAAATAAGCCATTTACAAAATAATGATAACAATTATCGAGTCAGCATATCTTCACAAAAACAGTGATAATACCACTATGAAGACTTTACTTGGTTGCTTGAATTTGGTATTTATAACCAGTTTTATTATGTCTGGATGTAATCTTTGCTCACAAAAGTCTGCTATAAAATCTTTGCTATGCTTGAAGCCTTCCTAAATATACATAAGACATTTTTTGGCTTCGAGATTATATCATTTGTTCTGCAATTGGCGCCTACCTGAATCTAGGCTGCGTGGTAGATTTATGTTGAAACCCCAGAGTTTTTTACATTCATCGCAAACCGCGACCAGCGTTTTAGACTCATACTCTGGTCGTCCTGTTTACATATGTTAAGCATGACTCAAAAACATCAAGTATAAAAAATTGGACCACAACAGCGCTTGTTCATTACGTACTATGGAATCAGTTTGGCTTTAGCATATAGAAAATTTTATGTACATATGTAAGAGATTTTTTTGAATTGCCAGCTTTTCCGACAAGCAAACGCAATGACTCATATATCCACATCCGGCTTTTCAATTGACTACACTTTGCCCTGCAATGTGGTTACTGCTGCAAACGTTTTCCTTATAGACATTATGATTAAGCGTATTATTTGTACTTTTACTGGTTACTCCTTTCTCAAATCAAGTCAATTATAAACAGAACATACTGGAAGAACAAAAACGTTCCTGGTACTGACAATATACAATGAGCGCACGTTTAGTGAGATACACAAATTGCGATTATTCAAACTTTTTTCTGAATTATAGGAAATGCTGTTGCTTATACGAAATACAGGAGGTTACTTGGTAACACATGCTAATAGAAGACGCAAAAATCCATAGATGTTTGTTTCTAACATTAAAACAAAAAACAATCAATGCAAGTTACTAGGAAAAATTTCAGAACAGAACAGCCTACACATTTTTATAGTTGGGACGCATTCTAGAGGCTTACACGTATCGTATTTGTACTTTTGATGGTAATAACCAAATAGTATTTTGACCAAGAAATATATTAAGTCCAAGATTAAACCGGACGTCCTACACAGAATAATAAGATTAGACTCTAACAACGTCCTAAATTTGGCAAGCTTTTTAATTATCTCTGATGCAGCTGAACCTTTATCTGCTTTTGTCAAGTATTAGACTCAGTTTCATGACGTCGATTTCACATTTTGCATTTGTTCTTTGCAAAATGTATTTGTTCTTTGCATTCGAGCTTTATGTGAATAAACGAGCTGTTCTCGAAAACAGTCCGACAGATGTATTTTGGCTTTAAATTTGGATTGGAGCTTCTTGGGCATATTAAAAACTTTGCATTCCAGGAAAGCTTTTTTGAGTGTGCTATGGTGCGTTACTTTAAAAATTTAACAATTCAGTTGTCCTATCACAAAATCGTTTGTATCAGCACTTGCGTTTTCATTTTAGCCATTAATACAAGCGTAGGACTGACGATTGTTAACTGACAAAGTTTCTATTTGGCATACGGACTTTTAAAATTCGCCTAATCAGCCAAACTTTTTTCCTTTTTCTTATGCTTAAATGCTTTTATTGACACAGATATAAAATCTTGGTTATTTTAAAATGTCTAACTGAAAAATTTAACATACCATGCGTTATGACAACACCAACCAAGCACTCTTTTGTATTCATTCAGGAAGAAAGATGTCGTACCCACCTAGACGAGAACTTTGATTGTCGCAAACTGAAACCTCAGAGTTCCTCAAGAGTACATCAACACAGTGCAAATTGTAAGAACACAAAAGCATAATCTATCAAACAAAAAATATGAAGTAGTTGTGGAATGCAACGACTAATATGCATGTAAAATGGTTTTGGTTGTTCAGGTAAACCGATTTTTTGCTTTTTGGCTTGGCATTTAGAAATACTGTCCAATGTTTCCAACTGTTCTGGGTTAAAAGCTCCACAAAATCAAACAGGTAGGATTTAAACATAAATAGGATCAAATACCGACAACTCACATTTTACATTATTGATTAGTTTGAGGTTTTATTACATTAGGATTCCGTGCAACTCGTGGACTTTTCTTAATGGACCGTGGAATCGCTTCACCGTATATATGTAGATGTTCTCATATACAAGAGAAGGACAACACTAAAGAAAGTTTGTTAACTAGAAAAGCATTTTTTAAGTTGGCATGGTGAAAATACATAACAATACACAAAATAAGAATTAACACCAACAACAAAAGTGTAGTAACTATTATTAACATGTCAAGCTTTATACAACTAAATTGTAGGTTGGAATGATCTAATAGTTTAAAAATTATTAGTGACGCAAACACATATTATCTTATACAGGTTGGTTAACGAAAACCCTTTGGTATTAGATTCCAAGATTTGGTGTTTGGTTGAGCATCCCCGCCATATTTTGATCAGGATAGTTAACTATTTCAATAAACTCAGGCAAACATACAGAATATCAGTTGCGTTTAAAACGTTGAATGATACGCCAAAATCTTTTGAAGCTTTTATAATTAGCAAAACTATAATACAATTGTTTCTATAAATGGATACTCATAATCGTCAGCTTAGCAAAACAAATTTCAGTCGAAAATATAGTTTGATTTTCATGGAAACATAAACGTGCTAATTTGGGAATTAACGGGATTATTTAAATTATTTCAAACGCAAAATCGGTTGAATTCATGTCTAAACTAAACCTTGGAGTCAATGAAATTTCTGCAATATTTTGCTTTTCTAAGTTTTCAAACTTTTTAGTTAGCTGCATTGACGGTCTCAAAACGACTTCTGCTATGTTTTATTGTATTCCACTTTTTCGAACACAGGAAGAAACTGAGGAAACGGACTAAACAACTACCTACGAAAAACAATTTATGATTTTCAGAATTTTTTATAAGGTCTGTACGAAAATTATAAAATCAGATATACATTTTAAAACATTTGTCCACCCAGCCAGTGTAAGGCATTTGAATGATAAACTAAATATTGGAATTTGTTCATGAAGTAAGCCCTAATGTATTCCCAAAGTGTCATGAAATTACGGTTACTGCTTTAGAAGAAAACTCAAAAGTTTGAAAATATCCTGAAAACTGGACTGTTCGGAAATTATAAAATCAAGAATTATAACTGCATTTTCTTTAGCACAAGTAGTATTGCGAACCCGGTTTCAACTTTTTTGATGAAAGCAACTTCCAGCAGGCATAATCCAAGAAGAGTTTTGAAAAAATATGAATCTAGCAAAATTTCGGTATGTTACGTAATTTTTATGACAGTCCAAGCAGTGGTTGGCACATGGAGTGGTGCACTATCAACAAAAACGTAAACACTATAGTTGTTTTTTGCATTAGTTTTGACTCGTTATTAATCTAAAAGCTATCTAAAGTCGTTAATAGTTGCAATCTAACCCCGAAATGTCGTCATTTTTCCAAAAAATGCAATGGTAGCTTAAGGTACCTAACGTGGTTTTATGTAATATGAGCACATTTTACATAGTCACTTCATATAATTTGTACTCTTACATGATTTTATGTTACAATGAAGTAAGGTAACAGAAGCAATTAATTTCAGCGTCATATAAAGGAACTTTGGGAATACATTAGGGCTTAGTTCATGAACAAATTCCAATATTTAGTTTATCATTCAAATGCCTTATACTGGCTGGGTGGACAAATGCTTTAAAATGTATATCTGATTTTATAATTTTCGTACAGACCTTATACATGGAATGAGTTGTTTTCATTTTCTTTTGTGATTGCCCTGATGAAGATAACCGTGTGCTATCGAAAGCTAGGCAAAATAAATAATTTTTACCACTTCAAAAACCCCGTTTTCACGTATTATTATTGTATTCCAGTTTCTAATTTGTTCTTACCAATTTAAGTTCAACAAGAAGGTAAATGAGGTTTGCACCCACAACTTTGGATAGCAATTTAAGGCCCTCTTTTACCGGCACTTCGCTTTTTCTTATAAATAATACTTCTGCCTGTCTCATGAATCGTGTCTAATTATATCGATTGTTCAATGTTAAGCTCGGGGTGTCTCATCACAATTGTAGAGCAGACAATCAAGTATAAAAAATAACGCAATCAGAAAACATCTTAGCGATGGTATAGTTGTAAAAGCACAGAATATAAAAACAACTAGCGCCAAGTACCGTGATTAGTTTTGAGACTCCATGAGTCTGCTACTTCAGCTGACTTACAAACTGCAAAAACTGGTTAAGAGGCAAACTTTAAAAAGCAAAAGGTGAATGTAGCCTTTGTTTTACATTTTATAATAGCATTTAAACGCACACACCATTTAAAAGGCCAAAAATTAATAAATTATCATATTGATTCAAAACTAATTACAAAAAACAGCCAAAAGTTTGCCTCCTATTTCAGACGTATGCTGTGGTAATGATAGTACAGTTTTATGCAGTAGGATAGCACGAAATTAGATTTAGGGACACCTGATATTTTCTTGCAATGCTAAGTAAGCTATTTAAATTTTGATAGTACAACTTGAGGTATTTATGTAGGTTATGGCTAAAACTCTTGGCATACCAAAAAATTCCAAGGAAGCATCAGCAAAGTTAGATTTTCAAAAAAAAATCTTTTTGATTGTAAATTTATGTCATAAGGTTGGACAAATTTGAAACGATTTTTGTATTCATTCGACGTTTATACTTATTAGCTTTAACCGTTCTCCAACAACATTATGTTATTTATGCTAAAGCTAAGCATTTCGTTATTTGTCCAGAAGCTCAATTAAATCAGTTTTGAAAGCTGGTTAGTGCAAAGAGATGATGAGTTATGGTTAAAATATACAGTTAACTTGTAGTATGATGTTAGTCGCAATAATGTGGCTTCTGGTAAACTGTTAAGAATTTATAAACGGTTTTAAGATTCAGATAGTTGTAACAATAGGCGCATTACTTGATTTTAGATTTGGCGCTAAGTTGTAAGATGATTCTAATCTAATGTTATTCTGTGGAGTGGTGTCTAAATGATATAAACTACTACAGGATTAATTACCGATCAGTATCAACTCAAACAGGTTTCACACAATATATATTTCAAACTTTGGAAACGCATTTATAAGAACAGATTCACACGACTTTGTGCACATTCATGGAACCAACGTGTTTTGGGATGCTTGTTTAATGTCTTCTGCAATGTTCAATAGCAGTACCAGTATTAACAGATAACGCTGAATTGTGTGTTTTCAACAATATTAATCCAGTTAATCGAAATTGGAAGCATAACTGTATGTGTTTCTTAACAAAAATGCAAAATGTATACATTTTGTAATGTGCCCTGTAATGTGCGTAAGCCCTTTGGAGAGCTGCAGAAAAGAGTTTCGTCCCTTTCTAAAAGCTCAAAATTTAAAAAAATTAAAATTTTTATGCTGAGTTTTTGCGCAGCGTTATTGGTTTGGTGAAAAAAGGACAAAAATGTGGTGGCTTACACTGCTAACTGTTGAGGTGTTTGTTGTTCAAGTAAAAAAATTGCTAGATTTTTAAAAAACTTTTAAACTGAAGTGGAACTTTGTTGTAAAATGTTTGGGGCGGTAACCCATAAAATGATGTTGTAGCGGTGCAGAGTAAGATTGATGAGATGAGTCCAGGGTAACAAAAAAACTAAAATTATTTGCTGTTTGAAAGTTTTTAGGATGGTTAAGAAAGGAAAGACCTGGTGCGACCACCAAGTAATGTGTATGTTATGAATGGTAGTGTAGAAATAAGGGAACAAAAAATAGAGAAGAGAGAGAGAGAGAGAGCAGTTGAGTTTAAACAACAAGTAACAGGACTTAATTGCTTCTTTATTTGTAATTTATTTCTATAAATAGTTTTTACAAGTACGTTTACACGGCCGGACAACGTCCAGCTTACATTTCCTGTCCGTTCAATCGTTATGGTTTGAATAGTTAATGTTGAAACTTATAATTATAGACGCTAGTGTGCCTAAGCACTTACAAAGCGTTGGGGATGAGAAAGATTGCTAGTTACCTAAACGTTTAACTCGTTTAGCATGTTGGCACATAACATGTTGTACGAAATTCGTTTTTTTGCATTCGTTAAGTCGACATTAAAATTTATATATTTATAGGCTTATAATTCTATAATATTATAATTATATTACAACATTTTCAAATTGTTGTGGTTTCACAAGCAGGTTAAAGTGAAAGATTTTCCAAATTAATACGTTATAATATGTAACTGGCTTTGTGAGAATGATTGGAACAAGTTCACTTCGACATTCGTTACACAATTGATTTAGTTTTTTCTTGATTATCTGTCTTGCAATCCTGAAGCTTCAAGCTGTTATTAAAACAGGAAGAAATTGTATGTAGATTATGTTAATATGTTTACAGTTAGAAGAACTAAAACATCTTCGCAGAATACAAATAGAAATTAGCGGTAAGTTTTAAATATAATGACGAAAATTTTGTGCAAGGCTTTATTTTAATGTTCATTTTTGCTAAAGAGTGGCGCTTAGGTTAACAGAAACATTCAACAAATGACAATAAATGAGGTATTATGTAATTGCAGCTGCTGATTTGTAGGGGTAATGAGGTAGAAGCTGGGAATAAAGTGATTTGAATGACTGAAGTTTTCTGTAAGATTCCAATATTATATCAGTTCATGGGATATTCAATCATATTCAAGAAAAGAGACACTAAGAATTTAGTATTGCAAGACTATGCTTAGAAAGTTATTAGCTTTGGCCGACTTTGTTATTGATTGCTCAATAAGTTAACTTAAAAGTTACTGTAGTATGCGTCGATGTTGTACGCAGACTTCCTGAACCACATTTTTAACATTGTTAAAGTTAAACGTTTTGTTATGACCATGTTTTAGAACTTGCAATTTTTTTGTTTATACCCAAGCTCCTTTATGTAACCCAAGTCGCTATTATGTGATTGCCAGAAAGCTGGAAAAAAATCTTCAACGGGATAGCTAATTTTAATGCATGTAGCCAACATAACCAGAACTTACTCTTGTTAGGCGTTTCGGAGATTTATTTCTAAGTTTAGTCTAATATTTAGAGCAAACCATGTTGTCGCAGACATTAGATCTAGGCTTTTACAAGTTTCGGAGATTATCAATTATGGTTAATTATTCTTAAATAATATAACATATGTAGGCCAGCATACAGCGACACTTTTTCAAATCCTGCACTTGTGCTGTAGTCATAATTTTTGTATCGACGCCAAGTAAATTCCACTTAACATTTATAAAACATCATAGTATCTATACAGCTTATCAGAACGAATAGCAGCTACGTAAATGTATCATATACATACATTCGTGACGTAACATTAATATTATATCCAATATTTGTTGGTTGTTAAGAAAACAAATTTTCCACTAAACGCCCAGTGTCTACTAGGACAAGTCGTAGCTATAATACTGGTGTGGTTGTAGGAATCAGGTATATCAAAGATTGTTTAACTATTTTTTATCCCTTTGTTAAATTTACTATTTAAACTATTGCATTGGACGGTTTTTCTTTAAAACCCTTACAAAGGAAAGCAACAGAAAGTATTTTAAATGCCATTAACACTTTTAAAATGGTCAGAAGAAAGGTGTGTTTTTGCGGAGACATTTAGATAAGTTTGGTTTTTACGACTACAGAAGCAAGTTTCTGAGCTAATTGAAATGTATAGAATTTAAACGTATATGATCCACAAACACTAAAATCCAAATTTCGGGACAATTATTTACGAACGTAACATAAAATTGGATTTGGAAAATATCTATTTTAAATTCTGACAACATACGGCATGTATATCGCAACTGTCAAAAGGAAAAGTTAACGCTGTTTGTGCATTTTTATTTGGTGTACTAGCCAAGTGTAAACTTCTAGCGACATTCTGGCATGAAAGGGAAGGAGGATTCAAAACTTACGTTCAAGAATTTTTGTAAACTCATAAAAACTAAAACTACATAAAAACAAACAATGTTGACCAAAACAAACCATTTTACCTTGTGCTTATCATTTTTGCATATTACCTAAAATGCACGCACGCCTCCATGAATGGCCCTCTCAAAACAGATGTAGCCAATAGGAATGCGTTTAGAGGGTCCTTCCCTTTCATGCCAAAATGTCGCTAGTAGTTTACACTTGGCTAGTATTCAGAGATCGACATATTTTACGCACAAATGTGTTTGTAGGCTTAACAATTCAACAATATACCATCATATATCTTCAAACTTACTTGTTTCCAAAAGGTCGCATTTATAATATTGTTTTTGCAAACTCGTTAAAACATCTGTCTTAAAAAGAAAATTATGGCCGTCTCCGGGAACCCATTCCATGCAAAAAATCTTCTTTACTGCTTCCTATTATGCATGGTCTACAATTTTTTGGGTTATTGTGCAATTAGGTATAATCCGCAGGCTACTTAAATATCATGATAAATATACAGTGAAACAACGATTTTTGAAATTGTGCTCATTAAATTCGTACAATCAGCTTATTTGGGCATTTTTCTAAGTGCTTTGAGACCAACCAGGAGCCACACTTTGAATTGCAATGCTGCGTTTCCTAGCAACATCCTTTTTATATGGTTCTTATTGGAAATATTACTCTAATTGTGAATTTTATTATTTCTGAATAGTTACAGTTGTGTATACTTTAGTATCTGTGATGTGCACCAGGTAGAGCATAAACAGTGAAATGCAAGGCCAATATAACCAAAAGGGTGTTTTTGTTTTTTGAGAACATATTTGTTGTACCCGTCGTCCGAATAACAAATATATATTACAAAAATTGATGAACTGATTTTCAGTTTTACTGCTTCTAGACGAATTGCAGTTTTTTAAGGTGCACATAAATTTGCTGTTTAATAAAAAAGTGTAAACTTTGTGGCAGTAGAACCGAACTAATCCGCGTTAATAAGCCGCAACTGGTACATTGATTTAGTCTTGTTGAAAAGAGTTCGAAATAGTTTGAGTTGGGTTCATGTGCGTTAACTGATGGTTACTGATGAAAGTGCGTTGTGACTTGAAATAAATGTTCGGAGAAAAATGACACTGTTCGAGGAAATGGTTACGGTTAAAAGAGAGTCAATTTATTATTACACAAGTCGGCAAATTTGTAGTGATTTTAATAGTTTTCTTCAATTAATTTAATGTCAATTATTATGCCTAATTATTTCTTCTCTCCGTGGACTTGCACCCGTACCTTACCCTGCTGAATGACAGACCGAGAGTGTCTATTGCTTACACGCATTACCTATTAGCTTTCATGGGTAGAATAGAGTACATTCTATAGCTAAAACCTGTGACGAAGACGACACGACGACACTGACGTGTACCTGGACAAGATTCTCGTGTTTTAGTAAGGCATGGTTTTTACAGATTGGCTTTAGGTTACTAATAGAGGCAATTTTAAAGTAGTTAAAATATAGTACATAAACAGTCTAAAAGATCGCAGCCTACATTCTCTGAACAAAGTATTGCTAACGCATCAAAACCGTAAACTACATCATTCAATTCTTAACACTCCCCCCATTGCACCTTCGGTCAATACATAAGACTTGATTCCATAAAACACAAACTAATGCACAATATCAATCAAATTTCACATTCATAAAAAATGATTCTAACATGAAAATCTACAATTTTTCTTTTATACTCATCTTTTGAGTTTTTACAAGTTCAAAAATTGAAACCTAGTCTAATTTACAAAATTAAAAACGCTAACAGTCCTCTGGCACGCTCACTTTGAGAGTTTATTCTCTAGGAGCAATTTCAGGACTATAAACATTCTATGACACGCACACGTAGTAGACTTTATTCCACCGGTGCTTTTTCAGAATGTGTTCCCTATCAAGTCAATTGAAATTCTACAAGAAAAAGAAACAGATTGATTAGTGCACACACTTGATAACAACTAATACTCAACATCTTTTCTTAATAAAGGAATTAATTTTGTAACCACTCTCTCAAATGTACTCGTGGCTGTCTTGACAGTAACCCTTCTCACATTCCCATCTTTCCCCGGATGAACCTCAAGGATCCTCCCCATCTTCCAGTTGGCTGGAGCTGACTCTTCCACTAAAAGCACTAAATCCGCAACTTTCACGTTGTCCTGCTCCCACATCCATTTCGTATGCTGCTGTAGGTTATTTATGTATTCATTTCTCCATCTCCTCCAGAAACGCTGAAATTGCTGTTGAATTCTTTGGAAATGAGACAACCTGTTCCGTGGTATCTCCTCCAAATCCACATCTGGGGCTGCTAACGGAGCTCCGATTAGGAAATGGCTTGGTGTGAGAGGCTGAAGGTCTCCTGGATCTGCTGACATAGCAAATAGTGGCCTTGAGTTAAGCACAGACTCCACCTGCACTAACATTGTTACAAATCTCCGGAACGCTGTCACGAACGCTTCTGTCGTTAAAGCTGATACTCCCTCTAAATACACAAACACAAACATGTAGCCCTCGTAAAGTTTCGGTATTTTACCCACCACTTCCTTCAGCGTTAATGGACCAGCATAGTCCACTCCGGTGTGGGTAAATGGACGAGATGGCGTCACTCGTGTTGCTGGCAATGCACCCATCAGCTGTTCGGTCTTGGCACGATAACTACGGCACCGGATGCAGCTTCTGACGAAATGACGAACTCTGCCCCGACCTCGAACTATCCAAAAGTCCCTCTGGATACTTGACCATGTTTGCTGGAAACCACTATAGAAGTTGAGATTATGAAAATAATCTATCCCCAACTTTGCAAAATGGCCTTCCTTTGGTAACACAATCTCATCTGGCAACCGAGCATTTTCTAGTCTTCCTGAGATACTGATACTCTCAAAATTGTCGGTGAAGGGATGTAAACTCTTCAATTTACTGTGAATCCCCCCTGGTTTCCGCTTTTCTAACAGCTCGAATTCTTCCTGGTGATGAACGTGTTGTAACTTTCTCAGCCAAAACAACATGACTTTGTGTTGCTCTGCTGCTGTTACTGGTCCTGTTGGAACTTTCTTCTTTATCTTGAATAAGAAGAAACGGAAATACCAGGCTGTACACCGCTTCAATCTCTTTAAGGATGAAAACTTCAGGATGCTCTTGTCATCTTCCTTCTCAATAGACAGCACTGCTACTACTAGCTGCCTTTCCTCCATGTCCTCCTCGGATACAGCTTCCTGGGGGAAAACTGGTAACTCTGGCCTTGATAGCCAACCCGGACCCCTCCACCAGAGACCACAAGTCTTTAGTTCCTTCACCGTGCATCCCCGTGATGCTAAATCCGCCGGATTTTCTGTCCCCGCTTCATGCTTCCACGAACTGGGTAAATCCTCCCGGTACTCCCCCCATCGTTCTTGAATTGATTTAGGGACGAGATCATCCCACTTCACTGTCAACTTCCACAACTCTTGCATGGGCAATTCTCCCCGCAACGTGACACATGAGATATGCCCCAGAGGATCGGAAACAGCTGCTAGTTCTGACAACAATGATTGTTGTGTGCAATCCAGCTTGCCATCAGTCTTCATAGGTTTTTCTTTCGACTTTTCCAAATTATGAAGCTTGTTCTTGTCAAAGGGAACTCCAACGTGAAATCGCCCTTCACTGTCTATCTTGTACTTGGCCTTGAAGTGGCTTTCACAAAACTTTTCTTCTTTTGTTAGGATCCGCATTTTAGGTGGCTCCTTTACCTCCCAAAACTTAGTCAGCCGATTCCCAACTTGTTCCAGAGTGATATGATGGGACGATATGTATCCCTTTTCTACGGTGGGGCACACTCCAGCTACTCCCCAACCAAAAATGGTTTCATGACCCACTGGTGCTCCTTTCGGCCCTCGACGGCGTCCTCTTAGCACCACATCATCATAAACCTTTACCCCTAATAGAATATCAACGTCACCTGGCTCATACCACTTGTTATCCGCCAACTCAAGTCCCTCAAGATGTTTCCATTGACGATCACGAGGCAACCTTGGTAACTTTCCGGTGATCTCTGGCATAAGAAGCAGCTCCACCTCCAACTCCTTGTTGCTGTATCTGCTATACAGGGTACAAGAAACTTTTTCGGTGCAAGTTCCAGCCTTCTTATTCCAGACTCCTTTCACTCTCACTCGACTGGGAAGGCTTTTTAGTCCAAGCCGCTTCTTGCAGGGAATGGACATAAAATCTCCTTCGGATCCAGGGTCAATGAAGACTCGGCATGGTACCATTCTTCCATACTGGTCAGGTAAATTTGCGATCGCAGTCATTAGCAGTCCTCCGTCATCCGCCGCCACATGGTTCCCCTGGATAGTCGGTACTACCTCCTTGGATGTGGATGGCCCTTGTTGAGTCTGCTGCTGTTGCGTTCTTTCTTCATGAAGTAAAGTATGGTGTTTCGAACCACACCTTTTGCACTTCCTGGGTGAAGTACAATCCTTTATCCTGTGGTCGGGTTTCAGGCAGTTGAAACATAGTCTCGCCTTCCTTACTAGCGCACTACGTTCACTCGGGCTGGAGCTGAGAAAATCCTCACACTCTTGGATTTGGTGCGACCCTTGGCAGACAGCACAGTTACCACACTCTGTCGTAGTGTGGTGAACCTTCACTTGCTTCTCCCCTTGTCGACTCCCAACATCCTTGGAACTACTCACTCCCGCCGCCTGAAGACCACAAATGTGACTCTTGAGGAAATCTTTCAGCTCCTTGTAAGTGGGTAAAGCATTTCCTGTCAGTCGTTTTGCCCACTCCCTCCTTGTCACTGGATCTAGCTTCCCCCCAATGATAACCACAATGAGGTCATCCCATTGGTCGGTCGGCCGCTTCATGACCTTAAGGGAATGTAAGCACTCTTCACATTGGTCAAGTAACAACTGCAAGTCCTTTGCATTCTCATTTTTGACTGGCTTCAAATCCAAAATTTTGTTAACTTGAGACTGTACAATTTCCCGTGTATTATTGTATCGAGTCTCTAGAATCTGCCAAGCTTCTGCATAGTTGGCGTCTGTCGTAGGTAGGTACTTTATCAATGTTGCGGGCTCTCCACGAAGAGACGACTTCAAATACTGTAACTTTTGAGCCCCTGATAGGCTTTTATTGTTGACCACTGCAGCACTGAACAAATCTTTGAATGATATCCATTCAGAAAACTGTCCTTCAAATTCAGGTAGGGAAATGGTAGGCAACTTGATTGTTACTCCAGGTGCTCCTGAGGCTGCCGCTGCCGATGAAGAGGATGATGTGCTGGACAATGATAACTGGTCGATTATTGATCGTAGTTTTGCAATTAAATCGCAATACGTCCTCTCACACTCTGTTCCAGCATCGAACTGCACTTTAAGTGCCTCCTGCGACGTTGCTGTTTCCTCCAAAGCTGCCTGAGCCTCCTCCAAAACCTTCCATTTCGCCTCCACTCTCGTCATAAGTGCGTATGCACTGTGTAGTGTGAGTGGTGTCTTGCTATGGTCATCAACTTCTTTCAAATACTGCTTCAGTCTGGAGTGAGCTACGGTTCTCTTCCTCTCGTCACCCATGATGAAACAGTAACTGATGAATCACGAAATTAGCCAATAAATTCACAAAAAACTCGAACAGTCAAAATTTCTCAAACAGTCAACAATCTTCAAATCACAAAATCAGCTGATCTAACTTTTGGCGTTACTGACATCTCCAACTGAGCTGAAAACTACGCTATTTTCCAGTACTTACTCCTATTTTCAGCGACACAGAAAGCTAGCTAGCTACTCACACAGTAGGCAGATGAAAACTTTTAACCCAAAATGTTAATAACTGATTAGCACTGAATTACGCACGCGCTTGGTAAATGTCCGACAAGCAATTAGATCGGGTTCGTTAAGGACCATGAAAAGAGTTCGAAATAGTTTGAGTTGGGTTCATGTGCGTTAACTGATGGTTACTGATGAAAGTGCGTTGTGACTTGAAATAAATGTTCGGAGAAAAATGACACTGTTCGAGGAAATGGTTACGGTTAAAAGAGAGTCAATTTATTATTACACAAGTCGGCAAATTTGTAGTGATTTTAATAGTTTTCTTCAATTAATTTAATGTCAATTATTATGCCTAATTATTTCTTCTCTCCGTGGACTTGCACCCGTACCTTACCCTGCTGAATGACAGACCGAGAGTGTCTATTGCTTACACGCATTACCTATTAGCTTTCATGGGTAGAATAGAGTACATTCTATAGCTAAAACCTGTGACGAAGACGACACGACGACACTGACGTGTACCTGGACAAGATTCTCGTGTTTTAGTAAGGCATGGTTTTTACAGATTGGCTTTAGGTTACTAATAGAGGCAATTTTAAAGTAGTTAAAATATAGTACATAAACAGTCTAAAAGATCGCAGCCTACATTCTCTGAACAAAGTATTGCTAACGCATCAAAACCGTAAACTACATCATTCAATTCTTAACACTTGTATATACTCTGTGGATAAGTTTCTTATAAATTAATAGTCGCAATGTTTTACAATTATACCATTGTTTTTAAGCAAGATAATGAAATTGATACTTTTCAATTTATGTTGTTATTATAATTTATCGTAACATTTTATTTTGTCGTGTTGTATCAGTAAAGTTTACGATGCTAGATATGTGCGGGTGAACATAATTTTGCAGTTTACCTAATCAAGAATAGCACAAACAAAGGCGACAAGTGAAACGTAAATTTCCTTTTTTGTAAGCAAATACAACCGTGGAAACATTTGGAGATTTATTTACAATAGAAAAATATCAAAATATTAGACCATGTAATTATTTGTGTTGCTCAACTTTGTTTTTCAGTTTTATAAATGTGAAAACCGAAACTGTACCAATAGTGAGAGTAGCTCAAACTTACGGTCGAGTGAATTTGTTTTTCATGTTCTGAAGCGATGTAACACTGTTTTTTGTGCCATGTTATTGCTATGTACCTTGCAATGGCAAAAAGACCATACCAACAACGTGAAAATAAAAGTCAAGGAATATAGTACGTTAGAAAATCGAATGTTCTGTATTGAATGGAGAACCAATGGCAAATAGACTTGCCATATGTTGTCTTTTGAAGAATTTTTTACTAAGCTTCAGATATATTTCAAGTTGCCTTTTTAGTTGGGGTTTTACTTTTTGCTTTTAGTTTGATGTGTTTGAACTTTGCACTGTGACAAGTAAAACAGCATATATGTAAAACACAATACACAATCTAATGGTTAAAATATCAAACATATTTTCAATTTCTTGGATGCTCCTGTTCCATCCTGATTTACTGAATCCTGAGAAAGCAACGTACTTTTCTATGTAAATTTTCATATGCATCTTTCATGTGTTTTGTATTTTGGAAAAAAATAAATTTTACAATTGGGGGCGTTTAAGCTAGCACAGCCTGATTTATCTGTCAGTTCTAAAGGTTACATTTGGGCTTAAAATGATATCAACAACTCCCATCTGCTATGGTTGGCTTCATGAAACATTATTGCCATCTTCTCATTTCAGTTTTAAATGTAGCTAAATTACCAGATTTATTGGCTGTATTAAAGACCAAAAACGCTGGTTTATGGCATAGGTTTAACAAACAAACTACAGGAAAACAGATGGATGTACACGAATTATAAACCAAGTTAAGCTGGTGAAGCTAAGCTTGTTATTGTATTATTAGCAACATCTACAAGCAAGTATTGTTTTGTTCTTTTTTAGTACAATCAAATTTGTTGAAGGAGAACACGTACTACCTTTTACAGTTGAAACAGTAAATGTTGCACTTTAGTCGTGTTTTACCTTGATGTATAAAGACTGACATGTTGTTGTACAAATGTGTTTCTCCGTTATGCTATTCCACCATAAAGCATCCTAAGTGATTAAACGTGGCAGATATTTACAAAAAGTTGCATTTTAAATAACATTATTGCGTAACTGAAGATATTAGCAATTCTGTTCTAAAACGACAATATTCTGTGCTGCTTTCAGCTTTTGAAATTCACCGTAATTATTCACTGATTGCATTGTTGCCTGGCTATTGTGTTGTAAGGCTAAATCCACATGTTTTGATAATGTCAAAGTAAAAATGTATGATATAGTTTATGACAACTTCTGGCAAAATACAGTACACGTTTGGCACAGTGTTTCTGGAGTTTTTACAATTTACATACTAAGGCAATTTCCTTAATTATGACTTAATCACACACCAAGAAAACCATTTCTTATGCCGTTTTAGTTAACAACACCATATACATATGGTTTATTGAGAGAAAACTTCGGATATTCTGGTTCTCCAGAAAAATGCACAACATGGAGCAAATCTATTCTTATGTTTGATGTTTTAAACGTTTGAATAAAAAGCAAGTTGCATTATTGACAACTTATTTAATTGTAAATTACATTTTGTAAATAATCAAAGATTTGTATATCTTAGTAACCCATTATCATGTGCACCACGTATGGCATATACAGTGCAGTGTGTGGATAATTGAACTGAATGGGTGTGTTTCTGTTTCTTAGAGCTGATTAGTGGTCCTATATTGCCCTACGATATACATGCATAATAACAAGTTGATAACAAAGTTCCGAACAGACGATATATATTACAAAAAATAAAGAACAAAGATTTACAAATAATTTGCATCAAACCGAATTGCAGGTTTGTGTAAGGTACTCACTAATTTGCTGTTGAATAAAACCATATATAAATTATGGCAACAGAACTTATCTTTTTAACGTATATAAAGCTGCCGCTTGCACATCAACTAAAGTTTCTTGATATTTTGTACGTGGTTACACAAAGTTTAGTAAAAATAAAAAGCCAGCTTTTGTTTTTAATGTTTGATGATGAAATTGTTAGACAAAAAGGGTGTAACCTCTAAGCCATCGATGATAATATACATATTAATTTTAATGGTTTTATTGTTATATTTTAGTTCGTCCGTTTGAACCAGTGAATTTACGATGCTAGACACTTGCGGGTACTTATATTTGACAAGTTACGTAAACCAGACTAGCACAAATGATAATGTTAATCCAAAGTAAATATCCGGTTTTGTAAATGTATGTACGGAATGTATGCAACATTTACAACAATAGTTGATTTTAGTAGGACAGAAAATAATAAAATTAAGGTAAGTAAGTAAACCTCTGGTTGTTGATTTGATAATCCGCAATGAACGGGATTGTAAAGACACTGTTTGGTAAAGTTTATGTTTTTTGTATCTTTTTGCTTGTAGTGAAATCGCTTTGCAAAGTTGTATACGTGTAACAACGCGATAGCTAGCTTTGTGGCATTGTTTTCTCTTTCAGTTCTTCACTTCATTTCAATGCAATTCATTGATCTGCCTGTTTGCGTGTAGCTGCACATTTGCACCTTTACACTTCAAGATTCATTTGTCGTATTATTAATGTTTGCTTTAGGCTCTCTCGACCACGTAGCAACTCTTGTCTTCGTTTATATACATAAGGAGTGCAGGGTCATATAGATTTCTCTCAAAACCCATGTGGACGAGTGAGTCATTTACCCTTATATTCTACTGGCGAGGAGCTTAGCAAAAGCCATAAATGCGTCTCATTAACCTCCGAAATTTTTCAAGTTGTTGTGAGAAGCATCCTGGAATTTCCGCATATTTTTTTTCTCCAGGTCTGCAGACCTGCACAAACTGCTTAGGATGTAAATTGCGCAATAATAGACTTGAGCCCAGAAAGTTTTCGGTTTTCCGCTGGCCTGTAGCAATGTGACACCTTTTGAATGCAAGCAAGCTGGCAAACATTGGTATTTCTAAAATTCAGAGGAGCTCTGGTCATTTAGCAGTCTGTAGCAACTAGTTTTCTTTGAATTGAAGCTTTTTGTTCTGAAAGATTTAGATGCTGCAAAATGTACAACTCTTCAATCTGGGTATCCTTTTCTGTCTGGTTATAATTAAACTTTATTTACCGCATTTTTGTAGACTGACTATTTGTATGCTGACGTAAAGCCAGTCAATGATATATATAATAATAATGCATGCTTTTATTTATAAACGGAACCATTTTGCTTGTTTAAAGCCAATTTTTACCTGTTTGAGACCAATTTTTGCTACAGTAGCTTATGTTAGACAAACAAGGTAATCGGACAGACGGACGCACTAATGTTTAGTAAGCTCCTCGGCTGAATCGGCGAGCGAAAAAGGCTGCTTCATCAAAATCTGGTGCGAACATATGTGTCTAATAATAGAAGTTTTAAAAAATAGGTTTGCTTATTATGTAGGATTAGCGTACCATTCGGCGTATTGATTATGCATCGCTTGTTAACTAATCAAATATAAATGGAAAACTAAATTTGTTTTCTTTTTCCTTCTTTTTGGTCAGGTTTTATGTTTTTTTCAATTTTTATTTAACTTTTTGGGAACTATTCTTTCAGTACCGAGCTTTGCTAATTTGTTTCTGTGACAGAGTTAGAAGAAATCGCCTTTTCTTGCCGATACAGGTATTTGAACTCTTTTCTGTTTAGTATATTTGTGATTATTATTTGTACTCACGCTGGAAGTTATTTGTTCTTTCTCATGAGAATTATGAGAATATTATGTTTTGTAAGAGGAGGGGGTAATAGGAGACACCTTTTTTGTTCTAATTTTATTTGGTAATTTGTTCATTTAAAGTTTTAAACGACAACTTTGGAATACATTGGAATCCTCCGATATTTGGAAAGAAACTTTACTGATACTGATACCCATACTGATACTGATGGTTTTTACTGATAACCCACATTTATATAAATTTCACTTTTCCAACTGAAATATTAAGTCAATTATAATTTACTGTAAATGTGTTATATAAACGGCTGATCGGTACGTAAACGTCAATTTCAACTACCAAGTTCAAGTTACCAACCAGGTGCATAGCTTCATTGGTCGAAGCATTCACATGTTTTGTTAAAATGTACGCTTTGACACAATTGGGCTTTCCTAATCTTAAATTTACTAGCAATTGAATAATGTTCTTTGGTGAAGTAGAAACAGATCACGGATGCCACAACTTAAAACTAAACACAGTTTATTCGAGCTTTTGGTAGTATACCACAAATATCGTATGGAATAACAGAAATTACAGGAATGAATATGTTACTCATAATAGTTTGGATAATGATATGCTGAGTTCTTCTTATCCAACTACTTGTGGAGAAAGACGAAAATTTGGATTGTGAGATTCCTCCTAAGAAAAACTTTTGTTCTCTTGTAAGTCAGTCATGCTTCATGTTCACATTCAGAATTGCCTTGACTTCCATCAAACAAAACAAGTTGAGCGTTGTTATGTTTTTCAAATAAAATTATATTGCGAATTTTATGATTTAAATTTTACGGAAACCACATTGCTTAAGACATGATTGATTTTGTTACAAATTATTAGTTAAGTCCACGTCGTCAACTTCAGGTTTGAAAGATGCTAGCTTAGTTATCAGTGCTTGACTGCATTATGTTCGATTGTGGGATTTTATGCAGTTAGCCCTGGATGGTACATAGCTATAGCATGCGTGTTCGTTTTGGTAGTTTTATGTTTTTGGTGTGACTAGAACATCGAAGCGGTACTACTGGAAGATGAAGAATTAGTCCTATATATGAAGCACCTGGTTATACTTGTAATATTTTACGAATGTAAAGTTTGTTTTAGTAAACGTTAGTGGCACTTTCAAATATTCATGTATATATTTGAAATTTCTATAAAACATATTTATACTCAGAGTTTGGGGATTAGGGGATACTTATTAGGACAGTTATTATATTGGGGATCGTGGGCAAATTGGGCATAATGGGTTAGCTTTTACAAGTGTGACTGAATGATTGCGCAAATATAATAATGACTAATGTATGAAGTCGACTCTATAAAACCGAGAGAGAAAGCGGAGATTTGTGTGTGTAGTTAGCGATCGACTTGTTTATTCATTTCATCTCAATCTTTCTGTGCATCTAATCTGCTCTACTTTAAAATGATGACGAATCATAATTACTTTTTTGACGGATGTGAACATCCGTCACCTCATGTAGACAAATTTTCTTTGCACCGAGGCCGTCAAGGATGGGTTGAAGTGATCAGTTGCCACAGAAAAGTAGACAATTATTTGTGTCGGGTGCTTTTGACGTGGGCACGGTCCTTAATTCAGCATCTTCCTGGTGTAAGTTGAAGTAGACGGATTGTGGGTAGTGATGAGGCTGTTGAGGTTCCTTCTCATTTGCTCAGGAGGATGCATCAGAAATCAGCTTGCACAAATCAATATAGAAATTTTATGTTGCAAAACTGGTCTCGGTTGATTGCTGAGGTGTCAGGAATGTTCACTCTCCATATCGTGTAAAAAAATTGCCAAGAAAATATTATGCTAAAAAACCAGGTTTGAGTCACAAAGTTATTTGAAAGAGAACACATTTGTGACATTCAGTATCACAAATCAAAGTGCTTTTCACGATAAAATCACAAAGTCAACTATTGTTAAAGGTAACCACAAAACAAGTAAACGTTCCCAAGAAATACGTTCACTATTTGGACACAGTAATATAAAATAAATCCCTTGCTTTATCTCCTAAAGCACAATTTATATAGATAGCGCTAGATAGAGTTTTACTATGTTCTGTTTACCAATAAAAAGCTACAGTTCTTTTAAAGTAAATTATGTACAAAGAGTCTTGTCTTCTATGCATGCAGTATCAGCTAAGTACGGAAATTTATGAACATTTTCTTTTTGTTTACTCCAATTTGTCACTAGTTAAACTGCGTGGATCTTTAATTAGTTTGTACAACTTGCTGATAGCGTAGAAATTTTTAATACAAAAAAAGTTTTAACATATTTAGGAGAAATGTTTATATCAAAATTAAATTAGGTTACTTCCTCAAATACTCGGGGCTGTAAGAAACTCTGTACCGCGGACCAAACTTTTCGTACTTTAAAGGACATGGAGGTTTTTGTACTATTTTGGCGTACTTTTTGTGCAAAACGGACCCGTTCTCTGAACTGCAAAGGAGTTTTGTCCGCGGTACATAGTTTGCAATAGCCCGGTTATAGTGCTTCCTTCTGATGTATCTTGTTGCCCTCTGTCTCCTACCACTTGGGTGCAAAGTGATTTTTCGTGTATACAGTTGCAGTTTTTCGGCACCAATGCATAATGGGTCACCCATAAATACAGCATTTTCACAGAAATAAATGTGGATAATGATTGCTGATTATTAGTCTCTCGAATGACCCCTAAACCTTTGAGCATATGTCTGCAGTGTAAAAGTTATGTCCACTTATTTAAATCCAGTAGGTGGCCTTTTGCTGCTGTCAGGTCACTAAACACGTAATTTTCAAAACTTCATAACTTTTTACATAATGATCAAACCAACGTGAAACTTTGACCAGAATGACTCTTTTTTGCTTGTTATATGATTCTAGAGCAAAAGCACAATTTTAATTTTGGGGACCAAAAATGGCCAGTTATGCATATCGTCCTTTATAATTCGTTATCGATTTGAATTACAAGTGCAGTTGTAATTCAGTATCCGATGGTTTGGTTTTTAGAGTGGGAGTGAGTCTTCCCGCACAAAAAATCGCTTCTGAAAAAACTTCAGACTTGCTAGTAAAAATAAAGTTGTGAATGTAATTTTCAAATATGAGAGTAGCAGTTTAAATAGCATTGGCAAATTGTTTTGCCAATTTTTTAACAAATTTTAATCTGTACCAATTTTGGCCGATTTCCACGACAACCGGCTTAAACGTGGTTTAATTGGTAACCATTTTGCATCAATCATGGTATGTCGTAATTAACATTGTGTTTACTTATAAAAAAAAATCTTAAAAGTTTTATTCTATAATGTGTATAAAGAACAAATTGCAGATAAAATTTTCAACAGGTCAGTTCTGTGATTAGTACTTTTGCCCATGTTTATTTGGTATGACAAACAAGTGTTATATGTTGGAAGATTTCTCGAACTGATTTTAGTTTGAGGAGACGTGCTGAAGCGCTAAACTATTTTAATTACTGAATTTAGGCAGTTTGTGTTATGCAACAAAAATTTGTGTTACTTGCAATAGAGGTATTGTCAAACATTTGAGAAATAGTTGTTTTTCTTGCTCTTTTATGTTTAATTATAGATTGTTACAGATACTGAATACCAGAAAATGTTGTGATATAATTAACCGTCTGAAAGGATATGTTTAAAAAAACAAAACACATTGTGTTTTATGGGATTACTGTGTATGCATGTGTATGTATTTGTCACAAAATTCTTTGTAAAATATATTAGAACAGATATGCAAAATGGTGTTTTAATATAATTAGTACTGTTTAAGCTACACATGCGGTAAGCATATTAGCAGCATACAAAAAATTCATGTTTTGTTTGTCCACATGTTCATCAATATGTGTTATATTCAGATGTTTTGTATAATGCTTTCTTGTGCTTACCAAACAGTATAGAATTTTATAATGGTGGTTTATACTATAAATAAACGTATACTGATAAATATCCTGGTTATCAATTGTAAAATTTCGTGTTCAGAAATAAACTTAGTTAACATGTTTCATAAACAACACGAATTTAATTGAAGAGCTTGTTCATTTCTTTATTGCATATTATTTGGGTCGGACCATATTCAAATAAAATTCATTGTAAAGTTAGATCGTAACCAACTGTACCAAAGGATGCAAACTTCTGCTTCAGTAAGGTAGGTAATCAATTTCTGCTTGATGACATAAACTTGTTTTGCCCAATAAACATATTTTGATTTTTCAGTTTTTCATTTTTTTAATAACATGCGTCATACAAAAAACTTATCAACTAAAACGATCGGATATTTTCACTAAAAATCCACGGGATCACCAACCTGTTTTATACCATACAAAATTTTTAAACCTTGCTATGATGACAATCAATATCCTACTTTGCTTATAGCTTCAACTTTGAATTACTTTGTAGTTCTGTGGTAGGATTTAACCAAATTCTGCGCATGGTATCTTTTCCCAAAATGTATCCACTTTATAACAAATTTCAACCCTAAGGACTAAGAAAAATCAAACGTTTTCTTTAATATTTACAACAAAATCTAAAATGCACTAGCATTCTGACTATAACAGATTCATTTACAAAAGTGGATGTTAGCATACATAGTCCTATATACTGCCTACCTAGCCTGTTTACCTAGCATACCTAGCAACCTGGAACTAGAAAAGCCACCGTAGTAACATCTCCCATTAATAAGTTAAACCTTTACAAAATACAAAATTGAACACCTGCTATAGTTAATTTTATTTTACAAAAATGCAACTACTAACATAATGAGGTCTTGAGTATTTTCAACAACTTTTGACCAAAACCGTACCTTGATATTTCTGTCAAATATTCCCAGAAACAAAACTGGAAACCCAATTCTTCGTAGCGACTTGCACACTCGTGCGTAAAATCGCCTTTGTTTCCCAGTAAACTGATCCTGTACTCCTTCTTCCCAGTTTTTTATCATTTGCTGACTCTTTGCTGCTGAAAATTCTCCGAAAGGTATAATAACTATGAGGAATGGAACCAGTACTACTAGATTAGTGACACCTTCCATGATTGTCATTTTGTGAAGCACCATCCAGCCGACTACAATTACAGCAGTACTAAACTCGAGCAGAGTTGTACCCATTTGTATGCTGTAGTGTAGCAGCTCTTCTGATACCTTCAAAATTCGGGCGTGTGCAACGCTAAGGATTTTGTAGCTTGCGATGGCATTACAAAGGTTTCTATCAAATTGGATTTTGCATAAAAGTGTATTGGTGCCTTGCGCACACCAGGTTAATAATATTACCAACCACAAGAACGTTTGATTTATCTGTAGAATACTACCGTATAATACTACAAACGACACTAGTCTTGAGAGCAAATCTGATGTAAGAGAGCTAGCTGGAAAAAGTTGAAGAGCAAGTCTATTTGGCATTCCCTCCATTAATATGGTCAGTACAATCAACACAGCAGCTAGAGCAACAACACCGAAGTTTATTATCATTGCAACTACGATTCCAATTATATCGCTATGTTCACTTCTAAAGCAATCCTTTAATTCTATTTAAACCAAAGTAAAGTTTAATGAAAGAATATTTAGCCAATAGTAGATGCAGAATATTATACCAACTTACCTCTTAAAACAATTTTATGAATTTCAAGAAACGTGTACTTTCTAGCAACCTGATTCGGTAATGCAATTATGGACTGCAAGAAATTTAGATGTTTTACACCTTCTTCCCGGTATTTGCAAATGCATACAGCAAACATAAGGCAACACATGGGAGCAAACTCAAGGGTTATAATTTTAAAATAGTATGAAAACGGTAACTCCGAAAATGCTTTATGACTTCGTAGAACAAAAAGTAACTAAAGCTGATAGGAAAAACTACCACAGAATAGAAGACCCAAAGAGAACTTGTGGGTGCCAGTAAATTTCTTAAGCTTTTTACATATTTTAACGATTGGCTTCTTGGGTCAAAATAAACCGGAAAAGGAAAATATTTCTGGGGCCAAAGTCGTTCAACGTAAAAAGCCAAAAGCCTAGGCGCAAGCATAAGAACAGGATTACTCATAGTGTACTAGATTGGACTAAATTAAATTAAAATCGTGAAGTTGCTTGCACCAGTGCGTTGGGTGATACGTTATTTCGTATGCTTTCTCTTAGATTTTAGTTTGAAGAAACGTTCCTTTTAAACTCTATTCCCTTATTACTGACTAAATCTGCTAAAGGTAAAAACTAAAAAGCTCTAAAGTCAAGCTTAGGATGCTGGACTATTTCATATAAAACAGTGACGCGTTATTTTGTTTTCTGAGATGTTTGATATGAACTAATGCTTGAGTGATATTTTAACCTAATTTTACCTACATATATCTTTGTGTACAATAATAGACGAGTTCCGTGTTATTTCAACTTGTTTTTGAAATACAAAATTGTTTTCTACCATAAGTAATTGTAAGTAATTGCTGCATCTACCCCTAAAGCGAGTATACAATTTCAATTAATTTTAGTAGTCACAACAAGCTTTTTTAGTTGCTTTAGTAATAGTTTCATATACTTTTAAAACGTTAGATTGGACACAAATACGATTTAAACGTAAGGCAAATGAACTTAACTAGTAATAATACAGGTTTGACAAACACGTTAATTTATTTATTAATTGTCATGTTATGCCAGCCAAATGGCCATAGCCAGCCAAAGACGAAATGTTTAAGACGAGCTCTTGCATTCCATGATTTAAAAATATTGTTTCGGAACGTTCGCAAAAACATCCTGTTTGTCTTTGTGTATTGCGAAACTAACAAAAACAAGGTTTTAAACGCGGAAGCCAATTTAATGATATAAACTTATTCGTTCGTTACAAAGCAAATATAAAGATCGCAAAGGCAATCAACTTAAAATAAAGCTGGCCTTCCAAAAAGTAGAAAAGAAGTTTTGAAGGCTATTCATAAAACGCAATGCCAACTACAGAAGCGCCTAACTACGAAATTCTTCATCGGAAAGCAATAAAAATTTATCGAAAACATGTTTTTGATAACTTATGTATAGTATATTTCTACTGGAATGCTAATTATTTTTCAAAATAACAATCAATTTTTGGACCATTTGTAATCGTTTGTATGCACAGCGTTGCAAATTGGTTTGTTATCATAAAGCTTCATATTGTTTTTCATTTTAATAATGATAAATCATTGCAACAACAAATTATGGTGGTATGGATGTCCAAATTGTTGGTGTTGCTTTAATCCCGGATAGTTTTTTAATCCACTAGACAAAATTTCAGTCATATTTTCCTTTGCCAACATGGCAACACATCTCATGTATTGGGCTTATCATTTTAACGAAATACTGTATAGTTTAATTCTTCCCTATCATTTTGTACGCTTTCACCAATCAATCCAAAGTTTTACAGTAGTTCATGTCTCCAACAGGATCAAAATCTTCACCATTGGATTACCATTTATTTGTGCCTGTTTACATTTTCATTCAGCTTTGGTTCTAGCAAGAACAACATATGAAAAATATAATATTTGCCTTGCAATTTACCACTCAGGTTTGTGTTTGTGCATGGTAGTTGCAATCTCCCTAGACATTTCACTTTTTTATTATGCTGAAGACTTTTTTCGCTTATGTTTAGGAAGACTATCAGCGTTTGACCAAAAACAACATAACAAGTGTGTACACCAAAGCAATCGATATTTATTAGGTTTTGATGCAAAACGTTTTGATATTATTGGTATAGTGATGGTTGTATTTTCCTCTGCGTCATTTACTTTTGCTATAACTTTTCCATTTCTTGCAACATTGAACAATATGGATCCCAGCTGCCTGTTCATTGAAACGTCTTGTTACTTTCTTCCAAAACTCTGTCAGCCTATCTTGTTGTGCATGCGATTGGTAATATATCAACTAGCAGTACTAGTAACTGCTCGTGTTGGATCTCTTTATATTCTTACTGGAGTGTTTTATTTCAATTTGCATATTCGAATTTTACAGACCATGGAAAATGTTTCCTTGTCTTTAAAATCTTTAACGCGTTATGTTGAGTTTCGTTGCGTTGGTACAAGCGCCGTGTATTCTGCAAAAACTCCTTTAGGTATTATATTAGGAATTGGATTTCTTGAGTACATATGTATGACTTGGTTGGCAGTAAAATGCTGGAATATGCTTCCTGGGTTTGTGTGTATAATCATTTGCATGATTGTGTTTGTCTTTTATTCAGTATTTAATCTGTCGGTACCGTTAATTGGTTTAACACATGAACTATCAAATCAAATATTGCAGTTCGGTTTTAAAAGAAAACTTTGTAAAGGTAATGTTTGCATGACCAGAATGGATTATAGGGTCTTAAAGCGAACTCTGACTGCGCAAAGACCAATAACGTATTATTACTTCAACGCTGCATTTGATAAGGAAACTTCAAAAAATTTCTAAGAAAATGTGGTCAATAACGCAATAAGTTTGATACTAATAACTTAACCCAAGTACAAAATTCCAAACTGCTCTTTTCAGAACACTTTTACCAATGTAGACAACAAACCCTTGCAACAAATTTTTAGATGTAACATCTCTGAGCTGAATCTAATCTTAAGTTTGCATACAAGTTAGAATATCCACTAAAATAATGATAATCCTAAAGTTTCCTGTTAAATATAGTAACAAAATGGATTGACAAAGCAAAATCATAAATATGCAACAAACCGTTTAGATCAATACACATGCGAAACATGGATCTTATTACAAGGGAATATTGCAAAAAAAATCAGTTAAATTAATTTGTGCGGATTACGTTTTCCACAGTAAATAGAATTTCATTTTCATAACAAATATCAAAACCTAAATTATATGATATATTGATACCAATAATTTGCTGATGACTCAAGCATAATGCTGATACAAACACATTTTTACCTACTTCAGTTCGCCCAAAGTGTGTTTCGACATTTTTACCTATTCGCCCATAATGGTTTCAACTTTCTTACCGTCGAGTTTAAAACCATTCGACTTCTATGTTTAAACTTCTTTACCAGACACATAATAAAATTCTGCTTGCATTTTGAACTGCTACATTTCACTTTGATTGAATGATTGATTACCCAACTTGAACGAATGAACTAAAACAAACACTATGAGTTAAAACATGTAAATGAACTGCTGACGTATTTGTTGCTCTTACAAAAAGTTAAAACGGATGACTAGTTGCCTTTCATGAAGATTGTAAGAAATTATTATATGTATTGAGCTTGGATAAGATGATGAGAAAGGCAAACGATGGGTGTTTATAATTATGTAAAAAAACACTATATTGCACTTACTTAGCTGACAGCTCCACAAAATACAGCAATTACAAGCTTGATTAAAATCATTTGTGTAATCAGAAAGCAAGAGTTTGAAAATAATATGTTTCTGCATTGTCTAAACATTCCTCAAATTATCTTTTCAAAAACCAAAAGACTTCGGCATAAATCCTATTTGGAAAATATTGCAGAGGAATAATTACATTTTTCCATCAAATTTTCAATGAACATTTTTGCATAAACCATAATGAAAAATAAGAAATAGGTTTACAAATAGTTCAATGATTTAGAAAAAAATGGGTTGTTTTTGAATTTTTGAAAATGTTTATCATTATTTCAAATACGTTTGTTGCAAACAAATTTCAGGAATATTCATGACTCTCAGTTAATCAAATATTCTTTCAATTAGTCATAAATTTATAGATGGACAGTAAAACGGAAACTACATTTTGAGATAAGATTACTGTGTAAGTATGCCATGGATACATTGACACAACATCATCATAAAAATGCAAATCAAATTATTCAGTAGGATGGGTTTAAAAAGCTTTAAAATTTTACAATATATAACATAACTTTTTGGACTATAATCGTCGTAAGCGTGTTAAAAAATATGCAAGAACTTTAAAGTTACAAGACCATTTTTGTTTTAGTGCTCAAGCTCACTTTTGGTTACTCATTGTTTTAATTTATTACCAGATTCACAACTCTACACATTCTTACATTTGGCAAATTGTCCATAGACAATAGATAATTTTGAATCCATTAATATCTATTGGGAAACAATTATGCTTTGTATTTGATAATTTAAAAGTTTTGTCCGCAAACTTACGACGACTACAATTATGAAGACAATTTTACTGCCAGGGTGCCGTATAATATGCGCATACTAGAACAAGAATGGACAAAAATGCAAACACTGAAGTGCGACTTCATCTAAAATATATTTTATTATTTGTCAGGCTATTGCACTGTAAACGTGTTCTGGTACCAAACTTATACAAAGTCAATTTTCACTTAATTATTAACTAATCTATTGCTCTGGCTAATTTAAAGTAGGAAACTTACTTTGTTGTCCATCAAATAGAAATACAATATCGACATTATAGCATACGAAAGCTATATGTACAAACCAGCAATCGCGGAACAAAGACTTTGTACTTCCTTATTAATGTTATACCCCTACATAACTACAGAATATGGTTGACATTTCATGTTTAAGCCACCAGCAGTTAATCTGACTCCTCGGCCACTATCTAAGCCACTTCTGTCCATTGCTGTTTTCAGAAGCTAATCAGCTTCGAAGAAATCTAGCGCCGAACGATATGCGATTTCATTTATTAATGGTCATTCTCCTTCCTGTTATGCTATAGACTGAAACATCTGAAACCTCGGCAACCCTAACAGTATTCAAGCAGTGTAAAAAAAGTCGTTATGAGAGCTATTGAGACAGAAGGATGCGTTACTAAATGATTGCATGCGTATCAAGTTTATCATTACCGTTGATCTGGAAAAATCGCTGGAAATTAAAAAGCCTGCATCATACAATTATTGTTATTTTATTTAAGTTACTATAAAAAAACAATTTAAATATATAACAAGTGGTAGGTGAATTTAAATTTAAAAATTATGTACAAGAAACTGACATCCACCTTCGTTTAAAATCTACACACGCCGAAACAAATGCATTTTTAGCATAAAACTAGAGAACAGAAATCAAAGACGTAGAGCATAACTGGGAAACATTGACAGGTATTAACAAGTTACAAAATGTCAATGCATTTAAATTACATAAGAGTTCATAGAAATTTTGCATACAATCAAGTTGCAAGTTTTCATTTCTACAATAAACTGAAAAAGTCAGTCAGAGTCTTTCAGTTAAATTCAAATTATCTTGCGATAAATGTTGCACAACACGTTAACATTACATGCTTCTGTGGGTTTTCGATAGCATGTGCTTGTTCAGACCATGCTTATCCCGGAAGCCTTTGCTGCAAAGTTTACATTGGAAAAACTTTTCCCCAAGATGGAACCGTATATGCCTGTCTATACAGTTCCTTAATTTGAAGGTCTTCTCACACATATTACAGGAATACGCTCGTGTCGTAGAATGCACACTATCCATGTGCCTCTTCAAATGGGAAGTTCGTGTAAATTCTTGTCCACACCTTCTGCAAATGTAAGGTCGCTCCAGAATATGTGCAAAGATGTGTTGCTTAAAATGCCAAGAGTCTTTATTTGTAGCTGAACAGAAGCAGCATTGGTGTGCATTGGAAGCTCGACCTGATACTGCGATGCATGATTTAGCAATACTATGCCTGCGTATACATGAATGTTGCTTCAATTCTGAGTTGGTGGTAAATTCTTTCAAGCAAACGCAACATTTATGACATTTCTCTCCAGTATGTCGACGCAAATGACTTGTCATAGTTGAAATGATAGAGAAACTAGCGGGGCACAGTGGACAGGTAAATGGCTTTTCACGTGTGTGCACTCGTTGATGGCGCACAAGGTCTTCCGTACAAAAGAACATCTTTTGACATGTGTCACAATTGTAAGGTTTCTCAGCGTTATGAACTCTTTTGGTGTGACCTAAAAGAGCACTACTATCTGAGAAGGATTTCGGGCACTTCACGCAATTGAAAGGCTTTTCCTGTATGTGTGTCCGGATGTGTCTCTGAAGATCATAATTGGTCGCAAATAGTTTTTCACAAAATTCACAATTAAGCGGCTTTACACCAGAATGTCTTTGCATGTGAACTTTGTGACACCATAGGTCTTTAGTACGGATTCCACACAATTCACACTTGTACGGAGCGCGGTTTGCCATTTTATACTAGCTAAAAGATAACGAACTGTATAAATATTAACTGAACCGAAGATCCAAAACTTCTTAAAAGCCTTTTTTAAGAGAAATGTTCTACTGGTGTGACTTCTGAATTAAGTTGTTTATGAAAGTAAAATAGTTATTATTAAAGCGCTGTCGAAACCGCTTCAATAAGTTCGTAACAAAACTGAACTTTGTAGAAGAAAAAAAAGTGAGGAAGATTAAATTTTCTTCCAGTTACTTCCGTAAGCATCAAAATATCGAAACGAAATTTACCTACTAACTTATATAAAGATGAAACAAGTTGAAGAAGTAATTTGTAAGTGCACTTTAAAGTAATGTTGAATTTCCAAAACCTTTTCGACGAACAAAATGTTGGGTACTTATTTGTTTACGGCTCTACTAAGATTTTTCGTATGAAAAGTTTAGAAATAATGTACTAGGAGTACAAAATATCAGAGGAACGGAAGCTTTCGAGGTTGGTGAATAAGTAGCTTCTGCAGTTGTAGAACTTAAACAGCAGTATTCCCAATTCCTTACTTGAAACTAAAAATACCCATGGGCTACGTGAGGGTTTAATACAAGGTTTCTAAAAGCAACAGATACAGCTGATGGTAGTTGAACACTTACTCATACATCGCTCATTTCCCGGACAATAGACAATATGTTTTTTTAAATGAGAATTCTCAGAAAATCGAGAGCGAGCAAAAATTGCTGGTTAACCTACCACTGCCAAAGTACTCGAACTTTCGATGCATACAAAGCAATTTTGGGTACGTTGGCTGGCCTTCAGTTTTTCTAGTGTCTGGAATATGAACGATGCCTGAGTAGAACGGAAATTGACTGTACTCATCGAAGCAAATGGTACACAAAATTTTGTCAAGCCTAGTATGATTGGAAGACTCATTAGCGTTTAAAAGCTAGTTTGGTGTTTTGCGTCATCAGTTAAACCTTTCAAGGGCAGCCGGTACTTCTGTTTTACAATTTTGTTAAGCTTATAATGCTTAGTTGAAAAATACAAAAAAAGATTTCGGAAGATTATAACATAATTATAATATAATTCCGAAAAGCTTATAATGCCGCGCTCATTTCGTGAAGGAAAGGATTTGTATGTTGTGATTACTTGTATCAATGTCTATTTTGGAGACACCCTGTAAGAAAGCGCGGCAGAAGTAGAAGACGTTACAGTTACAACATTATTTCCCATTTTCAGCTTTGAGCGTTTAATGTAGTTGTAAACTATGCATTTAAACACTTTTGAGCGATTAGGATTTTATTATAAAGTAAATTATAGAAGTCAATTTTTATTTGCAACCAAATTTTTGCGATTTTTGTAAATTTTATGTACAATCACAGTAATGCTTTACAGCGTGGTCGGTGTAATGACAACAAAGATACTGCTTCTTACACTTATTGTGAAAACTTTGGCTTGCGAAGCGATCCTGGTTGAAGGAAAACCAATTTCATTTTTCATTATTCAATACGCCGCCATTTCTAAGGTCTTGCTACTTTGACATCTTCTGAAGGCCTAATACAATTTATAACAGCGAAATATTTTATATAAAACGACATAATTTTAAGTGGTAACCGGTCACGAAATATTACTCACAACTTTGTTTAAGCAGACAAATATTTGGAACAGAACTAAAGTTTATCGAAGGAAACAAATAGGAATTTTATTCCATTGGTTGTTGTACCGAAGCCCCCGACATTTCTTACACTGCAATACTATCAGACGCTACAACCTAGGATAAAAGTTTACTCTGAAGGCAAAGCAGGAGAAGAGCTTACCATATAACCTTGTGGAAACATGGGAAGATTAGTTATTTTTCTGCTAAGATGCTTTTTGTTCACAATACTACTAGGATACAACTATCTCGTAGTTCGTATGGACCTTTGCAGATAACGAAATGGGGGATTCCAGCCTTGTAAAAGGCTTGTAAAAGTTGAGAGGTTAAAGTGGTAAATAAAAACAGACGTTATTCTGGCATGATAAAAATGTTCACCTTTCACATGTTGCTAGATGAGACTTTATAAATACTCAGCTTGTACTGATTACTCGAATTTATAAGTTTTGATACTTGCACTCCCGGGTAGCCCGATAGCTTGAAACTATAGTCAGGTATAGAATATCTACGTTAAAGCACCATATGATTTAGCACGTTTACAGATTATGAACATTTTACAAAAAAATTTGTTTTGAGAGATTTTGGAGAATTCTAATCGCGACATTATAATACCCATGCATGTTGAAGAAAATTAAATCAAAACTGTTAGCAAAGCCATGATTTTGTAACATATATAAAGGTGTCAAAAAACCAACAGATTTATATAAGGTCTTATGCATACACACATGCAAGAGGAATAGCTAATCCCCGCAACACATTTTAAAAGTTGAGCGCGTTAGTAACCTTAAGAAATCCTTCATTTAGAAAAACAAAATAAAACAGTCATATTTCTGTAAGAGCAATGAATTTTGAAAATTAATTTGAACGTTATGTAAAAAAGCATATGTAAAATCATATCACAAAGCAGAGCATCTTTGGTCATAACTTATGAAGCATGAATGACTCTAGAAATATTGTTACAGCAGAGCATAGCAAAGTATTTTTCACTTTTAACAATACATTTAGTAAAATTTTATTTTGTTTGTTTTAGAAAGGAACTGCATTGATTCAAAGGCTTAACAATTATATTTGACGTAACAATAACATTAATACTAGTTTTTACAAGAACAAAATAATAAAACGTATAGTTATTCAAACGTTCTACACAAAACCAGGCTATGCATTTGAGTTTAACTTGGAAATATTTGAAGTAGAAAAATAATAATTTGATGTACTATTAAATCAGTCAAGTTTGTGGGATCCACGGCGCAGATGTTTTAATATACCGGATCTCTGAGCGTAAGTTTTGGTACATGCAGGACATTTAAACATCTTTTTACCAGTATGAACAACATGATGCTGCTTTAGGTCACCCTTTGTAACGAATCTCTTCTCACAAAGCTCACATGTAAATGGTCTTTCTCCAGTATGAGTTCTAATTTTGTGGCGTAATAAACCATTGGATTGTGTAAACGCTTTCTTGCAGACATCACATTTAAATGCGTGGTAGCCCGTGTGCATCACCAAATGCCGATTTAGTTCCATCTTATAATTCCAATAAATTCCTTGTTGCATTCATTGCATTTGTAGGGTTTCTCTCCCAAGTGTCTCTTCAGATGTTGTTGCACAT
This sequence comes from Entomobrya proxima, assembly GCA_029691765.1. Lineage (NCBI taxonomy): Eukaryota > Metazoa > Arthropoda > Collembola > Entomobryomorpha > Entomobryidae > Entomobrya > Entomobrya proxima. Next base: position 46,104,238 of record CM056173.1, on the reverse strand, counting down.
GAAAAAAGGCTTTAAATGTTTTTGCGCAAAGCTCACAAGAATACAGCCGCTCATTAGAATGTACATGCTTATGGTGTAGCATTAAATCTGAGGTTTTACCAAAAGCAGCTTTACACATTTGGCAAACAAAAGGTTTTTCCCTAATGTGAGAGACGATATGACAATTTAGCGCTGTGCAACTTGTAAATCGGGCAGAACAAAATATGCAACCATATTTGTGTACAATGCCTATAGAAAACAAATAAAGTTAATTACCGAAAAAGAAACCACTGTGTGTTAATACAACTGCTTAGATAATGTTTACCTTGATGAAAATGCTTGGTGTGGAGCTTTAACCCAGATTCAGTTTTGAATTTTCTAGTGCATTCTTTGCAGGGAAAGTGGCGTTCTTCAGTGTGGGTTCTTAAATGTTGATGCATTTGCCCGTTGCGGGCGAATCTCTTAGAGCAGATTGGACACGGAAATAGTTTTTGTTCACTATGAACCAAGCTATGCTGTTTAACTTCCCCTTTGGTAAAGAACATTTTATCGCACTGATCACATTGAAACTTTTTATCGTTGGAGTGCACTCGCAGTGTGTGCTCATTCAAGCTTGCGGAACTGGTGAAAGTTTTCCCACAATTTTTGCATTTGTATGGTCGTTCGCATGTGTGTGAACGCATGTGAACTTCAAGGTTGCAATACCATTTATAATCCTTATGACATATTTCACACTTAAAAATGTCCTTCAAATTATTGCTTTGGTACGACATTCCAGCAAGCAGATCAATGAAATTTTTATAAAACACACAATCCGGGGTTGGTCGTTCGTTGCGATATAAACTATTAGCTTAGCTAACTGGTTAACTCTTATTTTATTGTGTTTATTGGTAAACATATGTAGGTGTTTTAAGATTATGAGGAGTTTTGTGGCTTCACTGTTGTGAAGTAACCTTAAAACTGAAGTGTTTAGGAAAAACGCTCCGGTTATGCGCACGACTTGTCTTCTAATAAGAGAGGTATGCATTGAGAAATATAATATTAGTGTTGCGCTCACGTTGATCATAGCTATTAGCATAGAAATGCAGTTGGTACAGTTTTACGTACTATTGTTTCTGTACTCTAGGAACGCAACTTTTGTCACGTAGGCTTTTCTTGGATTATTGACTTGAAAGTATAAATCCCTTATGAAATATAGACCAATAATTTTAGGTTTGAAGAAAAGGTACAGATAATGTTTAAATTTGATACCTATGCGATATAACACTTCGTTGTATGCTGATTCCAGTAAAAAAAGAAGCAATGCTTATAAAGCACAAGTAGCAACCTCTGATAATAGTGTTTTCCATAATATGTGGATTAAGTAGATTATATTTTCTTGCATATGCTACATGTCCTGAACATAAGTTGATAGCTCAAATTATTACTAGATCAAATTACTATTTACTCATGTCGCGTAATTTCCATGGACCTTCAAACAAGAGTCCGTATCATGTGTTACGCATGGGTTGAAAAGAAATTTTAAAAATATATAATGTCGGACGAAAATTCAATTTTACTGTCTATTTGTGTTCGATTCCAGCGTGCAAGCCAATCTTGTTTACTTTATACAAAGTGTACCCTAAAAGAGTTTCAGCAATTTGGATTACTTTATTTTACAAAATCATATTTTTGTACTTCGGCAGAAACGTCCCGAATGGTAGTATATATTGAAAATCCAAAGAATTGTATGCAAACTCATATTTTATTCTTGTAACTCCCACACTGCATTAAAATTTTAACTATACATATGTGTCATTTATTTCATATTATGTTCAAAATGCATCGCTTGTAGTATATTTTTGAACCGTTTAGTCTGAAGACATGCATCTAATTGATAATACCAATATAGCAAAACAACAAATTTGGTGAACATTCATTGTAAACATCGTGGAATGCAAGCTACAAGTAATTTCTCATGTGGTTGACAAAATGTTGATATAATCTGATTATGCACGGGATTGTTTACTACAAACATTTGATTTCAAACATTTTTTTTCAGTGTTCCAAGTGTTCTCAGATGTTGTTGCATTTTAGTAAAATATTTGAAGGTTATTGTGCAATTTACACACGAAAGTCTTTTTAAAAACGTTCTGCTTACATGCATGCATATTTTTTGGAGAAATCAACATGGGGGGAACTTCACGAACTTCAAACCCTCGCTGCATTTGATTTGGTTGCAAAGTACCCGATCAACCAAAACCTCAGTTTTCCACCTATTTTACACCACTTTTAGAGCCCTCAAACACGAATAAAACTCATAGAATTTTGGTGTCTAGTAAGTGGAATTCGAGTGTCGATGTCCGTCTACAACACGGGTAAAACACGTGGAATTTTGGTACACAACCGCACGAGAATTCTACCAATTTTAATCCAGTATTCAACGACCATTAAACGCAAAAAAAAAATATGCGGTGCTATATATTTTAATGATATCAAAATTACAAGTACAAAAATTTATCAGATAAAATTAACTTTATTAGCCATCTTCTGAAAACTTTACATATTTCCTTTCGTATCAACCCTTTAAAGTACCCAACTGCGATCCCGGTTGTTCCTGTCATCCTCTTCATTCCCTTCCAACTTCCCCTCTCCACCATTCTTCTCCAACGCACCTGAGCTGAGGCTGCAGCAATTCAATCCACCTCAAAAAGTCTCCTGAAAAGCTCCTTAAAACACCTAACAATTCAACTTCTCAACAAATCCCCTCCAGCACCTCCTCCAAAAACACCTTACAGTCCACCTTCTCAACAAATCCCCTTCATCAACTTCTTCAAAAGCACCTTACAATTCACCTTCTACAAATCCCCTCCAACACCTCCTCCAAAAACACTGTCAGCTCCTCAGCGCCTTCATCTTTATCAATTTTCACAAAAATTCACAACCTAGCACAGTGCTAGTAGCACTTGTACAGCCTTTCGGCTTCCTCCACTTCACAAACTCTGAAATGCAAATCATTTCAAAATTAGCCCAAAATCACTTGTCAACAGCCTAAGTTCTAAATCGTAATCTGTTAAATATTACGACCCTTTTTCAGAATTAACACTCCACTAATTTGCCAATCACGTAATTAGCAGCTTAATTACCAACTCTCATGAAGAAAATACAATTTTCTCGTCAGTCAACAGGCAAGATAAAGACTGACAGCATCAGGGAGATTTGGATTTCCGGGCATCTCTGCTTGCCCACTACTTTCAATGACAATGGCACTCAGCGTGTTTGCAGCTGTGAGGGTTTTTAATTTAAAAATCAACACGAGGAATTTAGGTGTTTTCTACGTATCAAAAACTGGAATCAAATTCGGAGTCAAACTAAAAATCTTTTGGAAAATTCCACGTGTTAACTACGTTTCTTTACACAGTATAATTGGCAGGAAAAAAATTCGCCAAAATTTCCACGTAAATCACCAAAATACAACGTGTTTTGCACCTCTATGGTTGATCGGGTACTTGGTGCTAGGGCAACGTGACTCATGTCAGGTAGCTTTAATTTGGGTGTTTAGGAAACAAATGTTTGAAGGCATGGGGTAAAGTTCAAAACAAAGAAAGAATTAAAACTTAATTCGCATAGCTGATGTACATAATCCGTTTTTACCGAATGGGAATGATTGATTCAAGTGCACAAAACATAACGAAATGCATAATTTGTAATGAAAAATGTACCTAAAAACAGGTTTGGTAACATTTCATAAATTCTTGTTGCAATGTAAATATTACACTGAACTATTTCAGTTGTTCAAATGGAGAGAGAATAATATGTTCATGCTCAGTCGTATGCACTCCGAGAATAGAACGCTTTGAAGTCAATACTGTTAATTAAAATCTATGAAAATAATCACATTTCTTGTGTTATTTAAGAAAAAACATTAATTTATATGCATTAAACCCTTAAATCAAACTGAAATTGATAATGCAAAACCAGTGTTATGCTGCTTTCATGAGAATCATTCTCACCAATGATGAATGGTGATGAATGAAACTTATATCAGGAAGTTTAAGAAAAACCAGTTGAATGATTCACACATCCTAATACGGCGTACTTATATTTTAAAAATTACAAGCAAGTAAAGTGTAAGCATGTGCTATAGTTAGATCAAGTTTTTATCCTAATTCTCTATGAACTGAAAAGTATTTAAGTGTAACCATGTTGTTTTGTTTGAAAAGTAGAGTCCATTTTGTCTAGTTAAGACTCCAGTCTAGTTTTAGTTAGATTAGATGTTGAATGGTTTTAGGCTTATTTCGCTGGATGGGTACCAAATTTTCATCGATTTCGTTGCCCGTTTTCTGAATTTGGGCTTTTTTTGCCAGGTTACGAGCGTATTACCCAAGCACAAACTCGAGCGTATTTTCCAAGTACAAACTTCTTTTCAATACGTCAAAAAAAGTTTCCATCATCTAAAAAAATCAATAATTGGTTAGAGTTAGGGCTGATATGTCTCCATCAGGCATGGCGGTGAGTTTTATTAGTGGGGCGGGTTTACCCGTTCTACCCATGCCCAGTTAGGATGATTTTGTGTGGGTATTTGGGTAAAAATGGGTTTTTATCAGCCGCCTACGTTAATTATATGGCGGCAATTTTCTATGGCCCCTTTTAAAGGCATATAAAGATTTTTAAAACCCATTAAAACCCATTAAAACCTTTTTACACTGGGTAGTGGGTTTTAATAAAAAGCCCGCGGGTAACACCATGCCTGGTCTCCATAAGTTAAGTCACCCAATGCAAGTTTTGAGGAAGTTGCGTCCTCTTCAAAAAGCTTCTAACGCTGCACATTAGCATTTCATGGTTGCATTTATTAGCACAATGAATAGAACAATACAAAAGCTACAAAACACGGCTTTAACTTTAATCAACATTTGCTAAACTAAAATGTTCTTTTATTTTATTGCTTTAACGTTATTTTCACATTAAAGCCTACAAAGATGGTTACCAAAAATCAAGCAATATTGGAATTTGCTGGTGCTTACGTCCTTAAAAATAAATCTGATATACAGCTAGCATTTTTTCTAAGAAAAAGCGGGAAAGGTAACTCATTTAACAAACTGTAAAGAAATCTTGATTATTTATGGATGCGATAAACTTGAAAATAATTTTTGTTTAAAGCTTTGGTTGATGTATAAGTATTCGGTCTTTTCTGAAACATCTCTTTGCTTTTTCCAAAATAAGCCGTAAGAAGACATATTACTTGTAGCAGTAGCAGGCCCACGTACACATAAAACCATTTTACATAACTGAGTGCGATTAGTAAGCCACCAGTTTGACTTTGCACGTTTCTACTTATTATAACTTTAAAAAATCCATCGCTTGCAAAACAGTCATATTTTTGTAAAGGCAAAAAAGTTCGACAACAATTCTGAAGCTATTGTAAAACGGTGAAACTGGCGACTTAAACCGTGGAAAGAATATAGACAAACCAGTTCAGAAAATTTTTAAATCCTAACCGGGCTTTAAATAATACTAGGCTGAAAGGGGTCTTTCACACAATTTTTTCGTATAGTACCTGTTGCTCTTAGTCCGTATATTACCTAGTATAAAACTATCACGTAGCCCTTGGGTATTTTTGATTTCGAGTATTATAAGGATTACTGCTGCTTAAATTCTTCAACTGCGTTAGCTTCGTATATACGGTTATGACTCAAAGGTTTGTTCCATTATATTTTGGTCTAATAGTATACAAACGGAACGATAGTAGAAAGAAATATTTATCAATTCGAAGCAATTCATATGAAACACGGTGTAGCAAAGTATATACACGAGCTATAAACATACAAGTCCGTAGCATTTTGTACATTCAACAGTCTCTAAACAATTCCATATTACTGTAGTTACTAAGGCGGATTATTTTTGTAGTCTCATTTATCACTATGCTATTTTCACGAGAAACTGCTAGCATCGTATCATTACTCTTACGCGCGTAACAAGAAGTGAATTCTAAACTTCAGAGTTCAGTTCAGTTACAATGCTACACTTGCTGTGTAGACAGTGATGAACCAATATCCCAAAAAATCAGAACCCGGAAGCCACACCACTAATAATTTTTACTAAAGTAGTTTTTTTTTTGAAAAATTTTGTTCAAAGATAAAGCTAAGTGTTTTACTAACGGTTATCACCAAACTGATGAGATATGGCAAGTAGCGCTGCATACAAGTGCGAGTTGTGTGGAAAACTCTGCAAGGAACTGACGGTTTACAAAGTTCACATGCAAAGACATTCTGGCCTAAAATCATTTTGTTGTAAAATCTGCGAAAAACTATTTCTGACTTATTCTGAACTTCAGTACCACATCCGGACACACACACAGGAGAAGCCGTTCAAATGCTTTGAGTGTAAGAAATCATTTTCACAATGCAGTAGTCTTTTACGTCACACAAAAAGTGTACATAAAGCTGAAAAATCGCACAACTGCGGCACATGCCAAAAAATGTTCTTTAGTAAGAATCATCTTGTGCGCCACCAGCGAGTACACACAGGTGAAAGCCCATTTACTTGTCCTATCTGCCCTGCCAGGTTTGCTCATGATTCAACCATGAAAAGACATATACGTCCACATACTGGGGAGAAGTTTTACACCTGTGTCGTTTGTAGCAAACAATTTACTACTAACTCAAGTTTGAAAGAATATCTCTTCGTACACGGACTAGGTTATGCTAGCTTTATACTGATTTATTTGCGTATTGATTTTTACTTAAGTACAGAAATTTATTTGCTTTTCTTGTATGTTTTACTTATACCAGGTCACTCAATTACATTTCAACAATGCTTATTCTGCTCAGCTGCTTTTAGAAAATCATGTAATATCAAAGGACACATTCTTGCACACATTCTGGAGAGACCTCACTTTTGCAGCAAATGTGGACGAGAATTCGCAAAAGTTTCTCATTTAAAGCGTCACATAAATAGTGTGCATTCTACCACGCGAGCGTATTCATGTAATTTGTGTCGGAAGGCCTTCAAATCGAGCCAATGTTTAGAAAATCATATACGCAGGCATCTTGGAGAAACCTTTTTCCAATGTACACTGTGCAGCAAACGCTTCCAGGAAAAGTGTGGTCTCAACAGGCACATGCGATCTAAGATCCACAGTAGCATGTGATGTTAAAGTGTAGCGCATCAGTTATTGCAAGATAACCTGATATTACCCGACAGTGCAACCATGCAACATGCGGCAGCTTTTTGTAAAGTACTTTTTTGGTAGGTTTATTATGGAAATGTAAACTTAAAAACTCATACAAATATTGTTATGACCTCGTAAGTATGTTAATTCATTATCATTTTGTAATTTGTAAATAACTGTGAATGTTACTTGTTTAGGCTTTAAGCATATTGTTAACGTGTTCAATAGTTTTAGGTTAAATATAAAATAGTTTCCCTTTTAATGGAAGACAGGTATCTTGTACATGTTTTTCTGAGTTTAATTGACCAACAACTTCTTAAGTATTTGATAAGTTTTTCAAGAGTAAATAAAATAAATAGCTTTAACTGTATGATATTAGTTTCTTTATATTTGCCATCACCTTTAGCAAGTCAACGTGAATGGTTGGGTTTAGAAGGTAGCATGCAAAAATTAAATAACGCTTCTATCTGGTTTATTACTATCATCACTCCGTCTCCATGCCAATAGTAGGATTAGATGTATAAAAAATTTAGCCACATCCCCAGTGATATGTGATTATGAACTAATCGAGGAAATCAAGCTAAGCCGAGATTTCATTTGTTCCATTTGCCGATATATCTTGAAGTTTAAACTGCAGAGCACTAAAGCATCATATCAATTGTCACATTCATGATAAGTCTTTTATTTTTCAATCATGATGGATGCCATGGAAAACAAAAGAAACCCCGATATCATAAGTTTCATTTATACATAATAATAAGCTGCTGCTGTTTCAGATCCTGAGTAAGTAAAAGGTAAAACTATCTGGGCCAAGCAGCTTTAGGATTCTTCTAAATTCCACTCTATATTATGTAGCGTTCACTACTGTTCCAGGGCTGTGGCTGTGCTAGTTTGTAAATACGTAATATGGTAATTGACGGAGCAACTACTTTTTGCGAATTTTGGTTCCTGCTTGAAATAAAATAATGCTTTTTGACTAAAATGAATTTAAAATTGCTTCACTAACTTAGTTTTTCCTTCCTTGTTTTGCATGGTTGTATTCAAATTGTACAAGTTCAATCATTTGTTAAATTTGAGGGTAATCTTCCCTAGGTATAGTTTTATTAAGAAGCTAATTAATTTTTTTGTAGACTCGTTTTAGTTTGCCGGCATTGATGCTTTTAAGAACCGAATCAATAGAATAATGGAAACTACGAAACAGCATCCTTGCAAAATGATCTTGTTTAAAAAATATACCCTTTCTATGATTTTCCATGATCTATGATGTTAATATTGATTATGAAATATTTCGTGTACAGCTTTGCAAGCAGCACAATCAAAACGGTATTTTCTACTCAATCATTCAAAGCTACTGGAATAAAACAGGCAGAACTTTTGTGTGCTTGATGTATGCAGCTTATGATTTTATAGGAATTAAATAGTAGTAATCCTGATTCAATGCAATACAATAATATATATGGACTACGTAATAGTCATTCTTTAACAGGATAAACAGCAACAGGTAAATGTTTCCTATTATCCTCCCAGAAAAAATGTTTGCTAGATATTGGTAGACTTTTGTATCGTTGAAAAACTTGTGTCAGATTTGTAAAAATAAGCAATTTATTACCAAGGTGGAACTAAATCAGCTTTTGGTGGTGCACACGGGCTACCACGCTTTTAAATGCGATGTCTGCAGCAAATCTTTTACACAATTGTTAGGTTTACTATGCCACAAAATGAAAACTCATACTGGAGAAAGGCCATTTACGTGTGAGCTTTGTGAGAGAGGATTCGTTACAAAATGTGAACAAAAGCAACACCGTGCTGTATATATTTAAGGGGACACGTCTTTATAGATGTGTAAATGGAGCTAAACATGGGCAAATTGAAGCCATTGAGCACCCGCGAAGTTTCATTTTTGACAAAAGTTTAAAAAACGGAGATTTGTTGTACTTAATTTAAATTCCGGCTCTGTCTGTCACTAGAATAGTTAACGGCGAGTTTAATGATACCAAACTCTCAAAAATTTCTCCATGATTTCAATGATAAAAATTAAATCTCAACCCTAGAAGCAAAGTTTACCTACATAAATAAGTAATTTTGTTTACAGATTTTGGTATCATTAAACTCGCCGTTAAATATTCTAGTGACAGACAGAGCCGAAATTTAAATTTAGTACAACAAATCACCGTTTTTTCAACTTTTGTCAAAAATGAAACTTCGCGGGTGCTCAATGGCTTCAATTTGCCCATGTTTAGCTCCATTTACACATCTATAAAGATATGTCCCCTTAATTGTCCTGCATGTAACAAAACCTACGCTCCGAGTTCCGGTATATTAAAACATCTGTGTCGTGGATGCCTGAAATTGATTGATGTAGTAGTATATCAAGTTATTACTTTTTTACTTCAAATATTCACAAGTTAAACCCAAAAGTATAACCTGGTTTTGTGATGAACGTTTGAATAGCTATAAATGCCAATATTTTGTTCGTGTATAAAACAGTATTATTGTTAATGTTACGTCAAATATAACTGATAAACTTTGGAATTAAATTAAAAATGCAACCCAGTTAAAAAACAGAAAACTACAAGTGTAAACGAAATCAAAAAACGGAAAAAGATATGAGCTTGCCAGAATCTACGACGCAAAGACATATATGCAAGTTCGGGGAAAATTTAGATGTTCAGATCATAAGAACCGCCAATATATTCCCTTCTATTCAGTACCCATTTTTATGCCTTAATTAGCAGCTTACATTGCACTTGACAGCTGAATGTCAGTTCGGCTCTCTGCAAGTTTAGTGTAATAATTTCAGTTTTTCAAATACCTGAAACAGTCCAGGCTTCAATTTTGAAGATTTAATTTAAATAAGTTCTACGTAGTCAGTGTCATAAATTTTAAAAATAATTACTGCATTAAAGTTTTAATTGTTGTCGACTTTGTAATACCTGACGAAACTGGTGTGCGATTTTATTTCCATTCATCTCAAAATTCATAGTTTTGAACTCATTTCTTGTCGTCTTATATGCCGGGAATATGTCTTCTTATGTCTTTTTCCATTTTTTATTGCATTTACACTTGTATTTTTGCGTTTTTGAACTGGACTGCATTTATATTTTTCTGTAAAAGATGCCTCGATATAGAATTGAATTAGGGGAAACTGTGGAAGCTTTTAACTGATAAATCTGTTGGGTTCTTTTTTGCGTACAGCATTGCCTAATGCTTCGGTATTTGGTCTTTGTGACTTTTCTTTAAAAAATTATATGCTTCGCTTGCTATTACCTTCAAGGTTTCACAGAAACAAGTCCATGAAATAACCCTACTTTTCATTTAATATATCCTTGTATTGATTAATATCCTGTATAAAAGCCGATTGCGATTAGTAAAACATCATTTTTTGTTTGCAGCTTTCTGCTTATAACATAAAGGATTCCACAATTTACAAATTCAAAATGCAGCAGTCACTCTTTCGTAAAGGCAAAAATTTGGATATTAAACTCAAAGCTGGTGCGAAACAATCAAGCGGTTATTAAAGATACCATACTAGTTACAGCAGCTTTTCAATGCTAAGTGGACCTTCCATACTACTAGACTAACACACATTTTCTTTCAAAAGTACCTGTGGCCCCTTCTCTTGGTATATAGTTATATCTTGTATAAAAAGTAGCCCTTGGGTATATTTAATTTCAGGTACTACAAGGCATCGGGATTACAGCTGTTTAAATTTATAAATCGCATAAACTACTTATTTACAAAACTCATAAATTTTGTTCTTCTGAGTATTTACCGGTAGTGCATTAATCCCAGGCACTTTGTACGAATACAGAGCAGCCCAATATGTAACAGAGCTGTGTACAAACAAGTACCTAACCACTTGGGCATTTAAAACTCTCTCAAGCACTCAGCATTACTTCATTGTGACTAAAGGGGATTAGTTTACTAGCTTGTTACACCAAAAAATCATGTTCATGTGCAAATTCTAGCCTCAAAAATTTTTTCTTCCGACCGTAACTGGAAAATTCTTGTCGTAAACTTTTTCTCTTCTTTTTCAAGAAAACTCAGTCCTGTTACAAACTCACTCCAGCTGCTTATACAGTGCTTCAATATTCCAGTTTTTATATTTCTAAAATATCATAACCCGGAAGTCAGTGCACTAAAAATTTTCTTAAAAGTAGAATTTGAACTTTCCTGTTTAAATAAAGCAGATATTTTTTACCGTCGTTATCTTCAATCTAGTATAAAATGCAAAACAGCGCTCCTTACAAGTGCGAGTTTTGTGGAAAACTCACCAAACATCTGTGGGATCACAAAACTCACACGCAAAGACATTCTGACGTAAAATCCTTTGATTGCAAACTCTGCCAAAAACTATTTGTGATGAAAAGTGATCTTCGGATACACATCCGGACACATACACAGGAGAAGCCTTTCATTGAGAATGCATTGAGTGTGCGAAATCATTTTCACATAGCAGTACTCTTTCACGTCACACAAAAAGTGTACATAAAGCTGAAAAATCGCACAACTGCGGCACATGCCAGAAAATGTTCTTTAGTAAAAATCACCTTGTAAACCACCAGCGAGTACACACAGGTGAAAAGCCATTTACTTGTCCAATCTGCCTTACTAGATTTGCTCAAGATTCACACATGAAAACACATTTACGTCAACATACTGGGGAAAAGCTTTACACATGTGCCGTTTGTAGCAAACAATTTACTACTAAATCAAGTTTAAAAGAACATCTCTTGGTACACGGACAAGGTATTGCTATCTTTATACTGATTTTTTGCGTCTTATTTTTTACTTAATTACAGAAATTTAATTGGTTTTCTTTTATGTTCCACTTATACCAGGTCACCCAATTACTTTTCGACAATGCTTGTTCTGCTCAGCTACGCTTGGAAAATCATCTCATATCAACCGACACATTCTTGCACACATTCTGGAGCGACCTCACTTTTGCAGCAAATGTGGACGGGAGTTTTCACAAATTGCTAATTTAAAGAGTCATGCTCATGTGCATTCTACCACGAGAGCGTATTCCTGTAATTTGTGTCAGAAGGCCTTCAAATTGAGCAAGTGTTTAGACAGTCATATACGCTGGCATCTTGGAGAAACGTTTTTCCAATGTACACTTTGCAGCAGACGCTTCCAGGAAAAGTCTAGTCTCAACAAGCACATGCGATCGAAGATCCACAATAGCATGTGATGTTATTGTAAAGCGCATCAGTTATTGCAAGATATCCTGAGAATACCCGACAGTGCAACCATGCAACATGCGGCAGCTTTTTGCAAAGTACTTGTTCGGAAGTTTTATTGTGGTATTGCATACTTTAAAACTCATAAAAAGTTTGTAATGACCTCGTGAGTATTTTAATTCATTCACCTTTTGTAACTTGTAAATACCTGTGAATGCTACTTGTTTAAGCTTTAGATATTTAGTTAACGTGTTCAATAGTTATGGGTTAAATATGAAATAGTTTGCTATTTAATGGAGGATAGGTATCTTGTACATATTTTCTAAGTTTAATTGACCAACAACTTGTAAAATATTTTAATAGTTTTAAAATAGTAAATAAAATAAATAGCTTTTTGATCTGTATGGTTTTAGTTTCTTTTTATTTGTCATCACCTTTAGCAAGTCAACGGGAATAGTAAAGTTTATAAGGTAGCATGCAAAAATTAAATAATGCTTCGATCTGGTGTAAAGCTATCATCACTCCGTTTCTGTGAGAACAGTAGGACTAGATATATATAAAAAATTATGCTACATCCCCAATGATATGTGATTATGAACTATTCGAGGAAATCCAGCTAAGCACAACTCGCATTTGTTCCATTTGCCGCCATATATCTTGAAGTTCAAGCTGGAAAGAACTGCAGCATCATATCTATTGTCGCATTCATGAAAAGCTTTTTATTTGCCAACCATGTAATGATGGGTTTGGCCGAAACTTTCATTTGAAGCAACACCACAAGTGTGTGCATTCCAATGAGGAACTTTATTCGTGCGAGTTTTGCACAAAAACATTTAAAACTTCTTCTGAGAATACAACTGGGAGAAAAGTGTTACAAATTCCTTGAATGCAGTAAACGATTTATTGCATTGAGCAAGCCTCTGTCGTCGTTAGTTTACCACAATAATTAGTAGCTTGCAAACACCAATTAGCATGTTTTAATGGGGAAAATTACCGATTAATTGACTATGCGTTTATATGTGTAAATAAATTTATTCTATTGAATTTCTGTAACCTCAAATATACCTCCATGTAGCACAAGGCAAATATTTGGACACTTAATTGTTTGTCCTAATTGTGACGTTCATATATAGGCTCACCATTGAAACAATCAAAATAATATAGCTGATGGGATGATGGAGCACCAACACTGATGACAAAACTTTTATCATCTAAAAAGTTTATGCGATCTGTTATTCTTAAGGCCGGCAATTCCTTTATTTGTTTCTTGAAAATTACATTCAAGCCAAATTAATCTTATGAAAACAACAAACTTACATGTGTACTGTAAATGCAAATAAATATTTGCGGCACGTTAAAATTCAAAATAAGCCCCGTAAATTTGTATGCATTATTGTTTCGCATTTATTTGCAAAGTCAAAATTTTCTTTTTACTACAATTTTTATTAAATGGTCTGAGTTGTTTAACTCTCCACATGTGTGAAGTACTTGAGATTTTCGGGAGTTGCAGGATACGGTTATCCTAATACTAGTTTACTAGTGCAGTTTAACAACTTTTAATTTTATTTGTGTATTTCAATGTATGCCAAAATAAAAAATTCTGGGTTTCTAATATTTTCTCATTACCAAAATATATGCGGCATGAGAAAATATGGGATTATATTACATTATCATAAATCAGACTATTGCTCAGTTTTAACCATCAACTTCAAATTTCATATTTGTCGGTTTTAAAAGTTAACAGCATTTTTTCCAAAGTTGCTTATTTACATTTGATGTAGCTTTATAATAAAATATTAACGAGACAAAAGAAAAACAGTTAGAGCTATTCCAACTTCTTTGGTCTACCTGTTCATTTGTAGGGTTGTCTAGTCACCTCATTTTTGTCAGGTGATTAGTGATTGGGATTAAATGAAGACGCTTTTTTAAGTAGTGACTGGTGACTAGTGATTAAAATCAATCCCAATCGCTGGTGATTAGGTGATTAATTTGTAAATAAAAGTGCAGGTTGGATTATGATTTGTGATTAAGTTTATTCATACATTATTTACTTTAGCGATACATTGTAGGAACAAACAAACAAAATTTATTGACAACATATTACACCTAAATATTTTGCATTATTTAACATGCGAGAAATAATATTAGCAGGAATGTTCAATGCTATTAAGCGAGGAGTTATATTAAATAAAAACTAAAAGTAATAGAAAAGCAGCTTGGTTGCTGGGATGAGATTAAGTAGTGATGAGGCAGTGATCAAATTTTGCTGTTTCGGGATTAGTGATTGCGATTAAATACAAAAACTCTTAAGTGGGATTGGTGATTACGTGATCAACTTAATCACTAATCCCGGATTAAGGATTGGTGATTCTAATCCGTGATTAGACGAGCCTGTTCATTTGTCGTCCGAATAACTTTGTAAACTCTCAAAAAAACAGTAATATATTTTCGTAATGTTATATCAGTTAGGCTAGTGGCATCCACGGCGCCGATGTTTGGCTAAAGTAGAACGGTCAGAGTAAGTTTTTGTACATGCACGGCATTGAAAAGGCTTTTCACCGGTATGTTCAGCATTAGTCCTTTTGAGGTCACTGTTTGTGGCGAATCTCTTCTGACAATAATCACAAATAAACGGTCGTCCAGTATGACTTCTTATTTTGTGGCGTCGTAAACCAATAGACTGTGCATACGATTTGCAGCATTCATTGCACTTGTAAGGCTTCTCCCCTAAGTGTGTTTTCAGATGTTGCTTATCAGCCCTGACTTTAAATGTTTTTGCGCAAAGCTCGCAAGAATAAGGCCGCTCATTGGAATGCTCGCGACTGTGGTATCCCTTCAAGTGAAAGTTACGTCTAAATTGTATTGTATTGCATTGTATTGCAGACTTTATTAACGTGACATTAGTTATAATACGTTCAAGTACATATTGTTTTCATAACCGGGTCACAAGATTTGCAAAAAAGAAATAACAGTCATTTGATAACAAGTTTAATATAATATGTTACATTTATAGATATGTTATTTTAAAAATACGCAGCATCAATTGTTCTTAATTTAGTAATTAGTTGTCTTATATATTTATCAAACATAGCATAATGCTGCAAGCTTTTTGCTTCATTTGGTAGGTCGTTCCAAAGGATAGTTCCTCGGTAGAAGAATGCACTCTGTCCTACAGCTTTTTTCATTTTAGGTACTATAAAGTCATTTTCTAACTTTGAGGCTCTTTCAGTTGTCTGTCTTTTTTGAAAATGTTTTAGGCATTCATTTAGTGAGGATTTCATACGTACGTGTTTAAATACAAAATTTAAAGAGAATACTTGCATTCTTTCATGGAATATTAACCAGTTTAGTCTATCGATCATGTCTATTTTTGTTGTTAAAAATGGATTGTATCCAATTACCATTCTTGCTGCTTTATACATGATATTATTTAAACGTTTACGTTTGACTTCTGCTATATCTCCCCATACTGGTAGACAGTAATCTAGCACTGATAATACTAATGAGGTGGTAAATATTTGCCTCCATTTAAAAGTAAAATAGTATTTATACCTATTCAACATGTATATTCTGGAGTTCATGTTTTTGCAAACGTTTTGAAAGTGGTCTTCAAAATTTAGTGTTTCGTTTAGAATCAGTCCTAGGTATTTGAAGCTCTTTACTTGGTCTATATGGGTACTGTTAACAGTGAGTACTAGGTTCTCTTTCATTGCTCTTTTTCCTAATTTAAAGATCATAGATTTTGTTTTAGGGGCGTTAATTCTCATCCCATTGTCGTTACACCATTTTACTAACGCATTTAGGTCGGATTGTAGTTTTTTCTGTAATTCGCCTAGATCTGTTCCTGTACAGTATAACACTAGGTCGTCACAATAAAATAATGATCTACAATGTATGAAGTAATTTGGAATGTCATTTATGTATAGTGAGAAGTTATTTGAGGATAGGGAGCTTCCTTGTGGGGTTCCTTTTATCATGTTGTATTTTCTGGATCTCAAATTTCCCTTTCTAACAATAACTTTCCTTCCACAGAAGTACGAGTGCATCAGTTTTAGTAGTAGGCCTTGTATTCCATTTTTGTCCATCTTTTTCAAGAGTTTATCGTATAGTAGGTTATCGAAGGCCTGTTCGAAATCCACGAATAACGCAGCAGTTATTAATCCATCGTCTGCCGCTTTCTTGATTTCGTCAGTTAAGATTGTGGTTGCACTTTGTGTGGATCGGTGTTTACGATAACCATGTTGTTCGCTCATGATTTTGCTGTTCGCTTCTAAATACTCCGTTATCTTATCAGCTAAGATTTTTTCAATTATTTTTGTTGCAGTTGGTAATACAGAAATAGGTCTGTAGTTCCGAACATTGGATTTTTCACCTTTCTGTTTGTATAGTGGAATTATTAATGCGGTTTTTAGTTCTTCAGGGTAAATTCCTTCTTCAAAGATTGCCTTGATTACTTTAGTAAAGTGTGGTGTAATACTTTCATTGTAGCGTTTAAAGAATTTTGCAGGCATTTCGTCATGTCCTGCTGGTTTGTTTGCATCCATGTTTTTAATTGCCTCAAACACGTCTTGTTCAGAGACATTTATATGGTCAAGTTTGGTTTCCTGTGATATGCTGTTATTACTTGCATTCTCATTTTCCACATATGGTGTTTCAGGGAAAGGTATATTAATCGTGCTATTACTTGTGTTAGATGTAAAGTGTTTACATAGTTCATCCAGTTTTTGTTGTTCATCAACTATTGTTATACCATCCACAATAAAATCAGGAAGTTTGGGTTCCTCTGTTACACGGCCAGTTTCATTGTTTAGGATTTTCCACACTTCTTTCGATGAGTTTTCTGCTTTTCTGGCACACTTTTGGATGGCTAATACTTTTAGTTTACGTTTGAGGAAGTCTGCTTTATTGCGTATAGCTTTGTATTCATTCCATTTTTCTTCTGTCTTAATCTTTCTAAATTGTTTTCTTGCGCGATTAGTTTGCTCACTTAGTGCTTCATATTCATTTGACATCCATGGTTTTTTGTTGGATTTTACCCGAACACTTTTTATTGGTGCGTGAACATTAATTACGTATTTTAAAATTTGTGAGAACATGTTGTATTTTTCGTTAGCAGTTTTAGACAAATCTAGACTCCACCAGGGCGCTTCTTTCAACATTTTTACTACTTTTTCATCGTCAACTTTTTTGAAACATCTCATTTTAATGGTCTTAGGTGGACATTTTGGCATTTTGATCTTTTTACGCACCGTGTATATTAGGTCGTGATCTGATATAGAACATACCACAACACCATTTTGCTGGTTCAGCTTGGGTTTATTTGTGTATATGCAATCAATCAATGTTTTTGTTGTCAGCGTAACACGTGTCGGTTTTTTGATGATTTGCATGAAATTATGATCATCCATGAGTTGTACTAGGTCCCGCTTATTAGTGTCATGCTTTAGATGGTCTACGTTGAAATCTCCAAAGATGTAAGCTTCTTCTTTTCCGCATTTTTCCAGCGTTGTTTTCATATCTTTCAGCAGAGATGCTTGTAGACTTGTTGGTGGTTTATATATTAACACAATATGAATTGGTTTGATATATTCAGTTGATATTGCTACATGCAGTGTTTCTATGTTTTTGGAGGTATCATAGTTAATGTGTTGTATATTATATGAATCTTTAATGTACAGTAGCAATCCACCTCCTCTGTCTCTGTACGAGTTAATGTTACTTCTATCCAATCTTATCATAGTGTAACCATCGATGTGTAGTTCTGTAGATTGTATTCCGTTGTGTAGCCACGTTTCAGTAATACCAAACACATGGAACGGTACACTACTTATTATTGAGCTGATATCGTCTTTTTTGTGTTTTGACATTAAGTCTCTAACATTAAGATGTCCGATAGTAATTCCTCTCGGTTTTGTTATAATGCTGGTCGATGGTTCAGTTGGTATATCGCTGTGAGATAATTCCGCTTCTGTACAGGTTGGACATTTCCAAGTAATATCTTCACAGCGAAATGTTGGGTTGGTTTTTTTGATACATGAGTTGTGATATGTGTTTAGGCATTTGTTGCATGTACTGTGGTTGTATTTTTTGTTCACTTTGTTGCATATTATGCATTTTGGTACTTCTGTCTTACAGCTTCCACACTTCCACTCCGGATCTGTTATTATGCTTCTGTATTTTTCTGTTGGAATTTTTAGACAAGTTCGATGGTAGTACCGTTTGCAGCTTTTACACAGTATAGTTTGTTGATTGAGTCGACCTGCTTTGCTGCAAACACTGCAGTTAGGTCCAGGGTTTAAGATATTCACTCCACATTTAAGTATATCTATTTTTCTGAGTTTTTTATTACCCTGTCTATAACGTAAAATTATAATTATGCGGTATGTGTGTATAAGACTTCGTCTATCAGGCATTCTTACTATGTTAAAAATATTAAAATATTTATAGAGTACTTTTATTGCTAACTGTAGTTGTATCTAAAATCACTGTTAAAACTGCGTGTCACCGTTATTTTTGAAAACTGAAACTTTTGTTGGATAGATCTTTTGGAGACGGTTTCAATGATATAAATTTTGTATCGGATCAATAACTTTTGAATATTTTTGAAACGAATTTCTTTAGAGCGGCACAAGAACACACATACCTGCCTGAATGCCTGATACTCTCATATTCAGCATCACATATTTGGCAAATGCAAGGCTATTAATTGATGTGAGAGAGGATATGACATTTAATTGTTGTGCAAGTTGTGAATTGCGCAGAAGAAAAGATGCAACCATATTTGCATACAATACCTATGAAACAAATGACATTATTTGCCAAAACCTTTACACAAGCTTTAATAAAACTGTATAGGTGATAATTACTAACTACCTTGACGAATTTGTATGTGGAGGCGTAATCCTTGACCAGTTTTGAATTTCTTGTACAGCATTTCTTGCAGGAAAAGTGGCGTTCTTCTGTATGTGTTCTTAAATGCATGTGCATACCTCATTTTTGACTAAACCTCTTAGGACAGATTGGACACTGAAGCGATTTTTCTCCACTATGAACTAAACTATGCCTTTTAACCTCCCTTTTGCTAAAGAATCTTTTACCGCACTGATCACATTGAAACCTTTTATCATTGGAATGTGTTCGTAGTTTATGTCTACTCAAGGTTGAGGACGTGATGAATGTTTGCTGGCACTCTTTGCATTGGTATGGTTTTTCGTAGGTGTGGGAATGCATGTGATATTCAAGATACCTATACCAATTATACTGCTTAGGGCACATTCCACACTTAAAGATGCTCTTAGGATTATTTTCTTGGTTATGCATTCTAGGAATCTTAATAGTTAGAGCACTATTTATGAAATACACAAATCGACCCTTGTTGTGAAATGAGTTAGACCTATTTGCTCAATGAGTTTCTTAGGTGCTAACTATCGGTTGATGCAGCAAGATTTTTAGAAGTAAAAAGAAATATTAATACTGTGTGTAGTGTAGATGTGTAATGGAGATTTGTGTGTTCGTAAATGCGTAAAAAAGCTGTAGAACTGAAGTGCTTAGGAAATTCGCTCCTGACTTTACGTGTCCTGGGTGGTAAAAAGAGGTGTACCTGTATACCGATAAATACATTTTGTACTTTTCTTCTAGTACATTTGAATTTGATAACGTGCCGCTGGTCACGTACGTTGGGTTTAAAGTATTAACTTGAAGGGATAATCATTTGGGGATTATTGACCAACAGTTTAATGTTTCAAAGAAAGGGTCAAAAACAAACTTTGTCAAATTGATATCCATCATATATATTACATTTTGTATATGCTGATCCCACTGCAGAACACATTATAGTTTAGCTCACAGAAATCAAAAAAATCCTAAAAGTAATTTCAGTTTTCACGTGGGTTTATTTCATTAGGTTACAAATTTTCGTGCACACTGAACTGCCCGCAAACTAAAGTTTACACTTTGTTGAGCCAATAATTTTTAACTTGTTCTGTTGTACCAAAAAATGAATTTGGCTAGAGGTTAATTACAATTAAATTAAAAACCTGGTTCAGTGATTATAATAAGTATCATTGCTGACTGAATTGCAGATCTGTTAAAAATTTATATTTTCAGGATTTGTTTCAAATTCAAGTTTACAATCAAAACCTGTCGAACGAGAATGACGAATTCCTAAGAACTAAGAAAGTAGCACCACAGTTGCATTGGGATATTCCTAAGGACATACACAAAATACGATTTTTTAAACAAAAAATTAAAAGTTGCTGGATACCTATAACTGCCGGCACATCCATAGTCACAGCTCGCTGGGCATTTTGCACATTAGCCTGTGCGGAGCATTAGTTTTTCGCTAAATATTTTTAGTGTTATGCTACTGATAGAACATTTTGCGCTTAATATGATGCTGAATGTACAAGTTAATCCTTTTTAACAAAAAATGGACGGAAGTCTTCAAATTTTGCAGTACCTCTTTCAACCGCCATTTTGCATGTGTCGCTTGATGCTGACAAGCGAAAAATGACTTATTTGATGATGATACTAATGAAATTTCAATTGTTGTATTATGCCTTTTAGTCAAATCGTAACTTTAGTAAAGTTTTGTAGGATTTCAAATTCATCTTTGGCATTAAACAGATCAGGTATAAGAATGCGTACACCATAGAACCAACACCTTTGTAAAAATTCTTTACAATACTTAAACTGGTTTAGCATGACTATGTTTGTCAGCTGGCTTCATATAAAACTGGGACTTAAAGCGGATTATGTATAATCCAATAATATATAATGATGTATCATATAACATGGTTCACTTTTGATTAGCAAAGACACAGCTTGTTTGCTTTAATTAGCATATCCCTGAGTACGAAATTTTGTACTTTTATTAATCCACTACGTGGTCTGTTGTAAATACATGAATATAAAATAAAACAATAAAAATGTGTGCATAAAAAGTAACCAAATTTTCTTCATCTTAATTTTCTGCTCAAAGTTGATAAGTTTGCAATTGTTTTGCAATATTGCAAGTACTTTTTCGAAAACGAAACCTGTCAGAATAATTGTGTAGATAAACCATTTACACTAATTTCTTGTTCACCAGCTTCCCAATTAATAAGGAGACTTCCTGCAGACATCTATATTGAAATGCACTAACTCATCAAAAATCGTGATTCCATTGTCCTCAGACTTCTGTTTTCTAATTTACCAATTTTTCGGTTGCTATACGCGAGAATTATTTTCAGGGATGGGTGTAAATCCATATGCATTAAATTACACGTTGGTAAATAGGCAAAATTCGACGACGGTGCCTTGGTTTCTTATTCATACTAAGTTCGTGATAGCAACCACGTAGTACATGGCATAAAGCCTTGTTTAAAACACTCAAGTAGCCCATGGGTATTTTTAGTTTCAAGCGTTACTAGAAGGAATCGGGAATACTGTTGTTTAACTTTTACAGTTGCATTAGGTACTTACTCACAGTACTCTAAGGTTCTGTACTACTGACATTTTCGATTACAAGTACATTAATGCTAAGCGTTTAATGTGAAACAAAACTGAATATCACAAATATACAATGAATCCCAAAACTAGCAAGTACCTAGCATTTTGTGCGTTAAAAACTTTTTTATAAATTCAAAGTTTTTTGAAAGTCACAAAAATGGATTCCTTTTTCAGCTGTTTTTATCACTATATAAGTTCATCAGTAAATTTCCTATCGATATTCTTAGGCTTACACGTGTAACGGA
The DNA here is from genome assembly GCA_029691765.1 of Entomobrya proxima. NCBI lineage: Eukaryota > Metazoa > Arthropoda > Collembola > Entomobryomorpha > Entomobryidae > Entomobrya > Entomobrya proxima. The sequence continues at coordinate 46,082,189 of CM056173.1, read as the reverse complement.
AAAAATATAACCTTGATCTTGTTAACTAAGTTCTCATTAACAAAGTTTATTCATGTGACAAACCTACTCTAGCTGTGGGGACAGTGCCAAAATATTAAACCTTTCATTCCTTTAAATCACATCAGTCGAATTTCTCTCATAAGGAAAGATTTTTAGAAAATTTTGGTTCTTCGAATAAGCTGATTGTTTTATTGCAGGATACCCCCAAACTAGTATAAAATGGCAAACAAGGCTTCATACCAGTGTGAATTGTGTGGAATACTTACGAAAAAACTAAAGTATCACAAAGTTCACATGCAAAGACATTCTGGTCTGAAGACGTTTGATTGTAAAATCTGTGAAAAACTATTTGTGACCAGTTCTGAACATTGGATACATACACGCACACACACACAGGAAAAGCCTTTCAAATGTCTTGACTGCCCGAAAGCCTTTTCAAATTGCAGTGGTCTTTCAAGTCACAGGAGGAGAGTTCATAACGCTGAAAAATCGCACAACTGTGGCACATGTCAGAAAATGTTCTTTAGGAAGAAGGCCCTTATGCGTCATCAAAGAGTGCACACGGGTGAAAAGCCATTTACTTGTCGAATCTGCCCTGCGAAATTTTCTCTTGACTCAACCATGAAAATACAATTGCGTCTACATACTGGGGAGAGTTTCATACCTGTGATGTTTGTAGCAAGCAATTTACAGCAAACTCTGATTTAAGAAGACACTTATTAGTTCACGGACAAGGTACCATTTTTAATGCTAGCCATTGCTTATTAATATTATTAGATTACCAAAATATAATTGCTGTTTTGTTGGTTTTACTTTATATCAGGTCAGTCAGCCAATGCGCAACAATGCTGCTTCTGTTCGTTCACGTTTGAAAGATGCTGTATCAAGGAACATATCCTTACGCACACTCATGAGCGACCTCACTTTTGTAGAAAATGTGGACGGGAATTCAAACGAAAATTCCATTTGAAGAGGCACATGGATAATGTGCATTATATTACACGTGCGTATTCCTGTAATTTGTGTGAGAAAACTTTCAAATTAAGGGAGCATTTAAGCATGCATATACGCAGCCATCTTGGTGAAGCGTTTTTCCAATGTACACTGTGCAGCAAACGTTTCCAGGAAAAGTCTGGTCTCAACAGGCACATGCGATCGAAGATCCACAATAGCATGTAATGTGAATGTATAGCCCTTCAGTTATTGCAAGATATTTATGCAAACTGATATTTACCCGACAGTGCAACCATCCACCGCGCGACGGCTTTTTGTAAAGTACTTTTCGTTAGGTGTATCATGGAAATGTAAACTTAAAAACTCATACAAAATTTGCTATGACCTCGCAAGTATTTTAATTCCTTAACCTTTTGTAAATTGTAAATACCTGTGAATGTCTCTTGTTTAGGCTTTAAGTATTTCGTGTTCGTGTTCAATAGTTATAGGTTAAATTTGAAACAGTTTGCTATTTAATGGAGGATAGGTATCTTGTACATATTTGTAGTTTAATGACCAAAAACTTGTTAAGTATTTGATTAGTTATTCCAGAGTAAATAAAATAAATAGCTTTAACTGTATGGATTTAGTTTCTTTTAATTTGCCATCACCTTTGGCAAGTCAGCGTGAATGTTAAGGTTTATAGGTAGCATGCACAAATTAAATAATGCTACTATCTGGTGTAAAGCTATCATCATCATCTGGAAAAGCCTGGTCTCAACAGGCACATGCGATCAAAGACCCACAGAACCGTGTAATGTTAATGTGGAGTGCAGCATGTATTGCAAGATGACCTGAAATTGCCTGACACTAGATCCACTCGTTTTCGGCCGCGTTTTGTACGTTTCCAGTCGATCTGTTGTAAAAATGTAAACTTTCGCATTCAATGCAAAAAAATTTTGGACTGGTTAACATATGTATTTGCATTATGCTTTTGGAACTTGCGAATGCCGGTGAATATTACCCGTTAATGCTTTACATAATTTATATGATTACATTATTTATATAATTTAATGTTTTATATTAAAAATTATTAGCTTGAGTGTAGGTAGCTTTCAAAGGACGGTACCCCGCAGTATATTGTTAATCTTGTACTAAATTTTGCAATTATTATTCACAGGCAACTTTGCTTTATGTTTAAATGGTTGTTAATATGATACGAAATAAAGTAGCTTTACCTGTATGATTTTATCTTAGACTTTCTTACCAGCCCCCTTAGCAGATAAGCAATATGGTAGGGTGGAAACGCATGCAAAGAATTTAATAACGCTTTCTTTTGGTTTAAAGGCTTTTATCACTCCTTTTCTGTGCCAATACTAAAATAAGATGTTTTAGATACTAAACTGCATCCAGTAGGACATTCCTTTCTCTGACTTATATTTTCACAATAATTATGTATGGTAGTATCAAATCAGATGCATTGGTATTGTAACATTACTTAGGCAAGGTGTAAAGTGTAGATGGAGTGGTTACTATCTTGGATCAGCAAACACATTATCAAACCCAACAGGCATCATGAACCGCATGAAGAACTATTTCTAACTCCGCAACAAGTACTTCATTTTGTTAAACTGGTGTAATTTTATACAAGTTTCACTAACGTTACAACGTTTTTGCTGATGCTGTCATTACAATTAGCACAAAATTTCTATTTGTTGCTGGGCAGGTTGTGGGCTAACAGGTCGTTCCAAATTATATAATGATGCAACAAGGCTGTGTTACATACTGAGGTGAAGACGCGTGGTAATATGAAAGAATTTGTTATTTTGCTTAATCAAATGGAAGTTGGCATACATCAGCTCAGTTGGAGAGAAGTTTGTTGAATGTTTTGAAGTAATATACCATGTCACATCTTATGCAGTAGTAATATAAAGTAGTTTTGAATCATGTTTGATATAAATAAGGATTGTAAAGTGAAACGCTGTGTTTTATTTAGAATAAACATTTTCAGATTTATCTATCAAACAAGTCTCCACAAATTCCAGTTAACTGGAACCTTTTTCCTTATAAACTTTACTATTCACGTTGACTTGCTAAAGGTGATGGCAAATGAAAAGAAACTAAAACCACACAGTTAAAGCTATTTATTATATTTTCTCTTGAATAACTAATCAAATACTTAACAAGTGGTTGGTCAATTAAACTATTATAATATGTACAAGATACCTATCTTCCATTAAAAAGTAAACTATTTCTTATTTAACCTATAACTATTGAACACGATAACTAAATACTTAAAGCCTAAACAAGAGACATTCACAGGTATTTACAAGTTACAAAAGATCAATGAATTAAAATACTTACGGGGTCATAACAAATTTTGTATGATTTTTTAAGTTTACATTTAAACAATAAACCAAAATATAAGCTACTTTACAAAAAGCTGTCGCATGGTGGATGGTTCCACTGTGGGGTAATATCAGGTTATCTTGCAATAACTGATGTGCTATACATTCACATTACATGCTACTGTGGGTCTTAGATCGCATGTGCGTGTTAAGACCAGACTTTTCCTGAAAGCGTTTGCTGCACAGTGTGCATTGGAAAAACGTTTCTCCAAGATGCCTGCGTATATGATTTTCTAAACCCTTGCGTGATTTGAAGGCCTCCTGACACAAATTACAGGAATACGCTCGCATGGTAGAATGCACACTTTCCATGTGACATTTTAAATAAACCATTCGTGTAAACTCTCGTCCACATTTGCTGCAAAAGTGAGGTCGCTCCAGGATGTGTGCAAAAATGTGTCGTTTGAGGCTACATAATTTTCTAAAAGCAGCTGAGCAGAATAAGCATTGCCGAAAATTAATTGAGTGACCTGGTATAAGTAAAACATACAGAAAAGCAACTAAATTTCTGTAATTAAGTAATATATAATACGCAAAAAATCCGTAAAAAGCTAGCAATACCTTGTCCGTGTAGGATGAGATGTTCCTTTAAAGTTGAGTTAGTGGTAAATTGTTTGCTACAAACGTCACAGGTATAAAACTTCTCTCCAGTATGTCTACGTAAATGTCTTTTCATGGTTGAATCCTGAGCAAACCTTGCAGAGCAGATTGGACAAGTAAACGGCTTTTCACCTGTGTGCACTCGTTGGTGGCTTACAAGGTGATATTTACTAAAGAACATTTTCTGACATGTGCCACACTTGTGAGATTTTCCAGCAATATGTACTCTTTGTTTGTGATTCCAAAGATTACTGTTATGTGAAAAGGATTTTGCGCACTCAACACATTTGAAAGGCTTTTCCTGTGTATGTGTCCGGATGTGTCTCCGAAGTTCACTATTCGTCGCAAATTGTTTTTGGCAGAGTTTGCACTGAAACGATTTTTCGTTAGAATGTCTTTGCATGTGAATTTTGTGATCCCACAGTTGCTTGGTGAGTTTTCCACACAACTCGCACTTGTAAGGAGCGCTGTTGGCCATTTTATACTAGATTGAAGATAACGATGGTAAAAATATCCGCCTTATTGAAACAGCAAAGTTCGAATTCTACATTTAAGAGAAAACTTCTACGGCATTGACTTTTGGGTTATGATATTTTAGAAATATAAAAACTGGAATATTGAAGCACTGTACAAGTAGCTGGAGTAAGTTTGTAACAGGACTGAGCTTTGTTGAAAATAACAAAAAGTTTACGACAAGAATTTTCCAGTTACGGGCGGAAGAATAAATTTACGAAGCTAGCATTTGCACAGGAACATGATTTTGTGGTATAACAAGCTGGTAAACGAATCCGCTTTAGTCACTATAAAGTAATGCTGAGTGTTTGAGAGAGTTTTAAATGCACAAGTGGTTAGGTACTTGTTTGTACACAGCTCTGTTACATATTTAGCTGCTCTGTATTGCGTACGAAGTGCTTGGGAATAACGTTCTACTGTTAAATACACAGAAGCACAAAAATCTTCGAGTTTTGTAAATAAATAGCTTATGCGATTTAAAAATTTAAACAGCAGTAATCCCGATGCCCTGTGATAGCTGAAATTAAATATACCCAACGGCTACGTGATTGTATTATACAAGATATAACCATGTAGAAGAGAAGGAGCAACAGGTACTTTTGAAAAGAAAATGTGTTAGTCTAGTATTGGAAAGTCTACTTAGCATTGAAAGTGTGCTGTAACTAGTATGGTATCTTTAATAACCGCTTCATTGTTTTGCACCAGCTTTGAGTTTAACTTCAAAATTGTTGCCTTTACAAAAGAGTGACTGTTGCATTTCGAATTTGTAAACGGTGCAATTCTTAAAGTTATAAGCAGAAAGTTGCAAACAAAAAATTATGTTTTATCAATCGTAATCGGCTTTTATAAATGATAATAAAGGATATAAGTATATATTTAAATAAAAGTAGGGTTATTTCATGGACTTGTCTCTGTAAAACCTAGAAGATGATAGCGAGTGAAGCATAGATTGTTTTATAGAAAAGTCACAAAGACCAAATACCAAAGCATAAGGCAAAGCTGTAAGCAAAAAAGAACCTAACAGATTTATAAGTTAAAAGTTTCCACTTTTTAAATTAAATTAAAACCAAAGATCAGTACAAGGTCGGACTTTGGATTATGTGTCGCAACAAAAGACATGGTACCTGTTACCTAAGAAGATAGATTTTTGCAAGATCACGTATTTGTTGTTTGTAGAGTGTATCCGGTAACTGGAAGGCTTGCAGTAAATCACAGCAGAGGGATCTGCCTTTTTTTAATCGTAACTGCCTAATATGTTACTAATAAAAACTGATCATGCAAACATAAATATCTAAGTTAACTCCAATTTGATAAGTTTGCTTGAAAGCACCTTCAGATATTTAAGACGCAACTAAAGAAGCTTATATTGTGTTGCTTCAAATCTATAACCCACTATTCTAAACAAAGGATGCTGCCTCTGCTTTGGATCGCGCGTTGCAACACAATCCGTTTCAAGGACAACGTTTTCAGTAACCGCCTGTGTTAGTTGATTTCCCTACTGGACTTTGAGGAACATAGATCCGTGATTTCTTTGATGGGTTTGTAATGTCAGTTGCATTGATGGCTTCGGGTTTTTTAAAATTAAAGGTCCAAGACTTTTGAATGTTGACAACAGAATAAATATTGTTTCTAGTAGAAGCGTTTGATTTCTCCAGAACGAGATACGTGCTAAGTGCAAATGTCAACCAGAATTAGCACCAGCATTATAGTACCGAGTGATAAGAAAGCCAGGGGAATCCCCGGAAAATGTACCAGGGCCCAACAAACAGCAACCCACTGCTCAACATACGGCATTGAGACTTACGGGGCTGGTAATTGGTATGGCAAGACAGGTGTTAAGTTCTCTGATGCCAAGTCAGCAACGTCAACAGGTTAGACATCACCAGAGGACACTGAATGTAAAGATAATTACATTGGTGGCCACCTTGGATCCGGAGTGCGTGGCGAGAGCGACTGGGTGAAGTGAAGCCTTCACAATGAAGGAGGATGGGTATGTGATGGAAATTATAATAGAGGGAAGGAGATGGACCTTTCTGAAAGGTAAAGCGGATAATGGAATGTATAGGGAGAATGATGTTTACTGTGCAACTATTTTAAAAATTAAATAGAGAGATTTACTAAAATCACGGTATTTTATACAGCAAAAGTATATAACTTCAAATAAACCACGGAGCTAAGTACTTCTTAAATCTTCTCAAACAAACCTAGGATAGTAAAAACTTCGACTACACGCACACCTATTGATGTAAAAATTCCATGGCTTGGTTACAGATTTATAAATAAGTTACTTCGTTACTATGCATTACAAGCAATTCTAAGTAAAGCTGTTTCAGGTATATTTACGTGCGTGTGAAGAAAAATAGAATAAAGTGAAGTTTGTTTTTTAAATATTGCATGTTCTCAACGTCATATGGCAAAGTTTACTTACCTTGTTCGTAATCCAAATGTTAACCTTTCATTAAAGTTGGATATAAACTTTTAGTATTGTTGCTTTATATCAGAAATCCCTGCCAAATTAAACGCTTAATTCTGTGGTAATACAAAATAGATGTGATTTATGCTTCATTTAAACAAATACTTTAACTTTACAAATTGTGATTTATTTAGGATGACTGTTTAAAATATTACTAATAAAATACACTACGTTTATTATGAAAACAAGATATATTAGGTTATAGTATTATTTATGTATTATTATTGCAGTACAATTGTTAGAATATACTAAAGTCCAAGACAAAAATAACAATAGAAAAGGCATAAGCTAGTAACACATAAATTATGTGTTACTAGCTTATGTGACATAATAGTAGGTAATTACTAATTAGCGGATAATTTTGACCATTTTACAAGTCATCTACAAAACAAACTGTTTTTAAAATACTATCAATTAGAAACTCGTTAATTTGGTTAAAGCTACAAAACTTCTGAACATTAATCTGAGAACAATTACATTGTGTATGCAATTTGTATATTCTATATATATATTTGTATGGAAAATAAAAATTCTTATAAAGTTTCACGTAGTTCCTTATCAAAAATATTTATTATACTTAATATTATGTTTTTAATATTAAAAGTTATTTTTGCCCTGTTTACTATACTATTACTATGCGATATGGTTTTAATAAGAATATTCAATGCTGTCGCTAAAAAGTCCAGACACATTTTTGGATCTTTTCTAACCGTGCCGGAGAAAATGCAATATTCCACTTTCCATGAGGAACAAAATCAAAAATCTATTTGGGTCGTTGTGTTCTAATACTCAGTTTATATCAGGGAAGAAATTTTCTACTATAAAACAAAAATATCTGAGTCCTCATAAAAACAAGTAATTCATCACCAATTTGTACACAAACCAATTGGTTTTATATCGAATGAGCTTCCTTAACGAAGAAATTTCAGAATAAGAAAACACGAAATTTCAGAAACACATTTACTGCTCTAGCATTTGATAATAACGGCTGTAGCAAATGGAATAGTTGACGTCATTTTTTTCTTTTTTAATTCTACGAAAAAATATTACATGACAGGGACGCACATGAAAGGGCTTAGCAACGATTAGTCTGAAAATTCACTCAAAAGTACAGTGTGTACCAGTTGTAATTATTTTCGAATGCCAGCATCGAATTATGCTTGGACTATAGTTGAAAGTAAAGTTTACAATGCTGAATGCCAACATAATGGTTAAAACAATTAAACTTTCGAGTAAAATACATACCTAATTATCCTCATTGCAAAGCTATTGGCGTTCACTGCCGCTGCAACGTATAATTTGTTTTACCACAAAATGATTATTACGAGCTTTAGTTGTGCGCCTACCACCAAAACACACTGACTACGCGTATGAAGAATGCCAAAAGAGTCGACTAACTTACTCTTAGGTTTCGCTTGATATTTGGTACATATAGTTACACTAAAATGTGGAAACCTTATCAGTTGAACAAACAACAATTGAGGTTTTAATAATGAGTTACGTATTGTTGTATTGGTCATAGGACTTTAAAATTCGTATCGGCAAAAGCCAAACATGATTTGAAACCACTCAATTCCACATCAATAAGTTCTAAATATAATCCGTGAAGGCATACTAGACTTTTTTTCAAAATTCAAATGTCCTTATTAATATAACTTTGCATTTGATCATAACACTGAACGCAGAACTAATTTTTTTCCAAATAGATAAACATTTCCATTAGAAATCCACGTTTCTCCCTAACTCTAACACATAACTCAATACTACAAAAGTACCTTAAGTGGTACATCAAAATACGCTAGCTTACACAAAAATAGGTTTCTAACTTAATTTGGCGCTGAAACATTTCAAATAAGCATGAGTTTAAAAAATATTCTGTCCATGGTGAGAAGCAGTATGAACTTCAAATCGTACCTTAGCATAGGACTTTAGAAATTAAATGACTTAGCATTTGTGTTTTTATGCGATTTTGCTTTAATCTGCAATTGGTTTTGAAAATAAGTAAGCGCCATACTTTGACATCTACAATATACTTTAAATTAAAACGTTGTTGGGAATGTTGGGCAATACGTTGCTTTGAAGCGGCTTGCCCATTGGAGAAAATTTTATTTGACGAGATATACGAATTTGTTTCATGAAGTTGATAAATTTTGTTACGTCAGTGCAATAACTAATGTGCCAATTTGCCTCATGCTGTAATCGGGCTTTTTTACATTTGCAGATATTAAATTTGTTGTATAGTTTATTATAAAGAAACAACTGTTCCAATGGTTACCAGTACTTAACCCACATTATAATTATATTCTACGTTAAGCATAGATATTTGGTATTAAGGTTAATAATATTGCTTAATAAGGTTAAAATTGTAAAGGAAATGCCGGCAAGTGGTCCATGCCACAAGCAAGTAGATTCCCATATGTCACACTAACCCGATTCTGTGGTTATATAAATAACCGATATGTCATGAATGAGGTTAGTTGCAATCTGTACGCTCAGTAGTAGACTAGTTTACGCTTGTCTTTACTTTCTGCTAAAACATTAACCTAACACAACAAGTGAACGAGTATTTCTTAGCTCTACGTATAGGTATTTATTTAAGCACCCTTATCAGGAGCAGTTAACTTGAATACTAATTGCAGCTAACGTAGTTAACGAAAATTTTATAAATTATTCTACCTTGAATAATTCAAAGTAAAGGAATCCAAATAGTTTAATATCTTATTAAGATTTAACCAAAAATATATGTTAAGCCCCATTTTGTTTTTGACTATCACGATGTCGTAGTTTGTACTTTAATTCCTAATTAACATCTCCATTTCATAACGCCATGAATCGTTTCATATGAAATAGTGCTATTTTTGATTAGGTTAGGTTGAAAATTAAGCATACCCTCACATATCTAGGATCGTAAAATTTACTGCTTCAACAAGACAAAAAATGTAACGATAAATCATTAAAACCACAAAAATGCAGATGTCTAAAAGCATCACTGGCTTAGAGTTCACTCATTTTTTGGGTCTATCAGTTTCATAATCTTGCATAAAAACAATGGTTAATTTGTAATTATTTGCGATCATTAATTTATATTAAAATAATGGGTATCCACAGACAATATACAAGATTAAATCAATATACCAGTGGCAGGTTATCAACGCGGATATGTTCGGTTCGGTTGCCATGATGTTGACAATCTTTAATAAAAACAGCAAATACATGTGTACTTTACACACATCTGCAATTCGTTCGGATGCAATAAAACTAAATAAATTATTCAGTTTTTGTAATAAATATTTGCTAGTTGGAGGATGATACAACCAATGTGCCATCAGAAAACAGGAACAACCTTTTGGTTGTTCCTGTCGCGCACTTCACTGCATATTTTCTACCTGGTGCACATCACAGTTACTAATTTACCCAGTACTGTCACTATTCAGAAATAATATAATTCACATTTCGTAAGGTCTTTAAATTAGCAATTTGCTGTTTTTAAGCTGTTTGAAACATCAGGCATAAACATAAAGATTTGTACAAATTGTGTAGCAGCCAGTTGAAATGGACACTATGGACACATAAAATATCTGTAGAGTAATATTTCCAAGAAAAACCATGTAAATAGGATGTTGCTAGTAACCACAGCATTAGCATTATATTTCCTTCCTGGTTTGTTTTAAAGCGCTTAGAAAAATACCCAAAAAAGCTGATTGCTGAAATTTATTGAGCGCTTTGACAAGAATAGTTGTTTCACTGCTTACACAGCACTGTTGTTATCATTATATTAAAGTAGCCTGCGGCTTAAGCTTAATTACACACTAACCGCGGTTGGGTTGCCGGAGCGGGCCACAATTTTCATTTTAGGACAGATATTTTAACGAGTTTGTAAAAACAATACACAAATGCAATCATTTTAAACATATATTTAGTGTTTGAAGATATAAGATTGTTTACTGTAGAATAGTTAAGCTTACAAACACATTTGTACAATAAAATGTGTTCGATCTCTGAATATACCAAATAAAAATGCAAAACCAACGTTAACTTTTCTATTGGACAATTGAAATATACATGCATGTTGTCAAACAGATGCTCAACGATTCTGGGAACGAACTCTAAAACTATTTTATTTCACATTTGCACCTAAATATCCATAAATCTGATATATAATTCAGTAGTTCTACATAATATGTTTTAAATTATGTACCTACTTATTAAAGAGAACAGAAGCTTGCGGTTGTACGCACAAAAACTCGTGTTTAAGTGCATGCCACATCAGCCAATATATACCCTACCCTTGTCCATTTTAAAAACGCTATTTTAGTTTTAAACAGCTGTTGTTGCTCTCTTTAGTAAACGTTTAAGAAACCGTCAAATACAATACAATATAATAAATTGCCCTTTTGCACCAACTGGAGTGGTAGAATTCAGGCGCATATGTATTGAAGAGCATGATTTTGACCATGGTAGGTTTACATGGTGATAACAAGCCTAAATATTTTGATTTTGTAACTATTCGTGTACCGTTGTGAAGCACACAAAATTCGGGTTAACAACAGTTCAAAGCGGTTTTATGTGCGATTTATAGTGACTTTGTAATCTTTGACAGTTTGAACATTTTCAAGAAAAATCTTGTTGGTTCTTCCTTCAATTACACAAACTTGAGTAACTTGCATTTGAATTTAAAACCATTGAATCTGTCAATTAAAATATGTTGTTTTTAGCGGACAACAACCGAATATATCACATTGGCAATAATCTGTTTATTGGAGCCTAAAGGCATTTTTCTATTGATATATACATCAATGTTAATACCAGTACTTGCTCAACTTATAATTTCTAGAAACAATATTGTTTTTTTTTGTAAATTACTTATGACAATACTTTCGAAAATACCAGTGATGTTATCAACGTACTATATAATAAGTTTTGATTATTCCAACGTAAAAGGAAAAGTCATTTTCGTCTATTCATTCCTGTAGCGGCATTTATATATAGACCTGCGTCATAAAAATCATTAATACCCTACCACCCACTATTATCACCGGGTAGAGTCGCCGGATTTAGTTAGGGATTTCAGACTTCATGAATGGGAAAAACCGTGGCTATATACTAGACCTGTTCAACAACAAAAGCTTCTCCCAGCAAAATGCAACACCTACCTAGCAATCGCCGAGAATCACACGTAACCAATTTTAATGGTAAGTGTTTCACTGTTTTTACACTAGCCCCATTAGAGGCCGCCAACCCGTAGGTATATAACCACTGGCTTTAAAACCCTAAATACGCTAGTACGTTTTAGGATAAAGGCTATGACTACCAGCTGCATGAGCAACTCTCAGTCACATTTAAATACTAATACCGGCAGCAACGGAAAAAGCACACACCAAAATCTAAATCAATTAGCATCATTTCTGATCAGGCAACCGTTTCCTAGCCAGTTGTCGCTAAACTACCCCATTCGTATTTCCGTCGAATACATTATATACCAATGCAATAGTGTTCCAAGATAACGATAGGAAAGAGCCAGGCATCAGCATCTACTAAAAATGCAGAGAATTTTGCCTCACAAAAAGGAAATATCTGAACAACTATTTCAGGGTAAAATAGAATGAGGTAGTAGTTGCAAGGAACATGGTTTAAAAAATCACGCCACAGATACTTGGAAGAAACACAAATCTTTTCCAATGCCGACCATTTTTTAGTACATACAAACCTTTCTAATAATATTTGGCAACAGGTAAAGGAAAAACAAAGCAGTTTTGTCTTCCATTGCGAGAGGATAATCTATATCATTTTTGTGTTAATGTAAATTTAACATAAAATCTGCAAAAATAACGATAATGCAATATTGCAGTGAACATGATAGAAATGCCCACAGGCGGGAATACGGGATGTGTAAAATGCTCACATTATCCTTAAGTTATTCACATTTGGATAGAAATATTATAGGCATACAACACCCTAAATTCTTTCTCATGGTAAAAATATATTCCAAGAAATTTAACTATTATAAGAATGCTGCGCATTTGAGCTTTATGCCAAGCAAATTTTATACAGTTATGCCACATCTGCGATGTGGGCATTAATTAGGCATGCCGATGAGTCATGTAATTGATAATGAGAGCGATCAATAAGTAAAGGCAGTCGATTTTCATTCAAGTCCAAATGAAAACCTACTCTTCTTTAACTATACCTTTCAATGTTTTTGGTTAAGCATATATTTTATGCAAACGTTTGTGCTACGCAGAAGTTATTTAACTTAGCACCTTAAATGTAATCATGCAAACTTCAAACATATACGTTTAAAGTGTGTAAAATCCAAAGTATTATCCGAGGCTTCATAAATACAACCATAAAATATACAGATTCAAGGTTACAAACATACTAAGGGTATAAAAGTACCATAGCAAACACACGCGCTATAGCTATGTATCAACCAAGACACACTGCATATCCGACAATCTAATATTACGCAATAAACCGCTGATAACTCAGCTAGGATCTATCAAAACCTGAAGCCTGGCTCAGTACACTTGACGTTCACTTTGTCATAACTAAACTATAATTGTGTTGGTGTGGGATAGAGAAGACTTGATGCTATGGTTTTATTATATAAAAATATATATTTTCTTCAAAAGTACCGTGCGCAGGACAAGTAAATTCCTTTAGAACCGGTTTTGTAAATCTTAAGCCTACATTTTTTATTCTATATGCAAAACCATCAATTGAGTGTAGTTTTATTTTATCTGCAAAAACAAAAGGCAATCACATACCAATTGCTTTTGTAATGCCTCAAATGCAGACGCTTCTGTAACGGCAAAGCTGTCAGACACAGCTTTTTCATATTTTAAACAGGAAGCGAATTGGAACAAAAGTTCTTGCACAAACCGTAAGCACGCTGTGATTTGGTTTTAACCTGAAGCCTAATTCTAAAGTTGGTGTAGTAACGACGCCACATTTTGATGTCCTGTCGTCACCATGACAAATAATGTATGACATGTAATACTATAACGTCTATTGTTAAATTTGCGCACGTATATGAGAGCGTATTAACAGGTGTTCATTTCAATAAACGAAAGGCTGAAAAAACTCTTGTATGATATTCTCTCCCATAACAAGACAACTCTGCACTAATTCCTAGTTATCACATATCACATTATAAGTATAAGCGATACTGCTTTAATATAAATGCATTTATCTGGGTATATGCTACAAAATTTTGTACAAACAGAATTGTTTTCATCTCATGTCATGCCACTGTCACTTGGATATAATAGCCAATATGTATTTATTTCTTTTTACTACAATTCTCATAAGTATTATTTGCCAGTTTGCTGTAATCAAGCAAAAATTCTGAATATTCTTCAGCTGTACTAGTGTACTGCTGTGATGTTTTCTACTTGTAAAATAAAAATTAGGATATTTACCTTAATATCTTAATATTACTTATATTACCAGTGTAGTTGTATAACACTGTGTTCCTTGCTGATTTGGTGGTTTAGGAAGCAATATAAAGCATTTCAGCAGCTTTGTATTGAATATAACAATATGCCTGGCGCATTACCAATTGATCGTTTTTGTTTTTAAGTTTGAAATTTGGTTATATATAGCTTTGCATGTGCAAACTGCGTACAAAGGTTTCTGCGGCTTTTCAAAAGCTAGTAGTCACTTTAGAAACGAGTTCCATAGAATCATTAAAACCTAAGTATTTAACATTCAAAATTTATACAGTTACACTTGTCGTTGTTTTTGCGCAATAGCATTGCACTACAATTAGCGCCTTCTATAAACAAAAACTTTAAGATAACATCACCTGCAGACTTTAATATAAATGGTGTAAGAGGTAGACATATAAATGAAAAACTGTTATGCGAGTCTTCAAAACTATGCCTAGTGTTTTGCGAATACAAAGTTGAATCTCATGTATTTCACAAATACTTACTTTAAAATATTAAGTTGACCATACTGACTGCATGCCTGTCTGCCTGCCTTTACAACACAATATGTACTGGGTTTTTGTTATTTGCTAAAATGTTCCTATGTAGCCAGCTTAAAGTTGCCCGCATATTTTTCAAAATTGCTTAACTTTCATTGTCGTTTTTATTTAATCAGGAATGCAGTACTGATTTCCCAGTGGTGCTTATTTAAATATAAAGATAGTAACAGTCTATTGGTTTTCGTTATGACTTTAGGGCTTTTTGCGTCAGAAAAACTAGGATTGATGTTCAGAAGCATTCAAGTCAATACATTAGACCTATCTCTGTCCATTTCAATTATGCTACGACAACAACCAAAATGCCAAATATGATACGACAATATACATGGTACAAGTACGATTAAAAATTAACCTTATTATAAGTTTCTTAAGGTTTCTTCGTATACTTTTTGTATTTATGCTTAGAAATATTTTGGTATTTTAAAAATATAATTGCCATATGCATATGCTACGGTCTGATATCAACTTGAAATTACGCTATATTTTACCCGTGGGCTCAATAAATAAATTAGGAAGTTGATGTGTACAGTCCTCATTTCTGGTGAAATAAAATTGGAATTAGGACCAAAGTTAACGAAAAACCATATCAAACCTGATTGACGTTATTCAGCTTATGTAACATATCAAATGTCAATACATTACTTTGTATTATAAACGAGCACGCAATGTGTGTTACTGCTGATAAAATTTATTTCCAAGTTATTTAACACCACCTCTTGCAAGGTGTCATAGAAGAAACAACGCAATGTATCTTTCATACTTTGCAGTTTATAATAATTTGTTTTTTCGTTCAGAAAAAATAACTCTTAACTCTATAAATGAAGTACAATTAAATTTATACTAGACATACAATCCTCGTGAAAAATTATTTGAGGCAGAAAAATTGCATTTTTAGATAAAAAATATTTAAACTTCAAAACTTTTTTACATAAAGCTGAACTTTTTCAGAGTTCAAAATACAACTGATTCTAGCAAATTTTTCAAAAAGAAACGCAGATGGAATACTACGCTTCTGTTTAATATTTCCTTAATTGGAGACGTAGGCCTTTAGTAAGGTCTGAAAGCAGTTGTAAATGTACCGCTTTCTAAAAATTATAGAAGTAAGTAAATTGCGAGCGCTAAAAATATTGATGTTCCATTTTAGTAAAATTGTGTCGATTGCATTCTCAGAGTTGGGAAAGTTCTATTTATATTGTAAACCTAGTTTGTGGAGTCATATGCTTTTTACAATGCAATTAAGCACTATTATTTTGTAATTGATGTGGCGGTAAAATATTCTTGTTGTGAAATCCCACATGGCGAAAAAGGTGAAGCCATCCAACCAAAATGGGAATTCCTGTGGAACAATACCAACAGCAATGGGAATTTTAATAATTTACCTGAGACCTTGACGTGGTAAATGTTTGGTGTTCAGGGGAAACAGACGTAAAGCATGTCCAATTACTACTGTGACTAACTTAAATAGAGCAATACTTCGACAACAAACGGAAATAGATAACAGATATGGTGCAGTTTTGTAGCCCGTTTTTTGTAGTTTATAACTAAAAATATTTCATACCAATATATTTATTGGCGTAATGTACAGAGCCTTTGAACACTGACACCTTCAAATGTCATTTTTCCAGGTATAAAAATTTCACATAATTTTCCCCGTCAAATAGCTGTAACTTTAAAACCAAACCAGAAAATCCAAATCTGTAAGGTGCGTTTTGCTTCATATGGTTTTAGCTATTACTTAAAATGTCTTATCAAAAAAGATTTTAAAGCTTCCTAGTTAAATCAAAACATTTGTTGAATGTTTCGGCCTCTGCCTCATACATTTTAAGTTTTGGTATTATCTAGCTAAGTGCTGATGGCATCGGACAATCGAAAGCTTTGCGGTACTCTAAAATGTCCAGGCTTTAAAATATGTGTGAACTTCTTTATTAAATAATTCACAGTTTAGTATATTAACAAAAAATATCTCGGACCCGTTTTTACGTTTAGCAAATTGTGTTCATTAAAAATGCGTAAAAATTCAACCTCTAATAAAATTACACGTAGCTCGCCGCAACCATCCATCGCATGCAGGTTTCAAAGCCCGTTTTTTCCGCTACCTAAATGCAGAGTTTCATGATAAAATTATGAGTACAACAGAAGTTATGAGAAATCTTGCAAGGCGTGACTTTAAAAAACAGGAATTTAAGTAACTTTGAGCATCTAATTCTCGAGTTTGTGAACAAAAATCCCAAAACGCTAGTATCCTTAAAAAACTAAAGTTGTATTCTTTGAAAAGTGCGCTACAAAACTGCACTCAAGTGGTTTTCATTTGCACTTCGGGGTATGAGGACCAATGCGTTTAAAAAAGTCACAGTAGTACTTGGACATGCTTTAATACAACGTTAACAGACGTAAGATAACGTATACAACGTTCACCCACCGACACGTAACGGCATGCGAGAACGGATAAATCTGTGTCACCGCTCAACTGATTGACCAGGGGCTACGGATATAAACGTTATTCGTTTCGCAAGACGTGTTTGACTTGACCAAGTTGTGCATTTTCCCAGTCAGTCAATCATATTGCTAGTACGAAGATTTACCCTTTTCGCGTCAAATAATGTACCCGCTGCACGTGTTATTACGTCTTCTAAAACGAAAACATTTATGAGGGGCTATGTATGTATGTGGGCCCAAATTGAAATGCTACATAAATTTAGAACCAACCCAGCATTCTCCCTAAATTAACGTCTGGCTCGTACCGGTCCAGCTTATAGAGTAAATAAAAAATCCTAGATATCAACAAATGAAAAACCGATCATCAAGTTTCCTGCACTATTGAAGAAGAAAGATAAAAAAAAATTTGGAATTTTCTTGGATATTTAATATAACATATTCTTGAGGCTATATATAACATCACAAATGGGCTAGATGTCGATGTGACCTTTAAATAACCATTATCGTTGGGTCTATGCAGTCTAAGAAATTGCAATTTATAACAACTCTTCGTTTTGTGAATTCAAACATTTTAAATAATGAAAAACAGAAAAAATACTTGGTTGGGAAATATTCTTTCGTCAAGTTCAAAAGCGCTACTACCTGCAAAAAATTTGTAAGTCCAACTTCAATTTGAGTTCTTAAGCTAATGTGCCTGAATCGAGATCAAGACTACTTAAGGTTATTAATAAGGAAAACAAATAAGAAAATAGGCGCTGTTGAAAGCAATAAAAATGATCACAAAATGCCTTCTTTAACATAATCTGTTGAAGCTTGTACCCACAGTAGGCACATATGCACCAGTAAACACAACAACTGTATTGTTTCCTCAATTTTGAGATGCCACATGCGGTTTTACAACGAAAAACCAGCTGATTGAACGTTTATACACTTATCTTTATTCAAGTTGCAAAGAATGCAAATAACTACGTTTATTGAATGAGAGTGAAAGTTTCATTTGCTAGCGTTAGACTAGCACGCCTATCACGTTAAAAAGAAAAAGTTTCGAACTGAGACTGGACAGTTATTATGTCTCGCGTAAACAAGTTGTTAACGAAAAGAGGAAATTGATTGTAAATTAAACTTGTCTGTTTACACCCAACAATTATGAGAAAGGCATTCAAGCATTTAAAATGGTAAGTTGTATACTACAAATGTACTAGATGTCGTATATACGCATATATGCAAGTAAGCTTAAAGATTTATGTGACTTTTTTCACTTGGTGCGCAGAAAAGACGAAGAAAAAAACTACGAAACAAGTCACTAAGATACTCTTAGAGGAAATCAGCAAAGTGTCCAAAGTAAAGGTAGTATTCTTTGTTGGAATTTTTTAAAACCTATCTGTGTGACAACAAACTGAAATAGATTTTATAAAATAAAATGGCCCACTTGTTAGTTCATTATGGCGGTGTGACGATGCTATTGCACATCCGTCAAAATAGTGCGTGTCGACATACGCGTATTGTGCGTACGTGTTCGCACATGCGTACAATGCGTATACGTGTAAAAATTTGCGTATGCGAGAATATGCGTACTCAATATCAAGGTCATAATAAATAATTATTATAATCAATACGTTAGATAATAGAAAATACGTTAATGATTACGTGCAATCATTCAGATGCACACATTCTGTAAAATAGTATTTAACGGAGAACTCAATAAATACAAAAGTCAGTTGTACCACCGGACTGATATAGTCCACAACCGAAATACTCTTGTGTTGCTGTTACATATTATTTCCAGCATAATATATTCCCACACATCCCACACAGCATCATACACACTAGCATCCGGGTATTATATTATACCATAACTGCGGGCTTGCTAAAAAGAGATCCCCAAATATACGCGCTAATAAAAAGTATTAAAATATTATTATTTGTGACAAAATCTTGCTTCAAAAACTTCAGAAACGGTACATGTGTTTCCAAGTAAGTGAAAACTAGAATTTAAACTAAGCAATGTGTAGCAGCATTTCTTTACGGTAACAGAAATCGTAATGTCGTTTTAGTCCACACATTGAATCTAATGATTGTTGATTTCAGTGATATTCAGACGTCAGTAGCTGTGAAATCAATGTGTTTTCAAAACCACGTAATATAAACCAAACGATTTTGAGATCTCTATAAGCATACTATTCGCACTTGTAGACCTCCGTTATAGAAGCGGAGTCTTATCAATGTACATTTCACGAATCTTTGTATAGTATTCATAGTTTGCATTTCCTGGTATATTACATTATTGTAATCAAAGAGGTACGTATAACATTCCTATAATATTCATCGTCATTCAATTACAAGGATGGCACAAACCCAACTATGATTCGTATATATTAATTTTTCCTAAATATGAAAGGCAAAATATATAAATTACCAAAGTAGCCATCATATTGATTTATCCAATCGCACTTTTATTGGATTAAACAATTTCTTGGTAAACGGCAGGTGAGTTACGCATAATAACAACATTCCAGTATTGCATTGATGAGATATAGATTTAAGGCAATGTATGTGAGTGCGGGTATTATCTGACCCTACGCAAAGCTCTCATTGGCCTTTAGATTTTTCACGCAATACTAGTATATAAATTTGTTTTTGACTTTTATCCTGTAAACAAGGACACAAATAGAATTACAAAAAAGTGTTTACCTGAAGAATAGTTACACAAGCTTTTTTCCTAAAAGTGATGGCCATTTTCAAAAATATATCTGCGTGTTATCCACGTTACTTTACATTATTGAGCTATCCGATACGTATTAATGCTGGGAAACTCTTTTCCCCTTGAAATTTTGAAATTCGTAAAGAATGACTCTACAAGATAAATGCTGGGATAATTGAAAATTTTGAAAATTTGTGGCTTTTCGGTAATCCATGCATTTCTATTTTAAATAAAAACTATCTTAGAAAAATTCCAACTGCTAATCCCCGTTTGCCAAAATAAATGCTTTATAGGTTTTTGTAACAAATGAATAGCGAATCGAGAGTTTTCCATTTCCAAAGGATAAACAATTTCACATATTGCAAGCGATTAGCAAAAATATTGTGTAGCGTGAAAATTTGATGCCATATTTTACAAATCTATTCGTTATTACAACCAATCCCGCCAGCTTTGCAAGCAAGCACCTATTGGATTTATCTGTATTTTGCCTCTTTTACCTCTTAAAGTCACAAATTTTATACCTGTTTGGAAGTTCTCTTGTGCGATACTACATAGCTATATTACAGTAGATGATATACATTCTGGCAAGGCTTGTGCTTGTTGCAATGCTTGTTACTGAGAGTGAATTTGCAAACCAATCAAGGCAAATTGCTACACGCATGGGAAAGTAAAAACAAATTTACAGGTTTACGTGAAAGGTACAAAAATATATAAAGGCCTGGAATACAACTACTGTAAACATCTTAATATTTCAACGCTTATAGCCTTGGAATATTCTTTCTTTACTTTTTGAAAAAAATCTTAACTAGGGTCATTAGGCGGCTTTCAGTTGGTTCTTTCTGGAAAATATTTACGTTGTACCGCCTTAATCGGAGTTGCAAATTTGTAGGCTAAAATGTTTATAAAAGTATTATTAAAACTTAGAAAAAATCGAAGAATATCTGAGTATCTTAAACTGCCTGATAAGAAGTTTCTATCTGAGTGTTTCTTAAGACATACTTTACGCAGCCAAGAATTATTTTATATAAATTATGTGTATGCAAATTGCTTTACATGTGCAAACTTTGCTTTACGTGTAAGTATTTAAAAACCTACTATATATTTATTTGCAATGTCAGGACTATTACGTTTGGTAAAAACGTTAAACCCAAAATATAGTGTACCAAACAATGCCTGATATGCAGGTAAGCAAAAGAATTCTAGCTAAACATATTAAACACGCCAGACTGATACGCATAAAAGGCGTGCTCGAGCATTACTAAAAGTTTCCTGTTTCTATCTTCTTTAATTAAGTATGAAATGTAAATTAAAAAGGTGTACTATGCGTGGCACGAGTTTTCAGGACGAAATTACATCGAATTAACTTAAATTGTTGTTATTTTGGTAGTCGATGTCGCTTTTAGGTCTCTTATTATTTTTGGGCGTTTTTCCCGTTTAACGTGGGAATTTATAAGACATAATATAACTTAAATTGTCTTTGGATTAAGATAATGGAAGACGGGTCTAACATCGGGGTTAAACTTCAAACACATAAACCAATCCATCACAAATAACTGAATTATCTGACTTTCCTACTCCAAATGTGCTCAGGTATGCCCACTTAAGTACCAAATTTCGGTGTCAACAATTTATAATTCATCGACAAAAAGTCAGTTATTGGGAGCTTACGCGACAAAATTTTTTAAACTCCTGATTTCTTTCGAACTTCAACTGACAATTCAAATTAGTAAAAAAATCCTTAAAAAACTGTTGCAACACTTGCAATATTGCTATTTTTTAGTAATACTTTGTGTTAAAAGTTAACTCTTTAAACCATGCAACTTAACTAACTTTCTTGTTAACAAACTTTCCTCTAGTGTAGTCCACCTGTTTTAATTGAGAACGTCGACACAAATCCGGTTGAAGCGGTGACACGGTCCACATAAAAACTGCATTCAATCCTAAAATGGTCAAAATGTATTTGTAAGAATAGCAATACCAATACTTTATCAAAGTGAATTGTCGTATTTTGATACTATTTATCTGTTAATTCCTACCTGATCGAATAATTGCTGGTTAACAACAGGAACTGGGGCAATTTCGATTGTCGCAAACCAAAAAGCGTAACATCGGTTTAACTAAATAAACAAAATGATTTTACACACATATTAGACATTGAAATGTACTACTATCTCATAGATTTCGTGTGATAGTTTGTGCTTTTGTGCACTTACATATTAACAGCTTTTTGGTACTCCAGAGAGACTCCCGGATTTCAGCTTTGAACAGCCAATGTATCTTTCTATGTGAGTATGACATCATCATTCCTGAATCAATACAAGAAAACGCTTAGTTATGCTTCTCATACAACCTGGTTTGAACTTCCAGCTAAAATATATAAATGTTATCAGAATTCATAAATGCGTCATTAAAAGTGAGCTAGAAAACAAAAAGTCAAACAGCTTGGCCGATTATGAGAAAGTTTATTTGCAAAAAATTCTTATCAGCAAGTATTCATCATTCCTACTGTTGCATTTTGGACTTTAACTTGTATGTATGTATGTATGTATTTATTTATTTCATTTAAAGCTCGTTGGGCAAGGCCCATGGAGCACACATAAAATCATCATCCTTTATAAAATTATAAAAATCAATTAAGTGATTCTTGGCTTGTAAAATTAATTACTTACGACTAAAAACTCGTACGACTATGATAAAATATTGGAAAAGAAACTTTTTACTATTGTAACCGCACTAGCACTGTTACTCATAAAACTTAACTCTATTTCTTTGGCTTACGGACTAGTACTTAACGGCTATTATTACTCAATACATTCACATCCTGCCTTTGTGCTTTCCCACTTAAGGATAAAATTAACACCATGTTGGCACACAACAAAGCTATTATCCCCATGATTCCCAAAAAGATCTTGTTCCCCTCGCTGGTCATTTTTTGCGTTTCCTCCACCACGTGAGCCATATACTTGTTGGTTTGTCCTGAGTTGAATGCTTGCACAATGCCATATTGCAGTATAGAGTTATACACATTTCCATAGTCAAAACCGTTGGAGTGGGCAAAATCGCTGGCTCTCCCGAAGGCCGTTCTGATCCCTGTACTTGGACTTTAACTTAAAAGGAAAAAAAGAAGTACTAATTCACAAATCTGGTGATTAGACAGCTTGCGAATATTTTACGGAAGTGCAACTTAGCCGAAATATACAAAGCTTTGCTAGAACGCTAAGTTCCTTCAAATTTGCCTGAGAAGCTCGACTTCAATGCAAATTTCAAGATTTCAGAATTCAACCCACCCTTAAGATGGCCCAGGGTGTTTTAAACAATCATTTTAAAACTAAATTCTAATAAAACTCATCATAATTAACTGCAGCGCTTATTTATAGTTTTCCTGTTAGGGACAAAAACGCACAGGGAAGCAACAGCACTCTCTAAAGTTATATAACAAAGCGCAAGTAGTCATATATTGTGTATCTCGTGAAACATCTGCTTTATGTAGATTACCTTTATTGAAACGCTTTTATTCTGCTACTTACTATCGTTATAATCGTTTACAGAAATGAGCGACCAGTAAAAGACAAATAATACGCATAGTCAATATATTTATAACAAAAATTTTCGCAGCAAAAATCACATTGCAGGGCAAAGGGTAATCTATTTTTAAGCCAGATGCGGGTACATGAGTCATTGTATTTGCTTGTCTGAAAAGCTGACACATAAAAAATCTCTGACAAATACACGTTTGCCTGTTTTTGCGGTTGGATCAAGCTGCCTACATAATACATCATGCTTACTTTGGGTTTGATTTTCTTAGTGAACCTTTTCTGAGTCATGTAACCACCATGTCAAAGAACAGGACAGCCTAAAACGCAGAGATTGTGGTTTTGGTTCCTCCTGTACAACTTATTCCTTTCTGTATGAATCATGGTACACAATCTGTATTAAACTAGGCGCCAACTGCGGAAAATGTCACATACACCCAGTAAAAAAATATTATGATTTTATTCAAGTAAGCTTCAAACATAGCAATATTTTATGTTGTCTTTGTTACTGAATATTCTGTCCAGACATAATAAAAATACATATATACATTACATCCAAGCAACCATAGCATAAAAATTTCATTATGGTATTTTCAGTGTGCTTATAAAGATATTCTGACTTGGTTATTTCTATTATCATTTAGTAAATTGTTGCGTTTGTACGATACGAAGCAGTGAGCTGATCTTCAATTTATTACTGCTTGTCAAAAAAGGTTTCATATTACTGTTTTTAATTCTATAGTAATCAACCTGATTCTATCAGTTGTACTGCTCTGTATGAGTAACGTTTGGCTTATACTCGAGATTATGACATGTTTTGTTTATCTACTAGGCATGCCTGATTCAAAAGAAAAATAAAGCTGTTTAGCTCTTGAATTTTAAAATTGTGTATTACTGACCTCATGATCCGCAGTTCTTGAAATTTTATTATTGCAGGGGTTTATGAAAAAATGTACACAAGCAGCACAAAAAAATAAGTGATGTAATTTGAAACCACCTTACAAAATGTATCTATTTATATTTTATATGACTAAAATATCAACTTAGCTGCCCTATTATAAATGAATTACTGCTTGTTTTCTGTACTGCAGAAAATCTTAAGAGGGAAATTTGGATACGCAGTTTTCCTGTGTAGATGTATGGTTGAAATGATTACATGACTTAAAAAATTAACACTGTTTTGCTATTTTTTCTGGATGAGAATAGGACTCTAAGCGCTTATTTACAGTTGGCGTCGTCAATTTCAGGATAAAGGTAAAAAGCCGCTTGAGTAGAATGTCAGCTTTAGAATGTAATCAACAGAGAATATACAAAAAAAATTCATGCAAGTGAATAGTATGTAACCAGAGCTCCTTATCAATGTCAATGTTGTTGATGGAAAAAATACCAAGCCACATATAAGTGAACGTTTACTGTATGAATGTTTTAGAAAAAACGACGAGGGGAGAATTTTAGCCAAAGAAAATCGCGTTGTTAAATTAGTTTGAAGCCAAAATTTTTGAATTGCATACTGTTGAAACATAAACTATTTTTAACGTTATGCTACTGCCGCCGTAGCCTTATTTCAGGAAAGTGGGACACAAACTTGTAGTAAAGAACTATTGGTAAGGTAGCATATGTACAATTACTTACCCAGTTCCAAAAATGCGTGGAACGTCTTACAGTGAAGAATTCTATAACCTAAGCCTGACTGTTCATCATCGTGTTTTAACGTGGTGTCTGGAATGAAAAGGAAAAGATCAACATAAAATATTGTGGTAAAAAGCCGCATAGAATTCTCAGAGAAAATGCTAATATTTCATCTTCTAAATTCACAAAAAGCTAGAAATATCAACAGACTATTTGAGAATGTTTCATGCGTAACTTTTCTAAATATTTTCCTCTTTTACGACACGACGAAGGCGCGTATTCTAATATGTTTTTGTTAAATCTTTGTTCCTAAGTTTAATTGTAAAATTTTTAAAATTGAGAAGCGAAATTTTTTACATTAATTTAGTTCATCAGAATGATTGAATTCCTTTTAACGACAAAACCACGAATATAAAATATCTCGCCTTTCAATTTTATTCTAAGTTCTATTCTTATGTATCATGCATCGTATATTTTGAAAATTGCTGGGAAGTGTATCTAAGAGTACACAAAATCCAGTTTTTACAAACGAAAGTGAAGTTAATTTTGTATTTGGTTTAAAAAATGCAATGCAACATTCAGTATTCCCAAACAGAAAACGAAAAGAACATAGAATAATGAATATGTAAGGGAACGTAAAATTTTTTGCGGCTTTCAGCTTCCTACGAGATCTCCTGATGCCCCCAAAACATGCAGCTTAGTGTACTGTGCAGTTCTATTTCAGCTTAGCCTGATGATCGTTTCAAAACTGTTATTGTTTTTAGTACCTAAATGAGTCAAGTCTGCTTTGACGTTTGTGCTGATGCTGATAGTCAATACGGATTTCTTTACAAATTTGCAAATCGTTTTCATAACGGCAGGCAAATTTTGCAATATAGTTCTGGAAGATTATTACCATTAAAACAGTGTATTATATAAAGCAGCATCAAATACAACTCTCTCTTTCTCTCTCTCAAAACCGTTTCTATAGAGAGCGTAACCCATTAGATTTTAACACAAAAACAAAACCGCAATACAAACGCAACTATATGTAAATAAACAAACAGGAAAAGCTCTTACCGTCAGAAAAAAAGGTATTTCCTTAGCCAGGAAATTTATAATCGCTTCGATGTACGATCATGAAGGGCTTGCGCAGTAGTACCTGCCTTATATCTGAAAAAAAATTATGAATATAGCAAATAACAATACCAATTGTATATCCTCTTTATCTTCTATGTACAAGAATATTTGAACTCCGATTGTATTTTTATTTCATATTTTGATTAAACCATCATCAACAAAGTTTAAAACCTGTGTTGGTAAACATTTAAAAATTGAATTTTATTAGAATTTTCCTCGTATATTTAGTTCAATCTCCTAGCTGTCACTGAAACCGAAACTGTATCATTCTATTTTTACATCTAGACACCATTGAAACAGACTGCTTTTCAAAGAAGATACTTATTGTAACAACAAACGTAGTGCAAAAGTTAAAAAATTATAGAGAATCAAGTTTTTGGATTACCTTGAGATGTAAATCTCATATTTCTTAATGTTTTCAAAATTGGGCAGAGTTATATACTATTTCTTTAAGCAAGTTTCCATAGCACATAAAATTTTAATCGGAATATTTAATAAATTGAAAGTAGTTTATTCTGTGTAAATATATTGAAACCTTGTTACTTTGAAATAATAAACAAATCTAGACTGAATATACTCGACGAGCTTTAGTGTTTTTACATAAGCCGATGTGGAGATGCATCGAAGTATTATTAACTAGTAGGCTCAACCCATGACACAAAAATAACTTCTTTTATTCACGTATACACTAAAAGCAGGTTGTAATTTTATTTTTGCTTACCTGATGTGCTGTTTGCTTGACAAGATCGTAGTAACACAGTCCATCAATAATATATCTTTTACAATTTTTGTGAAGTATTTTTTACTCACCAGCTTTGCTACTGTTTTATTAGATATTATGTGCAGCCGTTCTTGATTTTTAAAAGGTTTGAAAATTGTCCAGTATTGCACTTAATTCTTGTACTTGTTTCTTTGATACACTTAATATGATTATAAATGTTAGGAAACTCAAAAGTGGTACGAGTCCTTGCACAAAATTGACTCATTTTCGGAAATTGAAGAGATGGTTTTTGATCGTTTCTGATACGAACTAGAATTGGATATGATTTCAAATGCCAAACATGTGTAGGAATTTGATTTTAGTTAAACAGTATGTTTGTATCAAAGTTATGTGTCAAAATGTCCTTTAAACTTATACATATAGCACTAGTATGTACTGCAAACGTTTTACAATTCTTCAGATTATTCTGCTTTCATCAGGAGCGTGAAGCTTCTTGGACGGCGGCTTTTGAATTACTGTGCTGACACAAGTGTGATGAGCAGCTTGATAGAATGGTTATTCTATATCTTCAGACTGCCTGAGCAGCTCACAAAACACATTGTATGCGTCCACAAAGTTTTTGCACGGAATGCAATTTCTATAAGTGTACTTGCTCTGGCATTATGTAGGTATAATTTTCTGTGCATTTACAGAGCGTATATCGCACAGCTCTATGCCGCAACTGGCTTGAGGAATAAAATGTAGAAAAGAATTATGCTGCTTTTTAGGTGGTGTGAGCTTTGGTTGCAAAACGTTTTCAAGTCGAAAAAATGCATTAGCGATACCATAGCGCTGCTGCTGTGAAGTAAAACAAAAAATATGTGACTAAGCGTGCAGCCTTTTACATACTCGTATATTCTTTCTCCGCATGACACGTAGCACAAACGTTTTTGTTTTATCTTCTTCCGTGCTGAACAAATGCGAGATAATACGGAAGCATGATCATTAATATACTTTAATGTAAATACAATTATGAATGTGTAAAGTGGTATGCTAATAATGCAGCCAATTTAGCTTTTACTTACCTCTTGCACAACAATTTTCCTCGTTTACCCTGATTTTGTAGATGATGTTGAGAAAAATTTGGAATATAAAGTCAGGCCAAAGAAACGATTCATGTTTATTTTCATTTATTTACAAATTAAAATTTATATAGGTGATATAAATGGCACATAGATCATAGTATTTACATACATACAATACAAATAACAGCTATACATAGTTCATCATTCCGCGAGAAAAGTTATTAATCGTGTACAAACTTGTGTACAAATAAACGTTAACTGTTAAAGTTGGATACATATGCAAACTTATTTGGTAATACATAGTAACATCTGTTATAATAAATGCATACACATAGTAAATAATACATTGAAACCTAATTAAACATATTTACAATCTTTAAAAAAACAAATTCAAGCATGTCCACGTAACCCTACGCGTCTAAAACAAACAGTCAAACAAGTTATTGTAAATTCTAGGATCTTCTTATACACATGAATGGAAATATCTATTTTTTAACGTGTGAATTGTTCAAAAATCTTGACTAATTATTATGCAATTTATTTGAACCTAGATATGGACATTGTCTCTGTACTTATATTTCAAATGTCTGCAATAAAAATCAATAAAAATAATAAATAAATATTAAATTCATATTCTGCAAAGAGTTGAATTCAGAATATGAAACCTTAATTAATTTATGTATACCTGTTCTTCTGAAAACTTGGTCAGGAATTTTAATGCAAAATATTTAAACTCGGAAATTTAAGAGGTGGCGTCACCTCAAGACAAAAGCTCGTGTGACAGAAAAGATATAAGACTAAGATGTTCTTTCTGTACCTCTTCATAGTCTATTGTATCATTAGCATATAATGTTTCCGTTTGAAATTACGAAAGTTAAATTCTAATTCTAATGAAATGAACCCCAGTGCCAGGGGTTAACACAGTGCATATGAACTTGTATCTGGACACAACGTCACTCGCCATTGTATTATGAATTTTTTATACAATTACAAACCTTAAGACTGGGGCACGATTCCATTCAGTGCTTTCAGTAACAAGCCGACGCCACTTAACACAACAGGCAACTTTTGAGTTGATGGCAAACGCAAGGTTGAATTTTAATTGTTCTGTTATGCGAGGTACTACTACATTGCAAAAATTAAATGGGGTGCATACTATGGCATTGTGAAATAAACATAAATACTCAAAATAGGTCAAAAGACAGGTTTACCATCAAAAACTTTCAATGTGAATTTTATAAGCCAGTAATTACTTTGAAAATCTGGTAAAAATTATAGTGAATACGTTAACCTAAGTAGTTTTGTGATAATATTAAAAAGGTGTTAACCAAATGCTTACGACTAAATATACCTAAACTATGCCAACATAGCCTAATTTCCTTTAATCTAAATTGACGAAAAATTCTGTTGTTAGTTAAGTTTTGGGTTAGGTATGAAAATGGAGGTATACAACTTGAAAATTAGGAAACCAACAAACGTGAACTGCAACTGGTAACATCGTTTTCAGCCAAAATTTACGTGTTATGCAAGGCTCATGGCCCACAAACGGTTTACCTAAGTAAAGTTTTTTATTTGCAAGGATGCTTGAATCCACCAATTGCGAACTCAGTCACCAAAACTAAATTAAAATTTGATTTTCACGGTTCCCATAGATAGAATGGCTATACGGAATTAGAATTTGGCTCCAAGAAACTTCGTTTTTTTTAATTCATAATTTAGGCGTTTGGAGAGTATATGAAGACTCTTGAAATTTCTTACTTTGAAGGAACAGCAGCTGTTTCATAAAATTTTTTAATGAAGCAACACATGTCGATGAATTTTTGTGTTTTTATTACAACTACATTTTTAGGCAGCCCCATTTTGAGGACAAGGTCTTTTAGTCACGGTTTGTTGAGCCAGTGATCTTTGACGATTAGGATTTATCACAGGCATTCAAATATACAAACGTGTTTTCCGCATTTCTAAAATAAGGGAGGAATAACACTATACATTTGTTTAGTAATGCCATACATGTCTCTCTGTGGTATTATCGATGAGCGATAACTAATTTTAAATGTCAGTACCTTCAGAAACCAACGAGTTCTAAATTACGGTATGAAGTATTGAATAACCATTCCTGCTCAATCCAACAGTTAAATCAACACACTATCAACCGCAAAAAGACCTTTGCCGAATATCAACACATTAGAGTACTCGTTTCACAAATTGTCCAATGTTCTGTAACTCACTAAATCTAGGTTCTCGTTTAATAGAATTAAAACAGTTATAATACCATACCACATGTTTATAGAACCAAGGTCCACAAACATAAAATAGCTAAGAAAATCAGTTATATTGTCAAAACCACAATTCTAAATGGAAGCAAATTCTTTCACTAACTTTTTTATGAAATTCATGGATTCAATTTATTTTACATATAAGGTCATTGCAATTACATGGTTAAGTTGCTCGTAAAACTCATAAGAATTACGGACGCTTTCCTTGACATTGAAAATACCTGATCTCTCAACGCATTAACGAAACTTGAACGGTTTCGTTTACGTTTCAAAACTGTTTACTCTAAATGGATTAATTAACTTGCTTATGTTTGTCTCTAAATACTTTAAAATTTCACGTCTTTAAATTCTTTCTGGTTTGCAAAAGTAGTTTGTTTATGCATCTGCCGTACTCTTATATCATGGACAATTTTAACATCTAAAAGAATAAGAGCAGGAGATTCGAATGTCAAGTAATTCTTACTTGAATATTCCGGTTCTGCAGTGTACGACTAGGTAAACGTACTGCAGAATTCAACTAACCACCACTGACCCGACCATTTTATGGCATGATTCACCATTTGACAGGCTTTTAGGAACTTCAGCAAACTCTACACGGTTATGTTATGTAATATTTCCAACTTGTACAAGTATGTTGCATTTGTGCAATATGCATGTACATTTAATGATGACACATGCTACATTCCTAAACCATGACATTTTGCAATGCTCTAGTAAGGATCAGGTAGTTCGTGGCTTTATTGACAAGTCGCGTGTGTGTAGAGAATAATTACTGTCTCTACTAATCCACTGCAAACCACAAAAGCACTCAGTTAGTGCATAATCATATATTTAGGTAGATTAGCCACTAGTTAGAATACTGACAATTTTACTGAGAGACCGAGTGTTAGGCTAAATGATTCTCACGCGCCAACATTAACATTTAAAATAATACGTATAGCTTTCAATGTTCAGTGGATGTTTGGAGCATCAATACAAAACTTATCAGTTATATTTTGTAATATTAATAGTGTATTAGTAGTAATATTTTGACCTTCCAGTAACAATACTGGTCAGCATTTGCGTGCAGGTCGCAAACAATAAATTAATTTTTACGATTCCTGTAATCCTGTAGCTACATATACTATATGGAATTCGAAATAAGTTTCAAGAAAACGAAGAGAACTTCAAAAAATTTGCCTTTTTGTAAATTACTTAGCTTAGTCTTGTCCAAATTTGCTAAGACACTTAAAAGTTAGCGTTCTTTCAAAAAAGCATACGATTTATAATGTAGGCATGCTTAGAAAACCAGGCACGCAGATACCAATGCATTTATAAAACCAGTTAGTTTCTATGGGAATTAAGTCTCAAAAGGGACACAATTCTTATAAATTTTGGTTTGCCATTCCGATTTTATAACGCATTTCCATATTTTAGTCGTAGCAAAATTCTTCGCAATTAGTTCCAGTATTCTACTTTTTTGTATTTTGATTGCAATATGGACTATTGATACACCAGTATCCATCTCTAATTCCCAAACAAAAAAACCGTTCCCACCATTATCAGAACCACCACGAATTCACTCATGAGTATTTGCAATGCCAGCAAGGAACCTCACAAGTTATATCTCATGGCTTGCAAAGCTTAAGCCTTAATTGACAGCTGACAGCACCATTACTTTTTCATAAAGTTTAAACGGGCTTTACGGATGATGTAGAGATTTTTAAGGCTCAAGCTTTCGAACTTTATTCAATTTCTTCTTTAGGAGCAATACAAATCAAATTCATTTTTCAACGGAGAAATACGTAGGGATACTCCATTTTTATAAGCTTTTACGAAGAAACCGCAAGAGTAAAAAACTGTCGTTTCAGTGCCGTTTTTAAGTGCTTCAAAATGTACTTAACTGTGGACAAATAACTATTTAGTTTTGTACAAACCAAACTACATTGCTGTTTGCTAACAAGCAACTGCTAACGTTGGACAGTCACTACTGTTACTACAAATACTTTTCATTCCTTTGAATTTGTAGAACTAAATGAAAATGTTCTTGTATCTAGGATTTTATAATACACGCTTCCATGACCATAAATTTTCATTTGTAGGTTGGAGTAGGTGTCCTTATTCTAAATTTAATTTACGGTAACGTCTAAAAACAATACGAGAATTGTTCACAATTGTAAATGTTGCCATGCTGATGAAAATAACTTTCATAAAGCAGGTGCCTTCCTGCCTTTCATCCTACGAACTTTTAATGTGGTAAACTCTCATTTTTTATTGAATCACGTGGAATTACATTAGATAACAATCATTCTTTAAATGGATACTGCAACATTGTATAACGGCGCAATTTTCCGCTTGACAATATTCTGGGAAAAACTGCTTAAATTTTCATGTATTTGTTAGTTAAATCGGTTGTTATTCTTAAGTAAGTTCGTATGCTTCACCACTACGTTTCGTGATTGCATAACCAAGTGATCAATGTTGGTGAAAGTAACACATTTATCCAATTAACGTGAACACTAATAGAACTTATCGGTTTGTAATTTGGAAGCATGAAATTTAGTTCCTTGTAAACTCAACATTCTAACATTGCAGCTATGAGCAGAAACTTTCAAATGGCCCTTGATTTCGATTTCCATCTTTATTCTATTCAATTGAGATAAACTCCTAATATGAAGTAAATGGCTCTATTTAATTTTTAGATAAAACATTTGTTTAAAATTACAAAACAACAGTTAGTTGAAATCTGCTTTTCTACCTTTAAAACAGAATTCCTTTATTGCGCCTATGTAAATGCAATATTGCAAAAAGAAGTGGTAAAGCTTTCATAACGAATGCAATTGCTCAACTCTAAAGGACGAAAAGTGAAAACTATGCACTTATATATTCCTGTACTGCGTCTGCAACTTAACTTGGAAAACCTTATGTTCTTAAAATGTTCGCAATTAGCATTTAAGACGAATACATGCACTCTTATGTATTATAAAATTCGAAGACTCTAGTACATGTAGCAATATAGAAAACTGGATCAATTTTAAGTTTAAAAAAAATAAGATTTGCTAGAAAACCTGGATTTCCGTAGACTACGCAAATTCCTAATAAAACAGCAAATGCAAGCGAGTATTATCATCTAATTGTGGTAAGTTAACTGATCGTTTTTTCTTTTTCTACCACGAATATAAATTATCAGAAAAAATCATTTCAGTTATACCCGATTAATATAAAACTACAGTCATTACGAATACTTCAGTAAATGAACGTAAAGGGACAAATAATGCTAAACAATATTTTGGTATAGGTAACCCCTCATCTTCCGTGGATACAAATGTTGCCCCATACGTTTTAGGCGGGAGGAAAGAGTAAGGTGAAGTTTGCTTGCAGTTATGGCATGCCCCGGAGAAGTAATTTTATAGATAAACGTAAATGTCTTGTATTTATTGTATAAAGCTTATCATAGTATTTAAAGTTACCTACTAACTATTTCAGAAACTTTTATACACTGCGTAAAACGTTTAACGCAATGTATTTCAAACTAAAACATATTTTGATTGATAAAATAAAAACTGTCCTAATTTAATTGCAAAAGTTTAAATGATAAGTATTGACTTATTTTAGCTTGTTTTTAAAGGTAAAGCTTTTGTATGTTCAAGACTGTTCTTAGTCCAAAGCCGTTGCGCAATATATAAGCTGAAAAATGTTTTAAATATTAAATTTAAACATTTAGGTCTAAAATCTTAAACTCAAAGTAATACAATGACGAACATGAATGATAATATAAGAAATCCTTATCAACAACATCTAACAGATATATCAATCTACCTACATCTGGTTTCGTGAAAATCTCAAAGAGATACTACGTAAATCCTTACTTGTCTTTGAATACAAATCAAATTTTTAAACAGCAAAAAAATGCATTATGCATAGCTAGCCATTTGTGGCTCTGAAAATCTAAAATAAAGTATTTGCTCTGCACGGATAATTCTAGCCTAAGGGTTTCCTATAGTCAAACTTTCACGATGTAATAGCATTTTGAAAAGGACGTGTTGGGTAACCTGATACCAGCAAAAGTTCATCAACTGGATTTACTTAAATGGACATAACTTTATGTTTACAAATGCATGATGTTTCATAACTTTTATAAACTTTTTGTTCTTATAAGTGACATTCCATTGTCACACATTCTATTTACAGTTTTAACTTCGAAACAAGTAGCAAACGATTTGTTTTTGTTGATAGATTTATAACCTTGTTTACCTGCATTTGCATTGCAAACACGAGATTTTTGCAAATGGATGGTACTCGTCGAATCAAGTACAGCTAATCAACGCATGGACTTATAAACGTTATTTTATACGTAAACATTAAATCATAAACAGAAATGGCATTCAAAATTAAACAGACTTTTGTTTTTACAATCTAATTGTATATATTTTTTACATTTGCTATGTTTCGGTACGTTCAAGTCCTAAATGAAACAGAGCGTGCCCAAAGTGGAAACAAAATTAAGGGTTTATGAGTTACCAATCTTCAGATTTTTTGCCTTACAAGATATGCTTTTACCGTAGGAGTTGGGGATTTTCGCAAGCAGCCATCTCTAGTTAAACATTAAATAAATGTTTCAAATGTTCTCAAATCAGTTAAATCAGTCTATCCGAGCAAAATAAATCACATTCGTAGGCTACATTACTTCAAAAGCGAAAGTTATGTTGCCGGAAAATAAGATTATCCCTTGGTTTTTGGACACCTCAAAATCGTACATTTTCGAAAAACTGCTGCTGCCGTCGAAAAAAGTTTATGATTTTCTTGAATATAATGAGGAATGACAAGGGTAAAGTGCGCTACAAGAATATATATAAACCGCTCCGATTGGATTATCCATGTAAAAGTTAGGGCAAAATGAAAAAATATCCCTTGGTTTATAAATGCACCTTAACTATGAACAGGTCAATTTTCTTCCTACCACGTAATTGAACAATAGAAAACTAAACATCGCATAAATGTATGATATTGTTTGCAGAAATATTTTCTTTGACAAATTTGCTTTTAGTTTCTAAAATCTAGTATTAGCTATCATATGACAACAGCAAGCTATATTATTATTAATAATACAAGTCATGGCAGTTCATTTGCCATAGATGAAAGTAGTAGTATAGTATCTGCATCAGCGGTCATGTTTTCAAACTGATCGGATTTTCAATGCTTCATTCGTTACTATGCTGCAACAGAATGACATTAAAGAAGAGCCTTGAATGTAGCAGGTGTGTTAACTCCATCTATTCCGAGCCAACATAAACAGCCACTGGAAAGATTCAAAGGTTTTAACCTCGACAACATACTAAACACGAGCCATGGAAATTCATTTTTTAAATCAACAATTTTATAGCCTGGCAACAATAACAAAAAATATGCAGTCCATAGTTTATTTTTCTTTTAAAGTTGATTGATCTTTTACATCTGCCTATCAATTACAACAATATATTTTCAGCCCTGAATCGACTTTAAATTTACTGATTCACTAAAATGTAGTTAAAAAGTTGATAAAAACTACAAATTTACATTGTAAGCAGACACGAATATTTTTCCAGTTTCCCAAAAAACAGCATTATATATAGCTTTATGCAAAGTTCTACATTAGCATATATTTTTAATGTATTTCGTCCTGAATTTTAAAACAAAGCAAAATATTGCCAAATATGCACATTCGTAGTATTAGTGATAACTGGTGATAAATCAATGTTGGGAAAAATTGATTGGTAGAAAATTCCATTTCATTTCAGGTATTATAAAGTAAACTTCATTTGTAAAGGTTTCTTTAGATTGCGCATAACTGCTGGCAATTGCGCCACAATATGACGAGCTATACCAGCGCCACGTAAAATGTCAGGGTATAACGGATTGATTCTACCGAGCTTAACTTGCCCCAAAAACCTTTCGAGGGTATCAGTTCGAATGTGTAATGAACATCAACAAATTATAGTACTTGTAATTATTTTACTATCAACCTCTAATATGCTGACGCCAATATATATGGCATATAAACCAGCTAATAACATTTAAACCTAAGATTATGAACATTCTTGAATTTGATTGAAAACTTGTTCAGCTAAACTGAATCAAAACTGCTTATTCCATACTCACTAGCTAGGTTGCTGTCGTTTATCTCTACATTGAGATTTGAAGCAAAAAATGTCTTTTTAGTGTTACAAACATGTAGTCAACTTGTTCGGGCGTTCCTGCAAATTATAGAAAACTTTCCATCTGATTAAGTAATAATGTGTTCGAAGACGCACGAAATTTTGCTTTAAAGTTTTGACTGCGTCAATATTTATTTATTTTTCCTGAATTTGTTTGGTCTCAATTTCCCCGTTTATCAGTCAATTTTCAGTTTATCAGTCCTTTTAAGCAAGGGTTGAAATTTGTACATCAGAATGTAAATGGGTTAAGGTCTAAATTTGATGAAATTAAGTTACTTTTAAGTTGTGAGTCGCAAATTGGTTGTTTTTGTATAACCGAGACCAAATTAGATAGCACAATAGCCAACAACTAT
The DNA here is from genome assembly GCA_029691765.1 of Entomobrya proxima. Lineage (NCBI taxonomy): Eukaryota > Metazoa > Arthropoda > Collembola > Entomobryomorpha > Entomobryidae > Entomobrya > Entomobrya proxima. The sequence continues at coordinate 46,045,267 of CM056173.1, read as the reverse complement.
TTACAAATTATAGTATTGTTCGAAACGACCGTGAAGGGAAATTAGGTGGAGGTACACTTCTCTATATCAGTGATAGATTTAATTTTGAAATCTTAAAACACCAACTTGATAACCCAGCTTTAGTTGAGTGCACTTGTGTTATACTTAAATCCAAAGGTATAAAAGGGATTGTAGTAGTCACTTTGTATATACCACCTACATTAGTTAATGAAGACACACTAGTTTTTCTTCGAAACTTGTTCAATCTGTTACGAAAATATAAATACGAAATAATTGTATTTGGGGATTTCAATATAGATTTGTTTTGTAGAAATTCAACTTCAACCGCACTTAAATCAATGGCCGTAGAACATGGTTTGACTCAAATTGTAAAGTTCCCTACTAGAATTTTTAGCACTCAGCGTAATGATAACTTTTTTGTTACTAATACGCTACTTGATCATATTTATGTCAGCAATAAGAATCTATATACTTGTAATGGTTTTGATTATGCTGGTTCTGATCACAAATTAGTATATGTTGTACGAAGAAAAAAGAGTTTCAGGTTAAGTCACAAAAAAATTAAGTATCGCAATTATACAAAAATTGACATTGAAAAGTTTGAAGCAGATGTAAAAAAAGTTAACTGGTCAATACTTGAGCGTGATGATATTAATGAAAGCTTTGAAATTTTTAATAATGTTATTATGACATTTGTCAATACATACGCTCCTTTAAAAACCCGCGTTGTGAAGGCTGACTCCCAGCCTTGGTTCACTAGTAAAATAGCTGATATGTGTAAAGAAAGGGATAAATGCAAATCTCAATTTAACAAATCCAAATCTCAAGATCTTATGTTGCAATACAGGAAATTAAGAAACGAAGTGAAAACAACGATTTATAAAGCCAAAAGATGTTATTTTAATAGTCAGTTTTTAAAATGTAAAACTTCAACTGAGGTTTGGAATGTGATGAACAAACTCACAAATTTTAGATTTAAAAAGTCAAGCAAAATATCAAATCTCTCTGATTCTCAAGGTAATGTTCTGACAAAGGACACAGAAATTTGTAATAAGCTTGCAAATCAATTCGTGGTTTCAGCGTCAGAAAGCAATGTTAATGAGGTTAAAGATGATGTAGAACAATATAACTTAAAATTTATTGAAGCTAATCCAGGATACAAACATAGTAGTATAACATTTGATGAGGTAGTAGATGCTATTGCATATGTAAAAAGAAGCAAGGATAATGATAAAATAATTCCACGACAAGTGTTTAAGCGATTTCCTAAATTGCTGAGTAAACCATTGACAAAATTATTCAATATGATCTTGGAAAGTAGTACAATTCCATCCTTGTTTAAACAATATATTTGTACCCCTTTATATAAGGGCAGAGGTAAATATGACGACCCATCATCTTATAGGGCCATATACTGTTTAAATTTTATGACTAAAGTATTTGAGAGAATTATGTGTACTAGACTTGTAAAAATGACTGAAAATATGATGTGTAATATGCAGCACGGTTTTAGAAGCAATAGGTCGTGTGAAACTGCTGCTGCATATTTTACTCAATCAATATTTGATATAATTGATAAAACTAATGGTAAAGCTATTAGTATTTTTGTTGATTTTGCAACGGCTTTTGACAGTCCAGTTCATAAGATTTTTGTTAAAAAGATGATGTCAAAATATAATATGCAGATAGTGCCATACATGATTAGATTACTTATCAATTATTTTACTGATAGAAAATTTTGTATTCAAAATGGGGATTTTGTCTATAAATTATTTGTTATTTTGGCTGGTACTCCAGCCGGAAGTTGTTTAGGACCACTGATTTTTTCTTTGTACATCAATGATATTATAGAAGCCCTTACACTCCCTTTTGCTCTGTATGCTGATGACAATGCATTTTGGGCTGATGCTACTAAATTAGATGAAGGACTACAAAGAATTCGTGAATGTTTCATAAAGCTTAAAGAGTGGTGTATAGAAAACAAGCTAAAAATTAATGCTAGCAAGACAAAAGCTATGCTGTTTTACAAACCCCATAACAGTAGTTCAAAAGGTTTGCTAGGCAATACGATTAGACTAGATAATGAAGACATTGAAGTTGTAGACTGTTTTAAATATCTGGGTGTCAAAGTCGACAGTGGATTATCTTTTATACCACATTATGACACAGTTAATCAAAAAATAGGATCCGCAATCGGAAAAATGTATGCCCACCGAAGACTATTTAGTTTAAACGTTATCAAAACGTTCATTTCCTGTTTTATTATTAGTATTGCTGATTATTGCATAACCATTTGGGCAGTTCAAACTCAGGTAAAATTAGATAAGATTCAACAAAAAATCAATACATTTGTATTAGCTTATTTTCATCCTACTTGTGAAAGGAAGTTGCGTAGAAAAAAATCTAAATTGAAGAATCTAGATGTTAATAACCTTTTAGAGGAAATTAATTTACTAACTATTTGTGATAGGAGGTCTATCGCTTTGCTTAAATTTGTAGTTAAGGAAACAAAACGTCCAATTTTTGATTGGTTTGTTAGGTCGCCCCGAAGCGATGAAGATCAAATTGTTACCAGGCTGCAAGTAGATATGCGGCCCAAATCTGAAAGGTTTAAAAATTCCATAAAATGGAACGCAACTTATGTTTGGAATAGTTATGTAGACACGATTAAACCATCTGCAGATACTTGTTTCACTACATTTATCAATTCGTGTATGTCTTATATGGTTGAAAAAAATAGGAATCTTATCGGTAACAATTAAGGTTTATTAGTCTAATGGTTTTATCATGGTTATGGCTAAGGGACCCAGATGGGTGAAACAACGCTGGTTCGAGATTTTTGAACCAGTAAGTGTTAAGATTGTGAGATCAAGTAATGCATGTTATGTTTTCATTGATTGTATTACCTGAAATTTTTTAACCCTGAAATAAAATCGAATACTGAATACTGAATACCGCATACTACATGTTCAGAGGGAAAACGTTGAAAACTCATTTTCACAAATCAAAGCAAAAAGTTTTAGTACAGGTCAAAACACTGCAACCCGCATCGCAAGACTGAATATTGTTTATTGTGATGTTGAAATTTGCAGGTTAAATTATCGCTGCTAACATTTTGTCAATGTTGTGTTTTGAGCTATAAATCAAACCTTTGAAAATATGTACTGTGACATAGCATCGTTTGCAGGATTTTCAAACTAGTTCTTAAAAAATCATTCTATTTAAGTTTGGAGTAATCCGAGACATATTTACGCAAAATCAAATGCAGTAACCTGAAACCAGTTTATGCTAATTTGTACTTGTTAGAAATACATAAAATCATGCCGATATAACATTACGTTTGGAAATGTCCATTGTAGATGTATTAATTTGCTAACAATAACATGTAAAATATACCGTGGGCATGAAGAAATAATCAATTGAAAACTAGAAATTCACCTGTTGCAAATTGCTTACATCGTAAAAATAATTCAATGGAAAAACTCTACAATAGCTAACGGACATATTTCTCACCGTATATTTCTCAGGCACTTCAATATGTCAAACTTAAAGACAAACTATAGAGAATAGACATGTTTGCTATGTCGAGAAATAATTTTAAAGCTTTAATAATTTAGCAAAAACTTCAATCGATCAACATCACATGGACAGAGAACCAAAATCTATGTAGACTGATAAATCAATTCTAATTTTTACGTAAGTACCTTTGGTTTCTTGTACGTATTTTGAATAAAACGTAGATGAATAAAACGCTTGTCGTAGATATTGAAATGATGAAACAACCGATATTGGCGAACATATACTCGCAACACCCTGCAAGCCTAGTAGCATTAAAGTTCATGGCAACTTCTCTAACGTAGAGAGTCTCAACATTAGCCAGTTATGCGGAAACTAAATTTACATTAACTCAATTGGTCATCTGGCAACGGCATGATGTGGCTACCTTCCAACATGCATGGTCCTGTATTTTTTTATAAGAACGCCAGGAAACTCAATTTTCTAAAACTATGGACAATTACTTATAGTTTCGTAGATCTGCAAATATAAGTCAGCCGACTGGATATATGCTTCAATTAACATTTGTGTTCACTTAAATGAGCCTAAGAATTCACCAGCGTGATTTTAAAGCCATCTTAGTCGAAATAACGTATTTTCTTGCAGACGTACGGGCGGGTTTTTAGTGGGCTTTTAGGCCTACCCAGTTTGTTGGGGTTTTAGGTTGGTTTTTAATAAAATGGGTTTTAATCTCTTTTCCATGTTAAGTACATGGCGGCTATCTTCCATGCCACCAAATAAATGCATATAAAAACTATTAAAAGCCACTAAAACAATTTCCAACTCGCTGCCTATGAAACCCCAAATTTAACCTGATTAGTGGGTTTTAGGGAAACCCGCGGGTAACGCCATGGTTGCCTTCTGGTGCCAGTACGAGTTTTAAGAATGAGTTTCTAAAAGTTTCTACATATGCTACAATTACTAATTCTACACATGTTTAACATAGTTATTTAAATTTTCTTTGCTTGATTGTTCCCGTATAAAAATGCAGTACTCCACATGAGTAGTTCATTGTTTTTAAAACAAGTCATGGTTTTGTTTTTCTAAGACACTTTTTATAAACATTCCAGCATACGTTTGCAAGGATTCGTTTTGTTGTTTGATGAATGTTGCAAAACATAGTAAAACGCCTAGATTTATTTAGTGGAGCGTCTTGTGGTACAGATCTTGATAGAAATATTGATTATGCATAAACTGCTAAAGATATCAGAGCTATGCAAAATATACTTAAACTAGCGGTCATAATGACAAAATCGTAGTAATACTAATACCTGACAGATATTCTGCTGCGATGGATGCTACCCGCATTCAATAGCGGGTTTTGGGTAGTCAAAAACGTTTGTGCCTGAAATTATGTCATTTAACATAAAACCACGACAATCTGTACATTCTACTATTAAAGCTGGCTCTTTTATCTACAAAAGATTGAAAACGTCCCAGAGGGAAATGTGTAGTTATAGCATTTTATTACACTTTTAAACAACCAGCTAAATATGCCAAGATGTATAAATACTACACTTTCAATTGGTTACTAAATCCTGTAACTACATTCCACCGGCAAAGAAAATGCATTAGTAATATTATTAGGAATTAGATATGGAGATATGGATTTTTAGCCTTGAATTGTGGATTTATATTAAAGTTGAAATATGATTTCTTTCTAACTTTAACGGCTTCATATTTTAAACTTCAAAAATGGAAGTTTGTAGAAGTATAAACGCTAAACAATAAACATCAAATTGTGCTCAGAATCCTATTTCACTTTCAAGCGTACTTTATGTCGGTTTGTACTTTCAACTAATAGAATCATCACAATGTCTGATGTACTACAAAAGTCAAATTATGATTATTAAAGAATCCTTATAAGGAGGTATAAATCCAAAAATGGGAATACGAATTGAAATCATGAAAAGGGAAAAAGGAGTCGAAATACAAATTTGATTATGAAGTCTGAACCCAAAACTGAAAGTTAAAATGAAAACTTTTCATAATCTTCTTGTATATAAACCTACATGAACGCTCAAGAATGTATACACCTTACTCATATATCACGTATATACTGTTGCTTTGTTAAAATTCAAAGTACTTGATTGTATTTTGAAACAGTCATATATTTTCAGGGTTGCTAATGTTTGGTTTTTTCTTGTGTTGTTTACAAAAGTTTTTTACAAACACTTTACTGGTTCCTAATCATTTAGTAACTACTAACAAGTAACAAAATCTAACGGGTTAACTATGTTTGTTTGAAGTTTATTAGGAATAATTTCACATCATATAAAACCTGGCAAGAAAAAATCATTCTAAGAACTGAGTTTTTTCGATTTTGTCGGGCTCTTTTGCGTGTTTTACTGATTTACAATTTTGTTTTCACACTATTTCATACCATCAGTGAGTTCATAAACCAAAAACTCGAAAGATATGTGGCAAAAATGTTTTACGGAAAAGTAGGTAACATCATATTATTGTACGTCCACGGCGTCCGTGATAAAATGAGTCCTTCCAACAGCCAACCACATCACTGCAATACCTCGGGTGCAACACTGGAGCGTCTGAAACTTAATAAACAATTACAACATTATATTTTTAAATATGACTACGTACTGTCTGAATTATTTAAATAGCTTTTCAATTAAACATAATTATGTTCTCCATATACAATTTTTACAGAAGACTTTCCTACCTAAATTATCTTTTTTCAGTGATTGCTGTTAAAACCGTTCTACCAGCTTTCACAGGCCATCCTTTTATCCATCCAATGTCCAAACATGTTCACTGATTTGGAAAAATTCTAGCTATCAACCTTGTTGCTGATATTTCCATTAAAGGAAAGTTTATTTATTTATCCTTATGCCTAAAGGGTTAAAAAAGCACTCGCACACTATTGGATAAGTACACTTGCACCAGACATGTAATAAACTGAAAAACCACAACAAGTTTTGTGATAATCAAAATTACGTTAGACTTATCTAAGCACTCAAAACACGAAAACGTTTCCGATTTTAATATCGTGTTAGGAAAATAATGTAAGCTGGCATAAGAAAATTTGCTTTTACCGCTCTGATTTGCGTCACTTTAAATAAAATGCTTCGGTGCGCACAAATCAACTTGAGACACTGATGTTAACTATGCTGCAGTAGAAATGGTTGAAATGGCAGTAAATATTTCCAGTTGTTTCTGATTATTAAAAAAAGAATATTAAATGTGAGTGGAGAATAAATTAGAAAATAAAGTTTTGGTGGAAACCCCTTATGAAAATTTCACTCACCCTCTGTCAGCAACTTAAGTGGGTTTACAGTTGCAAGATAAATTCTGTGACATTGAAAATTGTTGCGAATTATGTGTAGGGTCTGGTTGATAGCGGTATAAATTTCAGTTTAAAAAGTTTTATATCCGTAATTGCAAAAAAAGTGTAAATTGTTTTTATTCCTGTGGAAACACAACAGCAATTTATCAATATGTTGCGCTATTGCCCCTGCCCGTGACATAAATTAAAGTTGGTTTCTGCTTTGAAAATATTGACAATTTGGTGGTGCATTTAGGAATTTAGATTTGTATCGCTAAGCTAGTATAAAACTTTCACAAAATTGACTGTGGACAAACAACCAAATGGAGATTTCCAATGGACGTTAAATTATTCATGGGAGCAACACAAACTGTTTCTGCAATTTGATTTGCAATTCGCAAAAATTAAAGATTTTATACTCGGTCTTGTTGTCCAAGTGGATAAGGATACTAGAGCAGACTGACTGAGTGACTGTGAGAAATGCAGCAGTATAGCTTTACTAGGCTTCGTCAAGAAGTGGCACCGGATCGAGCCTCTACTTTACACATGCCATAATTTGGTAGCAACATAAGCAACATTGTTGGGTTTTTTGCAGGTTTGCCCCCAGGCAGAGATCACGTTGCACATCAAAAAGATGTACTGTTCTTTGAAAGGATGTGTGGTATGCCTGTAAACTTATCAGAAAAGCCAGCATATTCCTTATTGCACTTACCAGCATTAAAATATATATTGCACTTGGGGTCATTATATGCTTACTATGATTCTGAGTTTGAATGCCAAGCTGTGGGTATCTTTATGTTTTTGCGGACAATAACGAGATTATATACTATATCCTAGATTTATTATATACCGTGTCAATCCCCTGTACATAACATCTCAGTATTTTGTCATTTGTTATTGTTGATGTTCACGAACGTAAGTGAAAAGACTGCTTCAACAAATTCTTCATGCCTTAATAAAAGAATGCATTGTGTTACAACGTACACACTCAAAAATCAACGATGCTTTATGCAATACATTTAATTCAATTCGGTTCAATGAATGCGCTGTTGTTGTTAAAAATAAAAAGACAAATGCGGAAAATGCAAACAGGTTAACAATAAAAGAAGCCAAGTCAAGAAAATGATATATACTCTTGTCATTTCCCGCAGGTATACCCACAGCTTTGCATTGAAAACCCAGACTCATCATAGGCACCAATGTACACTCAGAGCAAAATTTATTCCAGGCTGCTACCAAACAATACGCTTGCTTTTCTGAGCAGTCTTCTGCCATACCACACCCTTTCAATCAACAATGCATGCTTTTGCTCGGCTGCATGAATTGTGCCTGGGGCAAGTTTGCAGAAAAGCCGAACAATGTTGCTCTTGTTGCTACCCTAGAACTGCTTGGGTGATGTGCACAATTGAGTTGTTGCCACTTGACCACACCTTGTCAGGTTCCTTTCCTTCTTTGCTCAAAGTCACTAAGTGAGTCTGCACCAGTACATCTTTTCCTCCAGTTGTGTAATATGTCAAGTTTTAAAATCGGTAAATTTTGTAAATCGAGACATTTATTTCTGGAAATATTTCGTGTTGCAACTGTCTACTTTCCTAGTCGTACATGCATTGTTTATCTCCCTTTAATCTCCTCCCCACATTTAATTTTGTGAAAGTTTGACAACGGCTCAGCAATTTATTTGTGGTTTCAACCATCAATTTTCATCCTTTGAGCCAAAACTGAACTGTACTATATATTGTACTGTCACAATTAAAGGCACTTGCCCAACCTAATGAAATATTGTGGTGATTAAAGTTAATTAAACTGAAACACGTACTGTCGTCGACCTGACCTTATGTGTAACTTGCAACAACCCCTAAATTTCCCAAAGTAATCCTACTTCTTGAGAGTCCTTTAAATTGCCAACGGATGGTAAGTAAAACTGTTAGAAGGAATTGTACCAAAATTAATTTTTAACTGCTTTATGTTCTATCTACATAATAATGCTGTTTTTCAAGGTCAAAAGCAACTGAAAATATTTACTATCTTTTAAATCGTATGTACGAATCTGCAGCCGCTCATCACTGCTGCAAAACATCATCACCGTTTCTCTAGTGGAATGTGTGCATCCAAAACATTTTGTTAATAGTGATGCTTATTGTAAACGTTTAAAGTGAAAGTGTTTGTATCCGCTTCATTATTTACCCAGAAGTTCTACTAATGCCAAAAAGGTGGGTTAAACACCGTACCTGATTTTATCTAGCTTAGTATGAATTATCGGAAAAATTTACCGTGATTTAGAACGTTATTTCATAACCAGCCTAAGCTGTGCAAGTGCCTGCTTATCTTCTACAAACTGATAAGTATGCAATTTGTCGTTTTCAGGCAAACTTCGGCAACATTATTGAAATTTGACATTCCGTTCATATTACTTGACCTTAATACTCGAGGAAAACATAGATTGGGTAGGAAACGTTTTTTTAAAACCTAAACGCGTGATTTGTTTTGTCGTATTTATTGGGACCACGATTTATTTATTGTTTTTGCAGTTTACTATTAGGATAATTCAGGTCATTGAAAAAAGTTTAATGCTTTAAATTGTTTACTTAATTGCAGATGCTTCGATGTAGAATCTGTGGAGCTGCAGTGCAGTAGTGACTTACTGAGAGGGCTTTCAGAATTTTTTGGAAGATATTTTAGGAAAATAATTTGATTATGGACGCCGTAAACCTTTAATCTGAGGATGTTACCAAGTTTACCGTAAATTACTTTTGCTGTTTTTTGTAAGATAGTTTAAGTTATAAAATTGAATATTGTAAGGACAAGATGGTTAATGAGAACATTGTACAAAAACAAAAATTTGAAGAATCGGAAAACTGCACAGTTTTTATAATGCGTTGTATTGTAAGGATTGCACGGATTGTGCTCAAACACAAGATGAGCCCAACCCAACTTATAGTAACGGGTTGTAGAATAGAAGCTTTATATAATAATGACAATTCGACCGATTTACAAATTACACAAGTTATCAATACATTACTGATGCATTAACAAGATTTTTTGTCGTAAGAGCGCTTACAGAATGAAGCGGTTTGATGACTTATTCTTTTTTAAATACCACTTACGAATACCTATTTTCTTGAATGTAGCCACAGACTTATATGAACAAATATTAGAGTATTTGTGTTTATATATATTGAAACTCTTTAGTTGTTTGTTGAAAGCTGTAGCAATAGTTATTACTATGTAATATAAGTCCCAATAATTTTCAAGTGACCACGGAGAGAGCATCTTTTTTCAGAATCTGCCAAAATTTTCTTCACCCTCTCAAAAACTCTTCAAACTTTCAAAGATGATTCGTCCCTATAAATAAACAGCAATTGTTAAGTATTAGTTCGAAAGACTGCCACAATTCGGAAAAATTGCGAAAAACATGATTTTTTTGAATGCCCTCAGCCTAACCGTCGTAACTTTTTTGTGTGCAAGCAGAAACCAATGAAACTTTGCATGCTGATACACAACTAATTGGGCTATTTTCATACGGAGAATCAAGTTGCTTGCTGCATTATAACTAATTCTGCAAGGCAGTTTAACTCAAATTTTGGTGTTTGCCCAACACAAATATGACTCCCTAGCCTCTACCAAACAGTATATTTCCAAAACGTAAAAATGACTTTTGGGCCATTAATATGGGCTACTTGATACAAAAGATTGCCAAGAAATATCAAAGCGTTTTCGAGAAATCTCGGTTTGAGTGCTCAAAGTCAGCAAAAATTGACCATAATTTTATTAGTGAAAAATTTAAAAGGTGTAAATTTGTAAAAATTTAACTCTGTCGTATAGAGAATTTCAGGTTATGAAGTACACTGAAAGATTTATTGCAATATGCCAATTTTGTGAGAAGTTATGTAAATTTGAAATTTGTACGTTACAGTGGCCATGGTGTTTGTCCGGCTCAAATGTTCAATTTGACAAATTTTGTCCTAGCAATTCTTTGAAGGGATGTATGCAAAACTTTCAGGTACCATTCAAAACTGCTTAAACTGGGCTTGCTTATGCATATTAGTGCGTCTTATTTTATGGACTCTAATGTTACAGAGTATGCAACTTTCTGAACGTACTACCTGGTTTTGGTGTTAGGACTTGTATGTTCAAACCGAGATTTCTCGAAAACGCCTTGATATTTCTTCGTGCAGTCTTTTGTATCATGTAACGTGAAGGCTGTAAAAATTTTAATGGGTATTTTTCTCATTAAAAAATATTAAAATATTTTCCATAGCTTTGGCGTTGCAAGAGCCGATAGATCTGATTTCAGATTCCGAATCTACAAAAAATTTGCTAATTTACTGTCAAAATTTGAGGTCAACTTTCCCTCTTGCTTTTTGAGAAAAATAATTATGAAGTTATTTAACATTTAAATTGTCATAACTTCTTACTCTTTTAATAAATTTCCATGATTTCTTTTTCAGAAAATCGGGCATTTTTTTCTGAACAAAACGTGTATTTTTGCACCAACCAACTAAGTTTATTACGTAAGCTATTTGAAATTTTTGATTTTTGGAATTTTCTAGGGACCTATATAGGTCCCTATAAGGACCTATTTAGGTCCCCAGAACAAAAAAATATTAATTTATTTATTGCTAAAATATGCACGCTCATGGATATAATATACAAATTCTAGGGACCTATATAGGCTCTCAGAATTCTAGGGACCTATATAGGTCCTTTGAACACAGACTGAAATTGGGAATTCATATATAAAAGAACAACAACGAGGGAGAGGTTTTGCGGAAGGAGTGGCGTTATTTCTAAATAGTGGATCTGGAAGTAGAAAAACGAGAGTTAATATTTGGCCATTTAATTTTGGTATTGGCAATGTAGTCGAAACCACATAAAACAAACATGGACAATATAAATCAATTTCAAAATACGCATGGATGCGTATATCTTAAGTTCAAGTTTGGTTACTCTATTGGTGGTGATTTTGATATCAGCGCAGTAAGTTTTGAATATCTGTCTAGCAGAAAATGAGAACTCTGTTAGGAAAGCTTATTATGACTCCGACGATAAGGATTGAAAAAGGTCTATTTGAATGTATTGTGTAATGACAATTTTAAACTTAGTAATAAACAGTAACTTTATTGACGTTGATTTAACACTTTCTACTATTGAGTGTTTTTAAACGAAGTGATGATACACGCAGTTTTGTTAATAACAATGTTGCGACGGTTGGACGGACAGACGAACTCGTAAAGCACCGAGTGTGCTAAGTGAATATTATACAAACTTTGTCTGTCTACTAGTTGATGTAAATTTCTCAAATAATCTGAACGTGTCAAAAAGGTGAAATGTCCCATTTGTAATTTTATTTGAAAAGTATATAGAATTGCTTATATGGATTAGCTTTAAACTAACATAAGTCTACTTAGAGCGGCTAATTTAACGTTAATAATTAGATTATTATGTATCGAATAACTTAAGAGGCAAATGTCTTCATGGTGCGTGGCTTTTAAAATGCGATACAATAATATATCGTTAGTGTATATATTAGTAAGCAGCTCTTTCATTTTGTGTAAAATTAAGTATGTTCTGGGACGGTTTTACAGCCAGATAGAATCATGACAACGTTTAAATAAATCTAATCTGTATAAAAACTCGCAATGAGCATCTTTTTTCAGAATCTGCCAAAATTTTCTTTACCCTCTCAAAAACTCTTCAAACTTTCAGAGATGATTCGTCCCTATAAATAAACAGCAATTGTTAAGTATCAGATCGAAAGACTGCCACAATTCGGAAAAATTGCGAAAAACATGATTTTTTTGAATGCCCTCAGCCTAACCGTCGTAACTTTTTTGTGTGCAAGCAGAAACCAATGAAACTTTGCATGCTGATACACAACTAATTGGGCTATTTTCATACGGAGAATCAAGTTGCTTGCTGCATTATAACAAATTCTGCAAGGCAGTTTAACTCAAATTTTGGTGTTTGCCCAACACAAATATGACTCTCTAGCCTCTACCAAACAGTATATTTCCAAAACGTAAAAATGACTATAGGGCCATTAATATGGGCTACTTGATACAAAAGACTGCACGAAGAAATATCAAGGCGTTTTCGAGAAATCTCGGTTTGAACATACAAGTCCTAGCACCAAAACCAGGTAGTATGTTCAGAAAGTTGCATACTCTGTAACATTAGAGTCCATAAAATAAGACGCACTAATATGCATAAGCAAGCCCAGTTTAAGCAGTTCTGAATGGTACCTGAAAGTTTTGCATACATCCCTTCAAAGAATTGCTAGGACAAAATTTGTCAAATTGAACATTTGAGCCGGACAAACACCATGGCCACTGTAACGTACAAATTTCAAATTTACATAACTTCTCACAAAATTGGCATATTGCAATAAATCTTTCAGTGTACTTCATAACCTGAAATTCTCTATACGACAGAGTTAAATTTTTACAAATTTACACCTTTTAAATTTTTCACTAATAAAATTATGGTCAATTTTTGCTGATTTTGAGCACTCAAACCGAGATTTCTCGAAAACGCTTTGATATTTCTTGGCAATCTTTTGTATCAAGTAGCCCATATTAATGGCCCAAAAGTCATTTTTACGTTTTGGAAATATACTGTTTGGTAGAGGCTAGGGAGTCATATTTGTGTTGGGCAAACACCAAAATTTGATTTAAACTGCCTTGCAGAATTAGTTATAATGCAGCAAGCAACTTGATTCTCCGTATGAAAATAGCCCAATTAGTTGTGTATCAGCATGCAAAGTTTCATTGGTTTCTGCTTGCACACAAAAAAGTTACGACGGTTAGGCTGAGGGCATTCAAAAAAATCATGTTTTTCGCAATTTTTCCGAATTGTGGCAGTCTTTCGAACTAATACTTAACAATTGCTGTTTATTTATAGGGACGAATCTTCTCTGAAAGTTTGTCGAGTTTTTGAGAGGGTGAAGAAAATTTTGGCAGATTCTGAAAAAAGATGCTCATTCATTTTTTCATTTCAAAATTGTGTTAAACACTTCCATAAACCCTAATAAACCATAGTAATAACTTTATTGCCTATTATTAAACACCTTCGTTAGGTAAACATTTTGCGACGAACTACTTTATCATGAACTGGCGATATATTGATTAAATCAGGTTTGCAAACTGATTTGCTGTTTTCGGTCATACATCTAAATCAGAAGCTCCAGGTATAATCAAAATTCACGCAAAAATGCATTTTGTCAATTTTGGGCACGCTTTCCTAATAATTTTCCGATACAACTTGTGAGCATTATTGCAGAAATACTTTCTACTGCAAATCCAACTGCAAAGCAAATAAACAAAAAATAGGTTAATGAAATTTTGCATAAATCCACAATAATAATTTCACTGTGTCTGTTTACTTTGTCAAATACTTCTTGCAGAGTTTACGAAGGAGCCGTTGAAACGCATTTAGACACCAGAAGTGAAATGGGTATTTTTAAGCGTTTTTGTATTAATAGATTATCACAGAAGAATATTATGGATTCCAATAAAATGACGAAACAGCAAAACTAATAGCCAGTGGTGCAGGTAACGAGTTTTTTATGGAATGTTTTATCAAGTTATGAAAAAACCTTATTCAAGCTCTCACCAAGGTCATGAATAAAATGGAATGGAATTCAGGTAATGTATTTGGTGCAACTATTTAAAGTATACTTTAATGGCCTTTATTGTTTTAATAAATTCTTGTGTTCAATTCAAAAATAGTTTCAGCGATTGACTGGGTTAGCCACTAATCGCGTGCATTATAAATTTACGGAATAGCTAGAATTGTAGAACAATGGACCCAAAAAACAATTGCTAATTACATTCATAGTTTCTATTGAAACTTTGCCAAAGTTTTTGTTCTGAACCATTACTATATAAAGGTAAGTCGTAACGTGAAGTTTCCATATTTCATTATCATGGCCACATCAGAAATTAATGTTGGTATGTTTGTCTCAGTAAAACATTCTTTCTACTAAGAAATAAATTAATTTCAAGAAATTAACTCAAGTTTAATATCAGCAAGAAACCAGGTATGTTGTGTTTTAAATTATAATTTCGGTAAACATTTAAACTGAAAAAACTTATAAACATGTTACGAATGAGCACATAAATACAAATTTTCTTTCAATAGGATCGGGGAATCAGAAGGAAATGAAAGTGTCTACAATTTGAAATGTGACCGGTGTCCAAATCGATTCATATAAATTTAGAACTTGTATTTAGTTTCAAGCAAGCGTCTTCCAAACACAATTAAAATTTTGCAAAGAGCTTATAGTGTTGTTTGTTGGAAGTTAAAGTTCAGCACAAAGTTATGCAAAATGTAATGTTATGATACAATTTCGAAAATATATGTAGTTACGAAAATCTATAATATAAATTGTTTTCAACACTGGTCTGCAATTTGTGAAGGTAGAAAAACCGAAACTAGTTTATAACTGAAGAATGCAAAAAATTTTACCCATTTCTGGACACTAGGTACCACTTCACAAACTGATACTCATTTAATCATGTAAACATTTTTAGGTAAATAAGTCTCTTGGCAATTAAAACGCGACATGTAATATTCGTTCCAATTCGTCAAAAACGTACTAATCAACAGGCATTGCATAATACAGGTCACTTTAAATTGTTAGTCTACTACCAATTACTGGATTTGAATGCGCTTAGCCATTATGAGGAACAAGCGTTTTTTAAAGGAAATTTCAAAACATATGGATAAAACAGTTTTTATCACAGAGCCGTCATTGGGCAGGTTCTATTACAATCAAGTTCAGTTATAATTGTCTTTATTTTGTTTCTTTCATTTGATTTTTAAAATATTTTTTGTTACTAGTCTGTGACCCTGTCAACCAATACAGACAGAACAATTCCACTGCGTACCGGAAGCTAAAACATTATTCATATCATATTACGATCACTTTCGTACATTGTAAATTGATGTTCTTTTCAACGGACTAATAATCGCAGTCAAACACACACAGTGTTATCATTTTCAGATTTCTGATAATCTTTTTAATTTTAACTGATATAATTTTTTAGACAGCTCAATGATACTGGTCAAAGTTACGATATTTGATAACATCATCACTTTTAGTAGCAGTACGTAATGTACAAAACGCAAAACGATTTTGATCTGTTGAGCAAATGAACAGAATGGTCAAAGTTTACAGAACTGAGTGGAAGATTACTCAACAAGTTTGCGTGTGACCACTACGTTCACAGAAAGCAATCCTTATCATGCATTTTTTAATCTGGATTTTTCTAATTGCTTCGTGATCATATCATTTATCAATAAATTTCAGTCGCAACTAAATCTTTGATTGGTGAAGTGCTACAGTTGAAATTAAGTAATCTGTTGTGCGACCAAGCAAGAAGACTTGTCAAAAATACCTAGGCACCAATGTGTACGGATGCAAACTAACTTAAATTTCTTTTCATTTAAAATCTTTATCTGTCTAGCTCACAAAATGGGAAATCAAAAAGTGGTTTGTGTATTTTGTTCAAAATCGTATGTGGGCAGAGGTTACACGAGCAATTATTTTGAACACCTCAGAACCCATACTCGTGAACGACCGTTCCCTTGCCATCTTTGCAACGGTTGGTACAAGTCTAAAGCTGTTTTGGCTCGTCATATCAAAATACACGCAATAGGATGCCCGTATAAGTGTTCCCAGTGCAGCAGACGTTTTACATGTTTGGCAAAGGTTTGTGCTCACGAAAAAGTCCATGGAGAGAAGAAAAGACTTTCGTGTGAGATTTGTCAGAAACAGTTTACCTACAAGCGTTGGTTAAAAGCTCATTTGAAAAAGCATTTCACCGCTCCCAGGCTTTACAAATGCAGTGAATGTAACAAAGCATTCCGCAGAAACGATCATTTGAAAGCTCATCAACGTACGCATACAGGTGAAAAACCATTTAAGTGCAGCGAATGTAAGGCAACATTTTCGCAAACAGCAAACCTTAAAAAACATTTTTTGACTCATACAGGAGAAAAGCCATTCGTCTGCAATATATGCATGAAGTGTTTTACACAATTAGGAGCACTAAAAATTCACCAAAGAATCCATTCAGGAGTGAAGCCATTCCGATGCAATCTGTGCGAAAGAATTTTTGCGCATAGGCACGAATTAAATATTCATTTAACGAGGCACACTGGCGAACGGCCTTTTCAATGTAAGATTTGTCGCCAACGTTTTATTTCTGCTGCAACTCTGAGAAATCATTCTGTTGTACATTCGGAAGTGCGACCCTATTCCTGTGAGAAGTGTAGCGCTAGTTTTAAGTCTCGGCGAAATTTGAAAAACCATTATGCCACTCATAGTGATCTAAGACCTTATAAATGTAAAAAATGCGAAATGAGATTCAGGGATCGCACAAGCTGTGACAGTCATTTTCGAAATATACATTGCAAAGCCTTGCTTTTTGAATGTGTCTTTTGTCAAAAGAAATTCTATTCTAGAGAAGAACGCATAACTGAGCATCTGTTGGTGCATGTTGGTGAGCGCCCTTACAACTGTCGAATATGCAAGAGCACATTCTGTTCTAAAATGAGACTGTTAACACACCAGACTGTTGCACATAGAATTTAAATGCAAATTGGCAACTATTGTAATAAAAATTTGTGAAACCTCTTCAATTTGTACGTTTAAAAAACATGTTTGCTTAAAAAAGTTTTTATGCAAACCAAGAAGAATTTCAATTTCAAAGAAATTGTAACAATTATCAAAACGTTTATAGTAAAGTAATAAAAATAAATACTATAACGTGAACGAATGGTTTAAGTATATATTGCAATATCAATTAGATGTGTCACGTCAAATTAAATAGCTGCATTCTAATTTCAACAGAGCTGTCTTTTTTATCAGAAACTTAGGAACGAAGATGGTAACAAAATAGCCGTAGGAATGCTTCAAAATTTAGTTTGAAATCTCTAGCCAATTATGTATGGGCGATTTGTTTTTTCGTATTTATAAGTTGGTTGGCAATTGTAATTTGCTTATGTATAAGGCTTTCACTGAGCAGTTGTGTGGTCAGCGGGCGCATGTAAAACAATAGAATCAAGTGATTTGCGGTGAAATGAAATACTGAGTGACTGATAACGATTTGACAATATTTAACTTTAGCAACGCAGTCAACATTTGTTTTTAAGAAGCCCACATTATTACAAATTTTAATGTGCTTACAGGAAGTTGTATAGAACAAGAGACTATTATATATGTTCACCAGTAGGCTAGTTTTACGTAACTTTATTTGTTATCGTTTATTTTAGTAATATAATACTACATGTTCAAAATGTTTGCACTTTTGTTTTGTAAAGTATACACAAGCTATGTAACTATGAATCAACTTGCTAATTATTACAGATTAACTAAAGCAAAATGTATACGTTGTGATATTGCTTAAAACCCAATAAAAATATATTTTAATGTTGGGCTAACATATAATTAATTTAGTTTCTACATTTCTTATTTCCTAAATTATCTACAATTTTAACTAAATTAATTTTAAAAAATGAAACTGGACACTAACCTTTGCTTTTTCATCGCACTAAGAACGAGTAAACTGGTAATATAGGAATTAACAATCTTGTAATATAGCAAATATATTAATTATTAAACGTACAACATTGGTAAAAAACGTACTACAGAATCAGAGGCAAATTTATTGAAAGCATCTGTAGTCTTAAGACGCGTTGACATGGCTATTGCCTCATGTGCGAAGCACAGTTATACTTCATTTATATAAAGGTACATATTTATACGAGGCAAGGTCTTATTAAACCGCGCAGAGTTCTATTTTAAACCGCGTTTTCACCATGATAATGTTTTGTAGTAGCCAAAAGTGCAGAACTTCGATTTCAGCTTTGTGCCTGCACTTAAAAAGGAATATGTTTAGTAAAACATGCTCTGCTTATTTCATATGCTTTCGTGTGCAATGATTATCGGAAATACAAAATGATAAATCTACCAAATGCGTATGCCCTTTTTAAGCCTAATACTATTTTATATTTTACGAATTTTAAATGCAATTGAAAAAAGAAATTATCAGAGTTTAATCAAACAATGCTTGAGTCCGGTAATCTCATGCACATATACTTCATCTATATAATCAAGAACAAAATCTTTCATATTTTGAGCATAGATGAAAAATGGTTTTAGTACCTATAAAGAAAATTCACACCATCATGGTTTCTTGGTTGTATTTGCTTTCACGCATTTTTTACAACAGTAATAGTTCAATGTTTAATACTATAGTTCCAACGGTGAACCTCAAGGAGAAACTAAATGCCAGCTATTATCATTTAAAATTTGCTTGTTAAAAAAATGAGTTTTCCAGCTTCTTATATAGCCCACGAAAAACCGTGACAAGTATAAAGTGGCAGGATAATAATAGACAATACCAATGTTTATGGATTTGAAGTAACAATGGATTTATATACAAACCTGCAATAGCAGTTATTGGAATACTGGGTATTAAGAACGACAAATTTGTGGGGAGCATTTTAAATGCAAGGATTGATGAATGAAATCGCAACAACTAGTTCCTAGCCAAAACGTGTTGAACAACTTGAAACGGTACCACAAAATCAACGTTGGTGTCATAACATTATTTAATTCATTTAAAATAAGTCATGCATGACGTTTTTGTCACAGTTTATTCTTATACAGTAATATCTGCCAAATGTCTATAAATTTACATATATATTTAGTAACATTTGCTTCTCTAAATATTTAACGTACGAATTATGGCATATTCATGAATACGCAATTTTCTATGATTCTTTTCAATTTTACAATTTATGAGTTAGAGCTTGAAGCGTAATAATTACAATTTATCTGCTTAATCCATAATCATTTTGTACACCCAATTGCATAATTACACTCACACCAGTAACAAGCTTTCTGCAGAACACATAAACATAGCTGGTGGCCTTTCGATAAACTCTACAATTCTACAATGTCATACAATTCTAAGCCTTTGAACTTTCCGTAATTTATTGAAAAAAACAACAAACTATTTTTGAACAAATATCAAGGCACATTTAAAAAATATTTTTTATGTTTCATTCACATCAACAACTATCTTATTTTGTAAATAATCATTCTACGAAATCAATACCACAAACTGTGGATGAATAATTATTCTGAAATTGAAAGTTATTTCCTTTACAGATTTTCTAATTTTTTAAATCTTAGTCCCATTTTCAGTTTGCTTCTGCTTGCAAGGACTTTTAAAGTAAGCACAGGCACGAGCAAAGAAAAGAAGTCTGGAAAGATTTCTGACGTCACCACTATACCTACGTATGTCTATCGCTGAACTGCTGAAGCAAACCTGTTGCGTCTGTTCCATGTAGCTATATTCCGTACCTATTCAATTTGTGGTGTAGCATTGACTGGTTTGATTTGAGCTGATTCGGAATTCGTACATGCAGCATGCAACATACGTTTATGTCCCAACTCAGCTGATGTCACAGAATTTTCGGAACTTTCATGTAAGTACCAGGAGTTTTTCCAAATAGCACCCAGAGTTTTGTGTAAAACATCCTATAGTTGTGTCACTCATTTAATCTAACTTTATATTTCACAGAGAGTTAATCAGTTCGAACCATTAAAACAAACGGAGGCAGCTACTAGTCGAATTTGCGTTTTGTGATGTATTCAATTTACACCCGTTAATCTAAAAACTAACTAAACTCATCGAATTAAATGATGCTTTGTTTTTTTCAAGAAGTGAACGCGTTTTTTGTTTGAATGTTGTGTTGTGTAGTAGTATTACAAACGAAATGTATTTCACTGCTGACCGGTTAAATGGCTTTAGGGATAAACCGGGTCAGCGAAAGAGAAAAATAAGCACAATCACGAAGTGTTCATATAGCATGAATTGGTCTTGCGCATTGTCAAAAAATTACTTCCCGCAAAATCACAGACAAATCTAAAGACTATATTTACTAAGCGAACTGGAAATTTTGGATATTTTATTGTGTCAACTTTTGAATATGAAATGCAATATTTGGCCTTTGGGATTTTTAACCGAATTTTATTTATAAGATTTGTCTTTTAAACTGCTTGGGAAACATGGTGTTGTAAAACTCATAGCTAGGACTCATAGTTTTCAAGGCAATAACAATAATCACCACTCTTACGAAACGCTGGCGTTTACAATTGTAGCAGTATTAAATAACTTATGACAAATATTCACAATGTAATCCTTGAAATACTTTAAAAACATATCTTCAGAACAACTTCACATTATCATAACGAGCCAAATTTGAAACATCATTATCTTAAGTGGGCTTTATATACTTTTGTAATGAAACATTTATACGCTGGCTTAAAAAATACTGGTTTGGCACACTGCCAAATTATTAAAAATTAGAAACGCAAAGTTGGTGAGATACGAGCTTCAAAACAATATGTTCTATTTGGCCTAGAGACAATTACAGGTGGCATTGCCTTGAAGAGAAGCATGTGCATGCTACTTCATTGTAGCTTAATTGTTAATTCTTAGAACTCAAGTTTTGAAAATTTTCAACAAAACGGCAGTTTGACAATGAGCCAATTTTTCGAACGTAATTGTATTTAAAATCTGGATAAGGCAAAGTCATGGAGACCAGGTTATTTTTGGCTTGTTGTATATTTGACAAACAAAGAACTGTTATTTTCGGGCTTAAAAAATACTTGCGTGAACACCTTTTGTAAATGATACATAGATTCGGCAGAGTGGGTAGAACCTTGTGTATTATATTCAATTCATTTTCATAGTCCTTCTTTAAAAGTGTACCCTACTACTATAAAATGTGCTAATAAAGTTGTTTGGCATTTAGTTTATCATTAACTTGAATTTGATTTTTGAGGAAAAAGTAAATATTCGCATTTTTCTGCTTCCTCCGGCAAGAAAAGGACCAAACATTACTGTGAAATATGCTTGTATGAAGCAATGTGAAAAGAGATGAGGAGTAGACGAGAGAAAAGAGATGTGGGCAATGGACAAAACCAGAATGACTTTTATTTTAGAAATGACTAAACTTTTATAACATGACTTGAGCACAGTGAAGCTGTGCTCAGGGAATTAACATAATTACTGAGACGACGGTGAGGCGGCTACTCAATTAGGATTTGGGTAGCTGCCAAGCTGGAAAATATTTTAACATATTTTACAACTACAATCAATTTCTAATTAACATTTGGACAAAAGGCGAAAAACAGCGCAGGGATTACATTATAACTTATGTACTGAGTTAAAAACAACTACAAATATTTCTTGTTATCATGAAGCAACACATTAACCACTACGTACATGCCAGCTATGTTCAGCATTTTCAATTTGTAAAACCCAAATACGTAGGATTGTATATACTGCTAAATGAATCTACATTTGATTATACATGCTTAAATTCTATTGACAAATATAATTTTGTATGTAATGCATGCATTCAATCAATATAATTCCAGTTGGCGTGTTATATCGTAAAAATGAACAACACCATTTTTGTTTTAAGTTACCGATACAGAAGTGTTCTTTATTTGTTTTATTGAACCACATCATAGAGAAATACAAACTCTCGAGAATGTTTAATGAAAAAGTTTGTGATAAACCGGAGTTGGAAATTCAGAAAGTTTCAAAACTTAAGACTCTAATTGTGTAGTTTTACTTATGTTTGTTTGTTTATAAAATATTTCTACATGCTTTTTATTTAATGATATTTTGCTCCACATTTGAAAATTGACAGATACAAAATCCAATAATAAAATGGTGTAAAATATTTTCAGTTACTATAAATTTCTCATGTCGTTAAATAACTACTTCTTTAAAAGGAAAACCTTACGTGCTAAACATTTAACTTGCTTTCGTAATATTTAACCAATTTACGAAAAACAAAGAGCCAAAGTGGCTGACGAGCAGTGCTGTATCTCAAGCATTTCCATGAAAGATTGCAAACGTTTCCATTGCACTCTCTGGATTGCTAAACAACTCGCGAAACTGGGAGCATTGCTTCAACTCGGAGAAGGGCTTTCTACAAATAAATGTAAACATTTTGAAATAGCAGTTATTTATATAATATGAGTAGAAGATTTTATACAAACACTTACGATCTGATCACCGCAACAGCTTTGTTCTCCAGTGCTTTAAAGTTGGTAGTTCCCTTCTTTCCCATTACAAACAGCAGCAACTTAACCGCAGCATCTACTGTAAAACTGTCGTTTTCTTGTTCAAGAGTCAAGCTTTGAAATGTGTTCATCCAACCATTACCATTTTCATCTGCCATCTTAACGCACTCCACCCAAATTAGGCTATTGTCCCAAAATTCAAAAGTATCCGGAATTTTCAGCTCCTCCCGAAGCTCTGGGCACTGCTTCCACTCAATCTTGGACTTTCTGAAATTTTCATAAAACATTTTCATTACTGTACTATAAGAATACAACTACGACTATTTGATATTATATTTTCAATCATTTGATTACGCTTTTAGCAAGGCCTTTGCTTTTTTGGTCAACTCCATGAAAGTTTCCCCTGGCTCCTTGTTCATTGCAAAATTTATAAGTTTTAGCGTTGCACCAACACTAAACCATTCATGCTTCATTCCAAGCACTATTTCCTTCATTGCCTCAAACAACCGGTCAATGGCAAACTCATCTGACACCGCCAGCAACTCCACTGCAGTCCAACTGCTGCGTAATGGCTCCTCAAGATCACAGCAATATAAATAACACAACATGGCCTTAATACCCATTTGTGTCAAAGTCGGCATGTAAATCAGTTTCGGTTTTTTGTTGCCACCTTTTAGCTTTACTTTGAGTATCGCACTGTGAGCTGTGTGCAAATGGTAATACGACTTACTAGAATTTCGTTTTAGTAATTTGTAGTTTAGCAAGTTTTATATTATAATGTTATACTGTCTACCTTCGAGAATACCCTTGTGGCACCAGAATATCTGTCCATTTTCCAAAACAATCGCAGCATTCCCAGAATACTTGGCTGCATCCAACAGTTGCCTGTTTCCAAGCTCAATGTTTGTCAAGCTAGCCAAATGAATATGGTTCAGTGAATCAGCATTTAACTTCAGTAGTAGCTGTAGTTTCACCCTTAAGTCAGTCCAAGACTGCCAGGTGCCATGAGCACATTCCGTGAAGTCAAAAGACCTCTTAAATGTGAAGTCATCGTCCATGCTTAAATCTAAAAAAATAACATTGCACCAATTTAGAAAAAAATATTAACCTAAAATTAATAAATGTTTAAAATTTTTAAAATTCACCATGCAAATTTAGTCGGAATTCGTAGCCCTCTTCCTCTGTTCCAAGCTCAAACTTGAGGTTGGCACTAATATTTTGATGACCACCGCAAAGGTTGGCCAACCGCTTCAGCAGATCAGTTTTCCCTGCATCGTCAATTTTACACGTTTGAATTACCGAATCCCCTGTTTCGTGGACAATTCGTATCTGCAGACTAAAATAAAGAAAGTTGTGGCACAATCAATGTTTCCAAAAGCTTTTTAGAAAAGCAAGTGATATTTGTGGCATACATGGGATCCCTGTATAACTTCTGCCGTTTACCCTTCCCCTGTGCATGTGCAAATAATAAGCCTTCAAGCTTATTAGCAAACTTAATTGCCAGTGAAGACGACGAGAAATCAGGAGCAGGTTGCACAGCACCAAGCATGAAATCAAACGCCATAAGGGTTCTTGGGTCAACATCGGGCGGTAGGTCAGCGTTCGCAAAACTCTGGTTAGCAGAAGAAACCAATTTGAATTCCATTGCTACACTTTAAAAACCTTGCAGCTTAAATAAACACAAAACACTTGGTTTGACAAACACTTTAAATTTGAAGTAGTTGTGAAGCCAAAATTAATTTCAATTGCGAGTAATTAATAAAACTGTCCGTAAAGAACTTTTGTAGTTACTTAGGAACACTAGGATTGTTTAATGTGTAAAAAATGCTCCACCCCACCCAACAAACACTTTGAATAAAACTTAACTGCAAACAGTTTTAGAAACGTTTTTTACTTTTTAAACTGGAGTGAATTCCACATCACTCAGTATCGTGCGGAAGCACTACTGTGATCACTGCTAGCAGCTGAGATCAGGGAATTAGCAAAATGTGGAGAGCATAGTAAGACTTATTGCAATATTTAGCTGTTGTGCATTTCGTATCTACTGTTGACACTTCCCACTTGCTAGTAGGCGATGCCGCGACAAGTGACGAATGCAAAGTACAACTAGTATAAGAAGAAAATGCTTATAATTTTCATGATGTTATTCTAATGTAAGACGCTTCTAATTAATATTACTCACTAGTTTGGTACAAAGATCAATATTTTTACGGATATGTTTTAAAAAAGCTGTATGAAATTGGTTTCAAATTTTTTTTTGAAAAGTCAATATGTTCACTTTGTATTTCCCCTTTTTATCGCAATATTTAATCCCCATTATATAACCTGAATATTTTATTCGAGCGCTTCATCTCAAGTATTTGTCGCAATGTTTTATTTCCAATAAATTTTCTGATTAATTTTTATAACATTTCATCGCAATATTTTATCCCTTTCATATGATCATGAGTTGTTTGGTCACTGAACATTTTATTCAGATTTATATACTGGCTTTATTAAAAGCTGATGTGTGTTAATTATTTGCGGGCAACCGTTATAAACATGTATGGACGTCAAACAATGATAACGAAAAAACGTTCACGACTAAAACGTAAAATTCATTTGAATCGTGAAAACTTTTTTGGCTATGCAATTCAGCTGTTTGCACTGATTAGATTAAAAATTTATCGGCAAATATCGTTCTAAGTTAACTAAACTATTAGCTTTACCATGTACTGCCTAACTATAATGCCAAGCATTTTCCTGTAAAATTAGTAATACAAACAAGATGCATAGCATACTTAGGTAACTAATTGTTTACGTTATGGTACTAGTTTGCCACCTACATCAATTTTGCTTTAGTCACTAAAATTTGAGATACTATATAACAACAAAACTATTTGGAAGTGTTCATTTTGTTTTAATGCATAACCGAGAACCCATTTGACTGGGTTAGGGATTGCCGATCCCCGTGTAAAGAGTTACGAATGCACAGACAGACGGACAGACATGATACTTTTGGTAACTTTTCTGCACATATGACTAGCTAAAAATGTGGTTACATAAACTGGTGGCATCAAATGATTACGATTAAAAATTAACTACTTGTAAATAAACTACTGCGTTTAAAAGATTCAGATAAAGATATAGGGATGGTGTCTGTAAGAAATAAAATGTGTTAGATAAATGACTGCGGTTAAGAAACGGGGATGAGTTTTTATGAAATAAACCGTGGTGGTTAAATGATTGCGATGAAACATAGCCATAACAATTTTATGCCATAAATTGTATTGGGTAAATGATTGCGATAAAAATGGTTAGCCAATTTAAAAATTATGCTTCAATTATTGAATTCTTAAGATAAATAGAAATAATGTTTTTTCCATTGCAAAGTAGAGGATAAAGAACTGCGATAAGGAGGTAAGGATGAATTTACAAAATAAGTTGTAGTGGTTAATGTATTGCCATCTACAAATAAAATAGGGCTATTTTTTGTTATCTTAACTTTAGTGGTTAAATGATTGCGATAAAACGATAGGGATGAATTGTTAATGAAAAAACAATAGTGGATACATAATGGCGATGGAGTGATGGGGATGATATTACTTCATAAAATGTATTGCTCAACTATTGTAAAAATATATATTTCAACGTGTAAAATGAAACTCAGACTTTTGTACACCTTCAACATTGAGATACATACTTTTTACAGAATTAATTCACCTACTTAGTTCATTGCGATGATAAATCAATTTCCAAATAATATTTTGGAACTCCTGCTAGAACTATTCGGTTTGCACACAAATTGAAATCTACAAAAGTAGTAAATGACTTTGATTGCTTACAATAAAGAATGCATAATTGAGCCAAAGTGGAATGCAAATTTTAATAATTCCAAATTTAAACCGTTTTTATTGTGCCATATCTGTTCTTGCATAGAATTGGTTGCTGCCGAAAACCAGAGCTTGAATAATAAAATGGTTTCAAGGTCACTGATTTTTTTAAAGCGTGTTTTTTATCTTTAGAGGAGTCGCGTAGTACATACAACTATATCTAATGTGTAAAGTATATAAATATGCTAACGGGACTGCTTGCAATGAATATAAAAGGTTTGAATACGGTGTCCGGTAAAGAAGTCGAAACATAGAAGTCGAATGGTATTAAAGTCGACGGTAAGAAAGGCGAAACCATTATGGGCGAATAGGTAAAAATGTCGAAACCCATTTTGGGCGAACTGAAGTAGGTAAAAATGTCGAACGCCTTTTTGGGCGAATAGAACCAAGAAAAAGTCGAATTTTTTTGGGTGAATATATAAAATGAGCTTCCACAAAGCGTACTATCAGAATTCAAGAAGTACACTACCATCTTTCTTAGAGTTCATTGTGCATTGCTACATCACCTTTACATTAGCATAAATACGACTTTTGTGCATTGATTGCAGATCTCCGACTGTTTTATATAACTAAACTGTCACAACTTACATATTTCATAAACCAAATCAAATAGCGAATTTATTCTCGTTTTGGTCTCAAGATACACAAGTTGTGTTTTAAAGACCGCGGATTCATTGTTTTAGTAAAGTCTTATCATAATGGAAACCTTTTTTGCAAACCTACTACCGAGGGTATGCGTGTTCCTTGTCCATTTTCTCCAATCAGAACTTTCAAGGATGATGGTCGTCTTCAAACCCACTTACAGAAGAAACACAAAGATGAAATGTCTCAACTTGGTAGTATTCCCCCATTATCACAGAATTCAACAGACAATCTAGTGGACCATATTAAGAGTATGCACAGAACAGTTCACACTGTGAGAAGAATCCCAAAAGCGGCTCGATCTTCTGCTGCGGATAAATTTACTGCTGTTATCGATGACTGTGTTAACACAAACTCAATTCCAGCTTGGCAAAGGCTCCTACTTTTTGCTTATACTTGTTTTGCAATTGACCATGACCGTGATAAATCTCTTACGGTGAAAATAAAAGAAAACATTTCCCATTTGGTGTTACCTGACCCACGCCCAAATTCAAATGGTAACAGCAAAACGACTATGGCCCAACGGGCAGAAGCAAAGGTTAGTGATTTTGACGCTAAAGGAGCCGTAAGTATAATGACTTCAAATGATTCTTTGGCACCGTGCAACGAGGAAACACTAAGAAAACTTCGGAAAAAGCATCCGCCTGCTAAATCGAATATCCTTGTTCCCAACATTAAACCGGATGGTCCTATTCTCATGGTCAACCAAGAGGCTGTCTTGAAGGCAGTAAACGCTTTTAAATGTGGCACAGCCCCTGGACTTGATGGTATGCGTCCACAATATTTAAAGGACATGATTTCTAAATCAGCAGGTGAAGCAGGATGTAGGGCTCTGGCTGCACTCACCAAACTATGTAATTTTCTCCTCTCTGGAAAACTAAATGAAAGCATTGCCCCGATATTTTTTGGAGCTTCACTGTGTGCCCTGGCAAAGAAAGATGGTGGAGTTCGACCCATTGCTTGTGGAAACGCTTTAAGAAGACTTACTGCGAAGACAGCTTGCAACGAGATCCGCGACAAAGCGTTCCGTTATTTATCCCCACACCAAGTAGGAGTGGCCACAAAGCGAGGATGTGAAGCTGCAGTCCACGCTGTACGTACTTACCTCTGTGACCCACGTAATGCTGATAAAATGTTGCTTAAAGTTGACTATGAAAATGCTTTTAACTCGTTGGATCGTCCCCCGATGCTTACTGAAGTGGATGACAACTTCCCTGAAATCAGCCCTTTCTTCAATAGTTGTTACAAACAACCTTCTTATTTACTATTTGGTCAACACATCATTACATCTGAGGAAGGTTGCCAACAAGGAGACAACCTTGGGCCGTTTGGCTTCAGTGTTTCAATACAACCGATAGTAAAATCTATGAATTCAGAACTCAACGTGTGGTACCTGGATGACTCGTCTATGGGTGACAAGCCGGAGACTGTTTTACAAGATTTCGAGAAATTAATAGAGCTTTCAAAGAAAGTTGGATTAAAAATTAATCCTACCAAGTGCGAAATATTCTTTGCTTCAGGAGTCATCAATGATGAAATTGTAGATAAATTTAATGCTTTATCACCCGGCATTCGTGTAATGGATAAAAAATCGCTGGAAATTCTTGGTAGCCCGATTTTTGAAGAGGGCATTCAAGATGCTTTTCATTCCAAATTGGAGAAACTGGATACTATGCTTTCTAGACTGGAGGAACTAAACAGTCAAACTGCCTATTTTTTACTTAAAAATTTTTTATTCATACCAAAATTGACTTATCTTGCCCGCACTTGCTGTCTATGGAAGTTTCCTTCCTTGTTGGAGGAATTTGACAACAGGCTACGTACGTGCCTACAATCTATCCTAAATGTCACTCTGAATGACCAACAATGGACTCAAGCTACCTTACCAATAGCTAAAGGAGGATTGGGGATTCGCAAATTATCAGATATATGTTTGCCAGCTTTTCTAAGCTCTTCTTTTGGTGCCCACAACATTTTATCTCAACTCGTACCCAATGGTCACATGGATGAAAATGTCGTGCCACAACACCAGGAGGAAGCATTGGATAGTTGGAATGCTTTGAACCCCGATAACGAGCCAGAATGCAAAGTTTTCCAAAAGCTTTGGGATGAAATCAATATTCAAAGAATAATCGATACTCAGCTTTTGTTTACAGCACCTAAAGATCTTGCCCGTTTCAAAGCTGCCCAATGTAAAGAGTCTGGAGCCTGGCTTCACGTTTATCCCTCTAAAAATATAGGCACCACCATGAGTAATAAGGACTTCCAAATCTGCGTTGCCCTACGTCTAGGTTGTAACTTTGTAAAATCTCACAAATGTCATTGTGGCTCAATGGTCGAAGAGGATGGCACTCATGGCCTCCACTGCGTAAAAAGCAAAGGACGTTTTCCCAGGCACACAGAGCTGAACCAAGTGATTCATAGAGCCCTTACTTCTGCCCATATATCAGCCACTTTAGAGCCAGTGGGACTTTCTAGGGACGACGGTAAACGACCTGACGGAGTGACATTGACTCCTTGGAGTAAAGGACAGCGGCTTGTTTGGGATGTCACCTGCGTGGATACCTTAGCTGCGACATACCTACCTAAAACATCAGTCGAAGCTGGTTCTGCTGCAGAGCTACAATGCAGATCTAAACACTCCAAATACTCAACAATCAAATCCGCTAACTACTTTTTTCTTGGACTGGCCGTTGAGACATTGGGACCTTGGTGCAAGGAAATGAAACAATTTGTGGAGTCTATTGGTTCACATCTCATCTTAGATTCTGGGGATCCAAAGGCCAAATTTTATTTGTGCCAGCGTATCTCACTCGCGATTCAACGTGGAAACGCTGCCAGTGTTTTAGGGACCTTTCCAAACGCAATTTCGATGGAGGAAATATATAATTTATAAATTTTCTGTTACCCTTGTTATTATTTGTGAGAAACCCATGTTGAATAAATAAAACCGTTAATTTTTTGCAAATTCCTCGGATAAAATACAATTCATTGAAAGCGACGATGATAGGTTACAAAGAATTGTTCGTCATTATAACTTATATTTGAGCACAAATAATTATTTGAATGCAATAGCAATATGTATGTATGAATATTTAGATTAGAAAAACGATGGATGAGTAGATTTTATAACCTGTTAATGTATCTAGTTTCAAGTTAGGTATTTTAGCCTATTTTATTTAAACGATTTAGAAAATATGTGACCATTTTATTTGTATGTGTAGCTAAAAAACTAAACAAACTTTAAACAACACTTTTAAAGTATGATAAAAAACAAAGGAAGAAACGGCATATAATGTTAAGTGTAAAATCTAAGGTGTAAAATAGGTTCGACTTTTTTACCGTTTGTATTCGACCATAATGTTTTCGACTTTGATACCTCATTTTTTCGATCTTAATGGTTTCGACTTGTTTACCATTTTCATTCGACTACAATGCCTTCGACTTTCGTACCGTCGACTTTAGTACCATTCGACATTTATGTTTCGACTTCTTTACAGTAGACCTTGAATACATTTCCCTTCAGTATGTTACTAGCCGCGATGTACAGCTTCCTGTAACATATCGTCTTCTGTGTATTGCAGCTTTTATAACGGATCAATGATAACCATCCAGGCAATGCAATGCTGAAACACAGAAGACAATGAGAAAACTGCTGTGATGGCAACATCAACCACCAAGTGTAAAATTAGTGCTGGTATTAGTGGTATCACTTCAGGCCCGCAGTAAACAATATAAAAAACCGCCATTCTGTTAAACTTAAAACATCTTTATTTATCCAGTGAGGTATTTAAAAGAACATCTGTGAATTTTAATACCATTAATGTGTGTGCAAAATTCTTCTATTCTACTGACTACGTATTGAACCATTCTTATTTGAATTCACTTTTTTCATTGAAAAAAGTTGAAGTTCAAAGTGCTCTAAAGTACAAACACTGCTTGCTTCATTGGAAGGACCATGGAAAAACTCCGCTCCAAAACAAAAGCAGAAAAGGAAAAGGCTAAAAGAGCAAAGCGGTTAAAAAGAGAGGAAACTCGTTTTAACCTTAGTAAGGTGGTTGTAACTACTCTTAGAAACTTCAAATTTTTAGATTTGTACATCTCAATTTCGTTAGCAGCGGCGGTTAACAGTTTTGGGCAACCTGGCTGAAAATCAGGCGAAAAAATTAACTCAAACATTTTCAAAGCCGGTAGTTTCGAAACAAGACTTAATAGTTGTCCCATATCCAACATGTCAGCAGAAGACACTGGTTTTAAGTTGATTATCAGGTATGCCAATTTTGAAGCTGGAAGCAGAGCAGGAATTACTTCATGTATGGTTTTACCGCAAGACGCGTTACGAAATTCCAGTCTCTGCAAATTTGGCATGCCTCTGTGTTTTATTGCCCAACAGTCATGGTTCAAGAATGTTTGAAAAACTCTAATTTGACTGAAATAACGAGTTGACATTAATGTCAACACAGGTTGAGGAAAATTGTTCATATCTAAGACCAGGTGCTCCAGTTTTGGAAGTGGGAGCAGAGAATTGTTTCCAATTTCCTGACAAAGCTCATCCATGTGGCTGTCTGTCACTTGTAGCTCAGAAATACTACCAAAAACTTTTAAAATCCGGAGGTTCGCGCATGATGTAATGATTTTGTTAAGTGTTTTGTAGAAACTGACAGCTCCTCTACTCCAGACAATTTCCAGGTACCAAATATGCATGCCAACCTTTTCACACAAATTTGTCACTTTTTCCCAAAACAACTCTTCTTCAGAATAATTACTTCCTGATGGCGGAGCTACAACGACGATTGTTTTCAGGAAGGGGTTTAGGTCGATTATTCCATTGTTTTTTATCACATTTTCCACTTTTTGCACAAAAGCGTCAATAAGTTTCAAACTGTTAAAACCTGACACTTCATTTTTGGTCCAAACCAACTTTTGTCTGCGGTTTGAAATCTTACGTCGTATCAAAATATTTTGCAAGTTTGTGTTCACGGCATTTTCCCAGGTTTTGCAGACCAATCTTAGTTTGAGCTTAATGGTCAAACTTATGTAGCTCAGGACAATGGTTAGAACCTGGATAGATTTTGTCAACTCGTGAGTAAGTATATAAATGGTGGACCAAAAATTTAGTTTATGTTTTGTAAGTTTTTTTGTAGTTCCTTACGTCAGTAGATAGAGTAGTAAACACTATTCCATGATCATCAGCCTCAAACGTAGTAGGTTTTGTTGCGGATAATTTGTTACTCTTTTTGTTAATTTCCATGTTGCACAACGAACAGTTTTTGATACAATGCAGTTTCGAAATATATTACGTCAATCAAAAACATTTAATCTTAAATAAAAATAAATTGGCAGAATCAAGAAAATAAAAAATTGAGTCACCCTTAAAGATGACTGCTTTGTGGATATTTTATATACACATTGCTTATACCTAGGTAGCTGCACAAGAAGTATTACGAAGCATATCAGATGTTGTACCCCGTTGTGCAATTAACACAACGTGTATATACCAACAGAGTCTCAGTATGTGAGCATGTTTTGCCGACATAACGTAGCAAAACGTTTTGGGCGTAACCACTTGCTGGATTACGCAGATTCTTGCGCTATTTTTACTAATGACCTTGGAGAATTACAATTTGGATTACTCGAGCTACATGGGTACTAGTTCCGTGCATGTACATATTTTTAAATGATTATTACAGTGGAAATATACCGAGTAATTTTAATCTAATTAGGCTATTGTGTGGATCTCAGTACATATTGAAAATGTAAAATGTTTGTGTATTTGCTTGGTCTAGAAACTTGTTTTCAAAATCTCAGTTTGCAGTTATATTTATGCTTAGCTTTTAACCAGTATTTACACGGCAACGTTTTTGGAAAACTTCTTGTAAGATTAAGCGTAAAATTGTTATACTAAAAAAGTCGTGGTTACAGCAACGTTGGAAATTTCAAATTACTTACATGGCTCCGAGTGGATTGCTGCTAACTTTACAAAATGATATTTATGTATCTCCAACAAATGTATTTTGATACTATATGCACAGGTTTGTCACAAAAATAAGAGAAATGTATTTAACATCGCCCATTTTCTTCTGCTTTATATTTACTGTGTTTCCTGTGGTCATTGCTCTGTCACGGAGAAAGATATGATGAATCGTCTAAAGAAAAAACATGAAGTAGATACGCCAACGTGGAGTGCCGACTTTGTGAAAATTCAATTAAACCTTGACATTGGTTGAGGAACTTGCAGAATCACCACAACCTGGAAATTCTGAATACTAGCAGTAAAACTTCAGTCCATGTCGAGTTGAAGGAAGGTGACAGTGCAGAAAACGATAACGTGAAATCAGAGGTAATAAATCAGACAATAGTTTTTGAGTTTGATCTGAAGTTTTCCGACATGAATGTTGCACGAGGTTCAAATGGTAGCCACTGGTTTGAGTGGGTTCTAAATGTACCTTTTTAAATATTTAAAATGGGATACAATTAAGGTATGCGCCTTGGATTACCAATTGCCAGATTTCAGGAGCACTGCTCCAAGACAACTAAACATTGATACTTAATTTGATATGAGAAAATAATTTTGATTCACATGAGTGTGAAACTGTTGAATTCGTTTAGGCGTCGTCCAATAATGACGTCACTATAAAAAACCGATTTTTCGAGTGACCCACTCACCCCTGTCACTATTTTTTAACATTGTAGGATAGGGCACTTAACATAGGCCGTCACCTTTTAACCCGACTGACCCACCGAACCTTAAAAGTGATGTCATTAATGGATGACGCCTTATCAGATAGTTTATCTATTTTATAATTAAGAGTTTGCTACAAACTGTTATTAGATATACCCTTTAGGTATTCAAGTGTCTGTAATTTGGTTGTACTGAAATCAAACTTTTTAAAATATTTTCGTTAACAATTATTTAGTTAGACTTGTCACAATTATTTGTTTTACCTTTACAAATCGTATATAAATTTAGAGTGTGCTACCACTGACTAAATCTGCTTTAAATAAACTCAGTTCATTATTTGTTATAAGTTTTGACTTGTTACACTTTTGCCAAATTTTTGATTATTATCAAACAATCATGACAAAGAGTTTTTTTTCTATAGCATCAGTAAAATGTTTGCTAAGTGCAGTAGAGTACCAGGGGGTCAATATAGACACCCTAGAGGCCTATATAGGCCCCTTCGGAAGTGATCTATTTAGAAACCCTGGGGGACTATATAGACCCCCACATAAATAATTATTTTTACAAATCTAATCTGATAGTCTACATTAACTCAAAAAATTAAGTAAAAATCCGGCTTTTGTTCAGAAAATTATGCATGATTTTTTAAAAATAAGTTTTAAAAATAGTTTTTTACTAAAATTTTCAATGCATACGCTAAAATTGACAAAATAGACAAATTGATTTTTGAAAAACCTCGAGGGAAAGTTGCCCCCAAAAATTTACAACAAATAGCAAATTCAATGAAGATTAAGAAAACAAAGTCCAAAATTTACGCTCCTGCACCATGCGCCCTGTAGAAATTAACCTTTCCAATTTTATAGGAACGTTTAGCATATAATAATCTATATTTCATTGGAGGATTCGGGCGCAAATTTGGGTACTCTACTGAAGTGTGTGAAATATGTAATGAAGAGTAGAAGTTGCATTTATGTGTGCTTATGATTTACCACAAATCCTGCGCGCTTAGTAGCTATTTTGCTGTGATGAATCAGACGCATGATTTGAACTTCAAATTTTGAAGCATGTCAGATAGATGTTTGCCTGTGTTTTATGTGGCGCAGAGGTCAGGTCAAACTTTAAATTTAGTTACTGATGAATTCCCTAATAGTCATAAGTCGCTTTGGCCTACTAGAGTGTGTGTAGTCTGTGGGTCCGGGAGATGGTACATAGTGGTGGTATGCCAAGTTGGGTTCGGGAGATTGTTGCTGGTACTACTGCTGCTGCAGGTACACTCTTTCCCATGAGTTGGTGATGCTGTTGAAGTGCGGCTGCTGCGGCTAAACCATGCCGTGAAGCCCAGGTGCTTCAACGACCAATATCGCACAATCCCGCAAGCCCCTTCGCCCAAACCCCAATGCCAATACTAAAGCTGCGCCTAGACGTCACCCCTATAGCTATCCTAGCTGGCTGGCACGCCGCTCGGTCGCCCTATAGTTGACAAGCTAGCTGGACTCACTTCGCCCCAAATCCCCAAAACTCCTCAGGAAAATCCCCCAACACTGTTTCCACCTCCAAATCACCTCCAAATTCCCTTAATGCAAACTGATGCGATGACCTTAACCACTAATTATGGTGGGCAACAGGAGTTAACGAATGAAATGACTAAAATGCCCAATGATAACTGCACCAAATGTCAACCGCAAATAACAACCACAAACCACACGATGATTTTGAGATAAACTGTCAAACTCATATAATTTTATTTATTTAATGACTGAAGAATAATCACTGGTAGAATTTTAGGTATTTAAAATAATTAAAGTAAAAGAAAACTATGAGGAAAGATTGCTACGAAAATAGGCCTTTATTTTTCGGCCAACCAAATTTACTACGTGCTCTCTGCTTCAAGTGCTATCAAGTGAGTGTGTGGAGAAGACGAAAGATGCTCGCTTCTCCAAAAAGTACATACATATAAAAAACCAAATTTATAATTATAGAGCACGAAACTATATACCACAAAATGACATTATATGAGCTTCCAGAAAGAACTAGAAGCTTCTCTCGATAAGCTTTACATTAAAACCTCCAAAAATACATAAAAAGATACAAGACAGTTTTCTATACACATATAGGTATTCTGGACTTTGTTACAAATACAATTTTTCATGAGATACCTCCCATCATTACAAACACTCCCCCCCATTGACCGGAAGTGTCAATCAAAATCTGATACACGGTTAAAACCATACTATTACAAAATCATGAAAATTCTAAGATTGGAAAAAGATACTCAGTGCAGGATGAATAGGAAAGATTAGAAATACTCCGGGGTGCACAGCTAAGTGCGTTTGACAGAGAACTGCCCACGGAGGTGCGAACTTCAGAGAAACCCACTCCAACACTGCCATCGGGTTTTACGCCAATGCAACTTTTCCAAGTGGGTGTAAAGACGAGAAAGAATCCCACACTTTGTACCATGCTACGATTAAAATTCAAAAATCAAATTAATTCATTCAAAATCTTTAATTCAAAAAATGAAAAGTAAAATCGAAAATTAAAAATCAAACTTATTCCGTGTCAACATTCACAAGGGGTACCAATTTTTGAATTGGCCGATCCAATATGCCAGAACCCGTTTTCACGCTAACTCTTCTTACAAGGCCGTCTTCACTTTGTGTCAGCCTTTCTATACGCCCCATTTTCCATTGACCAGGCGACGATTCCTCGATGACCAACACTAAGTCCCCAACTTTGACGCTCTCTGACTCCCATTTCCACTTGTTACGTTGCTGCAGAGTATTTAAATACTCAGCACTCCATCGTTTCCAAAAATGTCGAACCCTTTGCTGTTGCACCTGGTATTGGTTGAGCCGAGTCGTGGCTATTCCATCCAAGTTGGCTGATGGTACAGCAGTTAGGGCTTCCCCAACAAGGAAGTGTCCTGGCGTTAAGGCCTCTATATCTCCCGGATCCGATGACAATGCGTACAGGGGTCGGGAGTTTAACACAGCTTCTATTTGACACAAAATAGTGGTAAATTGCTCAAAGGTAAGTAATGCGTTACCAATCACTCGACGCAGGTGGTGTTTGGCGGACTTTACTCCGGCTTCCCAGAGTCCCCCACGATGTGGCGCTGAAGGAGGGTTGAAGTGCCACTCTATCCCTTGTCCGCTCAACTCATTGGCAACCGCACCATCTAGCTCCCGGCTGCACACCAATCTCCGCAACTCCTTCTCCGCACCCACGAAATTTGTGCCGCAATCAGAGTAGACATGAGCACACAAACCCCTTCTAGACACAAACCTCCGGAATGCCTCCAGGAACGCCTCCGTCGATAAGCTGCTTACCGCCTCCAGATGAATGGCCTTCGTGGACAAACATACAAATAGGCACATATATGCTTTGTAAGTTTTGGGTACTCGCCCCACTGGATTCTTCAACGAAAATGGCCCTGCATAGTCTACTCCGGTGTGGAGAAATGGCCTGGATGGAGTAACCCGTGGGGTCGGGAGATTACCCATCTGCTGCTGAGCTGCTTCCGCTCGATACCGCCTACACGTAACACATTTGCGTATCCAATGACGCACCTTGTCTTTACCCCTCAGAATCCAGTAGCACCTTTGAAGACGAGCCCAAGTTCCTGTAAACTCAGCATGGAGTGATTTTTCGTGAGCATCGGACACCAACAACTTGTCCAGATGACACTTGGCAGGAATGATGATTTGATGCCGCTGCTCACTTGACACTTTAGCATTCTTCAGCCGACCACCCACACGCAAAATCCCCAAATTGTCCACAACAGGGTAGTAAGATGACAGCTGATTACTCTCCTTCAGCTTGCCACCACGTTCCAAAATCTTAATTTCTTCTCCAAAGTGCTTTTGTTGCACTTTGCAAATCCAAAACTGCAGTACATATTCCAACTCACTAGCGGTTAACGGCCCTTCCCTAATCTCACCTCCCAGGTCATGCGTAGGTTGTCCCTTACGTGTGCGAATTTCCCATCTCTTCTTTCGGATGAACCGCATCAAATACGCCGTAACTCGCTTCAGTCTTGTTAAAGATGAAAATCTTTCCATAAACTCCGTGTACACGGAAACTGTATGCACATTGATAACAGCTGGTCTTTCTTCCAAGTCTCCTTCGACTTCCTCTGCTGTTGCAAATATTGGTAGTCCTGGCCTTGATAGCCATGCAGGCCCCTTCCACCAAAAGCTGCTCTCCAGTAGTTCCCGTGCTGCAACGCCCCGAGACCCCAAGTCTGCTGGATTGTCCACCCCAGGCACATGTCTCCAGCTCTCCACACTGGTCAGCTTTTGGATTCGGGAGACTCGGTTCCCCACATAAGTTTTCCATCGGTGGGGCTCCCCCTGTATCCATTTAAGCGTGATGGTGGAGTCCGTCCATAAGAAAACTGTTCCACTTTGTAAACTAAGGCACTCCACCACCCGCTTCATCAACTTTGCCAACATAACCGCAGCCTCCAACTCTAGTCTTGGTAGCGTCACCAATTTCACTGGTGCTACCTTTGTTTTGCTTGTGACAAAACTGACAGCCACGGATTCATCCCCCCAGAGGGTTCTAACGTAAATATTTACTCCGAGGGCTCTTTCACTTGCATCACTGAACCCGTGTACTTCATAACTGTCCCCACTAACAATTTGTCGCGGAATCTCAAGTCTCTTTAAAAGGTCCAGGTCACTTCGATAGTCATTCCACTTTTCCTCTACATAATCAGGTACTTGCTCATCCCAACCACACTCTAACTTCCACAGTTCTTGCAGCATCATTTTTGCACGCACCGAAAAACACGAAATAAGCCCGAGGGGGTCGAAAACCCTTGCAGCATTTGACAACAATTTCCGTTTTGTGAGTTCACCAGAATCACTGAACTCAAATCCCTTAAATCTGAAGATATCCCCCTGAGGATGCCATTGTACCCCCAAAGCTTTAACTGTGTACTCCTCATTAAAGGACAGCGGCTCACCATCCTGCAGCTCTTCTGGAATTGCTGCAAGCACTGCTGGACTGTTTGAAGTCCATTTCCGCAACTCCAAACCGGCAGTTGCTACTGCTGCCGTGAGTTGATGATACAATTCCACACCCTCCTCAGCTGTTTTCATCGATGGTAATGCATCATCAACGTACGTGTTCTTTAACAACACGTTGGATGCTGCTGGAAATCTCTCCGCCACTTCAAGCCCCAACTGATGGAGGCATCTTGTCGCTAAAAACGGAGCACAGCCTGTTCCATAAGTTACCGTGGTTAACCGGTAATCCTTTATTTCTTCTCTGGGGTTGGCACGCCAAACTATCCGATGATAGTCCTGATCCTCTCTCTTAAGACCAAACTGGCGGAACATTTTTACAATGTCCGCTTTTACCACCACTTCATCCCGTCTAAATAGCAGCAGCAAATTGTACAACTCGTCTTGTACCGTCGCCCCCACCATCATCGTCTCATTAGGAGAAGTACCAGTCGTTGATGAGGCTGATCCATCGAAAACCACACGTAACTTTGTGGTAGTGCTGCTGTTGTTGATAACCCCATGATGGGGAAGGTGAGCAGTTCTCCCTATCTCCTCCTTTGGCTCATTCTCAGCAATCTCCACCATGTGCCCCATATCCTTGTACTCCTCCATGAACGCGACGTACTTTTCTTTAAACGTCTCATCTCTCTGCATTCTCCTTTCTACTTGGAGAAAACGCTGAACAGCTGCTGCGCGGGTGCCTCCCAGAAGAGGTTTTTTGCTGTTGAATGGAACAGCAACAATAAACCTTCCATTCTCGTCCCGACTGTGGTTTTCTACAAAGTGCTGCTCACATGCAGCTTCTTCTGCACTCAGTTCTCGAACCTCTGGAACCTCTTCAATCTCCCAAAACTTCCGCACAATTTCCAAACATGGATCACTGGTGGTGTGGTAACTTGTCATCTCCCGAACCCGTTTTTCAGGACAAGCTCCACCAACTAGCCACCCAAAAATACTTTCATGCGCTGTGGGCGCATCTTTCTGGTTACACCGCCTCTTTTCCTGCAAAAACACACTGTCAAAGTGCTTGATCCCCAAAATCATATCACATCTGGCTGGCTTGTCCCATGATGGGTCAGCAAAATCCAGTCCCTCCAGATGTTTCCAATTCTTTTTCACAGGCACACTTGGCAAGTAA
Source organism: Entomobrya proxima (assembly GCA_029691765.1). Lineage (NCBI taxonomy): Eukaryota > Metazoa > Arthropoda > Collembola > Entomobryomorpha > Entomobryidae > Entomobrya > Entomobrya proxima. The sequence continues at coordinate 46,004,966 of CM056173.1, read as the reverse complement.
CCTGTCACCTTTTTCATGACATGACATTTTGCAGTGACCCTCTTGTCACTGCCAAAGCGGCTCTCGAGCGTCACCTCCACAATTCCTCTTGTGTAGCCTCCGTCGGCTTCCGCGACCCCAGTTACTGCCACTTTGTTGAACTTTCTCTTCAACCCCAGGCTAGTGATGATCTCCTCGGTGATCAACTCCGATCCCGAACCTGGATCCACCAAAACTCTACAAGGTTGAAGATTCCCGAACTTGTCCCGAACATTGACGATAGCCGTCATCAGTACCTCAGCTGGCTCTGCTGCTACATGATGACTCGTCACTACCGCCCCATCCTGTTTCCCCCCTCCGCCACCACTGCCCATAGTACCGGATGTACTAGCTGCTGGTGCGGTTGTTGTGGAAGCAGGTTTTTCGTGGTCCATATGCAAGAGGGTATGATGCCTTCCTCTGCATCTTCTGCAGGACCCCTTCCAATTACAGTTTCGGGAAAAGTGCTTACCTAAGCACAAAAAACATAGTCCTAACTTTTTCACTGTCTCTCGGCGCTCCGGAACAGGTTTCCTCATCAGGTCATCACACTTATAAACTGGGTGGCCTTTGCCGCAGACTGGACACTCACTACTCCCTGAAGTTGCCGTGTGCACCTTCACTGGACGCTGTTGCCCTTTCACATCTGCCTTCTTGCCCCCACTTTCACCCACTGACTTCAACCCCCGTACATGAGCCCGCAGAAACGTCATAAGTTCACAATAGGTTGGTACCTTCGTACCGGTCATCCTAATCGCCCATTCGCGTCTTGTCGCACTGTCTAACTTACTGCTCACAAGCACAACAAGTACATCATCCCACTGATCAACTGGGCGTTTAAGCACTTTCAGAGCCCTCGTAGTCTCATCATAAACATCAATCAAATTTTGCAAATCTGTAGCACTTTCCTCCTTTATGAATCTGGCGGTGATAAGCTTCCTCACCAACGCGAACACAATCTCCCGTTGGTTATCGTACCTCTCCTCTAATAGCTTCCATGCTGTAGAATTATTTTGCGTCTGTTGTAGCAAACGACCTGATTAATTCCGCAGGTTCCCCTTCAAGGGCTGATTTGAGGTACTGGAGCTTTTGAGCTCCACTTAAAGTTGCGTTGCCTGACACTGCTGCACAAAACAAATCCTTAAAGGAAGTCCACTCCACAATTTCACCACTAAATTTTGGTAACTGGATTGCTGGTAACTTGATGTTGGCTACTACTGGTGCGGATGAGGGAGGCTTTCCAGCCGATGGATCTAAGGATTCAATAATGGTACGGAGGATACTCACTGATTCCAAGTAGGTGTCCTCCCCCTTTACCCCCTCTGCAAACTGCACCTTCAAGGCAGCATCATCTACACAAGTCTTGATTAACCGCTCTTGGACTTCTAAAAAATCCTTGTAGGTACTTTCAAGCACCTTCATTAGTTGGACAGCAAACTGATAATCAAAGGGCGTGGTGCTAGTGGCATTGTCTTTTATCTTCTTATGATAACGATTTAACTTGCCCAAATGGCTTGCCCTCACTTGTGTATCACCCATTTTTACACAATGACTGGCTAACCTCAGATCACAAAATCACAAAAGCCTCACCCCAAGTTCACAATAAAAGTCAGTAAAATCCAATTAAAATCACCGTTAAAATGTCAATTAAAATGTTCAGCCAATTAAATGTTCACAGTTAAACTCACCACAAGTTCAGTAAAATGTTCACACAATAAAACTCACCACAAGTTGTTTAAAATGCCACTAAAAATCCAATTTTAGGCCAAACGACACAAAACCACAACCAACTGCCTACACTTAAAATTCCGGTTCTTAATTAATTGGTAGTTAGTCCGTCAATTATCACAAAGATCCGGTTCGAAGGACCATGTTTTATGTGGCGCAGAGGTCAGGTCAAACTTTAAATTTAGTTACTGATGAATTCCCTAATAGTCATAAGTCGCTTTGGCCTACTAGAGTGTGTGTAGTCTGTGGGTCCGGGAGATGGTACATAGTGGTGGTATGCCAAGTTGGGTTCGGGAGATTGTTGCTGGTACTACTGCTGCTGCAGGTACACTCTTTCCCATGAGTTGGTGATGCTGTTGAAGTGCGGCTGCTGCGGCTAAACCATGCCGTGAAGCCCAGGTGCTTCAACGACCAATATCGCACAATCCCGCAAGCCCCTTCGCCCAAACCCCAATGCCAATACTAAAGCTGCGCCTAGACGTCACCCCTATAGCTATCCTAGCTGGCTGGCACGCCGCTCGGTCGCCCTATAGTTGACAAGCTAGCTGGACTCACTTCGCCCCAAATCCCCAAAACTCCTCAGGAAAATCCCCCAACACTGTTTCCACCTCCAAATCACCTCCAAATTCCCTTAATGCAAACTGATGCGATGACCTTAACCACTAATTATGGTGGGCAACAGGAGTTAACGAATGAAATGACTAAAATGCCCAATGATAACTGCACCAAATGTCAACCGCAAATAACAACCACAAACCACACGATGATTTTGAGATAAACTGTCAAACTCATATAATTTTATTTATTTAATGACTGAAGAATAATCACTGGTAGAATTTTAGGTATTTAAAATAATTAAAGTAAAAGAAAACTATGAGGAAAGATTGCTACGAAAATAGGCCTTTATTTTTCGGCCAACCAAATTTACTACGTGCTCTCTGCTTCAAGTGCTATCAAGTGAGTGTGTGGAGAAGACGAAAGATGCTCGCTTCTCCAAAAAGTACATACATATAAAAAACCAAATTTATAATTATAGAGCACGAAACTATATACCACAAAATGACATTATATGAGCTTCCAGAAAGAACTAGAAGCTTCTCTCGATAAGCTTTACATTAAAACCTCCAAAAATACATAAAAAGATACAAGACAGTTTTCTATACACATATAGGTATTCTGGACTTTGTTACAAATACAATTTTTCATGAGATACCTCCCATCATTACAAACAGCCTGCATTGTAAATTTTGAAAATCTTGTAATTGCATAAGTGAAAAATTGAATGCCCTAAGCTGGTAGATATTTTTGTACGTAAACGTGAAAGAACATGATAATTTAACGTACTGTTTCCTATTACGTCGTTTTTTTTTTTTAAATCATGTAGGCGCTTCCATATTGCTAGATGGTTTTAAGTGCAATTAAAAAATTGAGTATTAAAAACAGAATGATAAAACAGAAGCAAGTTACGCAACGAAACGTGTAAAAGGAAAACAAAACTAGATTCGGATTTCGTAATTATGGCTTTATTATCGTACACCTGTTCAATACAAAGCTGAGCTTATTCAATTGATGTCATATTCCAAATTTACTAAAACGGTGTATTTTAAAATATCGGTAGATTTGGCTGTGTACAAGACCTGCAGCAGCAACAAGCTGCTTCCATTCAAGGTCACGTAAAAGCAAAGCGAGGAAAGGTTTACGCCCCGACCGGAGCATATCTATCTCTTTCTGAAACCCAAAATATAAAAACTGGCTTGCACTGCACACGCGATTGGTATACAGACTCTCTAATACAGAGGGTTTGTTATGCATTTGAAACCACTTATGTTCAAACGCGTATTTTCAATATCATGGATATCCGGACTCATTTTCAACTTTATAACACTTTTCCATTTAATTTTTTTAGAACTCCGACCCAAATGAATTTATTGTATATTAATGGCCAATCGACAGGATGTGCAATAAGAAAAGCCTGAATTCTTTATAATGCTGTTTTTACGACTACTTTTGAACAAGCGGTCTAATTTTTAAAGCGTATTTCCAATTCAATACAAAGTGTTAGCTATGACAACTATGTATGCTTTGGGAATTCACTATTACTTAATTTAGTAAGAATGAAAATTAAAAAATGATAACGGATATCAAATGGACACATTGAAACTTGTCTCGCTCTGATTCAATTTATTGCAGTAAACCGTTCTCAGATTTAATAGACAATGATATTCATTTATCTTACAATTAATATCTCTCTCGTCTTCACTCGTTGGATCAAGGCGTACTAATTGTAAACTTATTGATATATACAAACTGTGCATCAACACTTTAGAATTATCTAGATATTTGGGAATTGCCTATTATTTCACAATAAGTTCTTTGTGTTCTATTAAAATTTATGTTATTTAACAAAAGATAAAAAAAATTGTTTGATATTACCATTATAAACATAGAAATTTAAATGTCAGGACCACAAAATCTCATAAAAAATATTTTAGAATTTTTCAAAATATTAAGCTGGCATTTTTTTAAATTACTTGAAAACTACATGATACGATTCCAAAGATGATACGCTCAGTTTGTAAAAAGGAACACAAAAATATCTGAAGAATGGAAATAGAAAGGGAATGAAGAGGATGTTGCTGTAGGCCCATATTAAACAATTTGAGTCATAAACTCTCTGAATTGTTTGAACACTTTTCCTTTTGTGGACGTTGCCTTGTAACTTCAAATTACCCTTTATATAAACTTTATATAAAATGTGTGATGAAGTGATATAAAAAGCCAAAAGCCAGGAAATAATATGCGATTTGACAGAGAAAATCCGAGTGAGCAAATAAAATTTCTTTTAAAATTTTCTACATATTAGCATACGATGTTCTAATCATAATTTACCAATTTAAATTGTAAGAAGTAATATTTGAGTTGTCAATTTTTAAAAAATATGTCTATTCGTACGGTGTAAATTTAAAAAAAGATACCTAGTTTAGTTTAAAGTTCACATTAATGCAATAGTAGAAATTAGATTGCAATTTAAAGTTATTGAAAATTGTTGATCCATGACCTTCCCAGGTTATTATATCTTGATTTTAATTTCCACAATTAAAAAAACTACGCGTGTTGTACCCGCTAGGACACGATTTTCCCCATGGACAACAAATGCATTCGGCGCTGCAATCCATCTTGTTACAGCACTGCTGATAATTATAGCCTCTGGAATCCGTACCGTTCTGAAACTAGCACATGTATTGAATAGGTGCGGCAGTTGACCCAGTTTCTGGTGTAGTAGTGGAGAGTTGTAGACGTGCAGTTACACACTCGGAAACTTTCTGTAATATAAAATATTTTAAGATATATAGTTACGATGTGAGCCACGTTTCAAAATACTTTCCGTGTAGTTGACTTTAAAACAAATTCAGAGTGAAAATAAAGCTCACTTACCGCTTCAGATTTTTTGGTGATGGTTTCGTATTCGATCGAAGCAGTGGTAGTAGGTGGGGGATACGTTGGTGTGGTTCCCAAAGGATCAGGGTCAATCCTGAATGCACTAGCGTTGTCAGAAATTGAAACAAGTAGAAATATAGTGGACATCGTCCACCCTAGTAACAGCAAAGTTTTCATGTTCTTTGATTCAGAATGCACCGCGAAATGATTGGCTTTTAAGATTGTCCCCATTTTATATTAGCACGAAATGCAAAAACATTGTGATAAGAACAAGAAGGGAACAGTTTTAAAGCTTGAAACGAAGTGACTTGTTTTTTAATATGAAGAGTTGGCGACACTGCAAGAACTTTATTTACATTGTAAGAAGAAAATGGATAAGCATTGAAGAAAAAGGTAAGAAAACATGTTTAGTTAAAACTGGTTCATCAACGATATGGTTTAAAAACATTAATAAAACGATGTAGAACCCCTTGGGTTTTAGTTACCAGTTTATTTATTTTGGTGTATGAGTTTTTAGATAAACAACAAGGTTCTAGATTTGTGTTCGAGCATTTGGCGAATCGTATATTTGACTTCAAACGTTTCGATTTTGCTTACAGCTTTGTTACTGAAATAACGAACCGACAGACGTTACTTATAGATTATAAATGTTAATTATAAAAATCGTCAATCCAGTAAATTACGCCGCGTATTAAATCAGACTTTGGTCGTAAAGTCACTCATTGCGCATATAAACCATCACTTATTATTTGTGTTTCAGATAAATTCCTAATGCAAATAATCAGTAATATAAATAATTATTATTTGGAACATTTTTTAGCTTATAAAGTAATATAATAATATAATCACAAATTGAAATCATTAGATTGAAACCATGGTATATTGCATTTGAAACCGAACTGTTTTATGAAAACACTCACAAAATTGAGCAATAACACGTGCATAGCACTGTGTGTGATAATGTGTATCAGCACTGGAGCACACATTACAAGATTTGAGAAGACTTTCCACGTAGCATGCACGCATTAGTGTGGGCATGTGAGCATAATCTTTTATTTACGTGTGTAAATATTTATACTTGTGAGAAATATGTAAGTGGTAAAATAAGAGATGACGAAAAAATAACTTCAATTTTCTTGTTACAAAACGGTTATTGTAGTGTATTGAAAACATCTCTAAATAATATTGAAAGTTACGCAGTTAGCGACTTTTGACAAAAGTTATAATAATAGCAATGATTAAAAAGGATTGATAACATGAACATGAAAACTTGGTAATGAAAATGTGATGTCCGCTATAAATTTCTAGGTGTGTGGATCTTTGTTTAGGCGCCATCCATTAATGACGTCACTTTAAACAGCCGATTTTTTGAGTGACCCACGGACCCCTGTCACTATTTTTTAACGTTAGAGGATAAGGCACTTAACAAAGGCCGTCACTTTTAAACCATAGTGACCCACTGACCCTTTAAAGTGACGTCATTAATGGACGACGCCTTATCGGCTTAAATTAATGAAACTATGAAATAATTAAATAAAAGATATAATAAATTAGTAATATTTGAAGTGTAACAGAAAAACATTTGTGCGATTTTCCGCTTGAAATTAATTTTATGATGCTATAAGACACACTGAATATTTTTACTCTCCATGCGTGAATGAGGTAAGCAATTTTATAACGAATCCAATTTTTCATTTTTAAAACAAATGAAAGTTTTGGTTAGTTGGACAATTTTAGGCTGATTTGTATTGTGACTGCTGTAACAATTGCATTAGGCCCTTTTTGGTGCAACAAAATATTTATACGTTACCGTACAAAGTCGTGAGGTTGTATAGCAACAATTTACTTTCTAGTTTATCACTTTGGAGAAATATTACATTCGAATGGTTTCGTAAAATATAATGAGAACCAATACGATATTCATACTGTCACCAGGATATTCACCAGAAATACTTTGCACAATACTCCTTCCGTTGGAGTCTTTCATCACGAATAATTTTTTCTCTCACGTTTTAAAAACCATATATAACTATTTCGTCGTTTACTTAACATGCACAAAATAAGTATTTCTCTAATAAGTGTTCATATAATTAATGCTGAAATGCCTGATATCAACCAATTGTTTTATCAATAATTTCCGATTTTCCATTTTGAAAAAATCCATTTACAAAATTACAAAATGTAGTGTTATTTCAGAAAACAGACCTAAAATCAGATAACATAATGAAGCTGATTTACCCCAGTACTCTATGGGCTTAACGAACTTAAAATCTAATGAACATTTACTCGACTTTGCGTCCATGACCAGCTCAGTTGTATCACCCCTCATTAATTAGTTACCTACCCTAAGTTATAGCATAATCCTGTTTTACAATTTTAAAGGTTTCAGATAAAGTTGTAACACCTTTTCAGTTGGTACAAACACAAGCACGTATTCTGGTAATCTGTACCATCTCTTATTAACATTGTCAGTTGTGATATAATATATTGCACATTGAATTGAGTTAGTAGTTGAGCCATCTAAAAAGCCTTTCAATTGACCACTATGAACATTCCTAATAAATCTTAGCAAAAATCTAAACCTTTTCCTCATATTTTTTCTTTTTTCTCAATCTCAGTGTTCCCTTTCCTCTCTTTGCATCAGTAGCTTTCTCCACACAGCCATTTACCCTATCACCGGGCCTGTTTGCATGTGGAGACTGTGGAACTAGTTTCCTTTTCGGTTTCCAATCCCAGGTTTCCTGGTCCCAGTCCTTTTCCACCTTCACGCAAACCCTTTCTTTCTCCTCCTGTTCCTTCAAGTGCACACTTTTAATATGCCCAGTAATTTGCTTCCAGTAACACTCTGGTCTCCTGTCAGTCTGAAACACTTTGTTCCCTCGGCACTTGCCGCATTTCAGACATTCGCTTTCCTCGTTCAGCAAAATTGGCACTCGTGCGAACGTCAGTCGATTCAGTTTCCTATTGAACTTCAGCTTCCATTTTGGTTCTTCATTTTTCAAACTCTGCTCAAATTTCTGTTTGCCATACAATGCTGCAACCACCTTTTGAGCCCACAAACTCAGCTTACTAAAAAATTCAACAAAATAATTTAGAATCCAAATTGTTCCCCGCAACTTGCATAAGAATATATCAGCAGTTTACCTTTTTCTCCTAACGTAAACCACAGAGCTTTCCGCACTGCTATTATGTTCGCTCCTTTCCTCCTCCACCTGGTGGCTGTGCAAACTGCTTTCATCAGTGCTTCCAAACGATATTAACACTACTCTAGGCTTCTTCTTTTTCAGTTTGTACTTCTCTTCCAAAATCATGCCTTTAGTTAATCGCTTCACCCTTACAACTGCTCTCATTTTTAATTTCCTGTCATTCACGACTGCCTTTGTGGGTGACTTCCGAAGAGGAGGAATGGACTTGCTACGAATATCTTCCCGAGGCACTTGCACTGCTCCGTTACGATTCTCACGGCTGTTAAGGCTTTTTAGTGGATGGGTTTTTCCAGGCCTAACATCTTTTGGGGAGCATAATGGAATTGCATTTTCCTCCATTTCCGTGGGTTTTGGTATTTTCTTGGCTATTCGTGAGTACTGCTTGGATGTTTTTCGGTTATCAGTTTCCAGTTTTTCTGAAACTGTTTAAAATGTTAAGTTTAAAAACACTGAGAGACAAAATCAGTTATCTTTAAAAAATTTCAATTACAAAAAATCTAAAACAGGAAATGTCGTTACTGTATAAGCCAAAATGCATCATAATGGCACAACACCATATTCATAAATCCATTTTTCCAGCTTCCAATATATTTCTACTTTAATTTGCAAAATATATTACTAAAACATGCAGGCGTTGACTGGAAATGAGAATGTACTTGAAAAAAAATGCATAGCAAACAGCAGAAATCTATATAAACGTGAATTTTAAATATGAAAATTTCACGGTAATCTTTCTGGATAAAAACATTAAAGTATTTTATACATGGCGATATTTTGCAGATGAATTATCTTACTCGCTCCGTTTGGAGATAACTCTTTTAAATTTTTAGGTGTTATTTTCAGCAATCCCCCAAAATAACACTCAATACGAACATATACACTAACATAAATCAATATACTGTTCCACTAACCCTTGGGAACTCCCTCCGAAGCATCTTGAGAACTGTGATTTCTAAAAAGACTGACTGTCCTGCCAGGCTTGGTTTCCTCTAAAGGGGTTGACCTTAAAATCACGTCATTTTCTGTTGTTTTTAGCGTTTTCTCCGGCATTACTTTAGGTTGTTTGCAAGACTTTCGGTTATCCCCTTGCCATTTTTCTGCAACTATTTTTTAAATCCCAAATATTATCCCATCATTAATAGGTTAGTAAAATGTGATTCTTACACTTGGCAACTTCATCCCGAATTTCTAGCACCTCCTCCGGATATTCATCGGTCCACACTCTAATCCGTACACTAAGCTTATCACCCTGCTGAATTTTGTGCGAAATTGAACGTAAGGCAACTTTCAAGTTATTTTTTAATATTTCCATCCGACTTTCCAAAAACCGAAGAACGCTTTGCCACTTATTAACATCCTTGAGAGTATCACAACAATCAATACACACCAAAGGGTTTATTTTCTGCACATTTTGCACTTGAATACCCAATAAACCAAAAACTTCAGAAATTGCCTGAATTTCCCTCGGGTCACTGCAAATTTTCTGGTTTATGGGTGACAACTGATTACAGCACAAAATGCAAATTTGACTGGTGGCTGCCTCCATTTTACTAAATTTTTTAACTATTTAACTCTCGGTGAAATGAAAAGTTCTATTTGCCAGTGGGAAAATGGAATACACTTAACCTGTGGATTCTTTCCACAAAATTAACTTTAATAGAGGGTGTGGTTTTTCAACTTTAGCCGTTTTAGTTTTTGCGAAATGTTTTTCATTGAAGTTGCTTCTTTTGGTAGCAATATTTAAAGTTCAGCGTCGAAGGTCAACTTTCAGGAAAATTAGATTTCATAATTCTTAATGTAAATTCTCCAGCCTTATAGGGAACAGTTCTGAAGAACACTTGTACCAACAATATAAAAAGCAGCTGTGCTTTACGTACTGAGAACTGGTAAGAGTTGGAAATACTGTTTTATTTTCTCTTACAATACGTAAGCCCACATGCGTATTCCCCAACACGTTCAAGCGGAATAGGGCACTGACATGGCTACGACTGCGTGTTAAAATAGGTACTATGTGAGCAACAAGTGTGCTTTACTCTTTTCTCGCCTTTCACAATACACGCAATGTTGAAAGATGCGATGATGACGACGATGCCATGAAACCTTTTTTGTTTTAAGGAAAAAATGCTTCGAGTACATATTAAAATATTCATTTGACAATATATCTATGCTGGGCTACACGACATGTCTGCACATAAGAGACTTGAGTGTTCCTGACCTGGGGAACAACAAAGCTATTCATTCGTTGTGCTGCTCTGATAATGTGCATTTGAAGGACAACGGCAGGAAGTACCAAGTTTTATAACATCTCAAAAAACCCTTGTTCTTGCCATCTCTTTATCTACTAGGCAAACCTGCGCAGCTTGAGAATAATAATGGAGCAGTTAAGACACGAGAGGTAAACAAGCAGTCTGTGTCTGGTGTCACCGGAAATCACCGACAGAAATACACCAGACATTCAAAATATAGACATGCGGAAATGCATTTGTGCTAATGGAAATTTATCAACCAAACCATATTCTAGCACTATTATGGTATCAAGTACGCCACAGCTGTGCAGAACAAAGCAACCTTTTAGGAATATTACAATATGCAGCTTTGCTGCTGCAGTAAAAACCTTTTTTGTTTTAAAGCAAACGTATACCAAGGTACATATTTTAAAGTTATCTTCTGACTGTCCATTTAAAAAGTTTGTATGCCCAAAATCAAAGTCGTATTTTTAAAATGAGTACGGCTTTCGTGTATTTTGGGTACCCTTTCAGCAGTGAAAATATAAACTTATTTACGGGTATTTTATACGAAATAGATGCTGATTTAGAAAATCTGCATTTTGTAGAAAGGATGTGTGATCTGTGTTTGCTCGCTTATTGCAGTACATTTTTGAGAAAAGCATAAAAAATATGGCTGCTGTTTATTGCATAAACATTATAATGTAACGCGAGTACCAAAATTGTATTGCTAAATTGTCATTTAACAGAAAATATTGTTTTAAACCCCCCAATTTAAACAGTCATATGATACATAAAATGGTATTGCAAATCCCAACACATATATCTGTAAAACACGGGCTACGTTTCACTACAATATGTACTGACAACATTTTACTCATTGATAAAATATGTGTCTTTAGGAATCAATTCAATAAATAATGTAAAATTGTACTAGCATGAGTGGCGTGAAATTCGTTCATAAATGCCAATACTACTATGCTTTTCTGTAGCAAATTTAAAACCGATTTTTTGTAGCATTTATACGAGTAGTTTTAGATTCTTTAAATCCAGTTACACCCAGCTTGCTTTGAACTTGCAGGTTTGAAAGCTGGTTTTACGGAGGGCTAGAACAATGTTTTTCAACTGAGTGGAACAATACACAACATGAGACAAGATTACATTCACTTTGAGAATTGCACAAGAAAGAAAGCGCTGCTTTATGGGAGGAGACGACAAGCACAATTTCTGAGGAAGCATGGGCATGTATGTAAAAACCTTTTTCTCGAAGAAATGGCCCCTAATCCTCAGAGTATATTTGTAGTGCCTGCTCTTAAGTTGAACAATGGCTTTAGTGTTATATAACATAAAAAAGAAGAATTTTTTTAAGCGCTGGAGTTTTAATCTGGCATAGTATGCTTTCTTGAGCGAGCAGCTGCAGCAGTATACCTTTTTGTGGAACTACAACCCTCAAGACACGAATAAATTGTTCCTGTGTTTATAAAGCTGAAATCCATTTGTGCATGGCCATATTGTCTCTTGTGCATTTTACATTTTGTTTCACTGAGGCTTAGTACGAAACATTTCATTGACTTAAGAGGAACTAAAACTGACTACCAAAATTATGCAATCTATTGCGTACGTGTTGCATTTATAACAAATATTTTGTTGTAAAATTTGCAGATGATTTGTGGAAGAGAAAATTTACGTTAAGAGGAACTGTTTTATTGCCACAACACAAATATTTTTTTCTATATTTCCTAAAAAACTATCTAAAACTCTAGGTAAACTGTGAAATAAAAAAGTGTAGATTTGGTTCAACATGAATAGCCCAAAGAAAACTAGGAAGGCTTCCGTGTCAACAAGCCCTAATTTCACAACTCGACAAAGCAGCAAAAATGATGAAGCAAGGAAAAGCTTTCAAATTCAGAAAGAAATTTTGTTAAAGTGTTGGGAAGCGGCTGACTCCAATGATATCCAAGTTAATGAACATCCTATTAGAGTTAAGTTACACAACGGGGTTCTGAAAGCGGGAATGGTTGATGAGCCGGACCTAGTAAAAAGTGAAACTGTGGAGGAGGTAGGAGTTTCTAGCTCAACGGATTGTGCGGAAGATTCACAGTCAAATGATTTCAGTGCAATGGAAATAAAAATTGATAACAACATGCATATTTTGCTGGAAGCCTATCAGGAACATGACGCAGAGGAAAGCACTTCTGCATCGAAAGTGGAAGATATTGCCGTGATAAACGATGCATCTGCAAATATCAATGAGCAACAACCAACAATAAATCAAGCTGATTTGGATAGAAATCTGGAGTCTCTGGATATTGTTGGCATTATAAATATAAATGGACAGATTTTCTACTTTCTGAAACAGACTGGTGGGTATTTTACTTCAGACACAACATTTTGTGATTCTGTAAATATGAATATAAGTTTATGTTTCTGCAAATTTTACAGGATCATCTGACTGGATTCCTTCAAGCAAGGCACGTGTTAAGTATCCTCAACTGGTGATAAGATTTCACCAGAACAGGACAGAGTTGAAAATTTCAATTTAATACAAATTGAGGCAGTAATAATATAATGCTTTTTGTACTAATATTGTTTGTGTTTCTAATTAATTTTTTAATTAGATTGTGGATTCAGCAGCAAAGACGAGCATTGTTCGAAAATGTTGAATAGTTTGGTTAGATTGAGATTTCGAATTACTTTATGAAAGTGCTTCAATACCAATTTGAATTGTTTAGCTGTTGTGTTATTCTTCTCATAAACAAAAATTTAAGTCTAAGTTCCCGTATACAATGAAACTACTATAAGCTGATAACCACAATTGTTTTTTGAATAATAATTAGCAAGTGTTTCTGATACTTTGTAAATGGTTTAATTGTTATTTAGTTTCTAGCATTTTTAAGCTTGAGAAATGTTGCCTACGAAAACATTAACTGTTTGTTTCAGTTTACTAAAAAATTTATGTAAGAGCGAAATTTATACAACCTGATGACTTGTTGCATGTCTCTTTCAAAATTGTTTTTCTTAAGCCAGCTTATTTTATACGAAGGATTACCACTATGTTTACACTCTGTACCAACTGATGTCTCTCATTACTAACTTACCACAAAAAATCGACTATCATACTAAAAACGGTTCTGGCTTAGAATGGTAATTCTGTAAATAATTATAATTATATTATTAAGCTTACGTTTAGGTCGTTTAAAAATGAACGAAAGGCATTTGAAATTATGATAAGAATGATTTCTGTGCAGAAATTCAAGGTCAAATGAAAAAGATTTCAATGTGGAAATGGAATATAATAAGAAAATTACAATGGTTTGTCATGTAAGTTTAAATACAGGTTTAGGTTGAAGCCTTACCATTTACAGATTACACAGGATTTATGGTATGGCTAGATACTTGATCAGAATGTTCGTTTTGATATCTATTTGCCCACCTGATAATAATAATTTTACTGTCAATTAGATTCCTTATACAAAAAGGTAGTTACTCAAATGAGATACATGATACAAGTACATCGTATTATTTAGGATTTACAAGTGAGAAATCAAACGGTTATGACAGACGGTTTTGTTTTTGTTTTTTTCATAAATTTAATTATTCGTACTTATAAACAACAATTCAAGATAAAAGTTTTCATCGTCCAATACGTTATCCTTTCCAGCTTCTTGTAATTCCAATACATAATGTTGTATAAATTGCAGCTTATGATTGGTTACTCACTCAGAGTAAGATTGCAAATAACCCCACACACCAGGACATATGGTTGAGAGAATTCCATTTGTAAAATGTGGAAATTTTGACTAAGTAAACAAACAAGGTTCAATTGCTTGGAAAAAAATTAATATAATCCTCGGGCATTTATTACACGATCGTTGTGCATACACAACCTTGCATGATTACTGCAAAAATAGCTGCAAGGTTATTTAGCGCTCTCAGTAGGAAATTAAAACCTGTCCGGCAACGCTTTTCGGAAGCTCTAATCATTCATTCTATAATCCGATGCATTTTAAAAGCAGCAGTCATTCAATAACGCTAATTCATTAAATAGTTGGTGTAATATAAACTAAAACGCTTAAGCTTTTTTCAGTGATAAGCAAGTTTAGTAGACAAATACTCCAATCATTCAAGTTTTACAAATTACATATAATAATAATCCCAGAATTCATTCAAGCGATTAATCTGTTGGTGGCGTACAAAATTTACAAGTTTAAATTATCTTAAAATTAGCAAATTTGTTAGAGTGATTACTAAAGTTCAAGTGAAGTCCTAAAAAGCCTTAAAAGACTCAATCAACTATTTTATTTCACGTATGTGTCACACTTATCGTATACAAACAGAAGAGTAATTACATAATCTGAAATCAACACGCTCAACTGTTATACATTTTTAACTGAACAAAATTCATGGGTTATGAAACCAATTGTTGATATTTGATATGTTTGTTTGTTTCTGAAAATTACATTTTCAATAAAGGGAAAATAAACTTAACAACGCCCTTACATTATAAAAAATACTTATCAAATTTTGAATGCAAGATTTAGGAAGCTTAAGTGTTTATATATTTTATAAACACGCACAACCCCATTGCGTCTATTTATATATCTGGTCAAGAAAGTAAACCAAGCAAGGTTTTACTATTGAATGCATGTTTACGAGCACGTATGTTGCGTTGAAAGTTCTGTGTAGCCCGTACATGTTCTTCTTTTACAACAGGGAGTCGTCTATTGTTTTTCTGGGTTGCCCACGCTATTCAAGGAAGATTCCGTAACAAAGCAGGCTACACATACGTGACTTATCATTGATTGTTTAATATCCTGCCTGTTCTGTAAGCCACCAACGCTATGCCTAACCTCCTACATACCAACAGATTTTAAATCTGCTGCATACAGAGAGGATACGTGAATCAATAACAAACTCTTACTGACTCTGACACCAAACAGACATGTGAAAAATAGCTTTCCAGAAAACCTTACAATTGTACAAGAAAAAACAGCAAATTAAGAAATATTGAATTTTCTCTCAGTGCATTCATTTATTATCTCTTTTTTTACTTGAATTAGTTCAGTTCAGTGTGAAGTTTTTGTTGCTCATCTCTGACCAAAAGACAATCAGTTTTCTTCCAACCATAAAGTTTTAGAAAATGTGCTAGTGCGTTAATCAATTCAAAGCTTAATTATGATTTAAGTAAAGGTGTCCCCAAAATTCTAATACACATGACCTTCAATTCTGCCACAATTACAAACATAGACCAGTTATTGGAACAGACACTAAACTATTTGGATCTTTTGACTTTCACAAATTTGAAAATTGTGGTCTTCTTTATTGGAATGCCACTAAGCTTAGTCCATAAAACTTTATTCTGCTTTATAAAAAATTGAATACATTTTTACACCAGTTCTGTTTCGTGTAATAACTGTAAAATGTCACGCACAAGAACCCGAACTGAGCAAGTTCAAGAATATGAAGATGATGCAAATCAGTACACTAAAAATTCTGAATTTAGTGCAAATTCTACAGTTTCCAATGCAAGTACTGCCGGTAATACTGCAGATACTGCTGTTAGTGCTAAAAGTGTTTGTTGTGTTGACGAAACGTCTAAACTATTGGCAATCTTTCCTGAAGAGGTAAGATGATTGATACAAAATCTAACCACATAACAAGCAAAAAAAATATTCACACTGTATTTATCATATTTTAGATTTGGCTGCTGATAATCGGCAAAGTAAAAAACACGGAAAGTGTTACCACAGTTTATAACGCCAGCCTATTCTTCAGGAATTTGTTGCTCCCTCAGCGTGTTTCGTTTTTATTTCCACAGGTTTGGAAAGTGTTGGGAATGAAATATGAAAGAAGTTCCCATCCGGTGTATAAGGAAAATACTGCTAGTGAAAAACTCAAGCAGTTACGCTTGGACACTGGAAACAGCAAACAAGTTCCTCCATTTTTTGTAGTAGCAAAACTTCGTCAAGTATGTCAGATTTGGTGCGAGGGGATTAATAAGTTCTATCGACATCTTGACCGCAATGCAAAACTGAGACACGACGCCCCTCATCCAAGCAAAGGGATTTGTAAATGGCCTATTTGTTTAAACGGTCATGAGGAAGACGGATGTTGGGCAAAGCGTTATGAGTTTTGGGAGTATGATGAACTCCATAAATTCTTGTCATATTTTAATGCAACTCATAATACAACTAGCAGACGTAGTCCATTTGTGTCAAACAAAATCCTTATAAATGTTGGAGCACCGCATGGATGTGTAGCAGCACAAATCCAACGGTACAACGAACATCTGGCAACTTTCCTGGAAAATTACAGTGAACACATTTGGCACTGTGAAATGCACTTGGACCACAGAAATGTGTCCCAAACCTATTTGAGATTTCGAAGTGTGTTGAAGCAACTGCCAAATCTGATTTCACTTTCAATACAGTTCTTCGCTGCCTTTAATGAGTGCGAGCTTGGAATACTCAGGCAACTCATTTCGAGCAACCGATTGCCAACAATGAAGAAACTACGATTCCTCAATTGCGTTAAATCTGTCCCGTTAATATTGGACGAATTGGTTAAAACTACCTCGCATATTGAAATGCTTGAAATAGAACAAGGAGCATTTGAAGATTACAAACTGTCGCTTCCAAACCTGTCTCAGTTGTCATTGGACGTAGTATGCAAACCAGTATTTGAAAAATTGTACAATGTTTCGTGGAAACCAAAAAAAGTTTATCTAAATTTTACGGAATGCCTGTATATTCCGTGGTCCAAGGTTTTTCAATTGGTTGAAAATAAATGGGGACAAACGGTTACAGAGGTAATGCTAGTACTGCCTAGTGCCAAAACACCAAACGAAATTCAGCAGCATATTAATGAACATGATTCTCTGAAACTTAATTTGGAAAAATGTAAAAGGTTGAGAATTGGATTGGGGAGCTTCTCTTCATTGGATTTCATTTTGCCATTGCAGGAAACATTGGAACATTTGGAATTAGCTAAATATCCATACGTTCTTAGATATATAAATAATGAGTTTATAGAATTCTGGAAGCCGTCACACAGCGAGTTTCAAAGAGAAGTGGAAAAGGCATGTGTTATAAAGTACCCAGCGAAATACCTAGACGTGGATGTAAATATTTGGGAACTTTTTCCTAAATTGAAAGTTGTGGAGTTTTATAAAGTAAATTTTGTTCGTACACGGTATTCTGAGACTTTTGCTCGGGCAAAATGAATCAACATGTAAAAAAGGGCTCTTTATTTAGGATATAAGTTCCTCACAAAGGTTATGCACATTGTTATAATAATTGTTTTAATTGGAGCTTGCCTTCCATTGTTATCTTCCAGTTACTAATTCAGCATTTGCTTTATGGATAGAGTATTGGAAGAGTACTGGGATTTTGTGTGGCAGTTTGTCTGATCTATTTATATTTACTTAAAATTTTAATTCTATTTGTAATTTTTAAACATACCGTTTACTGTAATTGTAGCAAATGTTTTCAACCTAAATACTTATTCAAAAATTAGTTATATGGGGTTTTTTATAAAAAGTCCCAAGAGGCAGAGTTCTATTTTTAAAACAGATCCGATAGTGAAAACACGGATTTTGTGATTGATAAATTTGTTATGTTTGGATAGCAAGTTGTTATAATGTTACTTTGTAAATTAACGACATAAAGTTCAGTTTGTGAAAATGAAATACTAACTTGGTTAACGGAAATAAAGACTCATTTTTACACATTATTTAAGCTTATTGATGTTGTACTTACCAATCATACCTGTGGTGTCTGGCAAAGCCTTTCTAAAGGCTTGGCCATAGAGATCGTCTCAAGTCAACAGTCCGAATGTCCATGTTTCAAACAAGTCTCATGGATGAGCATGCCTCATAATTCACATGCTCATCTCCAGTATCCAGAGCAGATCTCGGGACTCTGCTCTAAACCCTCAACCTAGAAGCATACAATTACCTACCTACTCTGTACATTTAAAGTTACTAAATAAAACCTTAACTATTCGGTATTCAGGAAATAACCAAGCCAAGCCCAGGCCTTTAATTATTTCCACAAACACCACATTTGGCGACGAGGATAACGGTTTTTCGAGAAAAGTGACAATTTAGTGAGAAAAAGAGTGAATTTCTGCACTGATTTTGTGTCAATTTTTTTCTCTCAAGTAGGTACATCCCAAGATTTCCACTATGGCTACAGTTGGAAATCTCAAGCCCTTCGACCCCTCAACAGACGACATCGAGATCTGGATTAGGACCTTCAAGTCATTTCTTTTAGCGAATGACATGGACCCAACCAAACCACCACTTGGCAACACGGACAAAGCTGTGGAAAAAGCTTACCTCAAGTGCCGTGCTGTGCTACTCTCGAGTCTTGGGCTTAGTGTAGTGGCAACCTTGACCTCTCTTCTTTCTCCAAAGTTACCAGAGGCAACGGATTTGGATAGTTTGCTAACTACCCTGACCACCCACTACAAACCGCCACCGAAGGCACTGGCGGAACGATACAAGTTTACGGGGAGGAAACAGCAGCAGCAGGGAGAATCAGTGTCCCAATATCTTCCTGAGCTCCGCAGTTTAGCATCAACTTGTGCGTTCGCCACCGACCTATCAGTAAGGTTAAGGGATCAATTTGTTTTTGGCTTAAAAAGTGAACAAGCGCAAAAACAGATATTTACGAAGGAAGACAACATCAGTTTGGATGATGTTGTTAAGCTCGCTGTTGCACAGGAGCTTTCCGAGCAGAGTCTAACCCTCGTTCGAGGAGGAGCACCTCACCAAAAGGAAACTGAGGTCAACAGAGTGGGAAGAGGAAATTTCCGTGGAAAGAATGGTCAACAGCAGCACAGGAAAGGAAAGGGGCAACAAGAGAATCAAAACAGTTCAGGTTCTCAACGCTGTCCAAACTGTGGCTCACCGACTCATAGACGGAAGGACTGCCCCCACAAAGATAAGAAATGTTTTTACTGTGATAAAACTGGTCATTTTGAATCAATGTGTAGGTTGAAGCAGAAGAGTGGTGCCAACAAGGATGAAAAGCAGTCATCCAGGGCTAATCATGTGGACATCAACTCCACATCCATCCACCGTATTTCTCCCTCCAAGGCAGAGAAAATTTGGATATATCCGAAGATAAATGGAAAGGAGCACCGAATGGAGTTCGATACAGGCTGTGAAGGCACACTCATAGAACAGGAGTTCTATGAAGCCTTAGGCTCACCTCCACTCAAGCCCTGCAACA
The DNA here is from genome assembly GCA_029691765.1 of Entomobrya proxima. Classification (NCBI taxonomy): domain Eukaryota; kingdom Metazoa; phylum Arthropoda; class Collembola; order Entomobryomorpha; family Entomobryidae; genus Entomobrya; species Entomobrya proxima. The sequence continues at coordinate 45,985,115 of CM056173.1, read as the reverse complement.
CCACCTTTGTCACCTACCTGGAAGAAGAATTTGAGGCTATCGGAGAAATGCCTGTGACCATCCAGTACAATGGGCAGAAAATTACCCATTATCTTCCAGTGGTAAATAGACCATCATTATTCGGAAGGGACTTGATACGTAAGTTTAAAATTGACTGGAAAGCTATAGCAGCTCAGTGCAATAATGTTGAAAGGTCTACACTAACATTGCAAAGTTTATTGGAAGAGTTCAAAGATGTTTTCTCTGAGCCAAAGGGAAACATAAAAGACTTTAAGGCAAGAATAGTGCTTAAAGATGATGCAGTGCCCAAGTTTATGAAGGCTCGTCCCATTCCGTACGCACTCCAGGAGAAGGTCGACAAGGAACTGGACCTTATGGAAAAAGCAGGCGTAATCGAGAAGATAGAGCACAGCAAGTGGGCGTCACCGCTGGTGGTAGTAGCAAAGCCCAACGGAAGGGTAAGGATCACAGGAGATTTTAAAAATACGGTAAACTCCCAGCTCCATATCCACCAGTACCCCATTGCCAGTCCGGAGAGGATTTTCCACACAGCATCGGAAAGTGAACTGTTTAACAAGTTGGATGGAAGTAATGCCTTTCACCAAATGGAGTTGGAGGAAGACTGCAAGAAGTTCTTGGTGGTGAACACCCATAGAGGTTTGTACCGGTACAATGTTCTCCCGCAAGGAATTTCATCATCCCCAGCCATTTTTCAGCAGTTCTCTGACACCATGCTTCAAGGGATCAATAAAACGGGTACGTACATTGACGATACGCTGTCAAGTGGTAAGACTGAAAAGGAAAGTTTGACATTGTTGAGAAAGATCTTTCTCCGAATGAGAAAATTTAACTATTACCTGTCTAAAGAAAAGTGTGAGTTTCTTAAGGATAATGTCGAGTTTCTAGGGCATATAGTCTCCAGGAAGGGGATTCACACCAGTCCAAGGAAGATAACAGCAATCGAGGGAATGCCAAAGCCTGAAAATAAGGAACAGCTGAGCTCATTCCTCGGTTTGGTAAATTTTTATTTTCAATTTGTTGACAAATTTGCTGAGTTTTGTGCCCCTTTGTACAGACTGACAAGAGAATCAGTGCAGTGGAAGTGGTCCCGTGAGTGTGAAAGTGCTTTTCAGCGAGTGAAGAGTGCACTTTCCAGCGCCCCGATATTGGAACACTACAACCCAGAGTTGACCATTGGCGTCAGCTCTGATGCTTCATCAGGGGGTCTCGGGAGCGTAATTTTCCATCGGAAAAGGGAAAATGGTAAGCAAGTGGAGAAGCCCATTGCTTTTGCCTCCAGAGTACTCACGGACACCGAGAAGAACTACTCGCAGATCGAGAAAGAGGGATTGTCCATCATCTTTTCTCTGGAGAAGTTCTACAAGTACTTGTTAGGGAGAAAATTTGTACTTGTAACCGATCACAAACCACTTTTGGCAATATTTGGACCGAAGACAGCCCTCCAACCATACGCAGCAGCTAGACTACACAGATGGAGTGTCTACATGTCTCAATTCTCGTATGAAATTGAGTACAGGTCAACAACAGAACATGGGAACGCAGATGCCCTAAGCCGTCTCCCTCTACCAGATTCAAAAGCAGCATTTGAAGAAAAGGAAGCAAATCAGGTAAATATGATTGCTAATGAAAATTATGACGTACTTCCGGTAACAGCAACCCAAGTACGTGCGTCTACAGCAAAGGACAAAGTACTAAGCAAAGTACTAAATTGCATTCATGGATCGTGGCCCAGCAATGCAAGTGAGGATCCTGACCTACAACCTTTTTACAAGAAAAGAGAAGAACTCAGCTCAAACCAAGGAGTCATCATCTGGGGAGTACGAGTAGTAATTCCCGCAGCACTCCGGCAACAGCTGTTAGAAAGCCTACATGAGAGTCACGCAGGCATTGTTAGGATGAAGGCCCTAGCAAGACAGCATATGTGGTGGCCAAACATGGATTCAGAAATTGAAATTTTGGCTAAAAGTTGTGAAACTTGTTGTTCTTCCAGGTCAGACCCTCCAAGTGCGCCGTTACACCCGTGGCAGTTCCCGGAGAAGCCATAGCAAAGACTCCACATTGACCTAGCTGGTCCACTGTTTGGAAAGATGTTTCTGATCGTGGTGGATGCGCATAGCAAATGGCCAGAAGTTTTTGACATGTGCACCAGCACCACCAGTGCCAGTGTCATCATCAAGTTGCGAGAGATTTTCGCACGTTTTGGATTGCCAGAGCAGCTAGTTTCGGATAACGGCAGACAGTTTGTGTCGAAGGAGTTCCAGCAGTTTTGCAGAAGTAACGGAATACGACACACAACGAGTTCAGTGTACCATCCCCGCACCAACGGAGAAGCGGAGCGATTCGTACAAACGTTTAAGAAAGCCATAATAAGCTCAAAGGGTGAACTTAATTTGCGCTTGCAGCGATTTTTGTTAAGTTACAGGTCCACTCCTCATGCAACTACAGGTTCAGCCCCAGCAGAGCTACTTTTGGGTCGTCGTCCACGCACCCTTATGAGTCTCCTCAAGCCTGATGTCAACAGCAAGGTCGCAGCAGCTCAGTCCAGGCAGGAGAAAAACTACAACGCACAAGTAAGGTCGCGTTCATTTGAGAAGGAGGATGAGGTTTGGGTGAAAACCTACAGCAAAAACGAAGCAAAGTGGTCCCTTGGAAGGATAATCAAGGCAATAGGTCCGGTAACCTATCTTGTGGAAGTCTCTGGTCAAACCATCAAGCGACATGTCGACCAGATTTACCCAGCAGCAAAGTTGAGCTTTGGTCGGGCAGCAGGAGCTCCCCCAAAGTCTCCCATCCGCCTTCCACCACCGAAGACAGCTAAAAGTCCCAAGCCTCCACCGCAAACGCCTCCACGACAACCAGGGAAGTCGGAGCCGAAGACACCGTCACCATCACCTCCCCAAGCTGAAGCCATCTCACCAGGAAGCCCAGATGTCTTCCAAGATGCAGATCCAGGATCACCTCAGCCACCGCCAGTTCCAGTTCAAGTTCCAGAACCGCAGCAGCCCAGGAGGTCAGCCCGAGAGAAGAAGAAGCCCCAGTACTACGGAGCAAAATGAAGGGGAAGGAAAATGTGGTGTCTGGCAAAGCCTTTCTAAAGGCTTGGCCATAGAGATCGTCTCAAGTCAACAGTCCGAATGTCCATGTTTCAAACAAGTCTCATGGATGAGCATGCCTCATAATTCACATGCTCATCTCCAGTATCCAGAGCAGATCTCGGGACTCTGCTCTAAACCCTCAACCTAGAAGCATACAATTACCTACCTACTCTGTACATTTAAAGTTACTAAATAAAACCTTAACTATTCGGTATTCAGGAAATAACCAAGCCAAGCCCAGGCCTTTAATTATTTCCACAAACACCACAATACCCATTCATTTTCCCAAAGCACCTGCAGTTCGTCTTTTAAAGTAATCCTAGTTTCGTGCAGATTATAAATCTCCTCTAAAGAAACACTTTAATTCAAAACTGTTTAATCAAATAATTATATTTTCTTATCTTTAAATCTTTTTTTACTAATTTATTAAAACTTATCTGGAAATTTGCAATATAATCTTGTATGCTCAACTGAAACCGGAAAGAACTATTTCTGCACTGCTTCATTCCTTATTCCTACCAAACTATGTTAAAAAGTGCCCCAAAACCAGTGTTTTGTCAAAATACCTTTTTATGCCATAATTCAACCCAAAATGCTCAAAATCATCATTAAAGGTTTTCATTATTCAATTTAGTCAACAACTAAAATCTCAAAACTTCCATACATTCCCACCACGTCAGTCTTCTTCCCCTCTACCACCTTGCAGCGTTTAAGACATTTCATGAAATAGGGAGTAAATAATAAGTACTATATGCTTAAAAAGCAAGCAGAAGTTTAAACATGTTTCGTCTGAACTGCATTTTAAAAAACTGACGCCATTAAACAGTATACTTTTGATGAATGGAAGCGCTGCGGCATAAACAGACATGCTCTTTTTAGAATTAGTCTGTTTCAAATACGATAAAATAGGTGCATGTACTGCTCCTTGTCTAAGTTACGATAGGTCTAAATTTTTAATCTGCTGCACCTTCACGACACTCTTTAGAAGCAAAAAAATCGATTGGGGTTTTGTCTCTGTGCTTGATTTCTGATACGGTAAGCAAATGTATATCTGTATAGTAAATGTGTTTGTTACTAAATGGTCATTAATGTTTTAGTGTAAGCTTTTTAATTTACAGGTCTTCAAAGTTACGCATAGTAAACCTGATTCATTCACAAAACTCTTGATTAAAATTAAAAGTAACCTTTTGATTATCCGAAGGAATTAGAGCTGAATATTTTTCCATTCCAGCGGAAATACGATAATAAAATCTTCTGTAGTCCTGAACTGAAATTTTGCGGAAAGATGGTTTACAGCACTGTTATAAAACTTAAAATTAGGATAGCGTTTCCTGTATTTTTGTTTTTATTATAGATATTTTGTTCCGTGCTGAATTTAAAAACAGCAGCAATTACTCTCTTGTTTTTAAGATGCTAAACATTTACGTTGAGCATGCCATGGCAAAACAAATTTTATATTATACGTAAAGCATGAAGTCTACGAAAAAGGTCAACCACAGGAGCAGAAAATGGTTTATGACTTTGAAAATGGTAATACATACACACATACATAAGCATGTAAGAAGGGACAATCACTTTTTCTTTTCCTAGTGTCGAACACAAAATGTGTCACACTCAAGACTGAAGAGATACCGGCAGCTGCATTTTTGGTGCAACAGATGTGTTCTAAAACAAAAAAAAAACGAATCTACGGCTGAAAATGTAGTCGGTCATTTTATTGCCCAAGAACAATAGAATCTTTCATCTTGCAACTTAGGTACGTTGTTGATTCAGTTTATTTTCAACCTAAAGTGCCTATCAATTCTACTTTACTACTTGCCCTGCACACTTGAGCTATAAAAATAGACACAAAATTTCCAGGAATTGGAAAGAACAATAGAAAGGGGCTGGACTTGCTTGTTTTTGCTTTTCGAAAACTGATAACGGAAGGAACCTTTCATTGCAGGGCTGTATGCATATAACGAGCTGCATTAGGTACATTTCTCGTTTAAAATGCTCACTCCAGAAATGTACCTAATGCAGCTCGTAATATGCATACAGCCCTGCAATGAAAGGTTCCTTCCGTTATCAGTTTTCGAAAAGCGAAAACAAGCAAGTCCAGCCCCTTTCTATTGTTCTTTCCAATTCCTGGAAATTTTGTGTCTATTTTTATCGCTCAAGTGTGCAGGGCAAGTAGTAAAGTAGAATGGATAGGCACTTTAAAGCTGAAACAAGAATGATGCAGTCCTACTTCCTTATTGCATGCATGCAAGTTTAAAATGTCTGTGAATACATGTACCTTTTCACAAAATGTTTCATTTCACATGGGTATGTATGCATTTATTCATTCTATTTTTATTATTCATTCATACCAATGTTCTCGCAACCTGCAACTGCATTAAAGCTTTCTGAATGTAAATGGATTTTAAGAATCCAAAACTAGTCGTAAAAATTCACGAGAAAATCCGTTTTAAATTTGCTAATGGAAAGTATAGTAGTATATTAGTTTATTTCTATTTATGAACGAATTTCTAGCCATTCATGCGTAAACTTGCTCAATTTATTCATTAAATTGATTCCTGAAGACAAATTTATTTTGTGAATGCGTAAAATGGAGCCAGTACAAATTATAGTGAAACGTAGCCCGTGTTTTACAGAAATAAATGTAGGGATTTTGCAATTCTGGTGTGAAACTGCAATAACAATTTATATTTCAGGTCACTGCGTAAACTGGGAGTTTTAAAAATTTGTTTTCTGTGAAATGATAGTTTTATTCCTTTTGCAATAAACTTAGGTATTCGTGTTACGCTAGTGTGCTTATAAAATAAACAAAAGTCATTTTCTTCTGGTGTTTTTCCCAAAAACGTACTGCAATACAAAAGCAAACCCAGATCATATATCATTTTAGGAAAATGCAAGTTTTCCAATTCAGCTCGCTCTTGTATAAAATACCTGTAAATAGCATTATATTTACACTGCTAAAAGGATACACAAAATACACGAACGCTGTACTCACTTTAAAAATATGACTTTGATTTTAGGCATACAAATTTTACAATGGACAGCCAGGATATTACTTCAAAATATGTATTTTGTTATACGTTTGTTTTAAAACAAAGAAAGGCATTTACTACAGCTGCAAAGCCGCATATTGTAAGATTCCTAAAAAGTTTCTTTGTTTGCACATTTGTTATGCACATACGTGATACCTAAAAGCTTGAATATAGTCTGGTTGACAAATTTCCATACAAACATACGCATTGCCGCATGTCTACCTTTTTGAATGTTTGGTGTAATTCTGTCGGTGATTCACGGCATTGCCAAACCCAGACTGTTTGCTTAGCTCTTGTCCCTTAACTGTCCGGTTTTATAATGCAACTGCGCATGTTGTCTAGCGGAGGAGAGGGCAAAAACCAGGGTACTTTTGAGATGTTATAAAACTTTGCACTTCTTGCCGTTGCATTGGAATTGCATATAAACTCATTTATAGGCCCCTATAAACCCATATATCCATGCCATCTTTTCACCAAAACAGAGCAGCACAACGAATGAATGGCTTTGTTGTTCCCCAGATCAGGCACATTCAGGTTTCTAATCTGCAGACATGTCATGCAGCTCTACATAGAGTATATTGTCCACGGAATATTTTAGTGTGTACTCTAAACATTTTTTCTTTAAAACAAAAAAGGTTTCATGACATCATTCTCATCATCGCAGCTTTCAACATTGTGTGTATTGTGAAAGGCGAGAAAAGGGTAAAGCACACTTGTTGCTCACGTAGTACCTATGCAAACACGCAGTCGTAGTACACAGTGCTCTGTTCCGCTTGGACGTGTTGGGGAATACGCATGTGGGCTTACCTATTGTAAAAGAAAATTTAAACAGTATTCCCAACTCTTACCAGTTCTCAGTCGGTAAAGCACAGCTGCTTTTTATATTGTTGGTACAAGTGTTCTTCAGAACTGTTTCCTATAAACCTAGAGAAATTACATTAGGATTATGAAATCTAGTTTTTTTGAAAGTTGACCTTTGAAGCTGAACTTTAAATATTGCTACCAAAATAAAGCAACTTTAATGAAAAACATTTCCCAAAAATTAAAACGGCTCAGGTTGAAAAACCACACCCGCTTTTAAAGTTAATTTTGTGCAAAGAATCCACACGTCAAGTGTCCCATTTTCTCATTGGCAAATAGAACTTTTAATTTCACCGAGAGTTAAATGGTGAAAAAATTTAGTACAATGGAGGCAGCCACCAGTCAAATTTGCATTTTTTGCTGTAATCAGCTTTCACCCATAAACCGGAAAATTTGCAGTGACCCTACAGAAGTTCAGGCAATTTCTGAAGTTTTTGTTGTATTGGGTATTCAAGTGCAAAACGTGCAGAAAATTAACCGTTTGGTGTGTTCTGATTGTTGTGATACTCTCAAGGATGTTATTAAGTGGCAAAGCGTTCTTCGGTTTCTGGAAAGTCGGATGAAAATAATCAAAAATAACTTGGAAGTTGCTTTAAGTTCAATTTCGGACAAAATACAAGAGGATGATAAGCTTAGTGTTCGGATTAGAGTGTGGACAAACGAGTATCCAGAGGAGGTGCTTGAAATTCGGGATGAAGTTGCCAAGTGTAAGAAAAATTATTTATAAACTTATTAATGATGTGATAATATTTGGGATTTAAAACATAGTTGCAGAAAGATGGCAGAGGGACAACCGAAAATCTTGCAAACAACCTGAAGCAATGCCAGAGGAAACGCCAAAAACCACAGAAAATGATTTGATTGTAAGGCCATCAACCAGAAGGGAATGCCAACCTGGCACGAAAGTCAGTCCGTTCAAAATTTCCAGTTCTGAAAATGCGCACAGTTTTTGGGAGGGAGTTTCCAAGGGTAAGGGGTACAGTGTAGTACTCTAAATGGTTGAATTTGTTAAAAGTGCAAATGATTTAAAGGATACCTCAAAATTACTTGTAACCATTAAAAACAATACCACAATTTACTCAAACCTTTTTTCGTCTGCAAAATGTTGCCATGCACAAGATAATTCAACTCAAGGTCATCTTAGAAAAGGATTAGTTACGTTTCAGAGATAGTTAGGTTTCCAAAGCTTGCTATCCATCTGATTTTAAAACATACTTTTCATTTCCAGACGTAAACTCAGTTTACTAAACTGTTTATTTTTAGTAATGAAAAGTTTGCATAATAGTGTAGAAATATAGGGGAAATTGAAAAATGGATTTATTAATATGCCTTTGTGCAATCATGCCACATTTTGAATTTTCGTATGCAGTATACTTCAAATGCAACCAATGCATATTTTCTTTTCTCGTATACAGCAATGACAACGTCAAGGTGTTTTGCCTGTCAGTGTTTTTAAACCTAACATTTTTAACAATTTCAGGAAAACTGCAAACAAGAAAGCGGAAAACTTCCAAGCAACTTTCACGAATAGCCGAGAAAATATCAAAACCCAAGAAAATGGAGGAAAATGTAATTCCATTGTGCACCTCAAAAGATGGTAGCCTTCGGAATGTTCAACCATTAAAAAGCCTCAATATACATGAGAATCGAAGCCAAGCAGTGCCAACGCCTCGTACGGACATCTCGGGCAACACAATTCCTCCCCTTTGGAAACCATCCACGAAGGCTGTGATGAAGGACAGGAAATTACAAATGAGAGCGGTTGTACGTGTGAAGCGATTAACTAAAGACATGATTCAGACGGAAAAAGACAAACTGAAGAAGAAGCAAAAGCGTAGAGTAGTGCTAATATCATTTGGGAGCACTGATGAAAGCAGTTTGCACAGCGACCAAGTGGAGGAGGAAAGAAGTGAACATTACAGCAGTGCAGAAAGCTCTGTGGTTTACGTAAGAAGAAAGAGGTAAACTGATGAATATTCTTATGCAGGTTGCGGTGAACAATTTGGATTCTAAATTATTTTTTGAATTTATTTAGTAAGCTGAGTTTATGGGCCCAGAAAATAGTAGCGGCTCTTTATGGCAAACAGAAATTTGAAAAGAGTTTGAAAATGGAAGAGCCAAAATGGAAGCTGAAGTTCAACAGAAAGCTGAACCGACTGACGTACGCGCGAGTGCCAATTTTGCTGCAGGAGAAAAGTGAATGTCTAACGTGCGGCAAGTGTCGAGGGAAGAAAGCATTTCAAACTGAGAGGCGACCGGAGAGTTATTGGGAACAGATAACTGGGCATATTAAAAGTGTGCACTTGAATGAAGAAAAAGAGGATGAAAGCGTTAGGGTGAAGGTGGAAAAGAACTGGGATCAGGAAACTTGGGATTGGAAACCTAAAATGAAACTAGTTCCACAGGTTTCTCGTGCAAATAAGACCGGTCATAGAGTAATTGGCTATGTGGAGAAACCTAGTGAAAAGAAAATGGAAACGGGAAAATTAAATTTGAGAAAAAAGAAATGAGAAAAGAATTTGATATGTTACAAAGATTTATTGGGAATTTTGATAGAAACTTTTAAATGCCTCAATTGACCACATGAGATATATTTTATCAGTACTGAAAATATTAGCAAGAAATGGAACAAAATACCAGAATTTTTGCCTGTTTCTGTACTAGTTGAAAAGGGTTTACAATTTACAGACAAATTGAAAGTTTTCTTTATGTAAAATCACAAATATATATATATATATATATAAATTTTTGTTAAGTAATAAAGCTGAGTTGGTCATTTAAGTAAAGCCAAATTAATGTATATTAGCCTTTAGTTAATATTGTTACAATATACCATATTAAGTATTTGTTTCATACTTGTTTGGTAAAAGAAGAAATATATTTTGTTTTCTAAAACGACCTGGTCAATAACTTCAATTGTTCGACTCTTCTGAGTAGTGAGTGGAAGAATTAGAGGACAATCAAATTGAGTAGAAAATGAATTATGCTAAACTGTTAGTATTTCGTGGACAGTGCAGGTTTTGAGTAACCATTTCAGCATGTTTTAATTTGGAATAGCTTCAACTGTTAAATTAAGGTTGAAATTTTGTCCCTGTGTAAAAATTTAAAAGAGTTATACAAGTATGTAGTTTATTTTTGAAACACAAGCTGCTCACGGATTGTAAGTCAAGTAAACATTTGTAATTATTTAAACCCAATTTGGCGTTATTCTCGGGTTATCCAAGTTCAATAAGAATCTTGTTTGTGCCAAGATAAAAAATGTACAAAATGAAGCTTTTATAAATCTAATTTTGAAACTAGGTATATTAAAAAATGCACACAATATTACTGTAAATACTGAACTGCTGTATAATCCCGTATCTGTTTTAATGTTCAATGGCTATGAACTAATTTGCACAGGAAATATAATTCAACTGTGACAAGCTAAGAGACTTTCGAGATCCTCATGCTGTAAAAAATAATGATAAGAACGTGGGGAAAAATAAAGTGAATTTAAATGGACCATTGCTATGAAATCTGAATGTTTGCTGTAAGTACCAGCATTTTGTCTCTTATTTAATTATTTATAAACCTGGTAGGATTTCGTTTATGCATTGTTTGCTTCAGCATGAGGTTTAATAAAATTGTATAACATGATTGCTTTAAAGAATTAAAATAACTGCTAACAAATGACTCAGGAATTAAAATAGGCTGCTCAAAATCGCGGAGCAATTGGTTTTAGCAAAATAATTCTTTAAAACTTTGTGTTGTGTTAAATAATGCATAATGTATTTGTATTCCTTAGATTTTTCTACTTTAGAATAGAAACAATAAAGTTTTGTGATTTGTAAATTAACTATAAGTTATACAATTGTATCTAGCCTTGCCAATAATTTGTCTGCATTTAGCTTTAACTGGTTTAGGAATATATTTGAGAATTTAATATTCCTTTCAAAACAGTCAGATGGAAATATACCTATGATGCATTTAAAAATGTTGTTTTAAAATTTGCGTTCCTTCTGTTTTTTTGTATAGCATTTTAATAAAGGAAGTAATTAAATCAAGCAATTTAAAGCAAACAGGCTATGACTCATTTTGAATCTCGTGTGATTGCAAAACTTCATCACCATTTAATGGCCAACATAATGTTGGCAACATTTTAACCGTTCCTAACAGGAACTTCCTATACAAAATCTTCCGTTGATTTGGATATATGATTTAGTAGGAATCGACAAGTTGCCAGTGATAGTTTGGTATTTCAAAACTGCATATGAATATCCACATTTATTTGTAAAAATTACGCTGAACCTGAATGATTACCGTATTGTGCAGGTTTAAAAATTGAACAATAATTGGAAGATTTTTGTGTCAGAGATGCATATAAGATGATTCGGAAGTTAATTTGGGAATTCATACATTGAATCTCGTAAGATATTACAGATTTTGGTGGACTTGTACACATCAGGACATTCTCCTTACTTCAATAGCAACTACGATTTGTGTGCAAATTGCAAAAAAAGTTTGAGATCCTGCATTCTTCATCCCGATACTGCTACGTGTATAACATGCAAGTATGGGAAATACCAGAGCGTTGCTCAAAGTAGTTTCGTTGTACAAGAAATGATGCTTGGTTCTTAATAGGAATGTTAATATGATCCGTTACAAAGCCAATAATATATTTTGGTTTGTGCATTGACCACCATAATATGGAAAATAAGTTATTAAATTTTTTGGGTAACAAAAGAGAAAATGTGCAATTTCCCAAAATATTATATACATTATGCATGCAAGTTAACAACGCAAGTTTCCTACTCTACCATATTTATATTCAAAGCACAACTCTATTCTGTTCCAAATTACAGTTTTTGTAGTTTAGAAAATTTTTAAATAGAAGTAGCACAAAATGCGTTCCCCATATGTACCTGCTCACATTTTGCCAATGTAATGGGAATATTTAGTTGTAAATTAGATCTAGCAGACTTTTTTATGCGTATATAAAGTGTGACATCAGAATTACCAAAATAGGTTTAGGCTTTGGTTTTGCTTTGTACAAATTCGATATGGTAGTCAGCGTGCCTTATCAAACTGGTTGACAGCAAACTGACTGAGTTAATAAATTACTGTAGAATTGGAATTACGTTAAATTAGATTTTTATTACTGTAAACTTGAATCACTTTCAAATTTATTAGGAATGAAATCCGTAAATTATATATATATGCTAAATTCTGTGGGAGTGTATTGTGTAAGTGTTTCCATTTTTCGACATGGCCATTTTATTGATACCTGTTTGTCGCTTCTTCTTTGTTTTATTAATTCAACGTTTTTCAGCTTTGATTTAAAAATTCCTTAGCTTTTATTAAATACCAATGAAGAACCTATAGGCCTTCATGTGGCACAATAGCAGGTAATTTGAGTCGTGTAATGAGAGTACATATAAGGGTACATAGACTCGGTAGTTCTATCAAGAAAACAACGTACGCACCGACTGACATAGAAAACCCAGATTTACCATAAACAGAAATGTACACACAGAGCAAAAACCATTTCTGGCTGCTAAGGGTATCAAAAAATATGCTTATTTTTCAGTTTTGTGGCATACCAAACCCATTCAAGCAACATCGCATCATTTTGCTCGGCTTCATGAATAGTGCCTGGAGCAAGTTTGCAAAAAACTAACAATGTTGCACCTGTTGCTAGGGAAGAAATGCTTGTCTGGTGTACCCACTCGAGTGGGTGCCACTTCTTGGTCACACCTAGTCAAAAACCTTTTCTACTTTACTCACACAATCAGTCAGTCTGCACCAGTATCCTAGTCTCTCCAGTTGAAAAAAAGACCAGGGTTAAATCCGTGCTTTTTGTGAATCAAAAACTTAGTTACGGATATAATAGTGTGTCTTTATGTTCCTTTCCGTGAATAATCTAATTTCGAAATGGAAATAGTGTACGGATTTGGCATTCATTATTATCTGTGTTAGTTGTTTTCCACAAACCATGTGAAAGTTTTATAATCGCTCAGGGAATTTTTTTAAAATTTCAAACTACTAATTTTCAATATTTAAAACAATCCAGAACCGCACTGTAATTAAGTTCACGGTTATGTCACGGTATGTTCACTACATTTTCATAAATTGGTGATACGTTTACTACGTTTAAACAAGAAAATACAATTTTATTTAAATTGCAAATTTTAATCATCGATAATGTGAAACGCATGCTGCTGCCAACGTGACCTTAGAGGGAATTTGCAGCCAGCTTGACTTTTGTACAAGTACCCCAGCTCTTTGAAATGTCGTTCAACTGCTGAAAATGGGTAAGAGAAGATATTTAGAAAATGCCTCTATCAAGTTAATTTATAAGTGCTTTCCTTTTCACCAACATTTAATGTCTGTCATATTATGTCTGTAATCGTATTTTGTTCTTTTAAAAATACCAGAAACAACTGGAAATATTTGCTGGCTTTGTAAACCGTTTCTACAATATAAAGCACTGCAGCATAACCAACGTCATCGTGTTTAAAATTATTTGTTTTCATCCCAACAATTTGTTTAAAATAGTGCTTATTTTAATAAGTGAAAGTAATAGCGTTTCTGCCCGTACACTATTTTCCTAACACGTGCATAAAATAAGTACCGTTTTGGTATTTTGTTACGGAATCTTATTTCAGAAACTTATTACACAAGCAAAAAAATATTTTGACCTATCAGTGCACCTTACACCAGCTTTTAATGTATCAGCGTTTCTGACCCAGGCTACCTCATAAGTTCGTGTTTCGGTGTTCGATGAAAACTCGTGCTTGTGAGCTGAAATGCCATCCATATCATTGACAATAACTTCGTTTTGGATAAGTTGTCTGTGGAAGCTGCTGAAATATTATGAACATTTGAGGATTTTTTACGTAAGTTGAGTACATAGCATTTTCCGTAGAAACAGGATACATGATTTATATATATGTAGTGGTCAAATTTCTGTTCTGATGAATCGTCAGTTGGATAGATTTAACATTTATTGTCATAGCAAATAAATACTCTTAGTAATAATTATCTTTTTGATACTACAGACGCTTCGATGTCGCATGTGAAGAATTGCAGAGCTGATGTTAGCTGTTGGAAGGACTCATTTCTTTAAGGACGCCGTAAACGTACAACAATTTTATATCGTCAAGTTTACCGTAATATAATTTAGCAATTTTTCCTAACACGGCTTTTGGTAAATAAAATAGATAGGATACTAAACAAAAACATAAAAATCATGAAACTTCCGGGTTTTAAATTAATTTTAGTGGATAAATTGAACAAAGTCTGGTCGAATGTCGAATTTAACGATCTATAAACCCAAATAGCCTACTTGACAGATTTGGTCGAGTAATATAATAAGCAGATGCTTGAAAACAAGTTGTGTTTTTTTGTAAAACGTTCCTAAAGACTACAGGAGAAGAAAAAGTTGGCAACCTTGCAAAAATGTGACATTTTAAAAACTATTATCAGAATCCTAATAATTTACACTATTTTATGGTATTTCTTTGAAATTTGAACGAGAGTTTTACACTTTGGAGCGTTCAAGGTTGAAACGCTAATGCTAAAATTTTGTCTGTAGAACGAAGTTACACAGGATTGTATAACCAATTGAAAGTGTAGGACCTGGCATATTTAACTGCTTGGCTAACAATGGTGTAAACCGCTATAATAATATATTAATCAGGAAAACGTTGCCAGAAGTCATTAGAGGATTAAGGTGTTAGCTGTATAAGTAAAAAGTAAACGCTTTCCCTTGCTCTATGATATTGTAGATTCATTGTATTGCTAAAGGTCAATAGCGTATGTGTTGACTTCTAAACAATACTTATTAAGATTGAAAGGAGAAGGCAACTACCCGAGCAAATACCATAGTCTATCAGTTAATTTTATTACAATGGCGGTTTCGACATATTTTGTGACGGTATAATTGCAGAAAAGAATCCGCTGTATTTTCGTACTACCACAATAAACACCAAAGAAACTCCGTGAATGCAACTCACTGTGTTCATTTACATACTACGATAAATTGCACGAAAGGAAAATTAGTTAAATTCTCGGGTTAAACCCTTTGAACAGGACCTGCAAGCTCAGACTCAACTTGTTTCAAACGAGATTTAATAAAAATTGGTTCCATTAAATATTTTCTATTTTCAGTGTCGTTATATGCCTGTAGAAGGCTACAAATTCAGTTTGTTAGATAACTCTACGAAAATTAAATTACTTGGAACGTACAAAGCTAAACGTAGGACTAAACAAATCAGCAGCTTTATAGTTTATGTATACATATAGTGTAGGACATGTTTAAAAATACAGAAAGAGTAGAATATCTAAACGTTGTAAGCGTGTACTTTCCAGGTAGAAAGAAAACATGAATTTTCATTAACGATCAACACAATCAAAACGCACACAAAACGTACCGAAAGCGCCCGTAAAGCTTATTTGCATATTAGTGTTAGAATGCTTCAACGGCTTAGGAAAAAGCAGGTTGCCTGCGCTAGTCGAATCCCATATGAAAGTTTAAATGAAGTTTTTGGAATTGAGCATTTCCTTGAAAATATTTTGAAGTTTGCAGATTGCAAGAAAGATTGTAATGATTGTTTGCTAGTTAATGATGAAAATTAGCAAAATGTGTAAACCCCAAACACAGACAAATTGATTAAATTTAGGCGGCAGCTTGCATTGCATTACAATTTGTAAACGCAAAAGCATTTTAAATGGTTTAAGTAATAAAGTCACAAGTAAACCGTTTCGATATCAAACAAGTTGAATCCTGTACTATCTGATAGTCTGTTTTGAGTAGATCCACATGGTAATTTCTGAAATGGTCTCTTGCTGTAATGAAACAGATTAAGGACATACACAATCAATAACTTTTTAAACAGTGGAAATATGGCAATATACAAATGTAATGTATGTGTTTTGCTAATTGTTTTTATAGCCCTTAGGGTTTTTTGTGGTAAACACAATACATCTCAAGAGACGTTCTTCTCTGTTTAGGATATTGTGTATTTTTAACATTTACTTAATTCCAATCTAGCTCAGTTTAAACAATATTATTTGCATTTCAAAGTTTTTGCAAGCTTGGAAGACCTAATGTAATAATCACAATGTCATGATAAACATTGCATACATTTTATCAAATGTGATTGGTAAGAGCTTGTGTCGAATTGTTGTACTAGAGTCTTTCTGCTTCTTCTGAAGTTTCTGCTAGAAGTCTAGTCTAGATTTCATGACTTGTTATCTACATATTTGTCCACGTTTAGCATACAGCTTGCTGCGACAGATCAGTAGTGTCTACGAATGGAACCAAGCACTCAGACACGTATCAGCGCAGACGCAATATTTGCACAGAGAAGGGCTTTACAGGATAATCAAGATACAAGCAATAACTATATCAGCTGCAGGTAAACAGTTATGAGACAAACGCAAATCGCTTCAGTAGAATTCATGATATGAACGAGTGCCGGTGAACCGGTTTCACCATTTGCGTGAAATGCACTTAATACTCTGAGAATGTTAACCCTCGCAAAACAAATTATTTTCCAGATTCGTCCAGTGTATTTTAGAAAACTCCTGTATATTTTACATTACCCATGTGTATTCAGAGCTACTCGCGTGTGTTTATAACTGCCCGAGTGTGTTTAAAACCATCCAATAATTAAAACGTGGGGTTTTAGCACGGTGTTAGCATGGGCTTCTGACTCGGTGTTAGCATGGGCTTCTAACACGGTGTTAGCATGGGCTTCTAACTCGGTGTTAGCATGGGCTTCTAACACGGTGTTAGCATGGGCTTCTAACTCGGTGTTAGCATGGGCTTCTAACTCGGTGTTAGCATGGGCTTCTAACTCGGTGTTAGCATGGGCTTCTAACTCGGTGTTAGCATGGGCTTCTAACTCGGTGTTAGCATGGGCTTCTAACTCGGTGTTAGCATGGGCTTCTAACACGGTGTTAGCATGGGCTTCTAACACGGTGTTAGCATGGGCTTCTAACACGGTGTTAGCATGGGCTTCTAACACGGTGTTAGCATGGGCTTCTAACACGGTGTTAGCATGGGCTTCTAACACGGTGTTAGCATGGGCTTCTAACACGGTGTTAGCATGGGCTTCTAACACGGTGTTAGCATGGGCTTCTAACACGGTGTTAGCATGGGCTTCTAACACGGTGTTAGCATGGGCTTCTAACACGGTGTTAGCATGGGCTTCTAACACGGTGTTAGCATGGGCTTCTAACACGGTGTTAGCATGGGCTTCTAACACGGTGTTAGCATGGGCTTCTAACACGGTGTTAGCATGGGCTTCTAACACGGTGTTAGCATGGGCTTCTAACACGGTGTTAGCATGGGCTTCTAACACGGTGTTAGCATGGGCTTCTAACACGGTGTTAGCATGGGCTTCTAACACGGTGTTAGCATGTGCTTCTAACACGGTGTTAGCATGGGCTTCTAACACGGTGTTAGCATGTGCTTCTAACACGGTGTTAGCACGGGCTTCTAAAACGGTGTTAGCATGGGCTTCTAACACGGTGTTAGCAGGGCCTTTAACACGTTGTTGCTGTTAGCATGGGCTTTTGACACGGTGTTGGTGTTAGCATGGGCTGGTAATACGGTGTTGGTGTTAGCATGGGCTGGTAACACGGTGTTGGTGTTAGCATGAACTTTTAACACGGTGTTAGCATGGAATATTTTAACATGGTCTTAGCATGGAATACTGTAACACGGTGTTAGCATGGAATACTTTAACACGGTGTTAGCATGGAATATTTTAACACGGTGTTAGCATGGGATATTTTAACACGGTGTTAGCATGGGATATTTTAACACGGTGTTAGCATGGGATATTTTAACACGGTGTTAGCATGGGATATTTTAACACGGTGTTAGCATGGGATATTTTAACACGGTGTTAGCATGGGATATTTTAACACGGTGTTAGCATGGGATATTTTAACACGGTGTTAGCATGGGATATTTTAACACGGTGTTAGCATGGGATATTTTAACACGGTGTTAGCATGGGATATTTTAACACGGTGTTAGCATGGGATATTTTAACACGGTGTTAGCATGGGATATTTTAACACGGTGTTAGCATGGGATATTTTAACACAGTGTTAGCATGGGATATTTTAACAGTGTTAGCATGGGATATTTTAACACAGTGTTAGCATGGGATATTTTAACAGTGTTAGCATGGGATATTTTAACACAGTGTTAGCATGGGATATTTTAACAGTGTTAGCATGGGATATTTTAACACAGTGTTAGCATGGGATATTTTAACACGGTGTTAGCATGGGATATTTTAACACGGTGTTAGCATGGGATATTTTAGCACGGTGTTAGCATGGGATATTTTAACACGGTGTTAGCATGGGATATTTTAACACGGTGTTAGCATGGGATATTTTAACACAGTGTTAGCATGGGATATTTTAACAGTGTTAGCATGGGATATTTTGCATGTGTTAGCATGGGATATTTTAACACAGTGTTAGCATGGGATATTTTAACAGTGTTAGCATGGGATATTTTAACACAGTGTTAGCATGGGATATTTTAACAGTGTTAGCATGGGATATTTTAACACAGTGTTAGCATGGGATATTTTAACAGTGTTAGCATGGGATATTTTAACACAGTGTTAGCATGGGATATTTTAACAGTGTTAGCATGGGATATTTTAACACAGTGTTAGCATGGGATATTTTAACACAGTGTTAGCATGGGATATTTTAACACGGTGTTAGCATGGGATCAGGGCTGCGCTCCTTTGTTGGTAAATACGATTTTTAACATGGGGTTTTGTCGCATGGATTCTGCGGAAGGCAGAAATATTTGTATTCAAAACAACACATAGGACACTTTAAAGAATCATCTCTACAGCACGCAGAGGTAATTTTCTTATTTTTGCTCTGATTGAGCTGAAATTTGATATGTAGATTAAATAAAGGATGGGGAATTCAGAAAAGTTTCAAAAATACCCCTGGGGGAACCCCTCATCCCCCAGAGGTAATTTTCTTATTTTTGCTTTGATTGAGCTGATATTTGGTATGTATATCAATTAAGAGGTGAAGAATTCAGAAAAATTTAAAAAATCCCCATGGGGGAACCCCTCATTCCCCTGAGGTAATTTTCTAATACTTGCTTGGATTGCATTGAAATTCGGTATATATATCAATTAAGGGATGGAGAGTTAAGAAAACTTAAAAAAATTTCCTGGGGGGAACCCCTAATCTTCCAGGGGTAACCTTTTTTTGCTCGGATTGCGTTGAAATTCTCTATGCGTTGAAATTACCTCTGGGGGATGAGGGGTTCTCCCCAGGGGAGCTTTTAATTTTTCTGAATTCCCCACCCTTTAATTAATCTACATACCAAATTTCAGCTCAATCGGAGCAAAAATAAGAAAATTACCTCTGGGGGATGAGGGGTTCCCCCAGGGATATTTTTGAAATTTTGCTGAATTCTCCACCTCTTAATTGACCTGCATACCAAATTTCAGTTCAATCGGAGTGAAAATAAGAAAATTACCTCTGGGGGATGAGGGGTTCCCCCAGGGATATTTTTGAAATTTTACTGAATTCTTTACTTCTTACTTGACCTGCATACCAAATTTCAGTTCAATCGGAGTGAAAATAAGAAAATTACCTCTGGGGGATGAGGGGTTCCCTCAGGGGAAATTTTGAAATTTTTCTAAATTCTCCACCCCTTAGTTGATCTGCACACCAAGTTTCAGCTCAATTGGAGAAAAATTTGAAATTTTATCCTAAGGGGGCTCTCATAAGTGCCGCACGGAAAATCCATGCGACAAATTCCCATGTTAAAAATCGTATATACGGCGAGGGACCACAAAGGAGCGCATCCCTGCATGGGATATTTTAACACGGTGTTAGCATGGGATATTTTAACACGGTGTTAGCATGGGATATTTTAACACGGTGTTAGCATGGGATATTTTAACACGGTGTTAGCATGGGATATTTTAACACGGTGTTAGCATGGGATATTTTAACACGGTGTTAGCATGGGATATTTTAACACGGTGTTAGCATGGGATATTTTAACACGGTGTTAGCATGGGATATTTTAACACGGTGTTAGCATGGGATATTTTATCACGGTGTTAGCATGGGATATTTTAACACGGTGTTAGCATGGGATATTTTAACACGGTGTTAGCATGGGATATTTTAACACGGTGTTAGCATGGGATATTTTAACACGGTGTTAGCATGGGATATTTTAACACGCTCTAGATTTGGTGTTAGATCCGGGACAAATTTGTCCGTTTTTCCAAAATTTGATGAGGAAACTATAATATAGGATTATAAACAATGCTTTATTACAGTTATTGAGGTTCGCTTTATCTCAGGTGGTATATTCAGGTAATAACATCTCAGTAATTGGTACGATTTATGTCAAACTAAGTCAATTCACCAGCTTAATGGTAAAGTACGTTAATATCTGTTCTACCAATTTTATTTGTGGTTCTGACTTAACAACGGAATTTTGTTGGTTATAATCCTATATTAGAGTTTCCTCTCGGTATTTTGGGTCAAACGGACAAGTTTGCAACGGTCTTATGGCAAATCCTATGTTGACAATTCCCATTTAAACTCCAATGCTAACACTGTATGTTTCAGATCCAATGCGAACAGCAAGGGCATTGGTAACACCGTTTGTTTAAAATCCCATGCTAACACCGTGTTAAAATCCCATGCTAACACCGTGTTAAAATCCCATGCTAACACCGTGTTAAAATCCCATGCTAACACCGTGTTAAAATCCCATGCTAACACCGTGTTAAAATCCCATGCTAACACCGTGTTAAAATCCCATGCTAACACCGTGTTAAAATCCCATGCTAACACCGTGTTAAAATCCCATGCTAACACCGTGTTAAAATCCCATGCTAACACCGTGTTAAAATCCCATGCTAACACCGTGTTAAAATCCCATGCTAACACCGTGTTAAAATCCCATGCTAACACCGTGTTAAAATCCCATGCTAACACCGTGTTAAAATCCCATGCTAACACCGTGTTAAAATCCCATGCTAACACCGTGTTAAAATCCCATGCTAACACCGTGTTAAAATCCCATGCTAACACCGTGTTAAAATCCCATGCTAACACCGTGTTAAAATCCCATGCTAACACCGTGTTAAAATCCCATGCTAACACCGTGTTAAAATCCCATGCTAACACCGTGTTAAAATCCCATGCTAACACCGTGTTAAAATCCCATGCTAACACCGTGTTAAAATCGCATGCTAACACCGTGTTAAAATCGCATGCTAACACCGTGTTAAAATCGCATGCTAACACCGTGTTAAAATCGCATGCTAACACCGTGTTAAAATCGCATGCTAACACCGTGTTAAAATCCCATGCTAACACCGTGTTAAAATCCCATGCTAACACCGTGTTAAAATCCCATGCTAACACCGTGTTAAAATCCCATGCTAACACCGTGTTAAAATCCCATGCTAACACCGTGTTAAAATCCCATGCTAACACCGTGTTAAAATCCCATGCTAACACCGTGTTAAAATCCCATGCTAACACCGTGTTAAAATCCCATGCTAACACCGTGTTAAAATCCCATGCTAACACCGTGTTAAAATCCCATGCTAACACCGTGTTAAAATCCCATGCTAACACCGTGTTAAAATCCCATGCTAACACCGTGTTAAAATCCCATGCTAACACCGTGTTAAAATCCCATGCTAACACCGTGTTAAAATCCCATGCTAACACCGTGTTAAAATCCTAACACACGCGAGCTATTATAATAAACACACTTGGGCAGCTTTAAATGCACGCGGGCAGTTTTAAATACACGCGGGCAGTTTTAAATACACGCGGGCAGTTTTAAATACACGCGCGCAGTTTTAAATACACGCGGGCAGTTTTAAATACACGCGGGCAGTTTTAAATACACGCGGGCAGTTTTAAATACACGCGGGCGGTTTTTAACATACGCAAGTAGCTTTGAATACACGCGGATGATGCTAAATATACTAAAGTATTCTGAAATACACGGGACCAATCTGGACAATAATTTGTTTTGCGAGGGTTAAATCCCTATGGTATGATGTATTTTTCACGCGATTGGTGAAACCGGATCTCCGGTGCACGTTTTAGCATACTATTAGCTAAGTTTAAAAATGTTTGTCATTTAAATAGTGTTAGAATAATAAGCTATTACTGTAAATCCAAATACGCACGGTTTATTTCGTTGCGTTTGCATTTCAGAAGAGAAGAACACTTTAGACTAAAGTCTTTAGTGTCCACCTGTCATTCCCCTTCATTTAAGTTTTCAAAAAAAACTTAGCTGTTAGATGTATCGTTATAAAACAATACTGTAATTTGTTCCGAATTTTGGACAAAACGAACAAGTTTGCGACGGTCTTATGGGGAAACCCATGTTAAATTTTGTCATGCTAACATCATGTTAAAACGTTTTCATGCAATATCATAATGCGCAGAGCAATGCCAAAACTTCATGCTAACACAAATTTAAAATTCTCTAATGCTAACACCATGTTAATCTAATTTTGTAATGCTAACACCGTGTTAATTTAAAATTCTGTCATGCTAACACCGTGCAAAATTCGTTAATGCTAACACCGTGTAAAATTCGTTAATGCTAACATCGTGTAAAATTCGTTAATGCTAACACCGTGTAAAATTCGTTAATGCTAAAACCGTGTAAAATTAGGTAATGCTAACACTGTTTTTAAAATTCTGTCATGCTAACACCGTGCAAAAATTCGGTAATGCTAACACCGTGCAAAAATTCGGTAATGCTAACACCGTGCAAAAATTCGGTAATGCTAACACCGTGCAAAACTTCGGTAATGCTAACACCGTGTTGATCGCCTAGCTAATTACATGTAACCGGTTCACCGGCACTCGTTATAGTAATAGATTTTCGCGGTTATAGGAGCCATCAGAAATTCTATGGTTATATACTTGAATTGTATTGGTAATTGTTGAAATGCATAAGTTCACAGAAAATTTATGTACAGCTAAATTTCAATTGAGTAAATGCATACTCATATGTTTCTTCCGATTATGGCAAGGACAGACACTGGCCAATCTTAATTTTTATGTCTTTCAGCTCGAGTTCTTAGATTTTTTCAGTGATCAGAGACGAAAACCATTTGTCTTTCAGAAAGTACCAGCATGAATAGAAAATAATCAAGCGAACGACTTGAAGTGTTTTAGTATATGCAAGGATTTATGAACGCACACATCACATTTTCTTCAATTGAGTAAGTCATATAATTAATAATAAATTTCAGTAATCTGAACTATCACTCTTTAATATTATATCTACTTATATTATATATTATAAGTTAACTATACAGTTTACAAAACTATTATGTTCTGGTAGTTTTTGAAATGCTAGGACATATGCGTGTGCAATCTTTTTTAAATAATACATCTGGCAGCCTGTGTTCTACAAATGTATGTAGAGTACATTATATAAGAACAATCAGTTTCATAACATACATTAGATTTATGTCTATTTGACTGGTTCTGCCTATCACTGGTAGTTCGTATTTGGATATCATTTGGAATTCATCTTCTAAAAAAATCTGCGGTAACGACCTTTGACTCAATATAAATTACAATGAGTTTGGTTGCAATTGCTGGTAATTTGCTGGCGTCTGCAGAAACTTAATGCCTGTTGTGCACGAACCTACACATTCTGCTTTACAATCAAATGCAATGCTATTTAGCGTGTCCTTTATTTGATTACGCGCCAAAGTTTGGATTTTTTCCAGTATCATACGTAGTTGCCAGATATTGCACGTCTAACCAGCTCTTTTACATTTTGTGCAACGAAACCTTCATTGCATGATTTTTAAGGCTACTTTTACATTCAGACGAATGTACCTTGTTGTTTGCTCTTTCATTAAAACATGTAAACATTTATTGTTTACCATTCAGTTGCAAGACAGTGTCTACAATTATTCTGGATTTTTTATTTACATTATACTTAAATTTTGAAAGCAAGAAATGTAACTTTAAAATGACCCACATTATGTTTACGACATAAATGGGAAGTGCACCTGGATTATGCTGCTGGTAGTTTTGACATGGTTATGTGTAAAGTAAAGCATGCTAGTATTCTGCCCTCTAGTATTCCAAAATTCCGCAGAAGTCAAGTTTTATTCTGTTTCTTTGACAAAGTGAGCATGGATTATTGTAACTTTTCTCATTGAAGTTATGCTACTTCTTGAGTTTCCGGTATGTGTAGACGAACGTACGCATCCTATGTTCATGTTTTAATTTAACAGCTAGTGGAAAACGAAATATATAATCTTAACATTTATTAAAATATATTTCAAAACTGATTTTTTTGTTCTGCATCCCTATGAACATTGTGTTGGGGTTTATTGGTATACCCAGTACAAACCAAGCACAACAGTGCAATTAAAGTTTTCTAGGATAAAGAGATATCATATTCTGGAACAATATATCCCAAGCGGTGGGTGATATCGGATGGAAAAATATAAACAAACATGCTTTGCTTGCTTCTATAGGAACTCCAAAATTTATCGTTTAACATTTTTCGGTGATTCTTACAAATAAGCTGTAACGTGTCTGCAAAAGATGCAAGGTGTATCTTCTGAGAATTTGAATTTACAATCAGGGTTATACTGCAAGGAGGCAAATTTACAAAATTAGAAAAAATAGTGCATTACATAAAATTAATTTTGCAATACGGCTAGGACGGACATTTCGCCATAATGCATATGGCAGTATTTGTCCGTTTCCATTCGGTGTTCTCTGATACTACTGAATTTACACTAATAAAATATTAGCGGTGTTGCACAAACGACTGATTTTTGCATAACAGGAATAATAAATAAATATTTTATTAGTTCTCTGCAATGTGGTTGGATATGTCTTTACCTCTTCAACAAGCCCAGATACAAACTCCTTTACTTTAGCTTTTGGCAGTTTTTGTTCCCTAACACACAAAACTGAAACAAGTTTAAGGCATTTTCTTAAAACCAAACTTTGTACGCGTAAACTAACCAGGCTGGAATTTATATTGCTTGTAAAATTCATATTTGTTAGTTGATTTACGATATTATATGATATTTGTATTATTATTTGCGTTCATCATAATAGAGTAATGAACGTTTTAAACCGGCTGTACATTTTTTTGTTTCATCAAACTAACCACACGCAAAACGTGTTGCTTTATTACAGCAGAGATACAGTTTGCCTACAGGATTTATTAGAATGAATAAATTCGCAAATTTAGATACAAAGTTATTCCAAATTCCTATTCACTTTAATAATTGGTCTAGACATTTCCGGATTTTGACGTCTTATGAGTATATGCCATCTGTGGGAACTTAATAAAAAATAAAACTGGTTTCACACAATACCAAGTTAGGTGCAATAACAGCTCAGAATCTGAGCCTCAGATTAGAAATTGTTGCAGAATATAAGCGAATGAGTGTTCAGTAATTACAAAATCAAACATTTTGTTTGATTTTACGAGAAATAGAAATAAAAATTTAGTAAACCCCAACTTTCTTAAAATATAACACCATAGAAAATGACAACTGTGTAACCTTATTGCAAATACATTGATCACAATATGTTTATTGATGCTGCTTGGACTAAATTAATATTTTACTATCATTGCGTTTTGATACCGTTTTAGATTTATAAACCACATTAAGAAGATAAGCATGCAGAACTGCATTTACGTATTATTGCATACACTTTATGTGTTATATAATATATTTCCCATTAGGTCAAAATTCAAATTCATCTAAGAAAAACTTGCTGCAATATGGCAACAAAATTTACAATTAAAAACAACCTCATTTGTGCTCGTCTTTTATTCTGTGATAACCTTTCCCGTATACACCTAATTCTATATCAAGAAATTTTATAATAGGTATTGAGTCAGCAAACAAGCCACTCATTATTTCAAAATTCGATATCATATTATTCGATTGTTTGTTGAATGGTATTGCTGTGCTAGCCCAATTTAAAACGAAACCTCACATTTCACAAAAAAGAATCAAGTTGACAATTAGTATCATTCTATTTTGTTAAATAAGGATAAATTGAAAGTTTGTGGCTTTAGTTATTTTAAAAAGGACGTCCGTTTGTAGTCTCCGCAAAGCACTAATATGTTTCAACTTGTGTTACAAAGACGGGTGCATCAAATCCTTGGATATTGTTATAGCCATGTAGCATGTGAGCATTAAATTTCTCATCCCTAGATCTCTTTAATCTTACTAATTGTTGGTTTATCTAACTTCGAAACAAAACATTCATATAATCCAAAATGATTTGCTAACGTATTGTTTTACAAATGGGATGATTATTTATTCCAATACGTCAGTATACTTTGGGTACGCACCAAAAATTCAAAGATGCAGATACGTTGAAAATTAAAGGCCATGTGCTCATCACAAAGAATAAATATTAGATATTTTAATGCGTATCTGTACTCGAATACATGTGCAAAGGACATTCTTCGTATCTTTCCTTCACATTCCTTGCATGAATACCGTAGTCTTTTGCTGAAGATTGTAAATAATGTGTAGTGTAAGTTATACAGGTTCGCGTTTGCCAATCGGGGAAACGAATACATAAATAAAACAACCTGGTGCTAAGGCACACTTGATTTTTCTGCCGAAGCAATAATTTCCAAGAGATAAACAAAGAGATCTCCAAGAGATATTTAATGGTTAAGGAGATGGTATACTATTTTTGATGGATGGGATTTTGTGTAATTCAATAAAAACTATAAGCTCAAATATTATTAATGACGATGGCATGAAAATAAATTTTGACAACAGAGCCAGTTGTTCGACCCACAACATTGTTATTTCACTTGTGCGATATTATGAAGCCGTTTAGTTAAATAGCCTTGTATAGGGTTCAGTAAAGTTTAATTAAAATAATGTAATATACTGTATAAAAAGGTTCATTGTAAAGCCTCAAATCAACAATCAATTTGGGGGCTGGAATTAAGAACGACTAACAGACCCCGCTAACCATTTCAATTTAGGATTTCGTTGGTTACTTAGCAGCATTGAAATGATCATTATAAATGTTCCCCTCTAAAACGTATAAAAGTTTAATGCTGGATACGCATTCTATGTCAGGAAAAAAATTGTCTGACTTCTCTTGACTTGCACTCTTTGAACAATTTTTGATATGATAACAAGCAAGATTTTAAAAAACGCCTTTTAGCTATTAAAAAATTGCAGTAGTGGGAGTTCATGTGAAAAAGTTTTAAATGTAAAAATCTGTTTTCTGATAAAAAATACTATTAAACTTTCGGTTAGTCGCTGTCCGCATTATACTACAATGGTAGCGTAAATGCTGAAACTGAAACTCCCGTCTGTTAATACTACCAGGTTTTTTGGATTGTATGTGCATTTTTTACCAAATTCTGACTAGAATTTTTAGCTACTACAACAACAAAATTAGTAATAAATGCGTGAGTTGTTTAAGAAATTCGGTGAAAGTAATTATTGTAACATTTCTAAGAGTATCACTAATTGTAAGTGTAATTATCTTAGTCAACGTTTTTATGTTCCATGTTGTTTGAATAACGGCATGAAAAGTTTGCTTTTAGTAGTAACTTATTCATTCCAATTTGTTAAAAACCTTTGAAGGGATTGTCTAATGAAGCTTGGTTATAATGCAGCTTGTCAATATGTGCAAATACAATATATATAAATACAAGTAATTTTGCAACTGGTAAAAAGGTATGTACCAAAATTGTAAAATCACAGAAGTATTTTGAAACATTTGTTCACCACGCCAATATAAAGCATTTGAATAATAAACCAGATATAGGAGTTTCTTCATTAACTAAGCCCTATTGTACTCCCAAAGTGTTACGAAACCTGTGTCACTGCTTTCGAAGAAATCGCAAAAGTTTGAAGGTATCAAGGAAACTGGAATGCTCGGAAATCAAGCACTATAGCCGCAGATTTTATAACAAAAGTAGTATTACTAACCCGGTCTCGACATTTTTGATGAAAGCAATTTCCAACAGTCCTGTTCCAATAAAAGTTTTGAAAAATATGTATTTAGCAAAATTATGGGTATTTAGGATCAAATAAGCATTTGCAAGGACGTTAGGTACTAGTTGGTATTCCTATGCTTCCTGAGTCGTCTAGTCAGAATGCTTTGGCAATTCATTATATATTTCAGTTTTTAGCAGGTGATTGCTTTGTCGGTTCTGTTACGTGCTATTGTAATCCACATTACAAAACCACATAGAGAACACCAAGATTAAGTACAAAAATAAACCGCCAACCTGAAATAAGCAAACGATTTACCGATCTGAACACTTGCAATACTAAACCGTGAAGTTATCCAATCAGACAGTTTGTCGGATGTTCTAACAATTTTTGATTTCATAAATATCTTTTACAACGCAAACCTGCATTCATACTATAAAAATGAAAACTAGTTTTGAAAATTACGTACGTATTATAATTAGCTTAAGTTGTACGGTGAGATGTGGATCCACAGAAATTGAACCCGCGTGAGTGCTCGAAAATTTTTGCGTTTAGACAAATGGTGTTTAAACAGTTTTACTACATAACAAGATAAAATAACCAACTTGGGTGATTGCTAGGAGTTGAACAATTTTCTAGTTAAAAATGCTAAAATACATTTGAAACATTTTAGTCTTTAGGTTAAATGCTAAAAGTTAAATGACAGTACTGCAAATGTATGCAAGTGTACTTATTGTAGTTTATGGCTTGGATGACCAAAAAGCATTTATTGCTTAAAACACACAAACTCCCATCTCATATGTAATTTTCATTCAATTGATGGCGAAATACCCCACTTGCAATCACAGAAAAATCCGCACACAAACAATTACTTACCAATGCATCGTATCAAGTCAAACTTTTGGGCTACTAGCCTGGGCCTGGGTTTTTGAAGTCTTACAGAAGATTTAAGTTTTACAGATATAGTTTAAATTTATTTAGAATTGATGCTTTGTTATGACAATTACCGATAGTTTAAAGCCGTTGGTATTCACTTCTCTATGGATCAAGATTCATAAAAGCTACCCTATCTGTTACAGACTAGACTCACGTGTTTTATAGAGCCTTTAAAAATACGTGAGTCTTGACATAGTGTAGGCACACTGCGAGCTTTGGTTATAAGGAACCGGGATGAACTGGTTTGCCACAATTACCAGTTAAGTATTTGGTTTGTGCATATTAAATGAAATACTGTAGTGTAATGTGAGAAAACTTGCGAGTACCAATAAACTTATTGGAATCATTTAGGCGCCATCTACTAATGACGTCACTTAAAAATAGCTATTTTTTCGACCACTGACTGACCCCTGTCATTATGCTGTCACTTTTTCAATTTACCACTGACCCCACTTGTCATGTCACCTGAGGTTACGAGAGGTCACCTGGCGCAAATTGGAACCTAATTTTTTAAAGATTGATTATGAAGATTTGTTTCAGAAATTAAGAGTGTATCATTGCAAACAATTTTGCTGTTAAATACCCTTGAACTCTGTGATTAATAATAGTGTTATTTCTGAAAAGCTCAACTGCATCGTCTAAAGGTTTTTTGAATAATTTTGTTGCAGAAATTACAAAAAGTTAATTCCAGCATGATTTTGGCCTTAATTACAGGTTTCAAAACATAGGCTATTTCTGTCAATTTTAATTGTTTGAATTTGAAATTCACAAGTATGCTAGATACAGAAACCCAAACTAAACCGGTAAAAGCTTTGATACTGGAAGTCTTAATCTGAAACACAGAAATATCAATAACGTATGTTACGTTCTATAAAGATTGTTCTAGTATATTTTGATTATTTTGAGATAAAACACATTTACAAAGTGGGTAACCATGTATTTCCGTAAAGGAATTCAATGTATGATATTTGAATCTCTTTAGTGGTACGGAAGTGACATCACTTTTGTCATTAGCCACCCACCCAACTTGGTCACTAGTCGTCACTGCCACAGACAGACCACCGACTGACCCTAAAAAATGACGTCATAAGTGGATGGCGCCTTATAAGCAACTTTGTAAATTATTATAAGCATGCATGGTATCGTGAAGGCAGTGAAAAATTTAGGTTTGCCATGCTTGCCTTAAACAGTGTAGATTTTCAATGTATGAAATTTATTTATTCGTATTTTTAAATAAACAATTTTATGAAGGACGTTTTTGCTAAATGCCTATTTCGTGTAGCCAGATACTTGCTATTTTAAAACTCGTGCAGCTAAAAGTTGGTGGAGCTATTACATTGCCAGATTATATTTTTCTGTGTACAGTGGAGTCACTTCCAATATGTCGCACCACTATTAGTTAAAATGACTTTGCGGGCAATTACGGTTGCGAACTGAGATAACATAGTTATAAATTTTGCTTTATTTAGTAGGTATGGGTGTTTATCGTAGAAATGGTTCTTCATTTTATCAATGGCGGCGTCAATAGCAGTGCCACCTTAAAAAGTTTTAAAAGTTTGAGATCCACGATTTTCAGAAATGTCAGCAACAGTGGTTTCTAGTGAAAATTCTTCCACATTACATGCAATTCGTTGCTCGCAAGTAGTCTATTTAGTTATTTCGTAATATCTGATTAATGTAGCGTTGTTTTGTCACGTAAACCACGTAAATTAGGAAAATTTACAGTTGTCTGTTGCAGCTTAATTTGGTATTTTACAGTAAAAAAATTACAACAGAAGTTACCACATGACATTTTGAAATATTTGAGTCTGTAGTATGTGCTAGGAATTAACCATTACTATAAACAAAATTAAAACACAGGTAAATTAACAGTGTCTTGGAGTAGTTCAAGCGTAGTTTTAAAAGTTAGGAAAAAATTACTTTTAACCTTGTCAATACGCAGAAACCCGATTATTTGTAGCTCTACAAGTACATTTGTACGTGATACAATGTAGTGAATATAAGTCATATAAACAAACGTAAACCACCTTAGAAGTAATTGATTATTATACTTAATGGTTCGGGATGCCTGTCGGGAGGCACATCGCTTGCAGGTACTGGTTTACAAACGCTGAGAACCGACAACATGGTACTCTAGTTTACCCTTCCATTTTGCACCTCTTACAACAATACAATGGTAACCTTTGCAAACCAGACACATAATGGCCTTAATTAGCACACAGGATTCCCAATTTAGTGCTGATTTCGAAAGGCATTTTCAAATCAAACAAAAGTGAGTAGAGCTTTTCTGTCTCTTAAGGGTTTGGGTGGTAGGATTCCGCTTAATTTTAATGCATATTACAAATAAATAGAACTTACTGGTGGAACTTTATAAGTTCCTTGAATAAGTAGCCCATACTGCAACCGATTGCGTAATTTTTTTAGTAAGCATGAATAGAAAAACAGAGATAAAATTGCAGCTCCATCTTAAAGTAAAGATAGAAAACAACACAAGAAGCGCCAAATTAAAAATTGAAGCCAAACCATTTTATTGGTGACCTTATCATGTGCTAACTACACCAGCTGTACGGTTTAAAGCAAATGTAGTTGTGACAGGTGTTTGCTGAAATTGTTTGCCCTGTACCATCTACCAAAAGCACTTCGTTTTGATATCGATCGAACATTTTTCAATTGTAATTAGTAAGGATACAAGCTGTTGCATTGGATAATTTTGTTAAGTTCTACATATCCTTTAACTGTAACGAAAGTTTAGCACAGGAGAAAATAAAAGGAAACATGTGCTAGTGGGGTTCTTGAAATTAAAGGTGGGGAATAAATAAATTCGGTCTCTATTAACATTATCTGTCCATATTACAAAACAAGCGCAAGTGGAACTATTTTTTTGTGTAGCGTTTTAAATTTTAAAATAAATACCAGGTTTACACATTCTAAACAAGGTTTTCCTTTTGGGTTTTTCTTCATATTTGTCAATTTGCGTACATTGAGATCAAGCAGATTTAAAAAAATAATCATGATGGATTCTACTTTTATATGAATGGAAACCTCAGTAAAGTGAAACACAAACTACGCAAAGTGTAGTTCATTGAAATTCTAAATTTTAAACAAATTGCAGTTGACTAAAACAGGTTTAATCACGCTTATCGGAACGAAACAAATTACACGACAAAATTCCTCTCCAGCGTGAAGACAATTGGAAAAATGTTAGAGCACTCATACGAAATTTGACATGACTGCAAGTGCCAAAATTAATCGAATGCTGTTTCCGACTGCCTCTGCCTCATCCATACTGTCCAGTTAATATACCAAATGAAAGTCACGAAAAAGGCTAGAAATATTGTTTTCAGTTTATCGAGTTACAAAAAATAAGGTTATGACTATACTTACAAAGTGATGCATTTTCGGGCGTAAAGGAAAGTCTGACCTGTGCATTTTTCCAAATACAACCACTAAGGACAGTAATTTTGTCTTGTGGTTTGTTACGTTGAAACAAGAAATAAAATATTTATGAAACCCTGCTCGGCGAGTTCCTTGATTGTGTTTTCTACAAAAATTATATCCTAAAATTGTAATTTTTACGCATTTTAAGGTTTTGAGGATGCATCAATATTCAAGAAAGAAAAAGTTACAATAAAATATTTATATTTTAACCCTTCATGTAGTATAGTGTCGTATTATTGAAAAGTTCAATATGAATCTAACGCAGTATTTTGTAGTATATAATATTTTTACAACAGTTTTACTCAAACTAATTTGCTTTCTTTTAACATTCATTAACATAACATAACATTGGAATATTATATGGTTGATATATCCCAGCCAACTGCTGTTTGATTTCATTCATTTCATATATATTTCGTCAACGTTTTTGTACAAAGCTAGTGATTATGTGCAGTTTAATAATGCTTATCTGATCCTTAGTGAGAATTTTTAATTATAACTAACAGCTCATTATTTGCTAGAAACACGACAAGATGAATCATTATTCAACAACTTAAAAATACATCTGTATAAGTACTTTGATCCTATCCTGTTGCCATGGGTAGAATTCAATCATTTCACAGTATAAACTATACAGTATTACATAATACGAAATGTTTGTGCAGTTACGGTTTTCTGTTAAAAATGGCCGACTCTGAATGGAAGGACTTTATTACAGTAAGCTTTATAGTTTAGTTTTCCTACTATACATACTGGTTTTCTATAATGTCAAATTATACTATGATGGAAAGTTGTTTTGTATTTCTAAGTCTATTGTGTATTTCTATGTAATATGTTTCCACGTTTATTACATTATTCAAATACTACATACATTAATTTTGTTTTATATTGTATAGTTAAAAAATATCATTTAATCATTATGTGGTGAACTATGTAATCATATTCTTTGTATTGTATTGTATATTATACATGTGTATATTTGTTACTTGTTTGCACAATGACGTTTATTTACAGATTGTTTTACAAACAAATTGATAATGTTTCAATTAAAAAAACTAGCCGTATTCACTAACAGAAAGACCATAACTTCAGTTTTTTATTACATAAATTTTCTTCATTGTAAGGGCATCAATGCAAGTGAATAAGCCAAAAAGCTGAATCAATTTTGTAGCCGGCACAACAGCAGCGTATATGAAGAAGTTTTGTTGGTTGTCGCTTAATGGTTTTATCGTCAACAAAGTAAAGATTCCCTCAAAATAGGTAAGTCCACGCATTAATGTAATAAATTAGTTACTATTGTTTTCTAGTGTATTTTCATTGGCGAATTCATACGATTCATATATACTTGCTGACGATATCAATATTCCTCCAAAACAATCATATACATTTACACCATAGACGATTCATAAAAGAGGTTTAGTATTATGCCACTAAAATTCAACCAGGTAATATATAAAATATTATGTTTTTAAATACAATAAACGATGAGATTTCTGAAGATCAAATTTATTTAAAGGCAACTTAGTCAAAACTCACGTTGCAGTACACATTTGGTGAAATGTAAAATGTTAATTATCAGAAGTTTTGTAACTCAGAAAAGTCAAGTATATTAAATCCATTTCCACAAACCAAGTTCATGCACTTTCTGGTAATTTAGTTATCCTTGAAATATAAGTATTTCTAAACATGTCCTTCTTCATACTACATTCTTCCTTGTATTTCAATAGCAATTCAAAACAAAATCAAACGTTTTACTACCTATCAACCACAGAAGGAATACATAAGCAGCTCTAACGCTGCTTGCTCAACAACGTTTCTTCATCGTGTATCAGATATATGTGTGGGCTAGCTAATGTACATTTTTCGTCACCAAAATGTTTTGTACTCAGAGCTTATATAATTTACAAACGCAGAGTTATATATATTCTTGGAATAGTTTCAGTGCCATTTTTGTGATACAGCGGCAATACACGAGCTTATACAAATTAACACATTTTGTGTGCATGGTACACACATAATTTGTCTATTGTGAGCTGCGTAGAAAAACTGTAGATGGAGAATAGGCATTCTATTAAGCTGCCCACCACACTTGGGTAAGCTCAGTCGTTGCCTGGCCAAGGTTGGAGAAGCTTGAACCTTGAGAATATAGTGGAATAGTCTGAGGAAGTTTGCAGTACCGTGCTGTAGTACACATACAAGTTTGAAGCAAAGTTAATTATTTATTTAACATCTTTTAGCTGTTAAGTTCAGCAAGGAAAGCTCGACAAGTTTGGTCAAATGTAGAAGAAATTTAAGTCTAAGCTGTTGCAAAAGTACACAGGACTTTCTATTAAATTTTCTAACAAATTGTTGTTTCTGTGCTAAGATAAGTACCACCAGTCAGCCTTTAGCCTATGTGAAATACTTTGTGTCCAGTTGTCCAAATACAACGGTGTTATTTATAACTACGAAGTCTAATTTCAATTTACCAATCTTTTTAGAAAACCTACTATGCAATTCACGATAAATAGTTTTGAACTAGTGAACTACTGTGTTTTTAAAGTTTTAAACTACACGCAGTCATGATGGAAAGCTTTACAACTATTTGACACCTATAGGTAAGAAAAAGGTACACGCTATTGCATAGGTAATTAGCTCGAGAAAAAAATCATTTTGTAGATTTCAATAGGTTTGAATAAACTGCGGGGCAATTAAAGCATTGATTCAATTTTACTCAAACAATATTCAGCCGTTTGTAAGTTCACTTGTGATCACGTTTAAAAAAGCAATATAATTGAAATGTACGTGAACTTTATCCCTCAAAAATATATGTGTTGTACACATGACTTTGGTTTATAATAATCCAATTGAATAACAATCGCTTGGTGATCTGTCAACCAGAAAGGTCAGGGAGATAATGTTGATACAAGTGGAAAATTACAACCCATGCTGGAAGTTACTTGTTTTCACTCTAATCTGCATAAAGTTTTCTGGCGTTTTTAAAAGTTCCTATGCAACAAACCAAAAATATGAATTAGTTTTTGATGGCGTATTTTGTTAAACTAAAGCGTTAAATTCTAAAACTGTTGTTATTCAATGGTTCCTTATAACGTCCCCCTCCACAACGTAAGTATGGAACCTTAGCAATATTTCAAACTTTTTTATGATCTCTTGCATAAATTATTGCTCGAATGACCTTTGAAAATAGAGTATGGTGTACATTTTCAAAACTTAGTTAGTTTTATAAGCACTGTTATTATACTTCACTTTTTGCCATCACTATATCCAAAAAGGTTATATTGCACTGTTTTTATTCTGACTTTCTGTGAGAGACAATATTCAGCCACTTGTCTTTTGAATAAGAATAAGCCTTTACAAATAAGAATTCTGTTGACAATACATGGGAAAAAAGTTTTATTGTATAAAATAATTGAAATGCATGGGTATGTTTTAGTATAGTAATGGATGATTATCTTTTTTAACTAAAATCGTGTTGCCACAGTGAGATCTCGGAAAGAGTGTGACCACCAGAGCAAGGCTGTGATTACTTTTCCAGTGTTGGAACTCCATTTCTCGCAGCGGTAAGTTTTTACTTGTTTCTTAGAACTGGTTGTTTGTCAACTCCGATATTGAGTTTTCGTTATATTCTATGGAAATAATGTTGCCCCCATTTTCTTCGGGGCCCTGTTTACTGATAAACCACAGCATCCATCAGAAAATATATTTTTGCACACTTTTTTTTCAAATCAGACATATGGAGATCGCGATCATGGGGTCCTTGTGCTCCAAAGTATACACACGTCACTGATTTTCTTTGCTTCTGTTGTTGCACATGTTACAACAGTCACAAAATGTCTCACAGATATTTTCTAAGTATATAAAATTTCAAACTCTGGTTTTCTTCTAAAACCGTTGTAGCAATGATTTTCATGTTTTAAAAATCTATAATCAGAATATTGCCATCGACTATTGTAATACCCATTACTCTGCAAACTCATAAATTCATCAAACAAGCTAAGAAATGTACAAGCATGTTGAAAATTCCAAGGAGGAAATGTTTTATTGGAAAGAAACATACAATATCTCATAATCGTATCGTTAATGCCGTTTAATGTAATATTGTTTTTAGAACAGGTGTAGTGGTTTTCCATAGCACATATTACTGTTGATCTTTACAAAAGTTAAACCGCTTTATTTTCCAGGCTACATTCTACTTTGCATGTGACCCATACAATTGCAAAAATGCATATTTCCACTTATTAACGTAAACTAGTTTACGTAAGCAATTTATTTTGTGTCAAAATGCTTTCAAATTGTATGAACGAATATATTATTTTCCTCTTTTATATTTCAGATTCATGTTACAGTATAATACTACGTTAAAAATCCAAAACCATACCACTACAGTCTCCAGAAATACCCCACTGACACGTGTTTCCCACACAATCAATATCGGTAAGTGGTTTTAGCATCTATCTTTGTACTCTATTTTGTTACTACTGTGTAAAACTGTATGGTTATTTGTTCCAAAGTATTTAAAACACATTAGTTCTATTTTAATCACGTAACATATTTCATTGTTCCATTATATATCAAACGAATTCTGAAACCTGCTTGTCTTTGCAATTTTTGTGATGCTTTGCTAAATTACTTACGTTCATATATATAGAGCACTTGTTACAGAACATACACATTCATATACTTACGTTTTACTGGTAAAACTTCTCTGTTTGTTGCATCGTAAAAATACACTAATAAACCGCTTTACTAACTAAAATTATGGAACATTTTTGCAAAAAGCTCTGAGATTTCTAATCGCTAAATTTTTTCAGAGCGTTCAAGCATTTTGGTAGTATTTATTCTCGCTATCTTATGACGCGTTTTCCAACTGAATGGTTTAAACAGAATTGTTAGTTTTAAACGTTCCAACATAGCGCAATGTTTTTGCTCAAGTAAAGTGTATTATAAGCATTAGAATTTCACATGAACAGTTTCGACTGGGCAGTAATTATGTCCTTCATAAAACACAGTGGAATGAGCTGCATAAGCATTTGATTATCACTTTCATTTTATTTGAGACGAAAGGTAATAAATGCACGAAAGCAGAAACACATATTGAGAAATTTAGTAGGAAGGTATAAACATAGCTCGTATTGATAATTTGCCTTGTTAGTGATTTAGAAACAAGAGTTCATTAGGTCAACATTATGCGCTTGGCAGTTTCATTTCTTTCACATTCTGAATTTCAACCAAACGCAAACTGCTACCCACACCATAATAAATAATTAGGTTACATGACTACAGCTTAATAGATTGCACCATGAAGCAATTACAAGCAGTGTGTAACTCGTGATATTCCTAACAACCCAAAAATGCAAAGCAGGCATTTTACACGTCTTATGAAAACATTTATTAGCCTGCATCTCTATACAAATAATATAAACACTACATGTACTATTCTCACTTGGAAGTTTAGCTTTGATTTTTATAAACACTTTTATTATGTCTAGACAGATTACTTGGCAAAAAGCAAGCTGCCACGAAATTTTTTTTGGTATTCTTGAAGCCTGCTTGAATATATTTCATTTGCAGTGTGGCTTTGACTTCGATTACTTTTTTTCAGCTGCCATTAGCGCATACTTTTTGTCAGATTTATAGCTTAAATTCAGACATAAAACGAATGAATTCTCCACTTAAAGCAAATTGCCGTCACAGATATTTTAACTAAAATCTGTCTTCATCTTGACTGAAAAAACGGCTCAGAAAAAGGTTGAAGAAGAAAATGAAAACATACATGAGATTTATTTATTAAGCATGATATTTGTCATCGTCATAAACACTCTAGCATGAACAAATACAAAACTTATTCTCTTTTGAGAATTTGCGAAGCGTCAGCAAGTCAGACACTTCAAGGTGATGACTCATATTTCAAAGTCCATCTAAAACGTTAGTCACCCCGTTCACTACAATTTGAACGGTGCTATCAACTTTTTGCTGTTAGAGATGTATAAGCTGACGTTTACATTGGCTTTGAGATTTGAAAATGGACTCTCTGCTCCACAAACGCGCTTGTTTCCTTGTAATATTTTAAATAGGCAATTCTGCATTGGTTTTCTGGCGCTTCCACTTTTGCTTTAAATTTTAATCAAATTACTTCACATGAATAATTATTGGCCTGTTTATCATTTACTATAAAAACACACATGCAAAGCATTCAATGCAGAATTTTTGTTACCTTTAGCAATAATTTGCCATGATAAACCGGTTTTATTAACACTATTATATCACAATTGTAATAGAAAAAACTAACTGAAATCTTAAGCTGAACAGCTTTTTATGACTGTTTTGATTACCAATTCTTTTTTTGTTGATACAGGAGTTTTGTCGCCCCAACAAAAATGCTCACTTAGGCTGTCGAAAATTGAAACTCAAAAATGCATTCCGATGTAAAATTTAAAGGTAAGTTAGCACAGTATACCGAACACAAGTTATAAAACAGTGGTAGATTTCAATGGGTACGTCCAAAAATAACTTTCTTGTTTTTTGCATGAAGACTATGAAAAATGACTACCCACCTAAAATTCTTCTTTAGCTGATAGGTCCAGATATCAACTACAAAAATCCTGCCAGGTAGTAATATAAACTTATCACCGCAAATTTTCTAAAACATGGTTACTGCTGTGTAAAAAATTGATAATATAAGTATTTCTATTTTAGGATGTATTGCTACTATTTCCAGTGCATTCGCGGATCTGAATCTTTGTTGTCATTTACAAAGAGGCCATTGCCATATTGCCATTGCCGGACACATCCGGAATAAGTTAAGATGCTAGTTACGACTGTTGGGCTTAGAATTTATACCAAGTGCAGAACTACTGCTATAGTACGATCTATGAGTAAACAAATTTCCTTAATTCTAAGTTAGGCTATGGTAAGAATAAAAAGCTAATATTTTCGATAAGAAATAAATAAACTTAGAATATCCGAAGAGAACAAAGGTATGCATTAAATATTTTTAGGTTTACAATATATGTTCGAAAAAACAGTTTTAAGGCTGAGGTTTGTTAATTGCAATACACCGTTTAGAATTGCTTCTATTTTTTGAAGTCCTGTTAATTTTTAAGTTCTTTTCAATGTCATCTAAGTGTGGAGCTACGATTTATGGTAATTCGTCTTAATAAGCAAACCTTGAGTGCCCAAGGAATGGGTGCAAATTTTTGTATCTTCCATTTGAACTGACAACCATTGTTTTGACTGCAATTATGTCAGTTCGTCGAATACTGGTTAGTGCGATATGATGGTGACTTATGGTTAAATGCACAGTTAAGTTGGAAAATGATGTTGGGCCGAATAATGTGGCTTTTGTGTAAAACTGTTGAGAATTATGGGGAATAAAATAAAGATAGGTCAAATTTATTATACAAGTAATTTATAGGTAGCAGAAATAGTCAATTTAAGACTAATTAGTGAATTTTCCCCAGTCAAATTAGGTAGGTAAAAATATCTGCAGATTACACAGCAATTTTACTTTGCTCCTCACACGACGACTTTAGTAGACAGACAAGAGTTCTCTTTCACACTCTTACATGGACAAGATACAGATTTTAGCTAGTAAAACAGGCATGGGCTTTACACGTCAAAGATGATGTGGCACACCGAAATTCCAACATTTCTCTCCAGCGAGGTGCTTTACACATGACAGAAATTACCACTAAATACAAATCATTAGTTCACACAAATTTAACTAGATTGCAATACTTTATCATAACCGTTCTTAAGTATTTTACATGCTGCATCATCATACAACATCATTCCATTCTGAACACTCCCCCCATTGCACTATCGTCAATCGTCTAGTACTTTCACTGATGACTCATCTAGCCAGAGCGAAAAAAGAAAGTTTTCTAAGCTTACTTTACCAATATAAACATTAAAAGTCAAAATACAAAAAATAAACATCCTAAAGGTTCTCTGACACGCTCAGTGTTGAGGTATTAGCCTCTACGAGGAATTTCAGAACCCCGTTCCGATACGGAACTAACATTCTATGACACGCTCATGCTAAGATTTTATCCCCAGAGAGCTACCCTTAACGGTTTTCAGAATGTATTATCCTTAAGTAAAAAACAAACTGAAATTGAGAAATTACATTGATTTTTGAATGAAAACATGCTCATTTCTCAAAAAATCTAATTTTGAACATTGACATCTGCTCTGGTAGTAGACTCATCATCAGATTTAGTTAACAGTGGTACAAGTTTAGCAATAACTCGATTCACTACTACCGTTGATGTCTTCTGTCTTCACGCTGACTTCACGAACTTTTTCGTCAACTCCAGGATGCACTGCCTGGATACGTCCCATTTCCCACGTTGCCGGAGGAGTTTCTTCCACCAACAAAACTAAATCACCAACTTGGACATTTACACTTGCCCACATCCACTTCGTCCTCTGCTGCAGCGTATTTAGGTATTCTCGGCTCCACCGCTTCCAAAATAACTGGAGCTGCTGTTGAATGCCTTGATATTGGCTCAATCTGTTTCTGGGAATCTCCGTTAACGCTGGAACGCTGGCGTCAATGGCTCCACATTCCCTGGCTCTGATGATCTTGGTGATAGTGGTCGTGAGTTGAGCACAGCCTTAACTTGCGACAACACTGTTGCAAACTGCTCGTAGGTCATCGGACTGCTTCCTGTCACTCGACGCAAGTGGTACTTCGCCGACTTGACAGCTGCCTCCCATAGTCCCCCAAAGTGTGGTGCCCCAGGCGGATTAAAGTGCCACTGAATCCCTTTGGCATCCAACTCGGTAATTGCTTTGTTAGCCACAGCCCCCTCCACAAATAACTTCAATTCTCGGTCGGCTCCCACAAAATTCGTCCCACAGTCTGAGTACATGTGGGACGGAAGCCCTCTGCGTGACACGAACCTTCTCAAAGCTGCGATAAAGGCTTCAGTACTCAGGGATGAGGCGGCTTCAAGATAGACTGCCTTTGTAGCTAAACAAACAAAAACACATAAGTAGCCCTTATAAGTTTTTGGCACCCTACCAATGACATCCTTCAGTACGAATGGACCGGCATAGTCCATTCCCGTATGAGTAAACGGCGTTACTCGTGGCGCTGGTAACGACCCCATCAGCTGCTCCGCTACTTTTGCCCGGTACCTCCTACACTTTAAACAGCTCCGCACAGGGTGCCTTACTCTGTCTCTGCCTCTGATGATCCAAAACTCCTGCTGGATTGCTGACCATGTTGACTGGACTGACTGTGCAAACTGTTTTTGTGGTGATGATCCACAATCAACTTGCTCAGATGAGAGTCTGCAGGGACACTAGCTTGATTTTTTCTTCCTACTGCCAACGAAACATTCTCCAGCCTTCCAGACACTCGGATTATCCCATGACTGTCAATGTATGGGTGCAGGTCTTTTAGTTTGCTTTTCTTGCCAACTTCCTTCTTTTCCAATAACAGCTGATACTCGTTTTCAAAGTGCTGTCTTTGCACCGTTCTGATCCAAAAACTGAAAGCACTTTGCAGCTCCACTGCGGATAAGCACTCTGGCCCGTTCCACCACAATGATGAATAGCAGAGCTCCTTCACCGTTGTTCCCCTCGATGCAAGATCTGCTGGGTTCTCCACCCCCGCCACATGTCTCCAGGAACTTGGCACTGTTAGCTCTTGGATCGTGGCTACTCGGTTGTCCGCACAAGTCTTCCTGATCTCCTCCCCCCTTGC
Source organism: Entomobrya proxima (assembly GCA_029691765.1). Taxonomy (NCBI): domain Eukaryota; kingdom Metazoa; phylum Arthropoda; class Collembola; order Entomobryomorpha; family Entomobryidae; genus Entomobrya; species Entomobrya proxima. The sequence goes on along the minus strand of CM056173.1, from coordinate 45,943,000 downwards.
ACTACTGTGCAACTGACTCAAGCACCCCAAATCTTCGTATTCTTTCATGAACTTCCAATACTGCACTGAAAGTTCGGGTTTTTTAACAAGGCGTCGCTCCACCTGTTGTAGCCGTCTTAACGCAAACTCCCTCGATCTGCCCAAGGATTTTACTTTGTCCTTATCAAATATAACACGAACCCCAAACCTACCTGTCTCCTCCATTTGATAAGTGTGCTGGAAGTGGTTTTCGCAGGCCTCTTCCTTCTTCGTCAAGATGCGCTTTTTTGGTGGCTCCTTTGTTACCCAAAACTTCTTCTGTTGCTCTTGAATAGGGTCGAGAGCAATATGGTGAGATCTGATTGACGCAAGTTCCTCAGGAGGACAAACTCCGGCTACCCCCCATCCGAATATAGTCTCGTACGCTACAGGAGCACCTTTTCCTCCTCTTCTTCGGGCATTAAGCACAACCTCATCATAATACTTAATTCCGATGAGGATGTCAATCTCACTTGGGATATACCACTCCCTATGTGCCAGTGGAATCCCTTCCAAATGTTTGTAGTCGCTACGTTTTCTTACACTCGGCAGCTTACCAGTAATCTTATTCATTACTAGTAACTCTACCTCCAATCCCATTCCGTTGTGTCGGCTAAACAAGGTAGTCTTTACTTTCCCCGTCACCAACTCTCTTCACTTTCACTTTGCTGGAATGACGAGTAAGTCCTAGACGCTTTTTGCAGGCCGCTGACACAAACTCACCACCCGATCCTCCATCAATAAAGACACGACATATCTGCATTTGACCGTACCTATCAGGAACTTGAACCAAGGCTGTCATGAGGAGCCCACCATCATCCGCTGCGATATGGTGACCCTGCACAGTTGGCACTCCTTCCTTTGAGGTTGACGGTGTTGTTGATGTTGCTTCTGCTTTCCTTTCCTCGTGAAGAAGTGTGTGGTGTTTGTTACCGCACTTCTTGCACCTCCGAGGGGAAGAACAGTTTTTCAGCATGTGGTCAGGCTTTAGGCAATTAAAGCATAACCTCGCCTTCCGCACTATGGCACTTCTGTCACTGACGCTGCTGGCTAAGAAATCCTGACACGCCTGGAGTTGGTGGGACTGGCTACAATTTGTGCAACTACCGGAATCTGTCACCGCATAATTCACCCTCAACTGCTTCTCCTCCCGTGGTCCAGCTGGTGTAGGACGGTTAGCGCCCGCCGCTTGAAGTCCACGAATATTGCTAACCAGAAATGTTGACAAATCTTTGAAAGTTGGTGGCGTTGTCTCTGTCAGGCGACGAGCCCACTCCCTTCTTGTCTCACAATCTAGTTTCTTCTCGATGATAACAACTGTTCAAGTCATCCCATTCCTCTGTTTTGCACCCCAACAGTTTCAACGACCTCAAGCACTTCTCTGAATTGTCCAAAAGTGCTTGCAAATCCTTTGCACTCTCTGTCTTGAGTGGCTTGTAGTCCATAAGGTTGACTTCATGGGTGCGTCTGATTTCTCTGGAATTGTTGTATCTTTCTTCCAGAATTGTCCACGCCTCTGTGTAATGTCTGTCTGTCGTTGTGAGATAATCGATTAATTGGAGTGGTTCACCACGAAGTGAGGATTTAAGGTACTGCAACTTTTGTGAGCCAGAAAGTTGAGTGTTACTAGCTACTGCTGAGGTAAACAGATCGTGAAATGACATCCACTGCTCAAAACTTCCGTCGAAATGGGGCAGAGAAATTGTAGGTAGCTTGACTGTCCCGGATGCTGCTGAAGTAGTTGTAGCTGGCGTCTTGGTAACCGTAAGCTTGTCAATGAGTCCTCTCAACTTTGACCTTAGCTCCCTGTAGGTTCTGTCCCATTTTAACCCAGCTTGAAACTGAATATCCACAGCTGCCGCGTCTGTTGCTGTCGCCTCAAAGTCTCTTGCACCACCTCCAGCTTCTTAAAAATCTTCTCAGCTTCCTCTGAGATGACCTTTGCCGTGTCTATGTCCAACGGCACTGTGCTGTGTTGGTCGACCTCTGCCAAGTAGCTCTTCAGCTTTTTATGAAGCGAAATCCTCTTGTTTTCATCACTCATCTTGTCTGTTGGATGATGATGATGATGATCACTTCACAAAACAAAAATTCTCAAAGTTTCACGAAAACTGAACAATTTAACTATCGCACTGGCTTGGTAATTGTCCGTCAAGCATAAAAACCATCTGAGTTCAAAGGACCATGTTTTGACTGCAATTATGTCAGTTCGTCGAATACTGGTTAGTGCGATATGATGGTGACTTATGGTTAAATGCACAGTTAAGTTGGAAAATGATGTTGGGCTGAATAATGTGGCTTTTGTGTAAACTGCTGAGAATGTGGGGAATAAAATAAAGATAGGTCAGATTTATTATACAAGTAATTTATAGGTAGCAGAAAGGTCAATTTAAGATTAATTAGTGAATTTTCCCCAGTCAAATTAATAGGTAAAAATATCTGCAGAATACAGCAATTTTACTTTGCTCCTCACACGACGACTCTAGTAGACAGACAAAAGTTCCCTTTCACACTCTTACACGAACAAGATACAGATTTTAGCTAGTAAAACAGGCATGGCTTTACACGTCAAAGATGATGTGGCACACCGAAATTCCAACATTTCTCTCCAGTGAGGTGCTTTACACATGACAGAAATTACCAGTAAATACAAATCATTAGTTCACACAAATTTAACTAGATTGCAATACTTTATCATAACCGTTCTTAAGTATTTTACATGCTGCATCATCATACAACATCAAGTTTTGATTAATGCAGAGTGTGATTTTTCTGATAGTTACAAGCCAATGTATTTTCATTTAGGCTATATGCGCGCGATAGAAAATAGTGCAATTTTTCCTTTACAAAATTCTTATTAAGAACCTACACAGTGAGTAATTGGAGTTATTTACGTTTGCTCCACACATAATTTACAAAGCGTACGTAAGCGCATTAAGTACAACAAAGGTATTATTATCTTTTGCAATCGAAGGAAAATGGCATATACATCGACTCATATATACTTGCACAATTTCTTAAGAGCTACTTATTGTACCAAAACTGCGCTAATCAATTCTAGTGCGCATAACTGTGCTTGGGTCAAATCACGTTATCTACTGAATCGTACTTCCATTCATTTTTCAATGATTTGAGACAGTTTGTCATTTGTACCAGACAACTACTTATGCAACAAACGCATTAAGCAGGTGGGAGTCATTTCAGGAATTTACGTTTTCAAAACTCAATAGAGATCGTCCATAAAACTAAAACAAATATCAAAGGCAAATGTAAGCCGTCTGCTTCAATAGATATCAAATTTTAACACTGTTAACTGACTGTAAAATGTTTTTACTGTTCGTTTCGATACAAAGAAAAAAATGGAACTAGCCTAATCTTTTTGAATAAGTCGCAATGGCACCTAAGCTACAGGTTGATAGTTTTGAAAAGCGCGGATTCACTAGTTCACATATTTAAAGTTTTCTACGAGAATCGGCTTGAGAAAAACTCTGCACCCCATTAATATTTTGCATAAGAAGATCACTACACGCATGAAATTCAATAAGAACTGAAACTCATGCGGGGTGTTTTAAAATTACCTCGAATGGATGAGAACACGGGCTGTAAAATGACTATTTTTAACGTATAAATATCTAACTACTTCCTATTTTTTCGAGTTGTGACGAATAGGGATATGATTGCAAATATCAAGAATAACTTTTAGAACCCGATTTTGCTATTATAAACGCTGCCGCTAGAAATTTGCTATAGGAATTCTACGGTATTTATCAGGCTCTGATGGACTATTTTTGCTTGTTTTTACTCTCTTGTGGGATGTGTGATCCAGCGGCACATATTTAAATTTCTATCTACTTGTCTAATAATTTTAACATGTCATTTGGTGTCTTGATATCTGAAGCTAGCAGCGAAGCCGTTTTTGCCGCAGACTGTGCAGATTTAGAGGTTTAAAGTGTTTAGTCAATTCTTGTTTTTCGAATGGAGAAGTAATTGTGAAGTATTTGGTGGCCATTTACTTTTATGAGCTTATAAAAGAATAGCATGAAGGAATGGCTTGTGTATGATAATGTGATGGCACCTGAAAACCAGTAGAAGTTGAAATCGCCTAGTCTTTTTTAAGAAAAGCATTACTTATTGCTGTTTAGCTTTACGTTTAAAACCATTGTACTAGAGGATCCAACAACCTTAAAGCATTAGTTTGCAGTTTAAATATAAGTTATAAGGTTGTCATCATGGTTTGCGCACAAGGTATTCTTAGGCAAACTGTTCTAGTATAAACTCTCAGATATTATAAATGACACAGTAGTTTAATAGTGAGCAGTTGGTAGTAGTAGATGTGCCTCATGAACTGAAAGTAACTCATGTGAAATACTCTATACCAAAGGCTCTTGTTTTATCAAGCTTTGCTGGAAATTGCGGCTAAATGACAATGATTAGCGTTTTTGGCGCACTCGAAACAAAAGAACGCATGTAAGAATTCAAACCAAAACAAACGCAGTCTCGGTCGTTTACCATGGCAGAAACGATATTCCTGACTGTTTTGGGCAAAAGTAAACATTGCGATAATTTACACTTTTGAACAACCAGAAAACAAACAGGAGTTTTTGACGAATGTTAGAATATTTTCCAGTAAAGATTGCACCGACTCTATTGCGGAACGTGCGGGACCTTCACGTTCCATGGCATAAGCAAACATTAAATTAACTTAGGACTTTTTGTTTGTTATACAGGATTAGTTATGCGTTTGCTGGTATGTTTGCCCAGCAATTCCCTACATTATTGCCATAGCAAAACGTGCATTCAAATGTCAACAGTTTAAATTTTTTATACAGTTGAGATTCCAGATGGTGGTTTGATTGTTACAGGGCTACTAAATTGTTCAACCACAGATTTTTCAAATTAAGAATTCTACAGAAAATATGGATACAGTCTTATGTGGCTATGCTGGTATACATGTGAATTCAATGACAAAGCCTGCGTTTCTATCCCTATATTATTAAGTAGCTCATCATTGGCAAATGTGAGCCAAATTTTGGAGCAAACAAATCTTTATAGCTATGATGCCTAAAAAGGCAAGGATTGAATATGGAATTGTTTCCTTCGTAATAAAATTTACAATTTTAGTGCATCCTTCAAAATATTTTACATGCCTGGGTAACAAATTTGCAGCAATCCCTGGTGTTTTCGGAGTAGTTGCACCTTTTTTGTTTTAATAAAAGCCAAAATGATTAAACTTCAGCTTAACAAAGAACGCCTTCTTGTCTAATCATAGTATATTAAGACGTTGCTTTTAAAGCAAAATAGTTGTGTTATATCCATTTCTAATAGCTCTGAATACTTTTAAGGACTTCTTCAGATGTACATAAGGCGTAAATTGTTACAAGTTATAATGTGTTGTTTGTGATAAATCTAGAACGTACCACTTAACAAGAGGGGCTTTCATATACAATGTGGCTATATAATCCTCAAAGGTTTCGATCAAGTGCATAGTGATGAGGAGAGATTTATTTAGCAAAAAATTACTAAAATTATACTTTGGCCAGGTTGAAATGATGATGCGTGCAGTTGACCTGAAAATGTTAAATACCTACTAAGAGTTGGTTTTTTGGAATTGTATGGAAATTTTAAAACTGTCTGCAGTTAAAAATCCTCGTCGAGTATAGGGTTTAAAATTTAATAGGCAAAATTACTCAATTTGCTTCAAAAGTTCCTAGCTTTGCTTACTAAGCCAGCTGCAATTTGGCGTTATCTGACTTTATTGAAGAATGCTTCAAAAATAAAGTTTTGTGTTTGCTACAGGTGATTTTAAAGTTATCGTCTATTCTAAAAATCAATAACACAGACTTCGGACAGTTACATTTAATATCCTACGGTTAAAAATCCTTAAATTTAAGAATCAAAATCCACAAAAAATTTCACTAATTTAGTATTGATTATGTATGAAAGGAAAGTAGATACAAGTGATAGAATGAAATGAGTTTTTTACTAATATTAGCTCCATTATTATATCATTAGTATAATTATCGTCATTGGATGGTTAACAGTGCTATTGGCGCACGTATTTACGTACCGTACTTACCTTCATTCGGATTATTAATCGTAACTTGAAAACACAGATAACGGGGTAAACCATTGGAGTTTCTGGTTCCCTGGAAAGCGGCAGGAACAAGAATTTCATAGTTGTATAGCGATTTGCTTAAGAAAAATATCAAAACTGTGGTTTGCATGTTTGAACCATGATGTAGCTCCTAAACTAGCAGAAAACCAGCAATGAAACCTTAAGTGTGTTTTTGGTTCTACAAAAAAGGTGAAAGCAAAAGTTCGAGCAAACTATCATTTACTAGGTCCACCTTAAAAATAATACAAAATGCCGCTGTAATTTGCTTACAAGGTGTGCTAAGCAAAATAATTCAGTATAATATTTTAGATATTACCAGTACCTGAACCTAAAACTTGAATAGCACTATTCTGCGGAATCTGTGCTTAAACAACAATCTCTGTTAAATCCCTATTGCTCCACTCGTTTGTAACTTAGCATCGTCGTGGGTCTAACGGCGATTATTGGGAGTTCATAGTTTTCTAAAACAAAAACAATACAATTCAAACCTTTAAAAGATTTTGTAAATTTGACAATTAATGAAAAATGGAAAATAACACCACGAAATAATCAATGGTTTATTGGTTTCAACAATTATTAGTGGTAATGACACCACGGACATCAGTCTAAAGAACTGTACAAAGACAAATGGATTATTAGATCAAAAAATGTTAACGTAAAGATACATGGATCCTCAACTACTTACAAATACCAGACAATATATTCTCAAAAATTTCTACCAACTCTTTTAAAAATTCAAGAATGTTGTCCTCATCATAACATGAAGTTTCGCTGAGTTGTTTACTTAAAATATGAGAATAACAATTAGATAAAGAACAGTTAAATGATATTATAGTCGTTTTTACAAATTTAGGCAGATCGATCCATAGTTTAGCTCCATTGAATTTAAAACGGAATTTTTTGCAAATAGTCTAGAAGAAATGCACCAAACATGAATACTATATACCTAATATGTTACGCTGTTTAAATAAGTTGTTTGTTAGACGTTTATAGATTTATTCAAATGACTTTCACTTAAACCTGGCTATCGGTATTTTTTAAAATTTTTCATGCATAAGAAAACTACCAGCAACTTTATCGTAATTATACAGTAGTAGTTTTTACTAAAACAAAATAGTCATACGTTTAAGGGTGCAGCATGGCAAAATGCAAATGCTTATCTCCTCTGAAAGCTTGCTTGAAGGACTTGTTGGATTGGTCGTAGTCAAGAATAAAAAGTTAACAAATCAAGTGGCCTGCCTTTTTGTAAATATACAACATTTTGCTATTGACCTACAATATTGGAAATTGTTGTTTCTCCTCTGATTCTCATAAACCAATACGTAGCTTTTCATTTATAAAGCTTGTAATACAAATATCAAATGCTTTGGCAAGTTTGAATAAATAGTTGCTTTTCTAAGAATTTTTTTGTTCAAAAAATAGTTGTTGGGTTACCATGCGACCACCAATTTTCATGAACAAATGATAGGTCCCAGCAATCTTCTTCCAAGCAGTCATGCCTAATGAACTTCTAATCTGTGAAGGCAAAAAAATCATTCAGTTTTTACAATAATACGTATACAATAGATCATAGAACTTTCAATAACACACAGGTTAATTCTAAAAAATGGCAATCATTCGTCTATATCAAGCAAGAGCTTTGTTATTTGTCGCAGTTTTCAGTTTAGGAAAATGATAATAATTTAACTACTAGTTTTGCGTGAAAAACCCAAAGTCATATGTAGACCATGTGTTTTGTCAAATAATTCCCACATTGAATTGGATTGCCTTCAAAACCTATATCGTAGTTGTTATTTGGTTTAACTTTCATGTAGAATAGAAGAAATTAAAAATAGTCCAATCAAAGCACAATTCAATAAATCCATTCTTTACCTAGTTTCCATCTTTTGACTTTTAACCATTTCATTCATTGACGAATACAGAAATTTTGTAACGTTCAAACCATAAATAAATTTGCACCTTACGAAAGAGTGAATAAAGATGAATATGACACAGAATTCTGGACCTGATTTGTTATGATTGTAGGGTGTATTCGGAAATGCAAATCCTGAATAGCAATAAAAACCGAAATAGGCTAGTTGCAAATTTAAATATTTAATTTACTCTTTAGTCTAAAACACGGATACAAGCCCACATTTACATTTTGCCGTAAACCAATTTACCGATCAAGAAACCTGGGGTTTATTACACTGAGGTACTGAAGTCTTCCTTTGAACAAAGGAGTCAATGGAAAGTATAGCCGAATCAAGTTTTCTGCTATGCTCAAGTTTACCCGCTGACATGGAAACTTTTTACGCATAGATATTTGTTTTGTTTTTTGCTGTTTTAAAGAATTTTTTATTTGTATTTGAGGTTTTTAACTACTTTTGTTTTAGAATTTGAAAACCAGTCGTGCCTATCCTGCACCCTTATATGCTTAAAAGAAACTGAACCTTTTTTATAACCTCAATTTGAAGCATGGATATTAGATCTAAATTTGTTCAATGTAAGTCCACTTGGACAAGCAAAATATATGAAAAAAAGATTATTAAACTGAATAAATATAATATATTTACATTTCAAAAAATTTTGGTGTCATTATTGTTACAGGGATAATAATCTGGCCTGGTGACTTCCAACACACAAGGATTTCAAGCTCAAGTAGTTGTTATTTCCGCTAATATTTTGTAAGAGGCTTCTCAGTCTTGTGGTTAAGCTGCCGACTTTTTGCTTCGGAGGGCACGGGTTCGAATTTCAAAAATTAACAGGTCTGAGATTCGAACTCGTGTCCCAGTGCAAAAAGTCGGCAGCTTAACCACAAGGCTGAGACGCCTCTTACAAAATATTAGCGGAAATAACAACTACTTGAGCTTGAAATCCTTGTGTGTTGGAAGTCACCAGGCCAGATTATTATCCCTGTAACAATAGCTTTCGTTTATGGGAAAAGCCAAAATAGGGATAATTTGCACAAAAATTTAAAATGCCATCCCTGAGCCTTTTTCCACGATATGAAAAAAGTCTGGCATCCAAGCGACTGAACTTTGCACGTTTGTATTGTTTTGAGATTCACGGGGCATGTGTTGTTGAAAAGTCGTGAGCTTATCGTAGGCTTAATAGTTTCGGACATCCAAGTTGTACACAATAAATGTACACAGGGTTTAACCAAAATGTGTGTTTGGCTTTTTGCTCATGCTAATACTAGTTTAGAAATAGGTGGCAATTCTAGAGTGCAAAAATGCTCATATATTAATTTACAAAGTTATGTTATGTTGTAAAGTTCATGTCGACACTTAGCTCGTACCGGATTTTTATGTGGTCACAGCTGTAGTCTGGCTGCTTGTTTTGGCTTACATCAAACAAATGAAATACTGTTACTGCTGTTATTTAGTATACCGTGAATGCAGTATATTTTTTATCATGTATACATAATTTTTACAACAGAACGTATCTTTCCTACGTTGATAAAACTGCCACTTGCACATCGATTATGCTTGTCTGTTATAATTTATTGTTTGTGGATAAACAAAATTTAATATTATAATAATGCAAGATGATAAAATTGAAGAACCTAAAAGTAAGTAAACTCTAAGCCTACTATAATACATTTCCATTATCGTCGTTTTATGGTTATATATTATTTGGTCGGATTCAACCTTTACCTTAACTTTATGGTAATATATATGTGCAGGTATTTCTATTTACGGTTTCCGTAACCAAGACTATCGTGTTCCTATATCTTGTGTTACTCAAAAACATCAGTAGCGAATTTCTTGAAAAAAACTTTTATTTCGATGCTTTTCTGCTACATCTGCAGAGAAGTAACTTATCAGAAAAATAATTTGTGGCTTGAAATTTACTAGCACAATACTATACACTGTACAAGTAACAAGGTAGGTTAACTGCACCGTTCACTTTATATATTAAACTAAACACAGGAGGATGTCCCATCCGATTACGCTTTTTTATTTTGTTTGAATAATTTCTAATCTCTATTGAATAATATAATACAAAAAGTACATTTGTTTAGATTATATTTACACTTAGGTATTCTTCTTATTACTACTAAGTACTTCTTATTAGGTATATAAGACCAATAGGGCAGAAAGCGCTGTTGTATTTTTAGTATCCACTGAATTAAAAAATAAGTAGCAGAAGGATGAAATATAGTTGGGGAGTAAAAGCAGTCGGTGGTTAATGATATTAGGACAATCTTGTTTGAAGTGGTCCCGGATCCTTTAAGTGAAGCCACGATTGAACCAGCAGACATATTGAACCTAACCAAGATGAGAGCAGGTTGCACCGGTTTGGGTTGGATTCCAATAATTACGAATATTGTAGTCCCCTCTGACTTAAGTGATTGTAGACAAGTCAAACTGAATACGAAAATTCCATAGAAAACATGTCGACATCACACACTGCGCAGATACACTGATTAATCATAAGATATGAATTGTTATGCTTGATGTAAATAAGAAAAGCTGAGAAATGAGAATTGTTGTAGACTTCCTTTTTTCTTTGTTGTCTATACAAAATATGATTTAAACAATTCCAGTACGTTTCATGTCACTTCAACACCTAGACTCGAGCCGAGACATTTGGTTTAGTAGCTCACTCCTGCTCTTAGATAATCCATTTGGGATGCACGGCATCCGTCAAATATTTTACACTGGTGTTTTAATGACAGGAAACTTTATGTTTCATTAATTTGTCGTTAAACCAGAGATTTTGTTTTGTGTAAATATAACTGAGATATTTAGGGAAATTTTGTATAAACCTGCTTGTTTCAGGACCAAATTAAGCGTGTTTTGAATGAGAAGCGTTTTTAAACCAACACCAAATCATCATTTTAACCACAAAACCAGTTATTGAGTTTAGCCTATTGCTTGATTCGGTTATGGATACCCTATATTCTAAAAAATTAATATGCGTCATGGTCGAATTCAGAGATTTCTACAAAAGGGTTTTATATACAAATTATATAGTACAGTAATAGACCAAAATGTATAGTTTGGTTTGTTTTTTAAAAAATGACGGAAACTTTAAAAGTTGCACATGCAATGCATTGATTTTTTCTATAGTTTAAAAGGTTATGTTCATTTGGACTCAACTTATTCAAAGGTTTTGTATGGTTAATATTCTTTACTACGTTTAATAATCAAATGGATTTGAGAAAAAAATTAAGCAAGTGCATACAAATTTGTCGCTTGCTAAAACAGGTAATTTCAAACGAAATGCAAAGTTACTTTTCGTAGGGACTTTTTGTATCTTACTTTTAAAAAAGGCTAAACGAAAAAATTTCCCTGAAGTACAATTCCTCATGAATAAAACCTAAAAAATGCGTTTCAGTTGGAAATTGTTCTTTGCTAAAATTACAATCACTCAAGTTGTAAGCAACGTATGAGTGAAAGAATTGTGTTTGTTAAGCGTCGTTACTGCAATTGCTTCTTGAAAACGGATTATAAGGAAAGTAAATAGTTTCTTTTATTCCCAAACCGTGCACAAATTCACAGGAACATAAGTTGTTGAGAAAACTCTTCAGTTGAGAGAGTTGATGTATGCCTGTACCATTGCAAATCCAAATGTGATTAACTGTAGTCTAATGTTTGCATTTTACTTTTTGTATTCTAAAAAAGGGGAATTTAGCTTACGGTGTTTGCAGTTTAGCATTATCGTTTTCTTTTTTATACATTATGCTAAATTTACAAGTGATGAGTAGCAAAATCGACTGTCATTTAGCAGTGCAAGAGAAAATCTTCAATACTGCCTTCTTTCGTTTACTTATTGCTAAGTAATATTAACGAACGCATATATGTACAAAAAAGAAAATTCTAGAATGGTAAAAACTATATTTCTTGCAATTTTTGTTGGCGTGGTTCTTTGGACCAAATATCTTACAACCACAACCGTTTTCCTCTTTGTCTACAAAATGTTGGTCCTTGTTGTCTTTCTTGTTAAGCGAAAACTTATCAGCATTTCAAGAGGATGCTGATGCTTGGCTGTAACTCTTGTCAATCGTTAACTTATAAAACAATTGCGCAAACGCGGAAGGTAGCCACCGAACTTTGTGCAACAATCTACTTTTGTATTTAGGGTTTTAAGAAGGTTTTTAAACCCTGAATAGCTGGCGACCCCACAGTGTGACAAGATCTTTCTGCTTGCATAAAGTATATTGCAAGAAGAAAACCGATTGGAATGGGTTCGAACTAAAAACATTGAAAATTTACATATTGGGAGAAACCATGTAGACAAAAGATACAAGTTTAAGAATGCGGAGAGAAAAAAGTTTGAAAGTTGGTAGAAAAGGACGCATTGATAAAGAATCAAAAACTAAACAGGAAATGAACTTTGCTTCCGTTACTTCACTCCACTTTAAATATTTTTTGAAAACAAATAATTAGTGGCTTTCACGTCTAGAAGCGTCTTCAAATACAAATGGCGCAGAATGTGCTGGCTATGTATACCCTGCAAATTAAAATTTGCGGTACTTGGGTCCACGTATCTCCATTGTAGTGGAATAAACAACCAAATCACCATCAGCACCCAAAAAAGGCATGCAGCTATGAGCTATGCTGGTTGATTTATAACAAGAATGCGTCGAAACATGATATTTTTTGCAACCATGGCCTAGAATGGCGACAAGGAATGAGCAAAAGCAAATGCATTGTTTTGCTATCACATTTAAATATAGTAACGGTTGGCCAAAAAACCGAAGAATTGACTCCTAATTATATAGTAGGTTTTCTTCTGAACTATGGTCTGCTTCTACGTCCACAAAACTTTACAAAAATGCAAGAAAAAATAAAATGTGCCGACTACAACCTCCGGTTATGTTGCTGAACATTATCAAAAAATCAAATCTGAAGTAATAACCTGAATTTCTGGGGTTAAAGCGCATGTGACAGTTTATTTACAGAAATAGCTAATCAGACATCCGCCTGTAAAATAGAGATTTACATCTTCAAAAAAGTTTCTCATTTGACATATTTTGACTTCGTTGTCTTTTCATTGCTGGTATAGCATTTACGCAGCTAGATTGCTAGAGTTACTTTCAAGTTGTTTATTCTTTCCTTGAACGTATATATAAGAACGCTCCGGGTTGATTAAATGAGTTCTAAAATTAAGAGTTTCACTAGTTTGAAAATTCTATAAAATTGTTGGCTTAAATTAGGTTAAGGATTAAACTTATATATAACAGAGTCAACTTTAAACAAATTTTTGTGCCGCTTTATGGAAGATCTATAAGTTAGATGGCGAAAGCTATCAGTGCTGTCATTTAGCCAAAGCGTTTAGAAAAGCAGGAAAAAACATAACTGGGGATAACACTGTGTTGCTATATTAAAGCTGGAACTTATTTTGTATCAGTAGTTAACAGAGTTACAAAGTGCAGTTAAAAAATAAGGTTAATTTTTTGCCTAAAACGATACAATGATCGACTGACATTTTTGCTAAACTGGAAAAAATTGTTACGATGTTAAGAAGTGAGCAGCCAAGAAATAAAGCTTGGATTTGTGATAAGTTATGTTGAATTTTTCAATTTGTTTAAGGTGTAAGTCCCCATAGTTTCGTACAGCTATGAGTAATAAATTAAGTTTTGTCTTTGTCTAACAGTTATCTTAAGGGGTCTTCAATCCAGTAGGGGGTATACCGGAGAACTTGACCCATTTGTCCTTGGAATAGGAATGTGTCAAGTGTATGCATGCATATTGTCATAGTCATGAAATAATAGAACATGACCAGGACTAGATGGATGCCAGTTTTTTCGTTTTTTTACATTTCCAATAATATTTTATTTCATGCATGTGCATGAGTATATCTTTAAATAGTCAGCTTTAAAACACAGTTGTTGTTTCCACATATTATTAAAATAAATATCCCTTAGCAGTAATGCGGTCTTTGCGCCCGTCACTAGATGTCCAAAGAAATTTCAGCACGCCATTTTCGTTAGTAAACTGTACCTGTATCATTAACATTTTCATTTAATCTGTAGCGCATAGACCTGTTTAAAAGATTAGCAATATTTCGTTTACATGTTACCTGTAAGGTTCTTGTTATGTAAATCGTGTCCACGTCAACGATCCAGTCATGGTTAGCTGCATTGTTTTGACATAGTGTTGGTTTTATGAAGTATATAACCGTCGCTTGTTGATTCCATATAACTAAATAATTAAATTCACTCTTTAAAATCATTTTTATGCACATTATGTACATCAAGTATTATTGAATGATTCTTTATTGAAATTAATTTTACCAGCAATGTTGTGTAATTTTTTGCGCTTCATGATGCGAAATGCGGACAAGACACAAAACCAATCTGATGTACGTAAAGTAGTCAAGTTGCTTTTGTTTTCTAACTGTTGGATAACTTGAAAGAGGGCCTTGATAGCCTCTAAGTAAAATAACTCTGTTACACACCAATTTGGTTTCAATCAGGTCGTTACTGGTGCAGTGCATAAACACAGGTTCGATTAACTAAGTAAATATGTATGATGTCATAGTCACAATAAGCTGATAATAATAGACGGACAGCTTTTTACACTTACACGACATATTTACTAAACTAATTCCATAGTCTTACAATGGCAGGCGAACGTGTTCTGTCTATCTCCCGTGAACAGTTGGGAATTTATTTTTTGTGTGACATGATAGGTCACTGCTCGGGGTTTTTGGGGGCAAATATTTGTTCCTTAACCTCTGTAGCAGTGACCTGTCAAGATAAACCGCAGTTTGATTACTGCTGCAGAAGCACTGCTGAGTCTCAGCTTTTGAATGCAATGTTTACATTGCATCAGCTGAGAACTCGCAGTGCTGGGATTGGGAAAATAAGTGATTGCAGTGACTCCAGTGATGAATTTGTCACTGTTGAGTCACTGCTGAGTGGTTGTATGTGTAGTGGTGGTTGGTGTTGGAGTTTGGGGCGTTTTGGTGGGCGTTTTCTGGTGGGGCGATCGGTGAACGGACGCCGTGTGTTGTGTGCTGCTGCGTTTGGCGATGACATTTTGTCACTGCTAGGCGTGTGCGCATATGACAGTTGTGGTGTGCGGCGTCTGGACACTTGGTGCCTTGTTCGGAGGCGTCTGCCTGTGCGTCCTGGACATGCTGACTCAGCTGCTTGTTGCACATCACAACATGGAAACAATGACAGTGTTGCATTGTATGGCGTTCTATTATGGGCGTTAGACGATGTTAACACTAAACCCAAGTGTAATGTGAATGTGTGCTGTTTTGTTTGTGGTGTGTTTTCATCAGTGATCACTGTGGTGGTTACGGAGGTATACCCCACGGGACGCGGCATGCAACCCACAGCACGCTGATTTCTGGTATGCAATCAAATGGGTGAGTGCATACAATTGAATATGCATCATGCACATGCGGCCACTGCAAATCTCTGCAGGACACTTGCAGAGATTAATCGGAAAGGCTTCATATGCTTGTTGCAAGAACCGTACACGCACAATGGGCGTGTTACTGGTCTTTCAGGATTAGGGACTTTGATAGTGGGACCTGGGACTAAAGATAGTCCCCCAAGGGCCTCGCTGTTGGTCTCAAGGAATCTGACTGTGTGGCCACTAGCAGAATTCTGTACTAGGGATTTAGCAGTGGCTTCGATTAGATTCATACACGATGAATTGGTGGTAGCTTCAGTTTATATGCCGCACGATTCAAGTATCCATCCAAGTACAGAATTTCGCAAACTGGTGGAATTCTGTGAACAAGCAAAACGGAAACTCGTAATTGGTGGTGATGTCAACTCTCATCACTCACTATGGGGTAGTACGGATTGTAATAGAAGAGGAGAGGATCTTGTAGATTACCTTGCCTCTGCTGATCTTCATGTAATAAATCAAGGCCACAAGCCAACATTTGTTACTTCGGCTCGCAAAGAGGTCCTTGATGTGACATTCGCCACATCGGACGCTCTTTGTGCTATACATCGGTGGCAAGTTGACGAGGAAGACTCGTTCTCTGACCACCGAATGATTACCTTCAACCTTGGAGTTAAATTTGGGCCCCCAGTTCTCATTCGTAATCGGAGGAGAACTGACTTCGTAAAGTACAGGGAGACGGTGGATAATCTTTTGGAAACTATTCCAACAAGTGAGATTACTTCGGTTAGCTTACTTGAGGAAAGAGCAAAAGAATTTACCAAAGTGATTCAGAACTCCTTTTACGCCAGCTGTCCTCCAAAGAAGGTAAAGCCAGGCGTTAAGGTGAATCCTTGGTGGAATGAAGAGCTGCAGCAGCTCAGACAAGAAGCACGCCGCCTTCATCGACAGGTGGTAGCTACAGGACTTCCGGAACACTGGGATGAGTACAAGGCAGCTCGCAACACCTTTAGATATGGTGTTCGGAAAGCCAAGTTCACTGCGTGGAAGGCATTCTGCTCCGGCATTGAAGAAATGCCGGAAGCATCTCGTCTCTACAAGATACTTATAACTGACCCTACTACAAAGTTGGGTAGTCTAGAGAAAGATCACGGCAGTTATACAAAGACTGCCAAGGAAACATTGGAACTGCTTCTAAATAAGCACTTTTCATTGGGTACTACTGGAGTTGCGGTTCAAGGTCCTTCCCAAAAAAGGATGAGACTGCCTCCCGAGGCAGTTACACTTTTTAAGGTGAAGTCTGCCTTTGCGTCCTTCAGTTCATACAAGGCCCCTGGGCCTGATGAAATATTTCCGGCCCTTTTAACGGCTGCTGGAGATAGACTAGTACGAATAATGCAACCCATATATGTGTCGTGCTTGGAATTTGGATATGTTCCTAGTTCCTGGCGTGCCGCAAAGGTTGTGTTTCTACCAAAACCAGGTAAGGACAGCTATCAAAGGGCATCATCGTGGCGCCCGATTTCTCTGACGTCTTTCTTTCTAAAGGCGTTAGAGAGATTGGTCGACTGGCAGGTTAAAACTGCAGACCTGATAGCTAGACTTGAAAGAAATGGGCAATTTGCCTATTTGCGGGGCGTTTCAACTGAAGCAGCGCTGCATGAATTAGTCACACGCATTGAAAAGTCAATGCATTGCAAGGGGATAGCTCTCGGTGTATTTCTTGACATCGAAGGAGCCTTTAACAGGGCTTCTTTTAAAGTTGTTAAGAGCTCCCTTGAAAGGCAGTCAATCCCTCCAATATACGTGAGGTGGATAGATAATATGCTGCGGAGTAGAACCGCAGTCTCTGAATTATCTGGCAGCTATAGCAAAATTACTGTAGCTGCTGGGTGTCCGCAAGGTGGAGTGTTGTCTCCGTTTCTCTGGGATTGTGTGGTGGATGAGCTCTTGTGTGAGCTCAAAGAAAAGTCTACTGCTACGCACTCGCAGGGCTTTGCTGATGACATTGCTCTACTGCAACCAGGCATATGCCTTGCTACCGTGCAAAGCATTATGCAAACAGCACTGCAGCACGTCCACTCATGGTGTGTGAAAGTCGGCCTCTCGGTTAACGCTAGTAAATCGGAGGCTGTCGTGTTCACTAACCGGATTAAGTTGGAGTGTTCACCGAAATTGACCTACAATGGTCAGCCGATACCTTTTAAAAATAAGGTACGATACTTAGGTGTCCATTTGGACAGTAAGTTAATGTGGCGACCTCACCTTTTAAACAAGGCCACTCAAGTGCAAGTGGCCTTAGCACAATGTAGGAGAGCTGTCGCAAGGACCTGGGGTTTGAAACCTTGGGTAATATAATACCTGTATAATAAGGGAAACTATGTCCATTCAGCTGATAAATTATTATGCGTAATTGTATATTTTCGCTAAACGATATTAGCAAATGCTGGCAGCATAACGCAGATTCTATGTTTATTTTTGGTTTTATTGAATTTCAGCTCGTCAGCGCTTTCGTGAAGAAATGGCAAGACTGTGGTTTAGGTTCGTATATTGTGTGTAGTTCTATTCCATTCAAAAATACCAAATATGTATTTATTTGCGTTATTTATTTTACGTTATTGCCAAACGTTATTTGCATTACTTTAATTATTATATTAATGTTAAGAGAAAAGACATTCCACGACTTAGCAAACATGTTCTGGAAGAAGAAAAGCTATAGATGATTCAATCAGCGAAGATGATGATGAAGATACCGCCGTACGTCAACGTTTTTGGTCGCCCAATCTTGCGCATGATTTTGTTTATAGCCGTGATAAAGATTATGAATCTTTGCGTCGCTAATGTCAATAGAACGTCGCTAATAGCATTAACTTTAGATTGTAAATAGAATTACAACTATACACCAACAATTAATATTGTAAAATATTGTACATTACTTGAATTTTGCTATTCATATGAGGATATACTTATGATGTCGTTGTCTGTGTGGTTAGATAATGTAGGTATACGGTACACATAAAACGGGATTGTCGTTGCCTTGTGGCTCTGAAACGTTCCTGCATTCGATCTACTTGAAAAATCTGCATTCATTGAATACATTACAGCCATTTACTCAGTTGACATTGAAGTATAAATCACATCAAAATTGAGTATAAGTCGAATTTGTAAACGTGTTCCAAACCATGAGAAACAACCCAGAAATTAAAGAAAAGAGGAAACCTGACAATCTATTTCAGCAAAGAGCATCATACCTCAGTTTCAAAACTAGGTTTCCCATGGGTTTGACATTGGGTGATCTTTAACGATGGGATTGGGAAGAAACTATGGTGCGAACACCATGTAATGATATGTTAGAAGATAGTACGGGAACAGAAATAAACAAGAGCAGCTTGTTTTATAGAAAAGGAAGGACTTGATTGTATTTTTGTTTTTGCTAGCATCTTTGTATAGGGCAAGAACGACGTTCTTACGGCTGGAAAACATTCACCTTACAACTGACTACGTGGAACCAGGTGTTTATCATGTGCGTACTTGTCGTGTCTATATCGTTTTCAAAACAGTTGTACGGAATAAACCTTTGGCATAATATGATTTAAAAAGAATTTCAATGAAATAACAATAATAAATTTGGATTTAGGTTTTAGGAATGTGTTATTGAAAATAAATATTAAAAGTGAGCTATATTTTGAAAGCAGATAATTTAAAGGTGATGCGTATTTACTCGTGCAACTCCAAAAATCCGATATCCTAATTTCGTGAGAGGAAATGAGTATTTGCACGGCATCTTCTGCTTCTGCGAGTATATACTAGAGTTAGAGAAAAAACCAAAATGTGTAATTTATTGGTTGACACTCATTTGAAATGCTTCAAACCGAGTTTTTGAGATTTCGCGGTATGAAAACTCATATTAAGAATATGATGCTGTCAAATATTGTCGATAGAATTGTTGCAGTAATCGATAAGTTAAACTGAAATAAAAGGAAGCATGCTTACCAACTTTGACCACATATCTACTTTGAAGACGATATGTATACATGAGTTTCGCGATTGCAAACGATTATGACCAAATGCAAAGCAGTACGTCTAAATCTGTAAAAGCAACGTTAAGGGTTGTCAGTTTTGAAATGGCGATGTTTATCCTTGACGTGCTGTCATTTATAAATTGAATGAGGTTTATAATAACACATGTTACCGTAATACGCGAAATGTGGTAGGGTTGCAATAGGGAAACCATGTTTTACATAAAACTTGCACCAATAGTGTAATATTAAGAGCAAGGTCAGAAGCAAGGTCAGAGGACAAAAGATTTGATAACCCATGATGCTTTTAATTCCGTGCTAATCTGAGGTTCGAATTGGAGTTTTGCTTACGTTCTAATGCAGAAAAGCTTGCTTTCGAAGTCCTTTACAAATCAAGGTAGATTTTTGAAATCCAACGTTTAAAGAATAGTTACGTGCTTATAAAATGCGTCATTCGTTGAAGATTCCCGGCCCATGGATTTCCAGAAACGAAAAACTACAGCAGATAGGATGTTTTGAAAAACATAAACCGGTTTTTGTTGAAACTTTTTAAGTAGTTAAAAATAAAAGTCATTTGTAACAGTTTGTTTGATACAGAACAATTTTTTAAAAACCAAAATTATTTTTAAAGAGTTAGATGTGTTTATCCCGCCTCACGTTTTGTGAGAGGTTCTCCAAAGCTTATTAGTAAATACTATGTTGTGTTCCAAGGCTATGTACGCCGTAAAAATATTTCGTGTGCAACTAAAGCTTGGAAGCAGAACGTTTAATGAAGTCGTATAAAAACAGGAATATATTTATTTTTGTTTATGATAGAACTGCCGCGTTTTCAATTGTGCTTAGAGAATTAAGAAATGTCTTGGCTTACATTGGCTGCACTTAAAATTAAACAAAATAAGTAGAAGTGTTTACATGTATGATGTTGATTGTTTCTTAGTGTTAATAATATATTTTTCAATGCAAATTCTACAGTTGCTTGTTAGTTTACAAGGTATACTCATGTAACTAGACTATGTTGGTTGAAAGCGTATAAATATTCACATCATCGCAAGTGTACTCGTGTAATTTTGTACAACCTAAAAGTAACTAATTTTACACCTATAGAATTTTTCAAACTGATATGATATAATAACGTAACATTTACTTTAAAATGTACAATTCCTGAAAGTGTAATTAAATACCACAAGGTTAATTGCACAAAGATGATAATTTTTGCGAAAATGTTTTTGGAAATTATTTATTGTATAAAACTAAAAATTGATTAAGCATAGAAACATCTTGAGTTCTATGTTTATCGTGTGAGATTAAATGTTTGATAATTTAAATTTCGTCAAGCTGAGGAACCACTTTTTTAAAATACAAATACTAGGTATGATAATCTTGTTAAGATATCTAATGTCTGTATAAATAGCAATCTTTAATTTCTTTCAGCGAATACGAAATAAATTTTTAATTTGTTTTAAAATTAACCAACACGTACATGAAAAATGTTTTTTTAACTTGTAATAAGTAACAAAACAAATTGAAAACTGCGTTGTTGTTTAGAAAGTAAATTGAAAGTGTTATACAATCGCACAAGAGAAAATAAAATGATATTATAATTACCGCATTCCAAAAGCAGAGAAAAATTAATTTGAAAAAAGAAAATCTTCTGTATTGATATAACGATAAAACGGTTTCATTGAAATAAAATAAGACGTTAAGAGAAAATAATATGTCTCAATCAGGCTGTAAAAAATAGTAAATCAATAAAGCTCTAAGAGAGAGAATAGTTAATTATCGTCCTGGCCGTAAAATCCGAATTTTAACAACCAGGGTGCGAATTCAGAGCCGCGGATCTATTTTGGATAAAATAAATCCTGATCCGATCCCGAATAAATCCAGATTTGCAGTGGTATTCACACCCAAAATCAATTTTAGATTAGGGTTTGATTAGGATCAAATCCGGATTTAATAATAATGTGCAGCAGCAGCGTGTGGCAATGTGTTCGGCGTGTAAGTCAACCAATATTCTTGTAAAATGGAACAGGTGATTGGTAGTGTTCTATGTTCCAATAATTAAATTCGTCGTCTCGCGATAGGTAATGTCGGTTTTGACTGTAATTCGTCGTAACTCGGCATACCTGCTCATCTGGAGTGTTTTAATTTCCAATTAGATTTCCGTGAATAATGTTTTTTCTGGTGACCATAAAATGTGATCCGAATCCATTGATATGTACATAAGTTCCATTAGTTTACAAATGCTAATTTGTCAAACTAGTTATAACACTTTCTCTCCCCAGTGGATTGTTGACCATAAGGTCAATCCATATCGAGATAACCCAGGTTTTGGTCACATTGCTGAAGGGCATTTTTAATGGAGGTGACCACATGAACTTCCAAAATGTGGATATATTTCCCAAGTTGAAGTTAGAAGTTAAGAAGAGTGACGATAACCCCACAACCAGGCTCAACTTCCTCCTCCACCCGTGCACTTCCACTTTTATTTTTTAATTAATTATTCCGAATTCCCTAAAAAGCAACCAACGCAATCCTTCAATTAATTTTTAGGTTGCCCTGAGGGGGAATATAATCAAGAAGATCCCTGTTTCCCACCTTGTCCTTGACCATATGCCCCAACCTTCCCGCAACTTTATATTATAGTTGGGTAAAAACGGTGGTAAATTTGCCTTTACTTACCACCGTCTTTTTGTTAAAATTTGTAAATTATCGATGATTATGTACCACAAACGTGCATTTTCTGTTTGGATTCAACCTCTAATCCTTCTCCCTTCCAGGCTTAGGATTTGAGATTTGGATTTAGGTTAATCGTGTGCTCTGAATACAAAATCCAATCCGTATTCACAGAGGCCGATTAAAACCAAATCGGATTAGGATTTAGTATATATTTTTTGAGATTTAGCTAATCCGAAAATCTGTGAATACGGAATGGGATTAGATTACACCAAAACAGGATAATCCGCGGCTCTGAATTCGCACCCAGATGCTGGTCAAAAACTGACTTAAATTACGTGTTGCACAGCATGCACGCTGTAAAACTGCTATATCTTGCAATTAAGGTCCTGAATCAGGCCCTTAATGCACGAAATGTTACAAACCGGTTGTTAATTTGAAATGCTGGTTAAAAACTGACCTAAAATCATGTGTTGCATGCTACAGATTCTATTATGAATTGTTTAAAATCAATGTGACCTCTGACCTAGAGTTGACCTGTTGACCTGAAGTTCAATAGGGTTGTGGCTGAGGTGCTATTGTGTCTGTACACCAAGTTTGGCTGTAAAATTACCTGTCGCACAGCATGTACGCTGTAAAACTGCCATATCTTGCAATTGAGGTCCTGAATCAGGCCCTTAATGCACGAATTTGAACAAACTGGTTGTTATTCTGTTATGCTTGTCAAAAACTGACCTAAAATCATGTGTCGCATGCTACAGATTCTATTATGAATTGTTTAAAATCGCTGTGACCTCTGACCTAGAGTTGACCTATTGACCTGAAGTTCAGTACGGTTGTGACTGAGGTGCTATTGTGCCTGTACACCAAGTTTGGCTGTAAAATTACCTGTCGCACAGCATGTACGCTGTAAAACTGTTATATCTTGCAATTAAGGTCCTGAATCAGGCCCTTAATGCACGAATTGTTACAAACCAGTTGTTAATTTGAAATGCTGGTTAAAAACTGACCTAAAATCATGTGTCGCATGCTACAGATTCTATTATGAATCGTTTAAAATCGATGTGACCTCTGACCTAGAGTTGACCTGTTGACCTGAAGTTCAATAGGGTTGTGGCTGAGGTGCTATTGTGTCTATACACCAAGTTTGGCTGTAAAATTACCTGTCGCACAGCATGTACGCTGTAAAACTGTTATATCTTGCAATTAAGGTCCTGAATCAGGCCCTTAATGCACGAATTGTTACAAACCAGTTGTTAATTTGAAATGCTGGTTAAAAACTGACCTAAAATCATGTGTCGCATGCTACAGATTCTATTATGAATCGTTTAAAATCGATGTGACCTCTGACCTAGAGTTGACCTGTTGACCTGAAGTTCAATAGGGTTGTGGCTGAGGTGCTATTGTGTCTATACACCAAGTTTGGCTGTAAAATTACCTGTCAAGATTAAGTGTAATGAGAAATGTCAACTTATATAAGGTATGAATTCTTGCAGAACCAACTCAGATTCGGCTTTTCTTCTCGTCAATAAACTTATTCTTTCTTCTCTCCTTATAAATCTCATCTTTTCATTTTGCCCCAAATTATTTTTCCGTTCCTTACTTTGCATCTAATTAAAATTCGGAGTTAAAAATCAATTAGAATTTTGACATACTTAATTTTTGATTTTACAGTTTTTAAGAACGTCTAGCAACAAACCTTGTAAAAACGTAATTTCATGTGCACGTTTTGATGCTTTTACCGGTAAAAAATAACTGACTCCCGCCTATATTTTTGCATGTATGGTGAATGAAAATTAAACGATAATACTGTTTTGATCTGGTTCTTTAGTGACGCTGACTCAAAATTTATTTAACAATCAGTGAAAGAAAATGCTACGTGTCAACACGCACTTTACAATTTGTGAACATTTGTACACCATTTATCTATAGTATAAATTTATAGGATCACAAAAGCTGTTAAAAACAATGTTAGATTTCATTAGGGGTTTAATATAATCTAACTGCCTTGCTTGCAAAAAGCTAATACAAAATTTTGTAAAATTCCTTGCAAAAAATTACTGCCTACACTAAACGTAAAATGGTGTTTATTTCGCTTAAGCTTAAAATACGCTGCTACGGACTACACTACGAAATAGTATACAATACGATTTTGCTACGTTTCGAGTAATTTATATAATGAAAATGCTGGTATTAGTTCGTATGTTACACCTAAGGTTTCGGTTTGTATTTTTCTTAGCAAACCATAACACAATTCACTCGTTTGGTTCTATTATATATTTATAATTTACATTTCGCAGATCAGTACCCGATTTGCATTTAATACCAATAAATTACACTCATTTTTGTTTTAATATTTAAATCATTTAAAATCCTAAGTAGAATCCTGAAATTAAACTTGCCTAAATACACTTTATTTCTTTTTTCACGTCTGGTTCCTTTTACCGACTTTTGTAAACACTGCAACGAGAAGTAATAAAGTTAGACCAAAACTAGTTTTGTAAAGATATTGCAAATAGAAATTTTTGCCTTGAACTATATTTAACTTCACCTTAATAAAGCATAGGTAATAACTATATAACATGCTTAGAAAACCAACCGAATTTGCTATTTGCACAGTACAACAACATTTAGTAGGATATTTGACAAGTTAGTAGTCACATTGTTTACCTTTTTAACAACAAAATGGATTTTTCTCCTCACGAGCTTTTGGAATATCTTAAATTTCAAAAGACACACGTGTTTTTTACAAAGAACTTATTCAATCTAGTAAGCTGAAACTTTATGGGTATATATAAAAGATATCTGTTTATACTCCAAACTAAATACAATAAACTATAATTTACTCACACAAATGCTAAACACTACACACTTGATAGATCAAGTGTGTAGATACAGGAACAAACAATTGAACTTCAAATACTTGTAGAATGAAAAGTAAAAGCATATTTCATATTTAGTTGAGCACGAAATGCTCAATTTAGGCAAATGACACTGTCACTGCTGCTGTCCTCATCACTGCGGTTCTCATACTCAATCTGTTTTGCAGCTGCAGTGAGTTGCTTCTCTTGAAACAGGGAGTTGATTTCAGAACACGTTGCCAGGTTTTTAGAAGATCCTAGTTCAGCATCATTTGGTTCGAACGTTTCTGTGTTGCTGGAAACAGGATATTGTGCCCGAGCTTTTCTGCTTGTACTATTAAGGTTTGCCCTATTGTTAACAAAAAGTAATTAGTTAACATTTTGCTTTATTTACTATGCTTCAGGAACAAACAAAAATGTCACTGTTTTACTTATTCTGTTTAGTTTACCTTTCTTGCATTTCCATTTGTACCGAATGAAAAGTGACCTTATGCACATTCATTTCCCACAGCTTGGCAAATCGTGTCTCGCAGAGTGCGCATTTGAATTTTCCTCCTAGGTATTCTCTGGCATGAGCCGTGTTTCCAAATTTTTTGAAAGGTGATGCCAACTCAACAGTTTCTCCAAGTCGTTTTTGTCCACCACTGCAATACCAACACAAATTTCAATTACTCAAAGCCAAAGTTGGCGTTTTAAAGTTAACCATAGGCAAAGCCTTACTGAATTGCCTCCAAATGGCGCCAAAGATCCCTTCGGGAACGAAAATCTTGATGACATCGGGAACACGTGAATTTAGAACCCTTGTCTAAATTCTTAATTCCATGGCATATGAGTTGGTGTCTCCGAAGTTTGTAGGCAAATGGAAAGCTTTTGGAGCAAACATGGCATAGAAAGTTTAACTCATATTCAACTGATTTCACGTGTTTGTACAAAGATGATACAGATCTGTATTGTTTCCCGCACAGGCAGAAATATTGCCGGAGGAAAACACGGCTCCGAAAAATGTCTTTCCCATGCCGTGTGAAGGTTCTTGGGGTACACATGTCTTCATTAGTTTTCTCCTGTATTTCGTTATTCCGGTCAAAAACTTGCTCTTTTCCACTTTTAGAAGCCTGACTGGATGCAGCCAATATTAAATTAACCCTTTGCATTAGCTTTTTAGTTTTCCCAAGATCTTGAAAGTCACCTTCAAGTTCTAACTTCAGCTGCCTTACTAGTACCAAAAACTTCATCTTCTGTTCCATCTCAAAGGGCCCAAAAGTTGGCACATTTCTCACCTCCAGATTTTTCTCAGTCAGGCTGAAAATTAAACTTAAAAATTTGGCCATCTCTCCATGGACCAGACTAATATATCCCACCAGTTTCTCCTCCAAGTCATTTTTCTCGTCTCGTTCTTTTTTCAACAAGCACTTCATCTTATCAATCTGCTGCTGCTTTTCGTCTACCATCGTTAATTCTAAACTACGCATCATCTGGCTTATCTCCCTGTCTGCATCAAATCTATTAGTTGCTTCCAACATTTCCTGTGGACGGTTTTCCGAAAACCCCAGTAGTGTCATTACTTGAAATGTTGGATCATTTTCAAAGGTCGCCATATATTCTTCTTTCGGTGATTGCTCCTCATTTATTTTGCAAAATTTGTTGGCATCACTCATTGAGTTTTCTCTCATTTAAATTCAGTTGGCCGGGAAAGTCGGAAAGATTTCGAGGTTGTTTGAAGATTCCACCAAAAAAACTTGTTACTACACAAGTAGTTGTTTTGTTCATAAAACCACTATTAGTTATTAAGACTATTTAGTGTGTGAATTGAACCTTTAGAAAATTTATAAACTTTAGAACCATCAATGTCACAATTTCACCAAACCAATTGATACAAACCTTTAACCAAATCAGTTATTTCCACTTCACATGCTGTTGCTCCTGAAGATTTTTCAAATTATGTGCTTCAAATGATAAAAATTAGCAAAACTGGATTTTGGCAAACTTTCACTTAAATCTAGTTAATATCTTGCAAAAATTAGAAAACGTAGAATAGGTCATTCAAAAACTTGAATTTAAGATTTGACACCAGCATTACTTTTGTTTCAATAACCCTTGAAAAAATACACTAAAAGGTTAGTGCTCTGCAGCGGAACTAATTAACAGTTATACTGTTAAGCTACAATCCTTTGTGAAATTATAACGAGCGAGTGTGCCAATAGAACGGCTAGGTATCAGCAACAAAGTTTAAACTATTTTCGCAGATTTTCAGAGCACAATGATCTCACATTTTGGATTCACAAAAACCACACATAGTATTATTACATACACTAATAAAATGATTTTAAAAAGAAGCACAACTGACACCACAGAACTATTTTGTTTCTGGTGAGTAGGAAAAGTTTGATGTCCTATATAAAAACAAGAAACAATTTAAACACAGTGCCTTTGTCCACCATTATCTGGTTCGGTAAACCATATGTTGCAGAATTTACTTAATAAGCTTTATGTAACTTACCTAGTTATTTTTGCAGGAATGTGGATACATGTCCATCAAAAGTAAAAAAATGTCTCGGCATAATAACACATAACTTTATTGAGGCACTAAAATAACTGCTTGATAGTAACAACAACAACTTTTCCAAGTTATTCTGAAGATGTTCTCAGCATCATCAACTTCGGAAAAATCCAATAAGGTACTTGAACAAATTTTTAATTTGGTATTAAAATAATGGTGATAAATAATAAAAAAGATTGTTAGTAAAGTGCACTGGTTAAAATTTAGCACTAAACTGATTTTATAGTTTTTTTATATAAATGAACAACAAGACAGTATTTGCTGTTTGAAGCTTACAGAAAGAAGCTCAATTGCACTGTGCAATTTGCACACTGAAGGGGGAGTAAGGCGGTTTGGAGTGTAATGCATTGAAATGGCCTAGTGGCACTGGTCGACTCGAGCTCCTTTCTCAGTTGGGCCTTGTTTGTCGTAGCAACAGAGAAGATGTATTTTGGTTATGTATTGCAAACTGCCATAGGCAATATAGCTTCAACCCTATTCATAAGCATGCTTTGTTGTTAAGAAAAAATGACGCTCCTTCTCTCGGCTTTTGTCGCAGCCAACGTAAAATTTTATTACATTTTCAAAAACGAACGTTTACAACTTTTTACGAGCCGAGCAATTGGGGGAGTTCTGCATTTTGTGAAGTATACAAGGGGAAATACATTGTATAACTAAACTGAAGAAAGATCTAACCTAGAAAATACATGAAAAAATTACAAAAGCACAAAGCATTAGTAAGATTTTTGTTGCTGCTTTTTTAAATCTTAGCTTTTCAACCGAACGCTTGCAATTATATCTTCGTTTGTACCTGCAAAAACTTAAATCCTGTCAGAAATAAAATTGATCGTCATGAAAATATGAGGCATGTTTGAACAGACACAACTGACACCATCGAACTACTTGTTTCATTTTGTGACAAAAAAATTGATGATCCTATGCAAAAGCAATACATAATTAAAATATTATCACTCTCTCGTTCTGTCGTCCATACTTACCAAGTTATTTTTCGTAAAATGCGAAAACTTCCGCATGTGTCAAAACGTTGTGCAGAATACTAACAGTCAACAAATAACTTTCCTCACACAATAAGGAAACTGTTTCATTTTGATAATAGCAAATTTTTTCATCCAAATAACAACTTTCTACATACGGCGTAATTGGGAAAGTACTGTATTTTTCGAAATATCAAAACGGAAATACATTGTGTAGCTAAACTAAAAGGTTGTGTTGCGTAGGAAATAAGCAAAAAAGTTACAAAAGCTCCAATAAAATTCATTTATTCGTTGATGAGCTGTCGATGTACGAGCAAATATACCCGCTAGAATGCAATTCTGTTTCAACAATTAGTAAAATTCTACGTTTTTCTGTATATTTTGTGGCCCCGTATCCAGCCAAATTCATTTACTTGACGATTTCTTGACCTGAATTCCACCAAAAATGGCATGCTGGTCCCATAGCAAATTTTGCATAGAAACTAGTTTTATTTCTATTGAAAAGGTGTGAAATTCTAGTGAAATTCTAGTAAAGAGGTGAGCGTATCAGGCATATTCATTTCCATCATTTTGATTGCAAGACTAAAGTGGGAAACCCGACTTGCTATTGTCTTTTCACAATGGAAGAAGAGCATGCTACATTTCTGTTTTACGACTGCTGAATATAGGTGTGAATATATTGCAGCCGTTGAAAGCAAATTTTAAAATATTTTGCTATTCGCTGTTGAACCGCAGTGATGCTTGCTTTGTTAATCATGTGGAAAAAAAACAGGTCAAATTAAAATAAGAATGAAACCAAGACTGACTTTAATTTGCATCTTCAGAAATTATATCTGCAAAATGGATTATTATTTTGAAAATATAGGCGCTGAATGGAATTTTAAAAATAGCACTAGCTCAAACTCGACTAGTCAGTCCAGTTACAATATAATTTTAAAATTACAAAATAATAAAGAGCTTGATGAAATGATGATGATGAAATATACCTGCAAAAAATGTTCCTTTTGACAGTTTTGGGAAATTAAATTTGTTTAAAAACAAACCCCTCATTTATTTCCTCAAAACGGTTATAACGTTTCGTTATAAAGAGAAATCCTCATATTGTATTGATAAAACGTTTACTATATTGACTCGTAAACCTCATGCACGTCCGCACCCTATATACACTCGAGATGTGAATATCTGGAAAAGGAACTTAAGCCAACTCACCCTCCGGCAGTGTAATTGTTCAACTCAAATGTCAACCCAGCCATCCAGTATTTACTTTGCGGAAAGTCAGGCCACACCAAGCTAAGTCTAGCAGAAAGGTTCCGAAAGACAGTTTACTATGCCATATTATGCCAGTTTTGTCGAAGGAAATTATGAAACGAAAAATTAAGTTGAGAAGTGCTCTATTTATAATCAAATATAGGAGCATAATATAGCGTATTTCAAATCCCATTGTCTTTGCCTGTGGGCATTGTAATTATTTTACAAAAATTCGTAACCCAAACCCTGATTAAGTAGGAATGACCTGTATAAGGTAAGCGTTATTTAAATAAATGCTGCGTTCGACATCCATACAAATACAATACTGATACTTATACCACATAAATTTTGGTTTTATCCGATGGCTACACTAATAATATATTTTTTTACGCATTTGCATGTTGATTGCTTAAATATGTGGCACCTCACTTCGAATAGAATGAGTCATGACAACAAGTATTTTTGTTGTTTTGCGTTGTTTTAAAATTGATCTCTTTTGTTAGTGTGTTGGCTCCTCTCTGCATTTCCACTAGGCGTAAAAGACAAGCAAAATTCCTTCAAAATATAATATAGCTTGAGATGAGAGAAAATATAAAAAAAGCTTTAAAAGATATTGTAAATATCTCACTGAGGACGAGTGCCTTTGCAAAACTCTTTTATCCGTTGGATGGAAGGGTAAACGACGTGTTAGGAGGGTTCTGTTTTGAAATGCATGATAAAACAAAGTTTCAGTACGAGAAAAGTGTTTGTTCTACCTATTAAAAGTGAACCATAAGACACATTTTATGATTATTGGACACCTGAATACTTATTTCCACCGAAGGATATAAAGATGATAGAAAAGAACAAGAAGGTCGTATGTTCAAAGTGCATTGCTTTAAAAAATTGAAATATTGCTTTTTTATCTGACTGCTTTTGTGAGCAGACAGGATGACATGACTGGTAGAAATCCGAAAAACAACAATACAGGGCATGAAATCTGTTCTAGAATTTTGCAAATATTTCCGGGTAGAGTAAATACAAATTCAGTACAAAATTTGTGTTTTCGTCTTCAAATTTACTAACATTAAATTGTCCCTATAGTTTGAATAAAATCTGGAAACTAAACTGAATGTTTTGGGAAAGTGTTAGAACTTCTATTCTATCTTGCTTTAATTTGGAACTACCAAATGCTTACTCCTAATGTCAGTGGGTCCAATATGCTTATATTTACTTAACCTAACAGAACATACGATTTGTCTTCCTTTTAATAACACGATAAAACTAGTGTTAAGTTTCGGAAACTGATCGTGTGTCAGTTCACGTACGTGCATTTTCATTACAAATAGCACGATTCTTATAGTGGGCCATCAAACAATTCTTTCCTCACTCCCCTTTCCTAAAAAATTTTACTCCTTCGAACCTACATTCTCTAGTAAACCTTCCCTGTACAAATTTGTATGTATTTTAGGACTTGAGTATGTTTTATGAGGGTAAAAGACAATATATTTTTCAATTTGTTTGGTCAAGTGGTTGCAAAACTTTTATAGGTGTCATAACAAAAGCAAGTAAAAAAGGTATTTTGTGTGGGTGATGCACGGAAGGGATGACGACAAATATCTTGTGAACGAGCAAAATTGCCTGCCAAACTCATAAAACAAAGTTTATGTTTTACTTGAAAAAATGACTCATACAAAATAGCATGTTGTTACGCCAAACTATCAATGCGTATGTATATACTATATAACTACGCGGCAGCACGCACCCCAATTCTTAAGCACAACATGTTAGAATATACCTGCGCAATTGTATAGTTCAATCATAAACCTTTGAGCCTTGGCATCCTATTCTTTTAGTAGCTATAACTTCCTTTTCTTATAACTATAACAAGTCACCGGCTGAGATAGCCTAAGAATATCAGACTCGAGTTGTCTCACCAAGATCAGCATTGTTTATGGCTTGCCTTTTGTACAAGAGGAGCTTACAATAATTCAGTTTGCTCTTGGACTTGGGTGTGTGCACAAGAAAAGCAGCAGATTCAATAATTTTTCTGTTTTAAAATAAACTGCTGCTGACTTGATTCCAGAAAGATTTTATTGTAAGAATTTTTGTCAATTTTAGTCAATTCATGGTGTATGAAAAGTTGTTTTGTGCCAATTAATTGCAATCAATCAATCAAAGCTAGCCAGCAGTTTTTATTTGGTTTTGGTGCCCACACTACAGAATGGAGGGTACTAACTATACCGGATGTACGGAGCAGGAAGACGACAACCTGATTGAAATTAAATATGTTCTTCCTGCTGAGCCAAATAACTTTAACCATAATTCAATGGACAACGACATGTTGGACGAAGACAACGATGCTTTACGCCAGCCAGTAAAATCTGTTGTTTCTCTGAAAACCCATAAATATCAAATGAAAGCCAAACAGATAATAATTGATGAACTGGAAACTCAGCTAAAGCAACTCAAACAGAGGAACGAGGAATTGACAAAGGAAAATTTGAGGTTGAAAGAGGAAGATGAAGTCAAAGTTGTTCACGAAGTAATTCGGTAAGTTTAAATGGAAAATTTGACAAGTAATAGCATTCAGGAATTGATTTTAATTCAGGAATATTTTGAATCCGGAATATTTTGCAAAAGTACCGGGGGACAAAAGAAAAACACTAAGAAAAATACTAGATCAGCTGGAAATGTCAACAAAAGGTCACCTACTTCACGCAAAAGAAATAAAAGGGAAGCGTCTCGTCCTCAAACAGGAAAACATAAGGTGTCAAAGCATCGAGTAAAGCATTCTAACCTGCAATCAAAAAGTTTTGAATGCTGTTGTGGCAAGCTATATCATACTTGGAACTGCCTGAAACACCATTTAAAGTTGAATGATTTTAGGAGTTGCTTTAAGTGCACACTGTGCAATAAAAAGTTCGTTTCCTACAATTTTCTCAAATTCCACTTTAAAGAAGTTCACAATGTGAACTCGACTGTGCGAAAGTTTGGTTGTTGGACCTGTGGAGATAATCAGTTTACTACAAGTAAAGAGGTCAGAGAACATTTTCGTGTAGAACACCCAAATAATATGTAATATTGAATAGTTGGAAAAACGAAAATATTTACGTTTGAATATAATGAATTACTTTGGCAGTAGAAGTTTTGGAGTTAAAGCAGCTTTAAGTAAAATGAATTGGTTGTAAATAAGGTTGTTGAGTAGAACAGTAACTTAACGAAAAATGTAAAAAGTTGTAACCATTTTCAAGCAAACTTTTGAAAGAAGTCATTTGGCTCAAAAGTAAAGCTAAACACCAAACTACAGTATTTTTGTTTTCAATGTTTCCAGTTTTATGCTCGTATTGGTATGTCATATCAAAAACAGGTCTTATCAATTCTCTTTCATTAAAATCAATTTGAGTGTGGTCTGTTGTCCTCCAAAAGTTGACAAATGTGTTGTTATTACGTAGCTGAGCATAGTGAAGCTAGTATTGATATTGTTATCTTTGTCTGTTTGTGTGTGTGTGTGTGATCACGATGCAGGTGTCAAAATATCTCTCAAATTGGTACAGCGATTTACTTGGTCACTTAGAGGAATCCTATTGATTTTTAATCTGATCGGTCATCCCCCTTGGGTACTAGGTGGAGGTAACCCTCCTGACCATTCGCTTTGTCAGAGACCCGCTAAATTTGGTATCCTGATTTATTGGATCATAATAGCAAAAAACGTTTTCAGCCTTGTCAAAGCTTCTACTGAATGATGAATCTCTAGTAGAACCCAGATAATGCACCAAATGGATTATACGGGTGCTCGTGGCATAAAAAATGCGTAGCGTAATGTAACATTACTAATGTTCATCCATATTTCAGCCAGGGGCGAGATGTAAAAACATACACAATAGAAATAAAATCTAAAGGCAATTTCCATGGAAAAATAAAGTTTTTTAATTCAGAAAATTTTGAATTTTTCTATCAAAATATATTTAAAATTTTAGTACTAAGTTTTGAACATACATCATTAAAACATAACAAAACATACATCACTGTAATTTGATGAATGCTAAATACGCCTTTAATTTGTTGCATGTACTGAGACACATTTTTGAGTACACCTTACATTTTGCAAAGCATATAAACAAGCAATTATGGACAAAAACAAAGGATCTTATTACTTGAATTTGTCCTTTCTGTCCGAGACAACAGTTCTTGGGGGCCCACAAGAATATATTTGCGAAGGTATCCCCTCTCACTTACCATTCGTTGACAAATATAATTCCTTCCAAATATTTTTTGCAATAAAGTTTGGCCATAAAACGTTTCTAGATACTTACTCACTCAAAACTGTTTTTGGGGAGAGTATGAAGTACAATGTGTTATAGAGCAGATATACAATGTTTGCTTGTTGCAGTAAATAGCTTGTTGACTATTGCAAAAATATTATGTGAAAGGGTGTGTGAACCGCGATTGAAGCAGTACTCGTTGATTGAAAACACCTTTTTAATTAGTGAATACCTGTAAGCATCATAAAACACACTTTATGATTATTGCTTTTTAGAAGAAAGGCTGTGACGAATTGTTGAAATGAAAAGAATTTGGTATGAGTATCCCGTCTTGTTCCTGCGGCGGTTAGGGAAAACACAAGGTACCCAAAAGCCATAAAACAGATACGTATGAATTTTAGCTGATGATTGAATTTTCTGAGACGACTGAACAATACGCTGGACACACGACATTCCCAAGACTCTGTTCGTTCGTGTCGGTCGCAAGTTTCCTTTTTCTCTTCATTTTTCAGAACGTTTCTCATTTTTGTTGCTGAAAACTTTGCCACTATATTGTTTTTAAGAGTAAATTGAAGCTTTGCAAAGTCGTTGTGGCGTGATTTAGTTAATTAATATATACGAAATCTCAAAAATATTTTCAATACAAAACCAACAAGAAATGGAAAACAGAGGAAGAAATGCTGGAGATGGAAGGCCGGCTGCAGACGGGCCGAGAGCCGGAGGGAGTCTCCCAGGAGATATCTATAAACGGCTTGTTGTTGCCAAAATGCTAAACTTGTTGCTTAGTATTGGCTACTGGTTTTGTGTGTTTCCTCAAAAGTTTGTTTATTCAAACGGGAGTTTTTCCTTTCAAACTTGCAAATTTCAACGGGTACATATCTTTCATTTTTTTACTAAGATATTAAAACTGCAGATGATACAATTTATAAGCACAGTGTTTTTAATCGCTATTTTTTCAGATTCTGTGTGTCATTATGCACATTCTCGGCGTTTACTACATGCTATGCTTTCTTGACCCTGTGGCATCTGATGCCATGATTAAATTGTTACACCGTACCTATTTTGCACAAGTGCTTGCCTTTTTCCGTGTGTGGACCAGGCTGCTTGTTATAAAGCAGTTTTGGCTTGATGCAGTTAAATATTGGGCACCTCTGCAGTTGCTGGTTGCTGATAGAGATCTCTGGGTTGGCTCTCCTATGGTACATTCTTATTTTTTAAAATTCAAGTGAAAATTAAAGTATAAATGAATCTTGATGTTTAGTTTAATGTGAATTTATTTCAACAGCTCTTGCATGTTACACCGTACTGTCTTAGCTACTTAGTCTTGAAAGTTATTCGGAACTTCCAGTATGGATTTTCATACAGTTACTTGACTATGCAATATTCAGTGGATGAGTGGTATAAACAACTTATTGCAGAAGGAAACTACATGTTTGGCCG
The DNA here is from genome assembly GCA_029691765.1 of Entomobrya proxima. Classification (NCBI taxonomy): domain Eukaryota; kingdom Metazoa; phylum Arthropoda; class Collembola; order Entomobryomorpha; family Entomobryidae; genus Entomobrya; species Entomobrya proxima. The sequence continues at coordinate 45,907,549 of CM056173.1, read as the reverse complement.
ATCTTCATTGTTGGCCACAGGTTTGATTTCTGGAACAAATCTGGATACTGTGTTAGCTTTTGGAGCAGGACTTGCAAAATTTGCAGAGTAAACCAAATATTCAGTTTCTATTTTCTTTTAAATTTGTTTCATGTTTTCGTATAACTGAACATCAAACCTATTTTTTTCACTGTATTTTCGTAGCTCATTTCTAGCAGACCTATCTGACATCATGCTGTTTGCTGGATTTGAAATAATAACTTCTCTGCTGAGTGGATTATCAAAGTATATTAAGCAGCGTGAAGATAACGGTAAAGACATAAAACAAGTAACCTGATAAAATTGTCACTTGTGTATAAAAACTTAATACGCACTGATTTTTTCATAAAATCCTTAGCTGACGTCGCCAGTGATCATCGACAAGCGGATGCATTCAATGCCTTCAACAAATGCCTAGCAGCGGTTATCGACGCGTTTGGACTACATGCCATGTTGTTTTTGGCAACATGCTCTGTTTATTATCCTATTGTACTAATTACCGATCCCTTTCCTGAAATCTTAAGTTAAATTCTGCACTTGCTGATTTGTTTGAAAGGTCAATAATTGTATTGACCAGTAGCCAGTCTTCAATTATATAGTTGTTTAGACATTAAATTTGCTTGTACTATACTTGTAAATATAAACTAGTAGAAGAATTTAATTAGATTGTGAATTTGAAAAGACAAATAAAAGTAAATAAACAATGTGTAATATTAAATATCTTAAATGTACGTAATCCTACTAGTTATGAATCTGTGTATTACCATTATGATACTTGCTTATACAGCTATTTAGATATTATGCCAGTTTTATATGCTTTGCTGAAATTGTTGAAAGTTGTGTAAATCATCTGCTAATAAGCTATTTGATGAATGTCACTTACAATTTGAATATGTTAGAATCCAAGTTAAACTTTCATGCATATTGTAGCATTACGCATAAGGAAAGATATAATGAATTTTTCTAATGAAAATTTGTGCTTGAGCAGAAATAAAATTTTAAACTCTTTTAAAAAATCTTTGGATAGTTGCAAATATGTATATATTGTGAAAAAAGAATTTGTTGCGTAAAGTTTGAAACGGCATAGGGAAACTTCCGTATTACAAAATTAATGAAATAAGCAATGAAAATGAAATTTCCAAAAATATATGTACAAAATTACGTAAGCCATGCATAAAATATTACTAACATTTGTTCATACAAAAATTGTATCATGATATTATGAAAGCATTTACATGCAAACGTTTCAAGACTTTTCATTCTTTTGTTACATGTACGTCCGCACTGACTAAAAGTGTATGCTGGCAAAGCTTGCGTGCTTGCCATAAACTTGCAGCAACCGAACTCCCCCTGAAGCACTTTTCTCTTCAACTCAAAAGCCAACTCAGCTTGCGTATATGAATTCAGCGTACAGCAAACCGAGACTGCACATTTGTAGCAACGTTAGAGCAGAGTTTGAACTCAGAATAATCCAAATTACTTGCTGCTGTCCTTCCTCTTTATATGACATGGCTGAGGAGAAAACTGAGTTGGGAAAAACGGCAAAATGCTTGCGTGTTGATAATAGCTGAACCAAATGCAAGGAACGTGATATTCACAAAAACACGACTAGTATTTATTACAAACGATCAAAACTTGAGTCATAGGTACAGTAAAGCAGCAATGTGTATAATTTGTGTCATTTGCTTCTCCAGAATGCATTTTATATCATAAGCATATACAAAGTAAGTAAAGCCTGTTTGCGTGAAAACAGCGAACATTTCCGTTACAGTCATTATAAAATTGTCGCATGCGGCAGTTTCATCGCCTGTTAAGTAATCGACTGAAAATTTGTGGAAACATTACTAATACATAAAGCCGCACGATAGCGAAACAAACATATGGTTCACAGTCGTATTTTACCCATCCTCGGATCTTGTGCTGGGAGAGTAGAGAATAAAATTGGCTGGCTACTAGAGATAATTTTATAAACTTTATTACAAAAAATCACACTATAAAAATGATGCACCAAGGCATAAGCCTTTGGCACAGAATGCGTTGTTTTACAGAAATTGAAAAAAAACTTAACCTTGGCCGGTTTACCGAAATGTTTTACAACCGGAAACAAAATACGTACACAGCAATCTTGTAGATAAAAGCATATAAAATGCTGAGTTTTAACAAAAGAACCAATTATTGCGATCGTTTTTCGGTGCATGTAGATACAAAAGCTTTATTTTTATTCATCAAATGGTTTCAAACACCTGACCTATCATCAAAGCATACAAACATAGGCTTTCTAATGTCAAATGTTACTTCAGGAAATGTATTTAGACATTAGGATGGCTCTATCATGGCGTTTTCTTCCCGGGTTAATACAAAAAACGCAATAGAGTAGCTATAATCATTAGGAATTGGGAAGATAATCAAAGAGAATAAATAAAAAATGCACCGATTCCATACGGAAAAAAGCAAGGCGCGCATATTTTGTGCAGCTAAATCCGCTAAATCAGCCAAATACAAAAAAATTCCTTTAAACTTATATTGTAATATTATGATGCTAAGTATTTTCAAGATATAATTTACAAAATGCAAGAAACAAGGAGTAAACCGCATCAGAAATTATTATTTGTGTTACTTCTTAAAGCACAATCTAGCCGTTTTACGTTTTAGGGGGCCTTTCATATATGAATTCAAACGGTCATGTTATTTACAGATGCAAGCCATTTCAAATAATACGCGTGTCTTTATTTCTATTTATAGCCATTTAAAAAAAACTGAAGGGTTATGCTGACGTTACCAAAATGCAATTGATAGCTCAGAGCATTATAATGACAGCTGTGACTAAGAAAATTGCATATTGTAAATTTATATTTCATGTTAATATTAAGGATATTTGTGGAATTTACACATTGTATTGATTAAATGTCAAACGAACGCGGTCACTTGAAATTTATACTTTGTCAGTGCACAAACGTTTCCTAATATTTGTTTTACCAAAGTTGTTTTTGCAGTTATATATATCACCAAAAAGTTGGAAATATTCGCTTTCTAAATTTTGTTTTCCCTTCGACGACCTGGTGTTTTTGGAAGATGAACTGGGATGAGTGCTGGAATTTTGAAATGACAAAAGGTTAGGATATAATATATTATAATATATATTATATAAAACATATTTTAAAAATAAAATGGCTACAACATCTGGCATAAAAACCGTTTTTTTATTTTGACAGGAAGCCAAGGAGAGTGAACATAGCCATAAAAGTTCATTTTGATCAGACTCTGAATATGCCATGTTAACAGAGGGTTAGAAGTAATGGGTACGTATTTTATGTAACCAACCAAAAAAATAAAATTGCCATGAACTGCCGATGTTTTGTTCTACTAATAAATGCTCTTCAGATCGTGTCCCGAAAGAATCCCCAACGAAAAAATCCCCAACGAAAGAATCCCCAATTTTTTTGACCCAAACGAAATAATCCCCAATGCGAAAAAATCCCCAACGAAAAAATCCCCAAAGCGAAAATATTCCCAACGAAAAAATTCCCAATGCAAAAAATTCCCCACAAAAACTCATTCTGTACTACAATTTCTGTATCTGGCAGCAGTAACTACTTGATATTTGAAAGTTATATAAGGGTTTTGTAAGGGTAAGGGTTAGGTGAGAGGTCATGATCTCCGGCAGACATTTTAGACTTGCAGTATGTGCACTTATTACCACCGTATTTGTATAAAATTATGCCAGCGGAGCAACCTGGTGAGTTTTTCAGATTACACTAGAAATATTACGATGATTTTGACTTATGATTTAATTGGCACATAAAGCTTCTACGAACTTTAAGCCTTTTACTTTTCAAATCGACCCTCATGAATTAATTCCCTTGCTATAGTTGTGGCTTTGCTTGACTTGGTTAAAACTGGAATAGAACTTGGTTGTGATCTTACTGTTCCGCTACAAACCTTAAAAAGAATGTAGTTTTCATTTGCTCAGTTCGTATAAAGCTTTATATATAGGAGTTATATAACGTATAAAGTTTATACATATATTATGACCTGGAAAAACCATGATCATTATAATGCTTATTTCAGGATATTGTATTGGGGTAATTTGCATGATTTACTATATGCAACTGTGATGTTGGATTTTGATATAAATTGGGGAAAAGTTCGTTGGGTATTTTTACGCATTGGGGATTTCTTCGTTTGGGGCAAGAAAATTGGGGATTCTATCGTTGGGGATTTTTTCGTTGGGGATTCTTTCATAAGACCCTTCAGATATACTATATAAAATATTTAAAGCCTGGGGTGGGCTGCGCTGCCTTAATAGTTGCCATACGTAAGCCGTTTTATGTATCAGTTGGAATTTTAAATATTTAATAATGTACTCAACTCATTTGAAATAACATGTTTGACTTTGTTTCAATTCGATTCTATGTTCTAAAACAGGTTGACAGGTTACACTGACGTAATCCAAACACAATTGATACTTCGGAGATAATGAAAGCTTTAGAGCTGTAAGCAAAGAAAATTGCCTTTTGTAAATACCCAAATGATAGTAGCATGTTTGCGGTTTGCAGATGGTAGCCTGATACTTACAATATTAGAACAACCCATTTCCTGTTACAATGTGGAAATTGAGCACAAAAGGCAAACAAACGTCACGTAACAACGGTCAGTTGAAGTTTGGGCTTGGTCTAGTGTACACACTGCTAGAAGTTGTTGCTTTCACCAATGTTGTTCAACTGATTGAATATCCACTTCCCTAGACGCCCTGGGGAAAAATTGGTTCATAAATTCTGTTCTACTCTTAAACTATTAAGAAAACGGCGAAAGTTATTACAAATTTGCTGTTGGGAGAAAAATCAAAACTTTAATTAGATACTTACAAACTGGCTTGCTTTGAGATTCGGTTTATTCTGAATTTTTGTGAGTTTGAATCAGCTATATTTAAATATAGTGGAGACCAATATCCTATTTTTAGAAAAACACAAAGGTGAAAATCTCAAGAGTGACGACGGCTTACACGTGTCGTTTTTAGTATACCTTTTAATTGTATATATACCTGGCAGAAAACTAGTAAGCGAAACTAAAATAAATAAGATTGTGTGCTTGCTAATTCTTTCATGTCACAAGTCAGCATATGTGTGCTAGGGAAAGTGAAAACTGTAGAAATTTATGTGCATCTCTCAATGCATTTTTATGGTAGCAACGTAACAGTGCTACGAAAACGAGAAAGTCAAACTGAGATTTCAATTTCAAACTGCCATTGTGTACTGCAATTTTGTAACTTAATATCAACAGATTATTGCACAAAAAGTTGCAGTTACAAGACTTCCTGAATAAGTGCATCGGCCTCGTACTGTCGATAAAATATTCAGAGTGATCGTGTTCTTCTGGAAACTTATAATAACATACGTACTTTCCCTTTACCCGTAAAGCAGAATTTACTTTTATTGCAATTTGCTTCAACCGCACCAAGCCTAACATGCTCAACACGGAGAGCAACTTTAGTACCATGGACACTTTTTGAGAACAACTTTAAAATGCGGAACTTTCAACATGACTGGAATATAGGGGTAATTTATTATTTAGCCCCCAAACTAATTTTTAAAAAAGACGCAAACAAACCTGGCATATTTCATTGTTTTGGGTAAATATTGTTGAAAAATACAGCGAGGTAGATATAACAAATCATAACCCTAGGTTTTTTAAAAGCTTTCAAACCTATTTTTGCTTAAATATTCACCTGGCTAATTTTTGAAGACATTATTTCAATCTACATTTGTAAATCTGGATTCATTCGCAAAAATACAGTTTTTGAAAACATGTTTTGTTGCTTTAATGAATGACTGATTTAGAGTTTAAATAATTTGAAATAAATAACAAGCAATATCAATTTGGAGAATCACAAAAACTTAAAAGATATTGCTACCTATCTGTAGAAAATTTATCGTTGAAAATAGTTTGTGTGACATTTTGTAAACGGAATAAGCAAAAAAGGAACACTATCTAAAGAGACCGAAAGCCAGTTCAATTATAAAAACAAGTTGATGTTTTCCTTAAATTTTATTTCTAAGCATCAACAGCATCATCATTACCAAGAATGACCGACTAGATATTGATTTGAATTGAATGTTAAAGAAGTTTTTTATTCTCAATATTATAAATTTTTTGGGGTAAAATGCCGAGTGGTCATGTCTTTGTTTAGTAGGCAATCTGATTATAAATTATATATGCGCTGAAATACTGGAAACATGTAGAGGGTCGTGTGCTCTGAATAATTAATTGGTTATTACCAACTCAAACAACCTGCTTGATTTCCAAATAGTGTGTAAACATTTCCAATTTCATCAAAGATATTTCATTAATATTTATTACCAACAACACCAAGTACATTTCTAATCAAGTTTGTATAGTTAAGTAATCAGAAAAAGCAAGAATAGGGTGGTCATATAACTACAATAACGCAATTAACGTACTTCGTATAAAATGCTTGATAGAGAATGCAAACAAAACCGTAACATGTAAGCTAGTTGTTTTTTTGAACATTATGTTCGTTATTATGGTAAAGGCTTTATGCTCTAAAACATTAAATTTAATAATCATTTGTTTAGCAATATATGGGGTCATGTTTTTAATTACTGATAAAAACCTTACAATACCCACAACTATCTTTTTTCGAAACAGCATATATCCAGTTTTATTTACTGACATCACAATATTTTCAACAACAAAAGTTATTACAATTTAGCGTGAATATGTCTTAATTTGATTTCATCACAAACACCGACCGAGCAATTTTAACATTCACTCAAACATAAGTCAGCATACAAAATATTAGAATTGAAACCCGTTCCTCAAAGCATAAAGCTGCTAGTCAGGGGGTGCTTTGGCTGTTTGTGCTATATCTGTGGATAAACATTATACAATTAAACAGATGAAATGTCCTTTTAATCAAGCTTGTCAAACATAAAAGAAACTAACGTCTAGCAAGCACAGTCAGTTTAAATTGAACATTATTTGCGGCGAATGACTTTTGCGTGCTTCCAATTTAATTATATGTCTACCAACGGTTAGTGAAAGTATATATTTAATTCTTTCACAACTGAAAAGATAACATTTGATGGGTTGATGTAAGTTTAATATTGACACAGATTGGTACTAACAGAATTTTTTTTCAATAGATTCGAAACTGGATTCGAACGCAGAAGAAATGGAAAAGCTTGACTGCTTCTGCTGAACAAGCTCCAGATTTCAGCAAATCTAGTAAGTGCAGCATATTCTGTCAATTAAATTTCTCCAAGAAATAGAACAAATCGCATAAAAGTGAAACAATTATGACTTTGGCTTTGTTTTTGTAGATAGATCTGACAATTCTTTTGTGCACTCAACCATTCCGGCGATCCGTTCGTTAAGGACGAAGACTCGGAATCGCTGATGATTTTTTGTGTCTGGACGTCATCAACTTTCTTCAACATCAAATAAGCTAAGCATATTTTAATAGCACAAAACCTGCAGGATTTTGTAATATATCAGGTAGGTAGTCTGAAAGAGCCAGCACCGTGCTACGTACTCGATTTTGTGTACATTGTGCATTGCAATGTTAAAAAACTCTGTGATGGTTTTTGCGCGGATTTAGCTAAGTTCATTAATAATTAGAAACAGTAGTATAAATTTGTTTTTAAAATAGGTTTTTACTTTGATCAAAAGTCACAGATGTTGTGAAGAACCATTTACTATTCGTGTATGATAGAAAGATTCACATTCTGAAACCTTCCGTAAACACACGGTTTGTATAAAGGATCTTTTGTAAAGAACGAGTGGTCTAGGTCCATGCCTTATTTTTGTAGTGACACACTGGACGATTACAGTTCATAATTCGTTTGCAAGAGCATCTCTTGCTTACTTAAACAGCATATTAGTTTTGATTACAACTTGCTGCACACTTTGTGTTTTTTGCATAAACATTTTCCCAAAAAACACTATTTACCGTGTACACCAGGGTGCATATCGTAGTAACTCCGTCATTACTACTCGGATGATTACAGTTTGTAGCTTGACACTTTACAGAAAATAAAATGATGTGTTGATATAGCCAATAACTGCTTGGACAAAAGCCAGGTATGCATACACATTGACATGCAAATGACAATCAAAAAACACACGAGATTTTGATATAAACTGTCAAATTCGTTAAGTTTATTTTCTACATTGGAAGAAATCACTAGTAGTTTTTAGGTAATTTAAAATATTTAAAAGTACAAGAAATACGGATGAAAGCGTGCTACGAAAAATAGGCCTTTATTTTTTGGCCAGCAAATTGCAACTTGCTCTGACTACTTCAAGTGCTATCAAGTGAGTGTGTGGAGAAACCGAAAGAGAGTAGCTTCTCCAAAGTTCCATACATACATACAATAAGTTTATATATTTAGAGCACAATTTTAGATTCCACAAACTGAAGTTATAAAAACTTCCAGAAAGAACTAATTCCATTGATAAGCTTTATACGAACCTCCAAAATTACATTGAAAGATACAGACAGTTTTTAATACACGAGTAGGTCATGGGTAATACCCCATCTCCACAATCACTATACTTGTCTGAAGCGAGATCAAAAGTTATCATGATACTCATAAATTAATGAAAGCTAATATGTATACATGCTATGTAATTGAAAATAGTGGAATTCACCGCAACATTTCTTCCATCTTACAAAACCATGTTTCTTGAAAAAGCTAATCCTCATTCCAGTTTTGAACACTAATAAAGTTAAAACAAAGCAAGTTTCGCCGCAGAAACTTCTTTAAAATAAATACGAAAGCAATTTGTTTAAGGAAAATTGTTAATGTTGACAAGTCAACTTAACAGCTTCAATGAAAAACCTTTTCTTGTTAACAATTGTGGACCACAATGATGTGCAAATGAAGTTTGGCCAATTTTATTCTACCTTATAATTTTGACTGCAGTACATATAAGAGGTTTTACCGGCACAGATTTTCAAAAATTAAAAAAAAAATACTTTCTAGGTATCAGTGAGTTGGCAGTACGGTACAAAAATAGCCTTAGATGTTGACCAGTGCATAAAGATATGCATTTAAGCTATTGCAAATTTAATAATTTCTTTACAGTTTGCTTTGGTCTAAGGTGTTCTTAGAAGCACATTTATTGGAAAGTTGGTGTATAATGATGAGGCTGAAACACATGGATGTTGTATACACCTGATTTCCTGGTTGTCCCATTTAATTTTTTTTGCTTGATTCTTTAAAAAACGGAGATGATTCCGAGTTTTACAAAAAAGTGTTGCTACTTTTAAGTAGGGATCTTATCAAAAATATGAGAGGCGACCATATTTTAGATTATAAAGTGTTTAGGAAAACAGTGCAACTGGTATACGGAGCACCACAAATTCAAAATGATACGTCACTATATAACCCTGGTAGCTGCAATGTAGTAGTCACCAAGTAGAAATTACTGATTAACAGTAGTCCGAATTAACTGGTAGTGCGAAATGTGATGATGGTAACATGGGGTAATTAATATTGTGCATTAATATATGATGGTGGTGCGATGTAATAACTGCGATTGTTGGAACAACTTGTGGTCGGATATTAGGGGATAAAAGAAAGTTAAACGTATGCTTTATTTGAACAGTTTTCGAATTAGTCACATTAAAATAGTTACTGAAAATTTCGTTTTATTGCCAATTTGAGTCTCTGATGTATTCCCGTTTTACTTGAGTTGAGCACAGACCGAATTGCTTGCTTGCAGATGGGACTTCTGCATAGCACCGCTGGTGGCTAGAGACTGGGTATGCAAAAGTAGTAAAACGGTAACCGGCTATTAGCTCCCAAACCAACCAGCTCCCGGTGGTCAGTTAGCTCCCCGACCCACTTTCTCCCAAACACATTAGCTCCCCGTGCCGTTTGCTCCCAGGTAAATTTGCTCCCATAATCACTAGCTCCCGGACCACTTACCTCCCATGCCATGTTGCTCCCTGTTCAATTTGCTCCCAAACTATTTGCCCCCATAGGACTTTAGCTCCCAGGCAAGTTTGCTCCCAGCAATTTACTAAACAGTGCATAGCCATTGAGATACAAGCTACAATTAAGAACATAAACAATTCTAAGAACACAAAACCGTTAAGCTTACGTTTCATAACGTTAGTTAGGCTTCTTAGGTGTCCCTATTTCTTGTCTGTGTGTACTTGTGTTTTCTGTTTTTTATAGATTAACACTGCACACAAACAATGAACAATGACAACAGCTAGCAAAAGAAAGCACACAATATATTGATATTCCTATTATAAAAATAGTTGTACTAAAAACTTCAATTTAATGTGTGTATGATATTATAACAAATTCCTCGAAGGAAAGTCTGTGTCTTGACATGAGATTGACGGTGATTGGGAAATTATTAATAAATGATATAATAATAATATGATAATATAATGTGCAAGGCTGTTCAAAATTATATGAGAAGGCATAACTAATGCTATGAAACGTAAGCTTAACGGTTTTGCGTTCTTATAATTGTTTATGTTCTTAATTGTAGCTTGTATCTCAATGACTATGCACTGTTTAGTAAATTGTTGGGAGCAAACTTGCCTGGGAGCTAAAGTCCTATGGGGGCAAATAGTTTGGGAGCAAATTGAACAGGGAGCAACATGGCATGGGAGGTAAGTGGTCCGGGAGCTAGTGATTATGGGAGCAAATTTACCTGGGAGCAAACGGCACGGGGAGCTAATGTGTTTGGGAGAAAGTGGGTCGGGGAGCTAACTGACCACCGGGAGCTGGTTGGTTCGGGAGCTAATAGCCTAGACCCGAATAGACGAAAGTGATCATCTCTCCGAACTGAAGGCGACGTGGCTATCGACGTGGCCTTGTCTCACAGGCTCCGCATGGTGATTATGATGAGCACATGATAATCGTTGGCACCGTATTTAAACGTAGGTTTTGCTAGTTCATTAGTTAAATACAAGATCGCAGCATTACATAAAACGACGATTCGTTACAACAAAGACTATTGAAAAGCCCTAACCATAATATACATGAATATTTTGAACACTACAATAACGCTACAAACACCAAGCATCAGATAAGAATATGAAATAATATTGAACAAGTGTGGTTGAAAATTTTTTAGTATCAACGAAGTTTGTTGAACAAACCCCTTTTCTGAACTTTCATTGCTTTTCATGAAAACGCAAGCTAATGCTTTAAAAAAAGGAAGCGCTGCTACATCAATAACATAAAGCCTGACTCAAATTAGCGGTTATGTATGTGCTACAAATCTGATCGGGTTTCGATGCCTACCAACCTTCATAAAATCTGAACAATTTAAAATTCCGTGGCAATAAACTTTTAGTACGATAGAAAAACCCTTAAGTGTGTTGGTGAAGTTTTTGGGATTTTTACACGCATTTTTTAAAAGAAATACGGAACAAATTTCCTGAGTTTTATTGTATATTATGGTCACGAGAATCATGATAGATTGCATTCATTTAAACTGTATTCACTTGCTAAAGGTTGTGTATAAAATATGTTTGATTACTGTTGTGCAGATTTAGTGAACGCATTAAAAAATAAGTGCTGTAAATCAAAAAACAAGTTGCAGAAAAGTCATTTCATTATACATTTCAGGTGTAAATTTTCCCTTAGAATTCAGATAAAGTTGTTTGTTGCGAGTATAGATGTTGACCATGTACTCAATATTTGCCAAGAATGCACCAGTCCAGGTGATAGCGGTTTTGTTCAACCTGTTACCAAAGTATTAAATATGTATATACCATTAGAAGAACTTTTGGCAACAGACCCACTTTTGTAAGATCGTCGAATGGTCAAATACTGAATGGTAAAATAAATGTCTAATAAAAAGTTACAGTATTATAATAATTATAAAATCTCTGCTCTAATTTGGACATGTCAAAATGATGTACGACAGAGCATACCATAAATGCTTGCAATAAACATAAGCATATTCCTATAAAATATTTCCCCAGAAAGAGACTGAACATGCTAGCATGCTCTAAAGCTTTGGTGGTTGTTCTTTTGCAAAATCTGGATTATCTAAAAAATATGAAATTTGCATTCGCAAATTCTAGTTAAGTGCTAGTATAGAACCCACACTTAAGGATTTTTGTGTAAAGCAACAGTTCACTAGCTTTACATTTTTACGCTGCCGCAACCAAAATGTAGTTGGTTCGTTGTTTGATATATGAATCGGTAAATGCTGAGATTATGTTTTTCATATATATATATGAAACCATATGATATAATTTGCCAGAAACCAGGAATAATGTGGCATTTTATAGTATCCATGCTGAGTATATACGTGGAGTTTTCCAAAACGATTGAGAAAATTTTATCGTGAACAAAATGTCATACATGGTAACAAGTTATTTTGTCATGGGCCCAAGTGCCATAACATATGAATACCAGTAAAATAAAAAAAAGTAGAATTTTCAAGGTTTTGATCAAACCCAAAATCTCGAGTTCTGTATATTCTAAGGGAATTTTAGCAGAGGTCCATCAACCGCTCGTCAGGTTTGTTGTCATCTGTAGTATTTCAAATAACAACCTCATGATTTGAATCAAGATCCTTCATGTCAAACTAAGCATGATCGTAACCTGATACATGGTGCACCCACTTTTTCAAATTTTAAAGGTGTCATGTTTCAAATGTTTTATTTTAAGACACATATAGCCATCTAAATCATAACGTACATGTGTCATAGAATAAGTAACAATTCCTATTATAGGCAGATTTAATTTCTAAGAATTTATTGGGTTTCTTTAGAAACATGTAAAACAATATGTTGACCCTACCCAAACTTTCGGATTGGATCGTTTTAAAAATTTATTTTTCGTGAAACCACACGTAGCAAGTAGTATCCTTGTCCACATGTAGCAGATTCTACCAAAGCTGTAGATCAAACAAATTATACTTTTCTTTTCCTAGATGCATATTTGTCCCTAATAACAGAGCTTGAGTTCATGAAACGCAAAAATTAGCATGTAATTTTTTGAACAAAATTTCTTACCCTATTTTTTACTTCGTGCATCTCAGTAGTTAGGCAACTTACATAAATGATCTTTTGCCACAATACATAGCAACTAATGCCCTAACATCAGGTAACTTTTCTAGTTTCTCGAGCTACAAATAAAAAATGTCCGTACATTAAAGTCTTTCTCAATCTTTTTGGAAAACTCTACGTAGTTCGTAATTTAAATATTTTCAAGTTACGATCCAATTATGAAATCATGTCTCGCCTTCATTTTTCCTTCGTTCTGCAACTTGTTTTATTAATTTTTAATGCGTTTCAAAACGTGCGTGCATTTTAAGTGCAACTGACAATGTAAGTCAGTTTAACCGCAAGACAAACATGTTAAATGAAATATACTTTGGCTATAATCAAGAATAAAGCTATGTAGTTATTGCTTGTGTTGCTCTGTGAGCGCGTATATCTTTTTCCAAATAGAAATAAAATAAAAATGAAACCTATCAACCAAAAAACTTATTATTTTGTAGATCATATCAAAAGAATTCTACTGACACTTAGGCACAAAGAAAACATTCTTCATTTAATTTTCAATATAACATTTTAAACAAAATCGGCAATCCCACTTTTTTAGCTTATCTGTTGTCATGAAAAGTATAATTTAAATAAGTTTATGGTATTTGTTACGGTTGTTAATACAGGCTAAGCATTACAAGACACCTAAATTATTGTTATTATTCTTGCTGACTAAAATCGCGGCAGTAGGTTTTTCATGTAAAATGTTTGATACACAAATTCGCTCTCTTGCCTAAAAGTTTCAAAGAAAACACCGGCAATCGTTAAAGATAGGCATTGTTTGTGTGTAACTTACCTTATTTTAGCAACATTGGAAAGATGAGGCATGCAAATTCATGATAAGCAGATTTACACATTGTCAGAAAAAGAATATGTTAAGTGCTATAGTTTTGAAACAAATGATATATTATGGAATATGGAATGTAGTGACGTGTAACTTAGACTTTGCAAAATTAGCATTTATTTGCAAAACTCCAATAATAAAGAACAGGAAAATTTGAAAGATTAGTTCAGCAGGAACGCAATCCTGTGGCAGTAAAGTTCAAAACGAAGCTTATATTGCCCAGAGGTATTAATAATGCGTTCAATGCCATGACATAACATAAAAATAATTATTTTTGTAATAACTACAATGACATGTTATGCTCCAATTAGTAATTAAGAAAATATGGCATAAGTCAAACACAACAGCAAGTTTTTCATTGTTGAAATCTATAGCAAGATCAACGACCCTATAAATAAAATCAAATGAAATAAATTAAATCATAATCAACTAGAAATACCGAAACAGAGACTCGTTGAAAGAACGCACATAATTTAACATTCGTGATGATACATGTTGTGTTGGAAATGTGAAATTGTCAATTTAGTTTTAAACAGCCGAAACAAAACAAAAAATAGGAATCACATTAGGTTCGACTGGTCCCAAAAAGGTGCAACTGACAATGTAGTCAGTTTCTGCCACAAAATTATGACACGAAATCTGGTAACCCCAGGTCAACTGGTTTTTAAAAAGACTTGCTATTCTATTGACACAATTGTATGGCAATAGTTGATAAAACTTGATGCTCCTTTTTTTGTTTTTCGAAATGCTCTACGTAGTTTGTTGCGCTTGAAGCCCTATCTTGACAACCGCTGGCGTCGTCGTATTTCAATTTGTGAAGACATTATATACACCGCCTAACTGTTGTTGAACAAACCACAATTTTAATGACAATTGTGATACGCTATGAAATGAAATGCGTATGAGTTATGCGTATTAAAAATATAAATTTTTGCATTCAGTATTGTTCAAAGTCTTGACATATTACCGATAGTTACAACATACGTCTTGATTTTCATATAAAAAGAGAATGCTTCCATCGGTACCATGACAATCTAAAAAACTATTGCAATTCCTGAAAAATGGAACACAAGACATAAAGGCGTAATCAGAATATAGATTCCTACACGTTTAAATTTGATAGTTGTAGTACTGCAGCATATAAACCAAGCTCGTTCATGAGAACAACAATTCTTGTTATGGTAAAGTGAAACGTTGCATTGTAGCAAACATTTTACTAAATTTAAATAAATACTAAGCAATGCATTAGTTGTAATATGATACGAATGCATTTCGCATTTGGTGTGTCCGAATTTTTACATATGTTTGTGTAAAAAAATGATTCGGGGATCTGGGATTATTTATGAAATAAGTATGTATGTTTTTGAAATTTTTTGATACTAGAAAAATAAGTGGGTATTTAAGTAGAAGCATCTGTTTTTAATCGGCTAATTAACAAAAATTGACTACACATAAAACGGTTTTTAATTGTTCTATGTGTGACTACATACGACGGAGATGTATAATATATCTCATTTTATGTTTTGCAATGTATTAATTTGGTTGAAATAACCACATGAATGACTACATTTACAATTTTTGAAGTAACGCTATTCGACATGACAGTTTTTAAAATGTACGTGTTCAAAAAAGGCAGCACTAATAATGATTGGGTTCACTTTTCACATTTACAACGTCTACGTACTCTGACCAATCGCTGGGCCGCCTACTGCTTGAAAATGATTGCTTCGTTTGGCGGGGTTTCCCCACCATGACCACCGAGGGCTTCCTCTTTCATGGCGTTGTGACGTATTTGACGCGTTTTGGTCTTGAAATTCATTGACACGGCATCAATTTTGGAAGAGTTCTAAAGCAGTAGCATTATTTTCTTTTCTGGAAGTTATGCTTCTGACTATTTCCAGAAACAGAAATTGTACTCTCAAAATATATCTAATGTACCCTTCGTTTTTTACGCACTCTCAATATATCCATGCAAAATCATACGCAAAATTTGACAATCAGATTTCTAAAATATTCATAGCAACAGTTTACTACCATTACATTTTTATGCTACCGCAAACGAAATTTGGTTGGCTCGTGGCTTGAAAAACAAATCGCTCAATACTAACCATATGAGGCATAAACAATTATCACACATACAGATACACACATTGTTTGATTTGATTTGATTGCAAATCATATCAAATGTACATACATGTGTGTTTGTACACACAAACAAATGTTTGCACATTCTGTTAAGTGTTATGATATGAAAATTGAAAAAGTAACACCATAGATTGATCAAATATTATGTGATTTATTCTTTGATAAAATATATAAAGTTCTAATTCCAGGGTATTAGAAAGCTTGAAATTTCAGTTGGGAAGAAACGCAACTACTTTGACGCAGAAAAGTTCAAAACGCAAGTTATATTACTCGGAGTTATTGATAATGTATTCAATGCCACGTTAAAATAAACAAACATATAAGTAGATAATTAAATAATAATACGCATTCTTTTCATAACAAGGTTAACATTATATAATCTATTCATTAATTCTGAAACTTGGTCGGACCCGTCCGCAACAAATCGCTATTAATTGCATAAAAATATCAAAAACGCCAACAATGCGTTGCCATGTCAAAATGAAATAAGTTAAATTTACATACATAACTTATGCCGTAAGCAAACCTAAACACCAAAACAAAAATTTGCTGAAAGAACTCACATAAGTTTAGTTTTGTAACGATCCTAATCGTATTATTAATGTGAAATTCGCCCTATTCTGGGTCTAGCATGGATTGTACAAATTTCCTTCCGAACCTCAATTGCAGGTTTTATCTAAGTGTACGGCGGCCGCAAATAATATTAACTTTTTGTTGGGTGGAATTGTTTAGAAGTGTTTTTACGATTGAAGAATGTAAAAAGATAATTGGCGTAATGTATAAATTACACTATACATGGATTATAGCTGTTCCGGTTAATACCAATATAATATAGAGGTTTTACGAAAACAAGAAATAAATAATAAATATCGTGCCCACGCCGTTGACAATGTAGCCAGCCAGCAGCATAAGAGGATTTTGAGAATTTAAATGATAATGCTTAATGTTATTATACATGTTAAATTTGCACTTACTGTCTTTCAAACGCTTGGGCACAAATGAAATAATTATGGTCATCGCTGAGTTTGAGTTTGATTGGGAGCACATCATACTGCTGGACTGAGTGGGGGGAATTGCCCATCCAGGACTTCTAGTGGACTTTGTTTGTTTCCCGTCAGGGCGCTTTCTCTCTTCATTTCCTTTTTTGCTATTTTCCCCCCATGTTGCCAGTTCCCAAGGCTGGCAAGGTTGTCAAGTGAATTGAATTCCAATAAAAGTATTTCTTAATAATAATTATTAACAATACGGGGGAAATGTGGTTTAGGCGAACTTTGTAATATTGGTCAATTGTACATTTAGACTCAACATTCAACTTAAAATTTCACCGTACTGATACAGGGAAAAAGTCAATCCTCTTCTATTTCCTTATATTTCAGGTGTGATATTTTGCTAATAATTCAAATAAGGTTGTTTTGTTGCAAGTAAATGTGTTATTATGGTACTCAGCATTTACTGAAATGCATCAGTGTAGGTTTTAACAATTCAATTGAATCGTTTACCAAAGTGTAAAATATAAATCTGTTTTTTGAAAAATGGCAAATAGCCCAGATTCCAGCAACATAGCCCAATCTGTATTTTTTGGGCCATAAATAAATTATTAGGGAAGGTTACCAATCAACAGCTTCTCATGTCATGAACTTTTTGCCAATCATACTTCGACAGAAAAAATGTCCGAACGTTTGAACAATTGATTCTATTAACGAGAGCCGGTGAACCGGTTTCACCATTTACGTGAAATGCACAAACTACTCTATGTATTTTAACCCTCGCAAAACAAATTATTTTCCGGATTCGTCCAGTGTGTTTAAGAATACTCCTGTATATTAAACATTTCCCGTGTGCATTCAAAGCTACTCGCGTGTGTTTTAAACTGCCTGAATGTGTTTAAAACCGTCCGCGTGTGATTAAAACGTGAGATTTTAGCACTGTGTTAACATTGGATTTTAACACGGTGTTAGCATGGAATATTTTAACACCGTCTTGGCGTTACAATTGAAGCGCAGCACAGTGTTAGCGTTACAATTAAAGCGCAGCACAGTGTTAGCGTTACAATTAAAGCGCAACACAGTGTTAGCATTACATTTCCAGCACATCATAGTGCTAGCATTAAAACTCCAGCAAAGCATAGTGCCAGCATTACAACTCCAGCAAAGCATAGTGCTAGCATTACAACTCCAGCAAAGCACAGTGTTAGCATTACAACCCCAGCAAGGCATAGTGTTAGCATTACAACTCCAACACAACAGTGTTAGCATGGATCCGGGACAAACTGACGACTTTTCCGGAAATAGACAGAAGAAACTATCATATGGATTTATAAAAATAATCCAAGTTCAAATCTAGGCCACAGTAAAGGACAAGGTTTGTACTTGACTAGCTGACATAAATGATTATAATTGACCCAATGTTGCTCTTCCTGTATACCTTTAGCGGAAAACTTTCATTTGTTTGTCAGGAATTTCAGCCAAGTATATCTTGCAAAATTTCTTAAAATCATTCTGGAAAAGCCGAAGATTGTCTTTAATTCTCCTTGCTCTCTTTGAATCTAATGTCTCAACATTGTTCGTACATACAATCTCCACTGCCGTGATCCTTAAAAACACATTCAGCCATATGCCACCAAGATTTATAGTGTCTGTTCTATTCTCTGTAGTCTACATGGGTCATAAATTGCAAGTGATGCACCAGGGTATAATAATAGCACATGGCAATCAGATAGCTGCAATGAGCTTTTACATTAGCATGTCACAAAAATATCCACAAAGCACCCCAAAAATATCCACTAAGCAGCCCAAAAATGCATCTTGTTCCTTGGTTTGACAGTCAAGACCAATGTTCATTGCTTTGCTCTAATAAAGGAAAAGAGAAAAATAATTTACATTCCCAAAAAATTATACTTACAAGGAGTTATGACAAACACTTCAAACAAAAGTTCATGACTTCTAGCAGCGTCTAAATTTTATAACCACTAGTGCCTCATATAATATTGCATACTGGCACAATACAAAATTGTAATACATTCGAAGATGTTGGCAAAGTAACCAACACTAACTTACGACAGCATTATTGAAGCAAAATTACAATTTCTTAATATTTTAAGGGCTGTGACCATCTGCAGGATTTGTTTATTCGAAAGATATTTTTAAGCAAAAGGAAAACACGTTTATTGTCATAAATATTGGAAATGATGAACAACGCAAGCAGTTATATGGAGATAAGGTAAACTTTTAAATGCTCTGAATTGCAGGTAAAGAGGCTAAGAAAAACATTTTTTTCATGGGTTGAATACTTAAAAATCCTATAGCATGGTATGTAAAAATTAAGTTTGAGACGGCGGAATCTGCATAACATAATTCACTTAATGCAAGTACTGAAAAAACGAAAAAACACATATTGAATCACTTAATCTATTGAATGCTCAGTCGCATAAAAGATAATTTCATCAAACAACTTCGAATGTTTATATCATTTTTCATCTTTTGTATATATAGAATAAATGATATTATAAAGACATTTTAAAAAGAAGGTATCTACAAAGTGGTAGATATTACGGCCTAAACATTTTTCATTAAAGAAACGGGTGCTGCTGCCTTGAAAATTTAGATATTAAATTTATTAACTGCTATTGCTGCCTAGCTGCACAAGTGTCGTAAAAATAAATTACGGAAACTCCGGCATGGACTGTGAAATGCTCTTACTCAAATTGGGATTGCCGGTTTAAACCATTAATGTATACAATGACGTCAAAGCAACAGAATGGAAACATACTATTGAATAAAACGTTCATTTCGATTCAGTAGAATGTTCTTAGCATGAAGCTGGTTTTTCGACGATACTTGATGTTGAGTTAGAAGTTCATCTAGTTTATTTGGATCGCATTTTAACACGATATATTTTACAGAGAACAGTAACATCCAATATATAAGTTGTTGCTAAGTTAGCCTGTTTTCCCTTTAAATAACTAGAAGGTTTTAAATATGAATGTCAAATTTGTGGGATGCAACATGCAAACGGGTGAATGGTTTTGTCTTGACACTCACATCTGGGCGACATAATTATTGTTAGAGTGTGATCGTATAGAGTGATCATTCCAAAAATCATTTAATCACATTTAATTCAAGAGAAGTTTCTGCAGTAAACCCTGTTAACTATTATTTTAGGAAGGAACAACCAAGCCCAAATAACAACTAACATAAATATAAACAGGTAACATGTTAAATAGACCACGGCAAGTTGTGGAGGATGTTTAAAGTATAATATTTATGATTTGTCATTACAACACTTTAAACGGACTCTAGATGGTGATTAATGGGTGGATCCCTTTCCTTAAACTTTGTGAATTTTGCTTGGAAGAAAGAGATTAAGTTGATGAACGTGGGAGCCTTATGGTTCCCTCGCATAGTACCGGAGCTGGAGAGTGCTCGACTGGGTACACTCCTGTTATCCCTGGTTAACATATCCGTGGTTATTCCAAAAGTAGCATTGACAATGTAGTCGATGACGTAATACAATACACAGTATATTTTATTCAAAATATCAAAAAGAAATACAGTTAGATAAGGTTATTTTGGTGTATGAGTAATTCAGGGCAACATACTATGTACTCTGCTAGGTTGCTTTTCATATCAACAATTTTTAAGTATACCCATTGCCCAAATTGGTAGTGCTGCCTTGTATATTAGGCAGAGAACCTGCTTTGCGTCAACCAAGGCGTATTAAATTAAAAGTAAGCAGTTTAAGTGTTTTGTTTTGCAGACAAAATTTCAAACAATTATTGATTCAGCTTTTTTCAGTAGGTGAAAAACGATGATAACATATTTGTGGTTATGTTGCTAACAACGCAGGAGATTTTAGTTTAAGTAGCGAGTTTTCAAGTCATTGAATCAGGTGTACCTTCTCCGGAACGCCGGCGACGCAAACTGAAACATTTTTGTGCCCACGACACATTAAAACAACGATAAGCATTGGAAAACATAGGCTAACTGTAGTGTAACTCTGAAGGATTAGGAAATTCCTAAATAATGCGATGAGGTTAGATACTTGCAGTTTTTTCTTCACCATGAAATAACAATATCGACAAGTGCACAATTTTTGAGCATACAAAAATATTGACATGTTTTCAATCTGCCACAAGTTGTTTCATTTTATCTCCCCTAGAAACTTGCAATGTATCGTTCTAGCATCATAGCTTTTATTCTAAAATTGCTTCAATGTACAGAACCTCTATTTTGGTCTGCCCACATTGAAACTGTAGTTCAATTAGGCCAAAAAAACCAATCGCAAAATTATATTAGTTTTAATTGAAACGTTGGTCGCTTATGAAAACCGCCACAAACGTTGAGAGAAAAATGAATTACAAAATTACAAAGTTTTTGAATGAAACTTTTGGATTACGTTTAGCATGTTTCTAGGATGTAAACAAATAAATCTAAAATTTGATTAAAAACTCAGGAAGCTTCAGATACAAACCGCACATATGATAGTACGTATATATAGCCAATGATACGCTGGAATAAATATGAGATAATAAACTCAATACATATTGTCCTAAAAATACCTCCTTGGATTCAAAAAATTGAATATATCATCTAAAAGCACCTGGATACTTGAATGTGGGTACGTATTGTGCTGAAGGTATATGGTTCTGAATGGTACCATATGTAGACCGGATACTGTCAAAAACTTTAATTTGCTGCTGGCATTGATAATGAAATGAATGTTATCCTATGTGTACACACACTGAAACAATAGAGCATTTTTTAGCAAATCTTTTTCGACAAACTTTATCTTATTTCACTCTGCACCGGATATGTGGATATTATGTAGTGTCACAGAAATTAAAACTTCTAATGTGAGTTGTATATTCATATAGTAGCGAGACAACTATGATTTTGTTGCTTGGATTTTGGTTTGACTCTAATACCTTAACAATACATGCATTTGACAGATTTCAAGTGGAAATTGATATCTTACAAAACAATTTGCTCATGACATAAAGTAGACATGGCATTGGTATAGAATGGTTTTTAGAAAATATTTCTTAACATGTTTGCCATAAATGATAGGATTAACAGCCTAGAAGGTAAACACAGCCGACTAGACATTTTGGATAAATTGATGGTACTGACGTCAAAATCCCCAGAGGAAGAAGCTTTCATAATTAATTTAAATATTTGCATGTTCTAAGAATACAAGCACTGAATATGTCTTGCAATAATTACTTCCGTTCATATGTACAAAGTGAAATTACCAATGTAGTGGATTTCTCTCTAACAAAAGATTTTAAAACAAAATCCAACGGTCTAAGGATTGGTTTTTGTCGCAATATTGAACAATGTGTTAATATTTGTGACACAGGTCCGTAGCATCGAGCGTGAAATGATGATACCCTTATGGTTACTTATAAATGTAGTGCGCTGAATATTGATCCCATTATTTTTTACTAAGATTTACGATTTGGAGATGAACTGTAGCTCGGACCACCACTTTACACTTCAACCAACTTTACATTGCAAGTCAGCTTTGCAAATATAGCAAAGTGCAAAGCAATTGCGGCCCACCAAATTTTGGCGACTTTGCACTTTGCACTCTGCAATTTTGGGTTGGTTTTGCAAAGTAAGATCACTTTAGCAGAGTTGATGAATCATATGGTTGAGCCCACCATAAATTCTAACAATTACTAAATTCCAAGCAATTAATTTATGTGACATTAGTAGTGTAACCACAAAAATAGTCAATGTATTGAATTTTGATTTGGAGGTTGCAACCAACCGGTTGGTGGTGGGGTCACAAATTGTAATGACGGGTGGTGAAGAGGACAAAAACACTTAAAGGAGCTTGCAGTTCCAAAAAAACCTGTGGACAGTTGTCAACCTCTGGCGTTCTTGGAAGTTGATGGGATGACATTTCTTCAAGCATCATATTTTCAATCAGAATTTTTTTATTAAAGTAATAAGTTAAAAAGGTTGTAGTAGTGTTATCGTTGGTTAACTAAATATGGCGTCCCTTGACTCTGAGCCAATAAGCCACGTATACTTGCACACCACTTTTTCACAAGCCGTTTCAAAGTATTTTTGGGAGTGGGAGGTGAAGTGGGGAGAAGCTGGGAAGAGAGGCGGCGGCTTGGAGGTGACGGAGGAGGTGGCTGTGTCAAAATAAAAACTACAGTTTCTGGGGTAGGTATAAGACAAAAAAGCGGTAGGATGAATCCAATGTCGAGTGGGTTGGAGTCAAAGAGTTTGTGGGACGGGGAGAGGGAGGAGATTTGAGGAGAATGGTGATTGCGGTGAATGTTGTGGTATTGCGAGAAGAGGGAGCTGAAGCTTGAATGGTGGGGGCTTAAAAGCAGTTAGGGTGGTGATGGTGGAGATCAACAAATAGATGAGGTGACATGGAGAGGACTTCAAGAAGGTGGTGAGGTGACGGGACAGGCTTGTCCAGTTTTCTAGATTTTATTTGAAGGGAGGTTCAAGGACGAGATGGATTGTCTATTAACAAAGTGGAGGGAACGAAAGACGCTTGGCAGGACAAATGACAAATCGTCTCATTATATTGTACTACAACCCAGAGGAAACACAGAGGTGGAAAGTACCTTCAGATTATCCTTTGGGGCTTCCAAAAGTGGTTTTGGATGGACTACTTACCTAGTCTACATTTCAAAAAGGGAAAAATAATTATGCTCACTTTTATGACCTTTGAATTCAAGAATAAATTCTGCCTCAGAATTTCGAAGGTGAAATCTTTGAAGGAATGCATCCTCATGAAAATCAAAGAAAATGATCGCTACCGGCAGGTTATTTTTGACATGTACTAAGCCCGGAATACATTATTTTTCAACGCTGCAATTACCAAGTAACGTGTCTTCCTTTTTTAATCAACTGAACACAAACTTTGACTCTAAAAATGCTTGAAATTTTCAAATTAAAATCATGCAAAGGCTTTGTAAGGTGATAGGTTGACCATGCAATAAATGTTGCAAAGCAGCCGAAATTTAGTAAAGTACAATTGCAAAGTTGAACATGGTGGGCCGAAAACGGGTTATTTTGTTCTTTTTTTACTTTGCAAACTGCGACTTTGCACTCTGCTATTTGCCACTCTGCAACTTTGCATAACTAAGTTTGGTGGGCCGAAATTAACAATGCAAAGTCAATTTTGCGGTGCAAAGTTGTTGCAAAGTTGATGGTGGTCCGAGCTACTGGAGTTACACTTTGTTATATCTTTAAATGTTAGAATAACACGCGTTGAGCGAGTTAGAAAAATCCATATTGTAATCGTTTTATTATAGCAAATTTTTAAAGATACAGCGATAACTCATGGTTAGAACACAAAATATCTATACGATACACTAAATAATAAAATAAAATAATTTTCAATTTGTATTTAAATATTAGAAGATTTGTTTTGTCTTCTGGTATTACGCAAACAGCCCTGTAATTTTGGTTGCTACAATGTGGTAGTTACTTGGCAAGGCTTCGAAATGAGTAGTTGTAGCATTGTATCAACAACAACTCTTTTATGTTCCTGTTACGTAAAGAATTGTTATTGCTACAGAGCTGCCCTTTGTTCACGTTTAAAGTAGTGTTCATACAAGATTGGCAAGACTTCAAAAGTTAAAACTCGGTTCATTATTATTTAGCATTTTTATAGCTTGCTGTAGTGAATAAATACCAAGAAACCAACTCGACTTCCCGAACTAAATTGAATTTTAATTGATTTTGATAATATGATTTCAGGGCAACAAAGTAGATATATAGAGGATAATAAAATAATAACTTTTTTTGCAAAATTCATGTAAAGGTTTTAATTTTTCGATTCACGACTCTCATTCTTCTATACAGAAATATAGCCATAAATTTCTAGATTGACAAGAATGGGTGCAAGAAGTAATGATGCGACAGTCATAGTTGATGTTTATGCTGGAATGATGCAATCAGCTAATACAATACAACCTAGCAGAAATTGTTATGAGCACGACAGGTAGTGAGGTAGTCTTGTTTGATTTTCGAAAGTTGACAATGCAGCTAAGTACTCATCATGTCAATATCTGTAACTACATATATTTACATTTTCCATTTAGTTAAAGCAACGATTCGTTGCTAAAACTACAAATTATAAATGGATTGTAAAATAGCCTATTTGCCTAAAGCGAACTGCAAGTGAACTCAAGTTTTGTTAGCGTTGACAAGGTAGTCTGCATAACGACCTCAAATTATAAGAATTTTAGTGCCAAGTGAAAAACTGAAATGTACATTTTCACCTTTCAGTCAAAGCCAGTGCCAACCAAGTGATGGTCAATCTAATATCGTGGGATATTCGGTTTATTTATGACATTTATTTGTTATCATTGTAGATATCTGAAAATGCATCGAATGTACTTATGACAAGAGTGTTTAGCACAACAATTTCTCCATTGTGAGTAATAGTAATCCAATTTAGGCTTTACCAGGTTTTGAATATTCTAATGTTTACTGTGGCAGCTGTTCTACTTCAAAATTTGGATCATCAACACAATTTGATCTACACATTTTCAAAGTCCACCTTAGTGCTATGTCAAAATTCACAATTGAGGATTTTTTGGGTTGCAAGATTCCATTTTAATGGTACAAATTGCGAAGTATCAAACTATGTAAAAACTATACTCCAATTGCATTATACTGCTGCCGGTACTAAAATTGTAAAGCAATGATGGGATGTTAAATGAAATGTATTATAGTTACATTTATTTTCTGAAGAAATTTGCAGAGAAAATATTTTTTTATTTAAAAATACACTTTGAAAAGTACAAGGTAAATAAAATAGTTTGGTAGCAAGCAATAGACAGCTTAACTCTCGGATAGTTGAAAACGTTTCAAAATGTCGTCGGGAAAAGGAACTTGTGTAAAATGTATGCATTTTCTCAATAATGTGAATACTTTTGACGACGGTTAAGGAATGTACGCGTTACCAAGTCTGGGATATCTAAGTATTCCTTTATAGAAATAGCTCCTTCACATTTTCAGAAAAACGATGTACCGGGTTCAGAATTAGAAAAAAATAACATAATTAACTTCATGTTATAAGGCAATTGTTACCAGTCGATCAAATTGTTGATGTTATCAGTTGCGTATAAGCACACTTTAATATACAATTTAAGTTTATTTAGTAGATATGTTTCAGGGAATATTGTTTAAGAATCTATTTGCCTATGACAAAATTTCGAAAGCAGTAGAAATATTTGAAACAACTCGTTTTTGTAATAACTGGTATAGTAAATTTATAAAATATGTAATGATTATAAGAATTTGTTTGGTTTTTTAACTAAATAAAATATACACATAAATAAATAAAGATATACCGATGAAACTGATGTCGCGTATTCTTTGCATTTTGTCTATATCTTGAAATCATATTGCATTCAATATCCACAAAACAATATACTCACATCATACACATAAACATTATTCTCACATTCTACATCATATCAGGAAGTTTATCAAATATTTAGACAAAATAAAACCTGTTTCTCTTTACGACGCAACATTTAAACAAACCCTCAAACAAATGAAGCGAATTGATTGCTGTGGATCACAAAGGAAGCCTGCCATATAAGTTCTTGTCACTTGATTAAACTCATTCCATTTTACTTCTTACTGCATCTCTTGGGATTAGTGGCTTACCGCATTTTAGGTGTGGGTGTTGTTTTTGCATACATTATTCTTTACGTTTTGGTTGTTGCATGTACAGTGTACTAAATGTTGTTTCAGTCAGGCTGTATGGTTTCAAATGATAAAAACACATTATTACAACAAACCTTCGTTAAGAACCCATACAGCGTGATTTCAAAATCATTCCATGAAAGTTAGTAATGTTCGTAAATGCTCAACAACGGAGACGTTTGGATTTAGGAACGTATATGTATTTTTAAACATAGCCAACGCACCAAGTAATCATATTTTTTAAATAACTTGTGCAATTTTGGGATATGCTCACATGGTTTAGGTAATTTATCAAACAAAAACAGGAAAGAATATACTGAAAATGGAGATTCCATTGTTTAGGGTGACATGGTAAGTGAAACAACTAGCTTCAATTGCTAACGCGTGTTTACTGAAATACCAATTCCAGTCAATTCAGTTACTTTTCATTTAAAATTTTACATGTTTAAAGAAACATAGACATGCTGAACGGAAAAATTGGTAACTGAGTTTATGGATAGAAGTACCACTAAGGCAGTATTTGGGGTGGGTGGTAAAAAACCCACAAAGCGAGTCCCTTTGTAATATTCATGCTGATTGTCTCCAATTAGGAGCATTTCAAAGTTGTTTGGGAATGTTATAATATCAATGAAAACAAATTTTTGTGCTAGAAAATTACACATTGCTATCGTAAGGGCATTTTATTGTTATTGTCTCATCGCCGCCACTTGACGCAACAGACGGTCAGGAACCTTGGCACATGTAACGGCTATTAACTACCCTTTATAAAAGCACTGTATATAAAATGTCAGCGCAAACTTGTAAGTATTACTTGTAAGTATAATGAACTTGTAAAAAAAATTAAAATTTGCAATGAAAATATAATTTGTTTGTCCATGTTTCATAGTTATGATATTACCATAAAATAAATTTTCTTTCGTATTAAATTTAACAAATAAACAATTAGTTATTTGTGGTAAAAAAATTTGCATTCTATAAACAAAACATGTGAAATATAGTTTAAATACTTTCGGATATTCGGGGTTTAACGTGTTATTAATCAGGCTTGTATGAGCAGGGTGAAATAGATGATGATACCACGGTAATAATAATAACGAGAGATGTTGCCTTCATGAAGAGTAGAATACCACTGCTAACATTTATTTAGTTGCATATCGACTATATTCATTCACACACAACACACAGATATACTCATCTTAACATTATGACTAACCACAGAATACAAAGCAAATAGAAAGGTAGTGTAATGACGATGTACACAAAGGCTTTAGACATTAGACATTATAAACTCACAATTAAACATCCGTCCTTCTAGAGCGGAAATACTGTCCACAGTATTATTATTATAATTAATAAGTTGAATTCCATGTGCACTTTGGAAATCAACGTATATCTATAATATACATACATCAAAACTCCATACATACAATAAATCCATCATTTCAATCAATACAATACGAGTCATCGACTCATAGTGCCTACATAATAGCAACAAAAGTTACACAGTACAAAACAAACGAATCGCAACAAATTATTCATACATTTCATACGAGTTGTTATCATAAAGCATATAATATCACTTAATGGCCAAGGTACCTAGTGACATAATTAAAACATAGTAGATTATGTAGTCATAGGTCAAATTTTAATCATTTTTCGTCTGGCACAAACTGCAGCAGACACAACAACAACGCACAACCAAATTGTCAAGTAGGCTTGTTGCATAGCATAAAAACGTGAAATAATTTTGTAAGAATACATACAATAAATTTGCAACAAAATATCCATATTCATACAACCGCTAGGTTACTTGATACCCATAATCGGTGTAGAAATGACAAATAAAAATGAAGTTAATTTTAGCAACACATAACCTCAATATAATTTTTACGAACAAAGTGCAAAATAACAAATCAATACAAACGTTTATACAAAATCAAAATGTAATAATTACATAGCAACCAAACAGGAAGAAACTGTCTATATAAGTTTATGTCAGTAAAACCGGACGACCAGAAGCAAATTTTAATTTGGGTCCGAAACAACATTTGGAGTTGCTAATAATAGAAAGACACTTTGTCAAATAATTTGAATACATTTAAAACACTGAACTGTGCCATGAAGAAAGTTATTTTAGCGGGATTGTTCCTTGTGGTGCTGGGCCAGTTAATGGCAATTGAATACACTGGTGAGTGCATAATTAATTAAAATTGGACAACATCAATATCATTAATTAATTCAAAAACAATGGTGTAGACCATAAACAAATTTGGAATGATAAGTTCTATTTAATAATGTATATTTTATCTGTTCAATTTTTAGTCAACATCAATCTGATGGAGCGGCTTCAAGAAGAGGATACATTGGTTCTACGGTTGCACTATGGTCGCGGCCTAACCAAAGTCCAGGCGCAATCGGAGGAGGACTATTCTAAGGAGACATGGACTTCGGCAGAGAACCGGAAGTTTGCTGAACCCCGGGATTATTCTACCGAGAGCTTGTTACATCCCCTTCACTTCTTATATAATAGTACAATCCGGAATTTAACGACTGAAAACATCTGGAAGTCCACAGTGCAACGACAATCCCAACTCGGCAACACTCTTCCTTATTTTGGTCCTTATCTCTGGTCCTACGCTATTCCACGTAACGGTTCAAAGCCCAATTAATATTCATGAATGAGTGACAGCGTCACAAGTTTGAAAGTAGGAAGGATCTGTGGCTAGTGAATTAATCATAATTATCTTTAATTAATTAACTGTTAATATTCGTTTCAAGTAGTTATTTAATACTACACATGAATGTGAAGTTCCTTTATCAATTTAATTACAATTTATATACTTCTTATCAGTGTATCATAAACACTTTCAATTAGATTATCATTTCATATCTTACACGTTGTTATGTATAATATGCAAGTCTGCAAATATACTATATATACGATACAACAGGTCTTATTGTTCCTTTTCTTTACAGGTATAATACAGGTGATATCAAGTTTTTAACAGCACATCTTTCAATTTACTATTTTCTCTTATCAATTTAAACCCAATTATTTAATAAACAATACCTTTTCAACAGCACAAAACAAACACTAGTATGGTCCTAGACAAAATCTTGAATCAATTTTGTTGTTAATTAAACGTAACATACACGAACATAACTAGACACGATCTAGACACGTTTAACAATCAATTTTCACATAATATCCTATTCAAAAGACAGCACTATTACCAAGGTCTCATAATAACAATAATGTAGAACTGATGCTGATGTTGACAATAATAGAATTTCATACAGTATAGTCCAACCGGCATTTCTCTCTGCGTCTGCGTATAATACGAGACATGTTCATAAAGCTTAGAATGCGTATAAATGAATGGTTACATATAGGTATATTCATATAATTCATATAATCATATCGCTAAACTTATTGTTACTAAAGTTTATGGGTACTATTATATCTAGTATTACTATTGTTTACCTTTACGTTTATATCTAGTACCTTTTAAAGCATGATCTTTACGTCTGTCTGCCTAAGTTGGGTTCTATGAAAACTCTTATAACATGATGTCATTTATGACAAGATGATAACGTTGGAATGATATTATTACTATAAAGCAAAGACAATAGCTATTACCCGATTTTTACGAATGGACAGACAATTTCAAAAAGATTTCGGTTTCGCTACTTTTATATTTCCGTTTATAAAAGGCATTTCAAAGATGCCCGGATCTGAAATCCGTTTGTCAAAATACCCGATTATTCGGTTTTTAGGTTTAAATTAACCTGGCAATATAGTTAACACAGACATCAAACAGCAACATCATGGGCTGCTTAAGAATAGCCAAAGTCTGTCTGTCTAACCCATTTTACACGCAAAATATTTTTCATTGGTATCTGAGTTTACCTTAGTCCATCTTTCACATAGTAATATCAAAAGAAGGTATTAATGCGTTTTTATATACTCTGTCCCAAAATATAGGGATAATTTCATTTTTCATATTTTAAGCTTAGTCATAATAATATTTATATCAAACTTGAAGTACGAACTAAATACTTACAATCTATTACTTAGGAATGCTAACTATCATTACGTAGAGCGCTTGTAGTTAATAACACATGTGTTTATCCTTCAAAGAAGGTCATTAGATGGTAATTTAAAGTCGACCATTATGAAAAGTTACGTAACAAATTCCAGCCAAGTTTTCATTACAAATTACGGGGAAAATTAACAGAAACGCCAGCCATCCGATTCACACTGTTAATTAATCGTAATTAAACGATAACTGTCACGGAATTAATGGAGCGGAGCGAAGACATTGGAGCTCAATTATTCTTTCTCAGTAAATCAAAGTGTCTTTATATTCTTGGCCGTTTGACCGCAGAGGCGCCTTATCAGCACCTAGGAAGCATTTTAAAAGCTTCGATTCAATTCATTTCAATTAGACACATAGAGTAATCATGACTCGTTTCGTTAATTCATTTAATTCAATATTCAATATCAGACATTTCATTCTGTATTTTCAAAATGTAAACTCGTTCATATAATATTCAACAATTATTCTTCCGTTAATCATGGCTTGATCAGCCGCATAACTCTTTTATCAAGAATTCGCGATAATTATATCGGTAAACGGGTATATTAATCAATATTAGCATTTTGTTTCATAGATATCTCTTATTTGTCAAATAAAGTGTAATATATTCTTCTATTCTTGCAATTCTATATATTCATGGCTGGTTAGAGCCGCAAAAGAACCTTAACGATTCCTAGAGGTATTTATACCTTTATTTATAAACTGAGTGTATTCTTTTCATTTCAATTATAATATTCTGTTTTCTTTAGTTAAATCTTTATAATATATAAGTATATTGGTATAAATATATTGGTTTCTTCAATATTTCATTCAACTTCATTATTTTTGAAACAACGTGTAGCTTAATCATTAATAGCATAAAAATCGGTAAAATTTGATCGTTTTATTCATCTCTCTTTTCATGGCGGGTTACGCCGCATAAACATTTTATCAATGTTTGGATTATAGAACGGAGTGTATAAATCTCAACGTTACAAAAGCAATAATTATAATGTCTCTTCAACTTCAACTTAAAGTACATTAAAAATTCAACAATTAAAAGGGCCAATAATCCCACTTACTTTAATTGTTTAATAGTTAACGACAATTAGTATAGTAAAGGCAACTCTATCTCGGTTAATTATATTCATGGTCAGTTACGGCCGCAAAGTGAGTAATATCACAGGATAATTAAATACGGTATTAAGTCATCTCAAAATTAGACGATATCAACGTCAATCATAGTTAAAATTATTTTCCATTCCATTTCTTTAAGGCTTAATGACACCAGTTCAAATATAATTATGGTTAATAGCTAAGTTATATCAAAGTAAATCAGATATTAAAGCATATATCAATATTAGAGCAGCAAATAAACAGTAAGCAATGTTCATAGACCAGTGATTAATCAATAGTAGTAAATTGCGGATATAGCCGATTGGCGTTAGACTGAACTGTGATAGGATTCAAACTTCTATTTGTCATTGGTATCATAACGGTTTCACCAGTATCATGAGTATTTACAGCATTATATCTCACAACTTGCGTGTTGGAGTTATTCCCATTGGCATTATTATTGTTTCTATTATTTACACAAGAAATCCGATACTCACAGCAGGATTTAAAAATCAAAAACAAGATAAATATAGCACATATCAAAATAACCAAGTCCACTACGCCAATAATAATCAAAAAGTAATACAATAAATGACGGTTTTGAATAAACGGTGGCATTTCGACAGCAGATTGCGTTACATCCTCAGCGTGAGCAGTACGCGAGTTAATTAATGGCATAAGAGCAGCAGCAGTTAAAGCAGCAGTAGTAGGATCTGGTCTATTTGTCCATTTACACCAGATCAGTAATAAACCAAAACTTAAAAAGCAATTCCATCCTAGCATAACATAAGCAGACAATAGCGGATGATAAGCCAAAATATTATCTAAAAGGTGCACTGGCAGATCAGGCGTGGTATAAGTAACCCTTTGTTCAAACCAACTATCATGAAGTAGTTTAGAAATATTTACTGCACTATATTTTATAGGCGAACGCAAGGCATCAAGTAATGAGGTAGGTTTCACCAAAGCATCAATAGAAGTGTTAACCCATAAAAAGGGAATTAAGGTAGACACACGCGGATGTTCTAATAAAGTACTCAGACAGGGCATGCCTAAAGGGTGAATGTCTTTATGATTTATTTTTATGATACAATTGCAAGACACTCTCACTACAAAGCTCCCAATGAAAGTTTGAAAATTATTATGTATTGTCAAATTGGGGCACATGATTTCTGTGTTAGATGCATTGAGGACTATGACAGAATAAGGATCTAGATATCGTATTTGGGGAGGTAGAAAGTTACCTAGTGCATTGCACCTGAATCTGTCTAGACATACGTCTCGATGTTCCGCTATGGTGGATCCTTTCACAATTGCAGCAAAGCATGGGTCATGACTTAAGTGTCTTACTTTCAACATGTCTATCTGACACAGTTTTGAAGTGAAGGAACAAGTTGAAGGCGGAAGTTGACTAAAAGGTACATAGTACTCGCCAAACATAATATACCAGTCATCAAACTCAAAGGTACACAATCTATGTTCATTTTGAAATGGTATAGAAGTCAGTTGAATGACTTTATATTCATGAAAAGTTGTAGGTTTCACTGGTATCTGCAACTGTAGTAATATTTTGTGTTCCTTGGGATAAAAGTAACACGTCGTTAGAGGCAATTTATAATATATGTTTTTGTCATGCTCAGCTAATTCCCATTTGAGTGCATTCAACTTATATCTGAAGGAGGTGAAATCGGCATCATTAAATTGTAAAACAGCGGGGAATAAATGGACATTGCAACTCTCTACAATGTTTAGCAAGTAATTCATTTCAGATAGCCTAGATAACGTATTAGCTATAATGGCAAGTTGCATTAACATATTATACTCACCGTAGACGTATGAATGCATGAGTTTATTGAACTTTGTCACATTTACTGTTTCGTAAATGTTGAAAGCTGTTTGTAAATTCTGCATGAATGTGCCAATGTGATGATTTTGATTATTTTCAAATATAGAAATATTCTTCTGTAAATTAATTAGGTCCTGATGCTCATCTACAAGCAATGTTTTTGTCTTTGATACAGCCTCCTGCAAATCCGGAGTTTTGGCAATGTATTTCTCATAAGCCCAGTAGGTGAATGAACCTAAGGCCATACCCCCGATGACCTCACCAAATTGCCTCCTAAGGCGGGGTAATACCCGGTTAGTTTGTAAATTGTCAATATATCGAGTTTCATTGAAGCCCGCTACAGGTTCGTATCTAAATTTTGAGTTAAACATTATGGATGAATAGACAGGATTCGGTTCTATTTCCACATTGAGATTTTTCATGATATTGGCAATTCTTTTGTTAATTACCAACAATGTATCTAGAGTAGGAACGACGAGGCTACAGAATTCAACGGTGCTATTCTGACAAATTGTTTTAATCTGCTTGGTCATGGGCCAATTCTGGAATACAGTAAAGTTATATGAAAGTGATACAAAATATGGTATAGCCTGGTGAAAAACTAATAAATCTGGTTTTATATCATTTTGTATGATACCTGACATGGGTCTGATGGGCAAGCTAATTGGGTCTAAGTGTATTGTTGGGTCCGTGAGAGTGCATTGGATTAAGGGAATAAGCAATAAAATACCAAAGATCAAAGCAGCCATTTTAATAATTAAGTAGGAGTAAATGTTAAATTGAAAGTTAAGAGTTTGTTAAAGGCGTCCATAAATTTAGCGTCTCTCTCGTAGCACTTTGCAATAATTTCTGTTACTTTACGCTGATCTTTTCTCTCTAAATATTCTGAGAATTTGGTAGTACGTTTTTGCCTTTTCGTCAAACGACGGAATAAATGAAACGTGCACAATCTGCACTGACAATGAGGAATTTTTCGTCTCAACTCTGTTCTATTAGCTTTCGGGTTCTTTTTTATAGTATCATATATCTCCATATGATACCAGAAGGACTTGAGGGACAGTCTCGGTTTATCTCTTAATAAGTCCCTAACAACAAAATAATAGTCATCGCCAAAATGGCGGGACATCAGGTCCTTCTTTTTATCATCATTGAAATATTTGCCTGCCAATGCAAAGTGTAAAAATAACGACTTTTTAAAATCTTGAAATGTGTAATCAAAAAGGACGGGATTATAAGGGGGATAGAATAATTTCCGATACGGAGAACCACTGTGTATTAAATCCCTTTGACACGGTAAAACATTTAAAAATGAGTCATAGAAATGAAATTCGCTACAATATCCGGGAAACGTACCGGAGTAATACGCTTTTAAATCCTCTTCAGAAATGTGAGTGGGCGCATTAGGCGGCTTTAATTCCATAATATACCAAACCAAAGCAATAAGCAGCAATAATAAGCAATGAAAGAATAAAAATGGGCAAGAAAATGGACAAATACCCTTACAGCGGCGCGGAAAAGCGCTAAGTTCCAACAGCGACAAAAGTACAGATGCACAAAACACCGAAAAACAAAGAAGAACCCGGGTAGAACCTTTGATCGGAGTCACCATGAAATATAGTTTAAATACTTTCGGATATTCGGGGTTTAACGTGTTATTAATCAGGCTTGTATGAGCAGGGTGAAATAGATGATGATACCACGGTAATAATAATAACGAGAGATGTTGCCTTCATGAAGAGTAGAATACCACTGCTAACATTTATTTAGTTGCATATCGACTATATTCATTCACACACAACACACAGATATACTCATCTTAACATTATGACTAACCACAGAATACAAAGCAAATAGAAAGGTAGTGTAATGACGATGTACACAAAGGCTTTAGACATTAGACATTATAAACTCACAATTAAACACATGATCGTCTTTGCATCACATCGGCAAATCAGTCAGAAGTTTCCAAACAAAAGATGAAATGTTTTACTTTTACATTCGTAAAATGCATCCTAAAAACCTTTCCTTCCGATTAAAATAGATTTCTTTATATGGTTCACAAACACTGCAAGAACCCATTTATTGTTTCAACACAAACCGTGCTGTGTAAAGTAAAGCCAGCCAAGAACAGCCAAACGGCAACGTTTAGCTTGAATACTCGCAACCAAACAAGCTGCCAGGTGGTATGCTTCTCGTTCAAGCTGCAAAAGATTTACACTCAGGTTCGCACCAGCAACCGGAATAATAAGCATGCAATGCGGGTCAGGCTTTCGGGGGATACTGATTTTTCTTCTTGCTGCTGAGCCTCAACCCATACCCAAATGAACTTTCTTTCAACTCAGTTTACGACTCAGTTTCCAACTCCACTGTATTATATAAAAACAAGACTGAATCAGCCAGTCGGCTTTATTTTAGCACCAGGCTCTGCGCTAAACACAACAAGGGCTCGTTTGAGTAAAGTTACATACTAAGGTTTATATTGCAATAGATACCAAGTGTGTTGCTGAGCTGAGCAAATGCTGGGTAATATTAACACAGATTTTTTTAATGGGTTTTTTGGTTATAATTTTTTTACGTAATTCGCATTTACAGTTATTAGCTACGTAGAGCAAGCGCTAGTGGATAACCCACAAGACTCACCTTTAGACTTGTATTTGTACCTATATAAAAAGTCAAGTTTACCACTGCTTGTGAGATGCCATTCCCGATGTGAAATATATGATTAGTACTACTTTTTTTATAGCGCTATTATAGCCTTTTAAATTTGTTTATGTTTGCGCAAAGTTTTTACTATTTTTAAAAAGATATGAGTATAATGCTTGCTTATCATTTGATCAAGCATAAATAAAAAATGTTTTGGTCTTATGAATATTGAATGAGCGTTTCCTGAATCGTGTGAAATTGAGTGAAGTAAAGAAAGTGCAAACTGATCTTATCTGTCTGGCTGACTGAAATTTGATGGATTAAGAAAATAAAGATGTGGATGTTGTTCATAATACCCAGAAAGACTTTTCAGGTATGTTTAACCGTATGTGAAATAACAATGCTACATTTAAAAATGTGTCCTTTGCGTACAATTTGTGCTTTCTATGAATTTCAAGCTTTTTTGTGTTCCCGCAGGCATACATAGCGGCCATAAAAAATAAAATACTGATTTTGTTCAGCGGAATAAATTTATGATGAATTCAAAAAAGAGTAAAGGTTTTAAGCACTAAGTGCAAATATGCTTGTTTTGGAAATCGGATAAACTGTCGAATAGATGTTTGTTTATTCTGTGTTGTGCCACCACGGGGATTTAGCTGTCAACCCAACAGTAACTACTGCACCAAGCAAAGCTAACATAAAAAATCAGCGGCAGCAAAACGGCAGGAAAATACTCCCCTCGATGCGTAACCCGTCAAAACCATGTCGTGAAACTGGGTTTTTGGTTGTCTAGGCAAAATCATTTATGACCGAAACAAAAGAGAAGCTTTGAAGTAAAAACGGCAGACAAACGGAATTGAAATAGAGGGGAAAAGAAAGTACTCATTGCATACTCGTGCAGTCTTTTCATTATCTATTCAAACCATCTCTACATGACGCAATTGCTTTTTATATGAATGTTTACTACAGTATTTGCAAAAGGTATGCAACTAAATGTATAGCCCAAATATTTTTACTAACGCGTGGATAATTACAGACAAGTGTATTACCAGTTTTTGTTTTGGTTCCACAAGTCAATCTAAACCCCTGCTGTATTTGAATAAAGCTAATTGAAGAAAAAATTGACTTTTCGTAAAAGAAAACAATGTTTATGCCGATTTTCTCAAGTTTAGAATACAAATCGTACTTCATGCTGCTTTTTTAAAAGCATGTATCAGGATGCCTTATGCTATATATTGAAAGTGAAGAAGCAAACGAATCAATGAGAGGATTTGTTCACAAATTAAACTTGTATGAATATAGAAGCAATAACACCATATAATTTGCAACAAATGGTTTCATGGACAGAAAATTTCTTGCTTTCCAGCGTACTGAAAACAGGAAAGCGGTTACGGAAAGTAAGCAAATCTTCCTCACTGCATTCTCGCTGAAACAGTTTGCAGTAGGGTGTAAACTAGGTACGCGATGATAGAGCGCCCTCAGTCTTTCTCTTGCTTGACTCGTAGCACCATCATATAAAAAAGTTGCTGCTTTTAGCTCCATTTCACTCCACTTGTGCTTGTTTATGCTTCAGAATCTCGTTTTTACATGCTTTTTTCTGTATTTTGGAACAAGTTCAGTGAATCGTTCAAGTTTAAAAGTAACACAGTAGCTATTTATTTATTTAACTTTTGAGGATCTCTAGAAAGAAAATTGCAAACTTTGTGACTATTTCTACAGAAAATAAGAGTGAATTTTAACAAAGCGCTAGTAAAAAATCAGCCAGTCAGTATATTGCCTTTCAAAGTAATTTTATACCTACAAATCCTATTACCCCAAACCTTTTCTTCATTACAAGCAAGCGACGTGTTTTTTAGGAATCCTGGGAAAATTAACACAACCGATCTTCTGGGAAAATTGTTTGTATGTATGGCTATTTAATTGCCGTATTCAAACTTCAAATGTGACTGCGACTCCTGTGCCAAATTTGTGGACTTTGATTTATTTCCGTTTTACTCACATTACTTACGAAAAGTTATTCCAAATTTTAAAGAGTGTTTCCTTTCAATATTTTCAAACCTAACGGATTTCAACACCAAAGATCAATGTGGGCAGAAACAAAAATATTTAGGAGATACCATCATATATCAGATGCTGCGTTGCATTCCTAGTCAACTTATTCAAGAATAACTCTTCAGGTCATCATGTTGAGCCATCAAAATCATTGATTTCAGAAGATATCAGGTATGAAGATTCTGTCGTTGTTTCTGTCTTCTTATTGTTCTGTTGTGCAAAACTGTCACAAATATTGATTCGTGCTTTTATGGCTTTTTCCAAATTAATAGTTACCCTGTTGATTTCAAAATTGATTTGAAGTGATCACTTATCCATGCAGGTCTCAATACCTCTAAAACACAGAACTTTCAAACACTACCAGTTTATCGGTTTCCGTCTCTATCATAATTTTACAGCTTCTTAAAAAAACTCCTAACAGTTTTTGTGTCACCGCCAAAAATTTGAGACGCTGTTTTAATCAAATATAATCTAGCTGTTGCATTTGTGTGCACAATAAAGCCTACCATGCTCTTTTTTCAGTTTACTTTAAATTATGTAGCTGAATTGTTGTAAAAGCAATTCGTAAGTTTTATAAGTGAGCTTTTTAAGTTTTCAGGTGGGCGTTATATGGGAAAAGTGGTGATCTAATGTTGTCATGTCCGTAATATGCAAGGAAACCGGGGAATTTGAAGTGACGAGTCGTTAAGTTTTTAATGTGAAATCTCCGTGAATGAAATAAAAAAGT
The DNA here is from genome assembly GCA_029691765.1 of Entomobrya proxima. NCBI lineage: Eukaryota > Metazoa > Arthropoda > Collembola > Entomobryomorpha > Entomobryidae > Entomobrya > Entomobrya proxima. Next base: position 45,868,334 of record CM056173.1, on the reverse strand, counting down.
GAAAGGCGTGGAGTAATAATAGAGTTTCATGAAGCATAGCGCCGAATATGTTTTCATGTAATTAAATATTTTGATGTGGCTTTCACGCAATAAATTGCAAGCCACACTTTGTATTGAGTAAAACCGTTTATGCGCTTTTCAGTTTTAAATCCAGACAAGTTGAAAAGTTGCATTTACCTAGATCAGAATGGTTCATTCACAATATGCAATTACACGCAAGTTGAAACGTCATGTAGCTGTCAATTTCACATATTCTCTTTTCAGTGTATTTAAATGCACTTTCCTGTAAGCATATTAGAATTCGCAGTGTACGAGCTTTTCTGCATTTTATAGAAGAGAGAAAGGAGACACACCGTATTTCCTACAAAACATTTTTTTAACAAGCTCAAGGGTCTAGCCACAATAAACATAGACACAAAGGTTACAGTACAGTAGTTTGCAAATCTAGAAAATATTATCCTGGCTTTTATATATACAAATATTATGGCAAAACTGCTAAACATCCCACGGGTCAGAATGTGACAATCAAACGGCTAGTTCATTTGCTATGGATTCCACTCAAAACATGTTTTGCTACTTTGTCTAAATGAGCGGTTTGCAATTCATTTGAAAGTATTCATTTGAAATAGCTAAGTAAGTGCAGTTCATTTTAACTGCACTTACTTAGCTATTTCAGAGTTGTCCCAAATTCCATTAGGGAAGCTCGGAGAAAAAATTTGTGAACCAGAATTTCATTTTTGGCTCAAATGAATCATAAAACTGCAAATCAATTAAAATTAGAGTTCCAACTTGTCCCACTTACCAGCCTTACAACCAAACGAAAATAGTTTAATATGCAATGAGAAAGAACATTTTAGGCTTAATAACAAAAACGTAACAAATATACATAGTATGTCATCCTCTGTTTTAACGTGCAGAAGCAGTAAACTAGTTATTGCTTTGGAAGTACATGCGAACTAACGTATATTGCCATTGTTTTCTCTGAAATAGCTTTTAAACGGTGGCTTGTTGAGTACGTTGGGATGAACTCCCTTCTGATTTTCCTTGCTTTGCTCCAGATAGCGTTATAAAATAGAAAGTTGTTGCTCTCCGGGGTATGTATTGTTTGCATCGTCTAGTATCAATTCATCGAGTTCTTGCTTACACATTCTCCATAAATATTTCCAGAGGTTGAAAATGCTGTTTAACGTAAAAGGGTGCCACTTGTACATGACAAGCAAACTCGCAGTGTGGCAATCTTTTTCTGTTTGCAAGGTTACAAAAAGAAAATGTTTCTGCACGCAGGGTGCAATAGCTGATCATTTTTTCTCTTACTTTTTTCAAAACACATCATATAAGCTGATTGTGTTGCGCGTCAGATAAAATTTCCAACAACATCAATCCGTTTCGGATCATAAACCTTGTTTTTTTGTTTTTGCGAAGCTTTTACTTTCAATTCATTTCATTTCTTCATTTCAATTTTGGACTTTTGGATCGGCAAAACTAATGTCCCACTGTCATTGTTTTGAAAATATAATTTTTTTAAAAGTTTTTTTTTGAACTTGGTGTTTTTTGCAAGATGTGTAAAACACTCTGTTTTTCTGAAAGTAGAAATAGCTCTTACATTTTTGCATGTGGAATGTATATCTAGATGTATGCATACCAAATAAGATAGGTAAACCAAATAGGAAAATCTTCCTTCTCTCTTTGCCATTGCATAGCTAGAGCTACATGCAACAGTGCTTTTCTCGCATTCTCGTTTCCAAGAGGAAAAAGGTTTCAAAGTAGAGTTTGTAGGGAGCACGGAGCTTGACTGCACCTCAGTCGTTATCCTGCTCTTCCAGGGAGAGGATCATAAGAAGTGGAGTTGTTGCGTGCCTATGAAAAACAAGTGTTTTGATTTACCCCATATCCGCTACTTTCACTTCTCTCAGTATTCTACACATAACTCTCCACTTCCTAAATTTTCCTAGCAGTTTTTGACTATTGTACTAATGCGTTGAACTTTGGAAAGTTACACAAAAAAAGTTTGCACTAATTTGTTGTGTAATAGTTTTAAACTGCGGATGAAAACAATAGACAGTGACTTTTAGTAACCAAAACGTCAGGAGCCCATTTTGTATGCGTGTTTTCAACCCAATTTGAAAATTTTACCTATGAATATCAATTTATAATCAAGCTGAATAAGAGTAATTAATGCATTATATTTAAAAATACATTTGAACACTGCTTCTTTTTGTTGATTTGTACAATAAATGTGTGAAAGTTTATATGTTTACTCAAGAATCAGATACACATTTTGTATAAAAGTTTATTATGCAATTGAAATAACCTGACGTATCCTAAGTGATTTAGTGAGAGTGAAATCATAACTGCAGTGCAGAAATTTAAACTCTATTGTTGTGTAGTGCACTCCAAAAAACACTGCGCTTGTTTCTTGACAAAACTTATTGCACACTATTTACTGAACGTTCTTAAATTTGAATTGTTTAGCTAAACAAATTGGAAATTTTGTTGCATTAAAAATCTAGAAGGCGTAATACTCTTTTTAAAAATCATTTTATGGGAGTTTCAAAATGCTTTCATGACTCTGGCTTTTTCATTTGAGGGTGTCTTTGTTTGGTTTCAGAAATAGTATTGTAAAATGGAAGAGGAACAGCAGGGAGATGATGACATGATAGAAATCAAGTACGGGATTTATATTGAGCCGTGTGACTGTAAATTTTGTCCGGAGGACAATGTACTTGTAGATAGTACAAGCAAATATAACAACACAGATGACACTCAGAAAGAAGAAGGCTCATTTGTTTCTCTTAGAAGTCATCGTCGGCTAATGAAAGCCAAGAATGTAATAATTCACGAGCTTGAAATGCAAGTGGACCTACTCGAAAATTGGAACAAGACACTAAAATTTCAAAAACAGAAACTGGAAATAGAAGTTTCAAAGTTGAAGGAGGAAGCGGAGGTTCAAATTGTGCGAGAAGTTATTCGGTAGGTTAATAAAGTATATTTTCGTAAAGCCTAGAAATGGTATTGGGTTCTAATATAGATTTTTATATCATCAGGAACCAATCTCCAGTAAACAATGATTGGCAATGCGTAACTGGAGTTGATGTAAAGGCCAAGCTGAAGGAAAGTTTGAAAATTGGGGAATCCGCCACTTCAAACACAATAAACCGGAGGAACATCTGCACTGCCAAAACGGCAAAACTCAGTAGACAACGGCACAGTATCAGGGTAGCCCAAGCGCATTTGAAGCATTTCGAGTGCAGTTGTGGGAAGTTATACAAGTCTTGGTTTGGTATTAGGTACCACACATATTTGAAAAATAATAGACTCGTTCATAATTGTGAAATTTGTTCAAAATGGTATACATCTCACACGTCTTTGAAAGAGCATCAGAAAAAAATTCACAATGTAATCCCTATTGATCAGTTTGCTTGTTGGGCTTGTGGAAATATGTTCAATTCTCTAAAGGAGGTGAGACAGCACCGTCGCATTGTTCATCCCAAACAGCGTAAAACATGGAAGGCTTAAACCATTTTAATTCAGTGTTTGTGCGCTAGTAAAAACCATTGTACAATTTATGGCTGTTTTTTAAACTCACATAAATTAATAACAAGTACTTTTACCAGGTTTAATTCTCCTAAAAACAACTGTAACTTGTAACGCTATCACCGATTTCAAAAATTAGTATAGTGTAATCTGCATTATGTTTGTTTACACGTATTACACATATTAGTATGAATATGTAGTATATAATCCTTTGATTCTGAAGTTGGAAATTTATAAAATGGTTGGAATATTTACAGCGGCGTCTGTAGAGCAGAGAACAATATTTCATGCACGTAATTCAGTGTAAAATATAAGGTCATACGAAAGCTAATCATATACTAAATTTTCGATAGACTATCATTTCTACGAAATCAAATAAAGTGTGGGTGAAAGAAATTCTGAAAATGCAAATACGACAAAAAACAATGCACACTTTTTAAAAACTTGAGTGTTTTAATGTAACTTGCATTTTTGCTTGAAATGTTTTCCTCCGCATTACAACATAGCAGGCCTAAGCAACTCATCATAATCGGTTCAATTAACGTATGATTGAACTGCGTAAGATATAGTTTTGTTTGTCTGAATAAATGAAGAAAAGTAAAATGTAAATTAACTAGAAGTTTACCCAAATTTTAAATGTAATGTTTGAAGTAATGCGGGCAAGCTCCACATTTTTTGTGGAACTTGCAATGAAACTCCGTATATTCAACAGTGGAGATGAGGAAATAATCTGTTTTAATCATTGCATAGATTTTGATGAAAAGTAAGTGGTATGATTTGATTGTGGCATTCAAACAAGTATTTTTAGAATTTCAGCTTGCATAAATACACACGCACTTCTCTAGGAAACATAAGCACAAGCAAAGAAGAACCAGTGGAAAGATTTCTGACGTCATTGCCTATTCAGCAAATGCATAGCACTGAACTGCTGAAGCAAACCTTTTGCGTCAGTACTTTGTAGATATAACCCTTACCTATTAAAGTCGTAGGCTAGCACTCGTAGCGTAGCATTGAAAGATTTGCTTTGGGCTGATCCAGAATAAGTATATGCGGCTCAGCTGAGTATTCAAAAGTTAATTATATTTTTTTAGCACAATGATTATTGTCATTTTTATGCTGGTATGTTAACACCAATGTAGTTCCTGGAACTTAGGAGTAACCTTATAGCGTGTTTTGATTACCATCCACTATCCACGCAGTGCTGAAACGCTGACGACAATAAAACAAATATGAATTGCAACAGCAAAAACCAAGTGTGGAATTAATTGTGGCGCAACCGGTATCAGTATAGCACCAAAACACAGAATAGTAAACCCGCCATACTGATAAACCCAAAATACATGTGGTATTTACCCAGTATAGTTGAGAATAGAATATCTGTGTAAGCTGCACAATTAGTATCTGTTCTAAATCTGTTGAAAGCACAATGTTTATGGCATTCTTCTCAGTCCCGTTTCGTTGTTTAAGTATACAGTGGTTAGTTCTTTTCTGATTGCATATGCTTAAAAGTGAATTATTTAAACGCCGGCATAAAACGTATGAAACCAGAGTGAACAATTGTTTTGGATCCAATTTACCATTTTACCAATTTAGCAATCTAGCTGATTGAGTAAAAAATTGTTTTTGGTTAGAATTTATTCGTAAATAAGACCAAGAAGGACTAAAAGTTAGATGGCTTAAAGTTTTAATAAAATACAAAATTTTTAAAATAACTTTTTTTATTGAATTTGTTTTCCCAAAACTTGTAAATTTATATTTCACAAAGTAACTTAGTTTTCACAGATTGCATTTTAATCAATATTGCTAGCACAAACAGTTGTTGTTTACTAAGATTACCTCTACAATTACGCTAAGATTAAACATAATTACAACTAACTATTTGCTTTAAATAATCATGATTATCGGTTGCGCGATTTGGATTATACCAAAAGATCAAACTAGCTTAACTATTCACGAAAAAGTTTCCGTCATAATATGCAAATTTCATAAAATTTTATCAGCTATATTATGAATAAGCTTTATGATAGATTGTTATTCTGTAATATTGAGAAACTATTGATTGACCTATTAAACGTAAAGTTAAGTTATCAGAGGATGTGAAATAATAAAATCAATGCTCTTGTGCAAAAACAAATTTGTTTAAGTTGTATTTTTTATAAAAATTTCAACAAGTTAATTCCACAAACTTAACCGGCTTATCACTAAAAACTACTTTAACTTTACACATCAGCAAATAATTTTTATATCTACTGTGATCTTAATGTCTACTATCTACAGATGTGTGCTGTGTATAACATAGCTACGATACATACGTTTTGGAAATTGTTGTAAAGTATTCAAGTTCATAGCATAAAATTAGTCAAATTAGGGTTGTCAAAAGGATATTAAATTACACCTTGCTTTTGACAGGACACAAAGCCTCAAGGAAGATGAAACAGAACTTAAAAATACAGAGGGTAGCTCGAGACTTTTCTGACAGTTTTTCGAAACGCATATTTCAAAAGCCGGACGGTTTTCGAGAAAACGGTTTAAACTTTGTAATAGCCCAACTCTTTATCTCCAAACTAGTACCACTTTCTCTGTATTTTGTTGATCTTCCCAGGACCTGTGGGTCGTTGTTTGCACCACTATATACCACAAGGTTTCCAAAACGCCTTATCAATTTTCAAAAATTTCTCTCAAAATATATGTTGTAGGTGCCCCAAACATAGGAAAATCATGCCAACATTTCCAAGAAACTCCTTACTATTCTGAGGTAGTTCGCATTTCTATAACTTTAATATTTCAACCTCTAGGCCGAATTTTTTGAAAAAAAGTTGCGCACCTCAGAATGTTCGATTTGTCCACACATTTTGTTACATAACTCAAATATGTTTTCATCAAATACTCTGAAAATTTACGCAATTAAAGAAAAGAGGATGCAAAACAATAATTTTGATGTATCACCTTTAAAACATTAACTCGTTGGCTATTTTAATAGCGCGCTTTTTAAGGTGTCAGAAAAGTCTCGAGCTACCCTTAGTATAAAATATATATAAACTTTTAAACGTAAATTAAATTTTACACCCTAATTGGCTACTTTTTTAATAACACCCATTCTATGAACAGCACAAAAGTATACAAAATGTTGGCACTTCCAACAAATCAAAGCTTATTTTGTATTCCGTAAATGTATTCCTTTGTGTAGAATTTTAGATGCTGTATAGCTACAAGATCTAATTTGGTCGTAATTGCTTTATGTGTTTTACACCTTTACAGTCGGGCTAAAATGTCCTTTAAAGCTTTAATTTCTAGGCTGCCAAAGTTATTTGTTTTTGGCGTGCACGTCACCTTGATGGTCTCTTACCTCTTGTGGAGAGTTGAAATCAAATAGTCCACACGTACCACAGGCATGTTTACCGATGACCATAATATGGTGAAACTTATCCAAATGAGTCTTGAAGGATCCAAAGTATACGTATTTCTTTGTGCACCATTTGCATTGAAATACGGCCCTATTACAATTCACTTCTGATTTTCCAGTTTTCTTCGATTTGGCACTAACAGGAATTTTAGCGGCTTCTTCCCTAACTGCAGTCCTACTGTTCTGAATTCGCAGAGATGGGGCTCTGGTTTGTCTATTAATAACATGGAAAATATTATATATTTCAAGTTGAAATTCCGAAAAAACTTTGCATGAAAAACTTACACATTTAACACTGCCTCATTTTGAACTTCTTTTTTCTTCAAACGGGCATTTTCTCTCATCAATTTGGAGTTTTCCTAGCGTAGTTCCTTGTTCTCAGATTTCAGAGTTTTATATTCCTTTTCGAATTCTTCCTGTGTTTTTGGAATCAGGGTTGTGAAATCTTTTTTCTTCACGTTAAAATTCTTTCTTCGTGACCCTTGAGGTTTTTTCGTTTTTCGAGAAGCCCTTGATTTCGGAACTGCAATTCCATTCCCAAAAGGATCAGTTTTCATTATTAATATTTCGTTGTTTATCTCAATCCTATTATGGTCAACCTCTTCTGGTTCCCATTTTATGTGATGCGCTACATTTTCCATTTTCTTGCGTGGTTACTGCAATCAATAAAACATTTACAAAATTGAAAATCTATAGCTCGTTACAGAGTTTTCTTTATGCTGTGCTAGTGGCACGACAATGAAAGTCTTAAAATTCACGCGTTTTACCTGTAACAATTTCGCAAACAAAATACCTTTCTTCGAAATACGTTTATACAGCGTTTGGACACAAAACTGCAGAAAATATTTTGAAAGGTTCATTATATGTACTCTCCTTGACTGCAAATACGGTTTTCAGATTAAACTTTTTGTATTTAAATTTATACTGTCAAACTTAATGAAAGTATTATGACCTTTTACACGGTTCAAAAGTTTATAATAAGCTGTGTATTGTAGTTTAAACTCAATAGCAATACAAACCACAAATTTCCGCTGGTAACGCACCACAATCGACTGTCTGAATTTCCAAAAGCTGATGCATCATATATATTCATTAAATCTTGAACTGACGCCAACTTTAGAGATGTCAATTACACAACTCAATCAGAAAGTAGTAAAATATTTTGCCCACACAGATGATAAAGAAAATCGAATCATTGCAATGCTTTAGCTTTGTAGTAGAGCAGAATACAGTGGCGCTTATGGATTACATGATATCATACAAGAATAGTTAAATCATACACGGGGTACGTTCTTACAGAGAATCTGCACTGTACAAGTGGTTACATGTTATTGGACATGAACGTGTACAACCTGTACACGGTTAATACCAACACTCACAGCTAACTTTGTTTTATCAAAGATGTGCTTGTGTGTTGTACTCATTTGGATGAAGATACAAATACGTTGTAGATTGTAAATGCTAACGCGAATTTTGTTTTTCTGTTCAAGATGGCCGTGTATATTTGTACATTTTTTCAATTGTATATCTATAAAGCTATATATCAGATTTTATACACTCAGTATGCCAGATGGAGATGGGAAAACCTTGCATTGCTATCGCATACTTTTACATAGCAGTATATACAAAACTTACAATAATGCTGAATATTTGTAATTTGTTTTGTCGTTAAAAGAAGAACAACATAAACTAAATCACGTTTAAATTTTCATCGATATTTGTATAATTAACTCAATCAAGAACTCAATGATATTACCTGTCATTAAATTTTATTTTTTAGCAAGAAACTGTGAAAGTATCAATTTTTCCCAAACAACACAATATTTGATGTGTCCGGAGAAAAGTTACATCTAAATGCTTTGGTTTTAAGAAAGCTGTTCAACGAGATATTCTGGGCTTGTCCTGTATTCATTTTTCATGATAAGTTTACAAATCAAATTCAAAATTTTTTATTCATATCACCAAAACAATAAATGCGTAAGACAGCATGGCTTGCATGTGCCTTATTACCAAATCTCAACACACCAAAATTTGAAGTCACGTCTAACGCAGATGTCAAAAACTCAGAAACAAAAACCAAAAATCAATTAGATGTTGGAGTTTTGAAATAAAATATTGTTGTTGTAAGCTCAAGTGTACCATCAACTTGGTATGCCGCATCCAAAAATTGAAAAGTTTCAGGGTCAAATTTTCTACCAAAAACAAAAATGCTTTCCCCCTTTCTCAATCCTTTTATCCCTACTGGCTATCCGTAATACAGTAAACCTTATATATAAGGCGAATTTACATCATATAAACATCACATACAAAATATCTGAAATACAAGCTCTCTTATTCAAACTGTATTCTAACACTTAATCTATTCTCCTAAAACGGTCTTGTTGTCCTTGAGTGCTCTTGCTCCAGCTTTGTATGTAGCCTGCATGATCATAGCTAAAAACGTTGCCAGGCTCTCTGCATTTGTAAGAGCTGGGCTAGTTTTTGTGAGTGTGTTGTGGTTTACTGAGAATACAAAATAGCTATATTGGGATGACAACAACTTTTGGAAACTGCTGTGCATACCTGTACACATAGTAATATATGTGAGAAAATCCCGCTTATTTAAAACAAATTCTAACTTGGCATGGAAACGGTCCAGTGAAAAAGTGCAAAGCTTCCCATCAAGCTTTAAATTCAGTTACACAACAGTTTTATGATAATACAATAAATGTAAAAATTTAACTGACAAAAGTATAATAAATAGTTTGTTAAAAGTAAAGTTGAAGGTAATGGTGAGACAATATTCTCTTATGGATAATGCTATAGTGTAGAGAATGGTAGATGGGAGAAATGGTTGTGGATGTTTTTGTATGGTTTTGCATGGGAGATGGATGGGGTGGATTGAGATGGTGTTGGAAATTGGCTGTGCTCTTAGCCTTACTGCAGCCTTACTCCCTTTTGGCCTAGAATTTGGCTGTACTCTTAGCCTTACTGCTAGTGTGCATTTATTTTGACTACACTTTTCCATTATATTTTAATGCACTCGTTTACACGGTTCATTGACAGTTAGGTATACTTTTTATGCTTTGATTACGCGGGCCGCCCCCTTCCTAGGCGGCCCTTGTTGCTTAATTTCCATTTTATTGACCTTTAGTTAATTATTGCGTCAAATTTCCCCAATATTTAAAAGAAATTTTTATTACATGCAGAATCATGCATTCATTTACTGTCATTATTCCCATATTTTATTCCCAAAAAGGATACATGTCAAAGGTCAAGTCCATTTTTCAACTAAACATATTTCCAAAAACATTTCCATATGCATTATGATGGTGCAAACTGATGCTTTCTGCACATGCAAACGTCTCTTTTCGTTTCTCAAGAACCATGTGTGGTGCGTAAAGCGAGCTATTTATATCCCAAATACTGAATGATTTCTCGTAGGTATGCAAAAATAAGGACACGAGACACGTTTCAAGAGTACACAAGTGTTCAAGACACGTTTATTCAGAACAATTCATCATTTCACATTATGCTTGTTATGTATCATCAATGAACATTTCATAGCGATTCATTTCATTTCATCACATTTTATAGAGATTCATTTCATTTCATCACATTTCATTTACAAATGTTAACATACAATGGTATATCTACTGAGGGTTTCGCAGTTTGCCCGTCTGCTCATCAGTATGGTCTGGGTGGATGAATAACGGTGCACTGGAAAATGCACTAGTTACTCATCCATAATACCATAGACCCTCTAACCTTTAGGGCCCCGGCTAATCCGGCTAACCTATTTACATTGTTTTTCTTACATCTACTATTTACATTGACTATTTACATTGACTCTTTTTTTGGCTTTTACATTTTGACCTTTTGATAACAGTTACAAAAACTCTTTTACACTATACACGATTGACTTTCTACGTTACCATTAGCTACTTTTTCTACCTATGCAGCAAACACACTACTTTTCTGTACTTGCCACATTTACAATTAGCTACTTTTTCTACCTATGCAGCAACCACACTACGTTTTCTGTAATTGCTGCATTTACAATTTACTCTTACAATCTACTTTACGAACACTTGATTCTTGTTTAAACAATTTTTCTTTTACAAATTCCTAAAACTAACAAAACCAGAAATTTTTATGGTGTGATATAAAGATTTTTCTTGTTGTCAATCTGCAAGAGCCTCTTGTCCACCATGTAGCAGAGTAAAGTGACGTTGCTTGTTAGTGCTGCCTTGAATGTCAGATTCAGACGGAGGTTTCCATCCTTTCCTTTTACCATCCTGTCACTATTTTCCAAGTTTTTCAAGTCAAAAGCAAGCAAAAACAATCCGTTTGTGGTAAAATCCTTTGGTTTGATTCCGTTGTCTGTCACATTTTTTGGCAAAACGTTGAATAGTTGGCGGTATGCCCACATGTATTTTCCATCGTCGATATCCATTTCCAGTCGTTTACAGCTGACGGGTTCTCCATCCAAGTCAAGTCCCAATGATGTTAATCCAAAGTGTTTAAATTGAAACGGCGATTTTGAAGGTTTTCCATTGTAAGTATCCTGTTCCACCATTCCAATTACGATTGCGTCCGGTATCTGGCCAGTTCTGATGACGTCCGTGGTGAAATCCATGCATCCGCTAGAGATGTTGTAGTCCCGTACGTTGTAATCCTTGAATTCGTAAGAAAGTCGTCCTCCATTCCGTAAAATGCCTTCGTGTCCCTCTCGTATTTTTTCATCCACCAGCACGCGCTTGCATTTCAAGATTGCTTCCTGGATTACAATCTTGTCCTCGAAAGGTTGTCCTCCAGTTGGGTCCGTGCCAACCAAATAAAATTTGTTGAAAGATCGCGTCAACTCAATTCGCAATGAATGTTGGTGGGGCAACATTTGATTTTGTTCAAACAATCCATGTGCGAGTTTTCCGACCACTTCAAATGAATCTCGAACTGACTTCATCCTTGTATAAGCTGGGTTGGTCTCATTAGTGGCTGATGATGTTTCCTTCAGGAATAACTCGCACTGCAGCTTTGTTTCCTTTGCGTCTTCTGAATTCCGTAGTGCTCGGTTAATGAAACACTCGTATGGGTAGTTGGTAGTTGTTCCCTGGACACGGGATCCGCCGATAGAAATTTCCAAACTCTTGAAAAGTGCTCCAAAAATGTGGTTGGCCGGTGCGGTTTTGGTTGAAGCAGCAATAAGTTTGTCATCCTTGTCCACGGTTTTGCATCGGAGATACAAATACATGTTGCCCAAATCCAAATAGTGTGTTGGGGATCCGTTGACTTCAAATATCAAGGGTGCTTCATTGCGGCTTGCAGAATAAACTGGTAACAAATCCTCACAATGACTAGCAATAATGCTAGAATCCTGCACTTTCACTGTCGTCAAGTCCAGGGAAGGGTTCTTTTGATCACTCTGGGTGGCAGTCGCGACCACTTTCCGCTTTCTCCCACGCGTCTCCTGACGCTTATCGGCTGGTATTGGTTTATAAGTGGAGAAGTCCATGAAGCTGTACCCACCGGGGGGAGGAGCTTGGAGATACCCTTTTGGTTTCCTCCCCCTCTTGCCTGGCGTCTTAAGTTGGCTAGCCATTTTGCACTCCCAAACAAATTACAAATAACTTTTTAATTCCTTAGCTCGCGAAAAACACGTCTGAACTTGTCAAAAGTCAAATTAGTACTAAATAACATTTTAAAAACCGAGAGAAATAAACCAAAATTCAATTGTTTTTGTCGAAAATGGATATAAATAGTAAAATTAACGAAAATAAATGGAAATTAATGGAAATAAATAGAAATAAATAGAAATAAAATGAAATAAAGTGAAATAAGATGAAATAAAATGGAAATAAATTTAAATAAATTTAAATAAATGAAATAAAATGGAAATAAAATGGAAATAAATTTAAATAAATGGAAATAAATGGAAATAAATGGAAATAAATGGAAATAAATGGAAATAAATGGAAATAAATGGAAATAAATGGAAATAAATGGAAATAAATGGAAATAAAGGGAATAAAATGGAAATAAAGGGAATAAAATGGAAATAAAAAGGGACGTTTTTTTTTTAAAAAATCGTATGTTCGAAATACGTAAAAAACAATATTTGCATTTAGAACGGTTTAATTACACATATCGGATGCCGTGTTGTGTAATACGTAATAACACGCAAAAACAACTTCCTCATATGAACTACATAGCAAACAGCATGGCACGAAATCACTTTTGGCTAGTACCATGCGCATCAATTTTTTGCTCGTTTCGAACATTTGGGATATAAATAGCTCGCTTTACGCACCACACATGGCTCTTGAGAAACGAAAAGAGACGTTTGCATGTGCAGAAAGCATCAGTTTGCACCATCATAATGCATATGGAAATGTTTTTGGAAATATGTTTAGTTGAAAAATGGACTTGACCTTTGACATTTATCCTTTTTTGGAATAAAATATGGGAATAATGACAGTAAATAAATGCATGATTCTGCTTGTAATAAAAATTTCGTTTAAATATTGGGGAAATTTGACGCATTAATTAACTAAAGGTGAATAAAATGGAAATTAAGCAACAAGGGCCGCCTAGGAAGGGGGCGGCCCGCGTAATCATAGCATAAAAAGTATACCTAACTGTCAATGAACAGTGTAAACGAGTGCATGCACACTAGCCATAAGCTTAGAGTGCATTGAAATTCTGGGCCAAAAGGCAGTAAGGCTGCAGTAAGGCTAAGAGTACAGCCAAATTCTGGGCCAAAAGGGACTAAGGCTGCAGTAAGGCTAAGAGTACTTGCAATTATCTGGGCCAAAAGGCAGACAAAATAAATGCACTGCCTATTTCTGCCAATTTCCAACACCATCTCAATCCACCCCATCCATCTCCTACCATCTCCAACCTACTCCCATGTAAAAACATCCACAACCATTTCTCCCATCTACCATCTTCTTATACACGTACACTTGCATAAGAGAATATTGTCTCACCATTAACTTCAACTTTACTTTTAACCAACTATTTATTATACTGACAAACTTGAATTTTTTGACTCATTCAGCGTCAACGTAAAATTTTGTAAAATATGGCGTAAAGCATTTTATATGTGACGACAATGATACCAATCGGTGTGTTAGGTGGCCACAGTTTGGTGCAAAAGCCACTACCAAAGGTCCATTAAAACATTTTTAGTGTTCAGTATGCTAAATATTGTTATGTTCTTGCAATTTACGAAAACCTTTATATTCAATTTTCCCTGTTGCTCTGCTTAAAATGTTTAATTTTAATTGCTCGTTGAAACAAATATAAGAATAATATCGCGTGCTAACTTTAACCTGAGGAAGGAGTATATAATACTAATACCAAAAAGTAAAGACGACAGTAGATTACTTTAGTGAATAACCTTTTGCAGTGATAAACTGTCAAAGAGGGCATTCTGCATAATTTATTGTGCCACCGCTGGGATTTTGCTGTCAATTCAACTGTAAATATCACAGAAGGAAAGCAAAAATCGAGAGCATCACAAAAAAAGGAAAATCCCCCCTTGATGCGTAATGCGTCAAAAAATTGATGAAACTGGGTTTTTGATTGCCTAGCAAACTCACTCATGATCAAAGTCAGGGGAAGCTTTGAACTGATAGCGGAATATGGGCATAGGACACACACTCCGGAAAATTCACTCGTGCAATAAAAGATGTTTTTTTCCAAGAGCTTGTTTATTACAATTTCTAAATAATGCTAAAGCTTTGCTAAATACTATTGAGCAGTATTTTTAAAAACAGTACGGAACAACATGAACAACTTAATGCTTTTATAAACGTGTACATAATTACAGATAGTGTTTTTACCGGTGAGCTTGTTGGTTACTGAAAGTCAAAGACACCACCTGCCGCAGTTCAATTAAGAAAAATCGAAGAAAAAATTGTTGTTTCACTAAGGTAATAATATACCAATTGCAGATCATCTCTAGTTTAAAAACAAATCGTACTTCATTCTGCTTTTCTAATAAACGCGTATTTCAATGTTTTACGCTATGCTTTGAAAAGAAAATCCAAGAGAAACTGTTCAAATTAGAAACGTACATTAAGATAAAAGCAATAACAACATTTGTAAAGAACCTTTGTCAAGTTCTTTCTTATTTTATTGTGACTTTGTTCGGTTTATAAAAATGTGACTTATGCTGCCACCTTGGCTATTCTACTTGTAATCTGTAAAATTGTTGACCTAAAATACTTCAGAAATGTGTATTCATAAATTATGTGAGGTATTTTTATGCGTGTAATCTTTATCATTTTGGGAATGTGTGCACCTACCTACTAAGCAGAATATATGAATGGATCTGTACTGTTAAGCCAATATTATGCACTGTAACAAATTTGAAATGTGTAAGCCAATGTGAAAAGGTGATACATTGTTTGGTAGAGATCTGTAGGTGTGTCTTTACAGAGTAAAGCATGGTTTTCTAACTACCTACGTGGCAATGATGTGTAATTTTAGCTTGAAAAGCTACAGAAAATTATTATAAAGGAAAAGTGTACCCATTTCTCTGTGCCCATTCCGTTTTTACGCTCCGAGTGTGATGGAGCTCTAGCATTTTCAAGAAGCTGTAAAACTCCTATTTTGTAACATTTTTTAATTGACAAGCTGACCACTAAAATTCGCTAATTGTGGTTTCAGCAGTTTTTAATAATAACTAAACCTTTCTTTTGACTTCCTTTAAACTTTGTGTTTTAATCCTGCATTGATTTATTTTTATTGCCATCGTTCATCGCACAAAAAGCCACACAACCACCACCATCATCATCATCATTTTTACCAACTTAACTCATCAGTTATTTTTTAACCTTTGACATAAAACGATTGACTGGCGTTACCAGTCTGGTCCTTCCTGTCTTAGCTATAATATGTGATTATACAACATTGAATGTGTAGTAAAGGGTTCCATGGCAGAAGATGTCTTGCTTCCTGGCGTACTAAAACCAAAAAGAGTAAAACTGAGCAAGTCTTCCCCTCTGTTTCTCGCTGAAACATTGTGCAATAGAGAGTACACTCAGTACGCGGAGTTGGAGTGCTCTCAGTCCTTCTCTTACTATTCCCGTAACAGCACCGTGTGAAAAAAGTTTCTGCTTTCAGCTTCATTTTACCCCATTTGTTTTCACTGGTGCTCCAAAATCTGTCGAATTTTTGCAACATTCTTGCCTAACGTGGAAACAGTTCAGTGGAAGGTTTAAACAAAACAGTACTTATTTTGTATTTTAAACTTTTGAGGATCTCAGCAAACAAAATCAGGAATATTGTGAGTAGTTGAAATTTTTTCACCAAGTGCTTGGAAAAAATCAGCCAGCCATAAAACTTTTTAAGAGTAGTTTTATAACTATCTCTGCAATTTCTAAGACTCCAAAGTTTTCTTCCATGACAAGTCAGCAACAAAACCTTTGGGAATCCTGGAAAACCTGGAAAAATTAACATAACATATCAGTTTGTAATTGTTTGTAAGTTTGGCTGTTATAATGGTGTTTTCAAATTTCAAATGTGTCAGCCAATCCTGCCCCAAATTTGTGGATTACGATATAGTTTTATTCATGTTATACACGAAATCGTATTCCAAATTATACACAGTATTTTTTTCGATTGCTCTAAACTTAACAGATTTTACCACCAAAGTGCAAAGTGGGCATGGACAAAAGCGTTTCAGGAGTTACCACCATATACGGGAGAATTCTACGAAAAAACTTGTCGTCAGTGACCACTAATACCACACTCAGACGCTCTTGCGTTCCTAGTCAAATTATTCCAGAGTCGCAATCAAGGTCATCATGTTGTGCCATCAGAATATTTGATTTGACAAAAATATCAGGTATGAAGATTCGGTCTTTGTCTCTATCTTAGTTTTGTTCCCATGTACAAAACTGTCAGGAAAAAATGCTTTTAAAGTAATCACTAATCAATGAAGGTCTCAAAACATCTATTACACAGAAGTTTCAAACACTACGAGTTTATCGGTTTCCGTCTCTATAATATCAAATCCAAGGAAAACGGGGAATTTTTAAAGTTTTCTTTATATCACTGTTGTATATAACAGAATTAGGGACATCGCAATTTGGACCATCCGAAGTTTTTAAATGGAAACTCTCCGTGGAGGTAATAAAAAAGCGAAAGGCTTAGAGTGGAACTGGAGTTTCATTAAGCATACATCCATACATGTTGTCACGTAATAAAATGTTTTCCTGCGTCAGAAGTACATCTGCACTGCCAAAACGGCAAAACTCAGTGGACAACAGCATAGTGTCAAGGTAGCCCGTCCGTATTTAAAGCATTTCGAGTGCACCTGTTGGAGGTTGTGTAAGTCATCGGGTAGTATTAGGTACCTCATCAATGTGAAAAATAGCAAAAGCTTTTTCAAATGTGAAATTTGTTCAAAACGTTACACATCTCGCGCGAGTTTAAAACTGCATCAGAAAAAAAATTCACAAAGTAAACACTGCTGATCAATTTGCTTGTTCAGTGTGTGGAAATATGTTCAATTCCCCACAGGAAGTAAAAGATCATCGTAGCATTGTGCATCCAAACACACGTACAATATAGAAAGTTTTAAAATTTTTACCTTAATAAGAGTACGTAAAAAACTTGTATACAGTTTAAAGCCATTTTACAAATAATACGTTCGTTGATAATAAGCACTTTTACAATGTTTCGTTACTTTCAAAACCCCAATCAACAGTAACTCATAATCATTTTACCGATTTCACAACTTAAGGTAGTGTAGTTTGCTGATGAAGTGTGTAGATCACAAATAGATGTTCAAAATATATTATCATAATCCGTTGTATCCAAAGTTTTAATTCTTTAAAATACTTTTCATATTCCTACTCATGTTTGCGAAACAAAACGATTTTTCAAGCTTGTATTTCAGTGTAAATAATAAGGCTTTATAAAAGTTGTTAAGATAGTATTCAAAATTTTTGTGAGAACTTCGATTTTGCATTAGAAAGATGTGTAATTGAATTTTAATTGGCATTAAACTCTACCAGCCATTATCACGTCGTTATGCTCTCTGAAAATTTTAGCTCAAATTAATTTGCAAACTTTGTTTTCGTGTTGGTATGCGCCATGCCATTTTCAAAGCTAGTTCGATTTTCTCCCGACTTACCGTTAGAATAATCCTGTTTTCCTTAAACACTTTCGGCAATATTTACGTATATAGAACATAAAAGACAACGCTAGACATAAATACAGGAGATAAAATGAATTCAAAATATTTTCAATAAACATTTTGTTTTCTTATATTTTCGCCTTCACACGTTGAAACCATTGAATTCGGTGACTGAGTACAAACTTTCATTTTTTAACTTATTCAGCAATTTTGATTCATACATAATTCCAAACAAGAATTTATGCATAATATTCTCACTATTTTTCGCACAAAAAGCACGACAACATTCAATACCTGTTACGGTTTTAGTGGCCCAGTGCTCACAATTGCAGTATTATAAGTGCAGGTATGAGTTCGTATTGGCGGCCATTTTTATTAAGTGTGTGACCTTGGTTAACGTTGGGTTTTTATTGTGAAGAAGCAAACATGTACTTCGAGAAAACATAACATAAAATATCAATATAATACTCGATATAAATATGTCGACGGTTATTGTTTTTCCAACATCATCCATCAAAAAACCGATTATTGATGTACTGCTTTATAGTTACGAAAATTTAAATTTTCTGAAGAGTTATTCTAAAAAATTTCCTTTCTCAGCTTCCCAGTGGAATGCATTGCATGTGTACCTGTTTCGCTGCAGTCCATGCATACAAAACAATTGATTGAGAAGAGCGGCTTTTGCATAAAGTCGAGTGTATACATCGCCGCTGATCATTTTTCCCCTCTCTGCAATAGAAAGCTCCAGTCCAAAGTCCAAAAAAGCCCTAACATCAAAAAGACTTTGAGTTGCTTTTAGAAAGTTTCAGGAAAAGTATGGTCAGATAATAAATAAAAAAATGATTTTACAAATATATGGTTTCAAATTACGCAACGATGAAACCGAGACTCACCAACGTTTTGTAGGGTACAATACAATTTCAAGGCAGTAAAAACAAACTTCAATTTTTAGAAAAAATTACCTTACCGATATATTTTGTTTTGTTGATCTCTATACTTTTGTGTCAAATTTTTAACCGGTAAACCTTCGTGGTTACAATAAAAGGCAAAAAGCTTAGAATGAAATAGTATTTCAAATTAGCATAAAGGTGGGTGTATTGCCACGTAATAAAATATTTTGCAGCAGCTTTCATGCAATAAACAGCGAACAGAGTGTGTGTGTGTAAATGCCTTTGTATGTTTTTCAGCTTTAAATCTGTTTGCTACAAATTGAAAGGTTGCATCTGCCAACTTCAGCATGATCCAGTCACACTTTGCAATTAACAAGAAAGTTGAGACGGCATGAAGCCGTTACTTTGACAAATTCTCTTTTCAAAGTATTTAATTTCCTATTCCTGCAAGCATAATAAAAATTGCAAAATAGGGGGATATGTGCTATCCTGCTGTTTTATGATGAAAGCAGTAAGAGAAACGTATCATTATGCATAGAAATTTTTTAGTATACTCTATACCTGACAAAGAAGCTCTCAGTGTTTAAACAAGTTGAAACACCGAGACACAGTAATGATCAATACTACGGTTACATGACAATATTTTGCAAATCTAGAAATAATTACACAGCTTGCCCAAATAGTAAACATCCCACGGGTCAGAATGTGACAAACAAAAGGCTGGTGCATAAAAAGGTTTACTGAGCCTTCCACCAGAAACATGTTTTGCTGCTCAGTCTGGCTGAGAGGTTTGTAATAAATACCCTAATGCAGGTAACTTTTTCAGAGTTGTATGAATATGTTTGTTTGGGACATGCAATATAATCGGAAATTGAATTTCTGAATTGGGATTACGTTTTCAGCTCAAATGGATCATCAAACTGCAAATCATGGAAAAAATGAGTTACATCTTTGCACTTTTTCGACAAGATAAGCTTACACTCAAGCAAATAGAAAAATGATAAATGCAAAGGGAGAACATTTTAGGTTTACAGCAAACAAACTAGCAACAACCACACATAGTATGTCAATCTATATGTAAACGTGCAGAAGCAATCAACTATTTATTGCTTTCGATATAAAAGCAAAACTACATATATTACCATTGTTTTCCCCGCGATAGCTTTTGAAGGATGGCTAGTTGAGTACGTTGAGATGAACTCCCCTTCAGACTTTCCCAGCTTTCCCCCAGATAGCATCATAAAATACGAAGTTGCTGCACTCCGGAATACACGTTTTTGCATCGCTTAGTATTATTTCATCAAGTTTCTGCTTACCTTATTCCACTATCCATTATGGAAATCTTGCCACGAATGGAAAGAGAAGTTTCCCGTAATGGGGTACATAGCTATCTGTACAAGGCAAGCAAGTTTACAGCGCATATTTTGTATGTCTGCAGGACTGCTAAAAGCTGGGGTATTGACCACGCAGTGTGCAATAGCTGTTCAGTTTTTCACTAACCTTTCTCCAGGAAACATATAATCTGGGTATGTAGCTCCAGTGTTGATCTGTTTCACATCATAAACGTTCTTTGTTCTTGGTATTGTTTACAAGAATGTAATTCAGTCCTCATTCTGCTCGATTACGACAGTAAATGCCAAGTTTGGAATCATTTTTGGATTTCCGGAAAGGCAAAACCAATTTATTTGACCAGTTTCTTGGCTCTTTTAAAACCGCAGTTTTGCTTACATCTAAGTTCTAAATCATCGTCACATTTACCTACAAGCAGTTCTGATCTATTGTGAACACAATGGCAAATGACATAGACCAAGAGCACGTTACCCACAATCGAAGAAAGCAAAAGGAGCAAAGCAAACGCAGGAAAACACTGTTCCAAAAAAGCAAGATAGTTGGGCCAAGGTATGTTGTGGTTAATCTGAGTGAAGTCAAGATTAGGTTAAGAAAGAAAGATCTGAAGCCTGTGTTCAAGTTGGAAGAAAACCGAGAGAATTCATTCATGGAACAAACCAGGAAACGTTCAGGGAGATCCGTTGAAAACTGGCTGCCAATGGAAATGTCAGTGGTTGAAAATGCATTATCTTCCTTGATTGACCAAAGCAGTGAATTCGAATCTCAGGTCACTAATTTGGTAAATGAACGCAAAAATCCACTTTTTGAGAATGTTTTGATTATGTTATGTTAAATACAACTTTTATGAAAGATTGGAAAGTTTGAATGTCATAATCAATAATTTTTGTATATTAGGCAAGTGCAACGGTGCCAGTGACACTTGAAACTTTAGCCATGGCTGCTAAAGCTAAAAAGGTGGCAGATAGAAAGAAAAATACCGGTAAATTTTCAAAGTTATAGATATAATTATTGAAGAGTTTTATTGCGTTTTAATCAGAAATTAATTTTACTGTTTCAGGAACGGTAAACTTCTGTGGCACGAGAACTGTGGAATGGCCCTCCACACAAGAGGTTGGAAAGGAGGAGAACAAGTTACTGTTCATACTGGCTTTAGGGCTGATTCCCAAAACGGGTAAAAGCAAAATTAACATTGTGTTTTAATTTATATAATTATATGTTGGTTTAAGGATTCCAAAACTGCATTCGGGTATTTATATATTTCTATCGGGTATATTGTTTTTTTAAACTTTAAGGTAAGAATTCTCCTCAGCCAAACTTGACAGTCAAAATGGAAAGATTGGATCACTCAGTGACTACAGAGTGTACGGCAGTTAACAAAAAACAAAAATTTGTGCCGATTGTACAGCATGCGACCCAGACACCAATTAAGTCATTCCGAAAGCCACCGCGCCTTGTTCCTCAGGTTCCCGTTTATCTTGACCCTCAAACTGGAATCCTGATGCCGCTTAAGTTGTTACCCGAAGTTGAGGAACCCCGAATGTCTGATGAGAACGCAGAGGTGATCTGGCTTGACTAGCCAGAATCTGGTATTATTGATCTGGCTTCATTTCACTCTGACAGTGGTTAGGATGATCTAGTGTGCGAGACGTGGAAGAAGGTTACTGTCGTGTTTTTTTGATTTTTGAAAACATTAACGTCCTAAAAGTAATTACATTCTATGAACTACCGCTTTAAATTGGCTGACCTATAATTTTGTAACCCATACTGCATAAGGGATTCAGAACTTTATTATCATTTGTGTGTAGCTCCATGTGTAGCAAATACAAATAATTGATGAAAGCAATATTAATTGGTTTACAAATAATTATATTTAAGTTCCTAAGGAAAACATGTTAGACATTAAATTTCAAAAAAAAAATATTTTGGAAGTGGGTGTAAGTTAACGTCATTTTTGGCATAGCAATCCTAATAAAATATTAATTCCTTGCGTTCCGTAATCAAATTTTTAAATTGTTGCATTCTATAACAAATTTTGCTATTGATCAAAGAAATCAATGGGTGAGAAATATATAATATTAGAGCACAAGAAGGTTTAAAATCAGTATTCTCTTTTTGTAAAGCATCATGAACCAGAATGAGTTCTAGGAAAGGAATATAATACGTTTCTATGTTTATGTAAATCAAAGCCGCATTTTCAACGTATTGTATTAAGTAAGCTTTCATTAAATTTCAGTTTTTAAGAATATGGCATGAACATAGTTTTAAACTTTTGAAATTCCTTGTTTCTTAGGAAATGAAGTGTGATAATTTTAAAAATTGAAAAATAAATGCGTTTTTTGTGATTTTTTGGAGAAAAACGCTGTAACGACTTATACCTTTTCTGTGTCAACTCAATGTGCATATATATATCACTAATTTAGAAAGTACATAAAATAGATATGACCAATTAATACATGTTAGCAGCAATATTGGATGACGCGGAATTAAAAATCTGTGCTCTGTAAATGTAAAACACTTTCCAAATTCTGAAAGCCGTATAATTTATTTTGTTAAAAGATTTTATAATTCTGTAGCAGTTCTGCTGAACAAGCTTGCGGTTAGCAGTCAAACGAGAACAGAGAGTCATAGGAAATGTTTTGCCAAGGGGTTATGCCAATAGATATGCTCTTTTTTTCATGGATATTATTCCTGAAGCTGCTGTGCACTGCAGAGATGTTTGGTGTAGTCCAGGATTTCAGCATAATGAAACGCTGTAAGGTTTGTAGGGGTGCTAGTACATTAGAGTTTAAGGTATACACTGGGTGTGCCTAATTCTGTTTTTATTCAGGAGTTGTTAACTTCCTACTAGTTTTAATATAAATTAATGTTCATAAGTGATCAACATTTAATATTGCTACCAGTCTGCAGAAAAGCAGAAATGGTTGGACGTGGCTATGCAGAGGAGAACGCCAAATATAAAGTCATGGATAAATGAGTTTTTAAAAGTGTTTAAAATGAAAGAGACAACACAGAACAAGATATACCCGTTAAAAAGTACAGAGACCTGTAAAGTAAAAGATAGTCTTGATGATTTTTGAGCGTTGCTGCGAATCATTTGTTTTACGAAATAAAGAAACCAAAAAACACTGAGAAATTTTTCCAGAGAAACAGAAGTAGTTTTACTGCTTGAGTTTCAACAAATAATTCGGCGTTTTAACGTCATGGAGATTCAAATATAGCATGATTTAAAAAAATGTGCTTTAAACTTACAATTTAAAATTCATTCAAATGATTTCAAAGCTTTCAAAGATAGCAAAGAAGCAAAAATACATAGCATACAGTGAGCTATCTATAAGACAATGAGCTATTAAAACCTCTAACAATTTGTTTGTTGCTTGTGTAGGTTTAGACATTTGAAATATGCATTATGTTGTATTAAAGCCTGAGAGCCATTAAATATATTATGATCAATTCATTTCACAATACAAGAAATTGATGATTAAACTTGCTTGGAAACTTTTAAAATCCTGGTATTTCCAGGGTTTTTATGTGCCTAGTTTTTATTCTAGGAATAGGGTTATATGAAGTACGCGGATGAAGGCAGTTTAGCCATGCTTAGCAAATCATATTTGGTAAAACGAAAACGTAGCGGTCGTTACATGTGATATTTGGTGACAGTGACGGTGAAGATAGGTCGTCATGTCAGTAGCAATATATTTTTATGTTTTACTATTATATTAATATACACAATGTATTTTTATTGACAAACAAGTTGTATACTCTTTACACTTAGTTTTGAAGTAAAATTGCACTTGAAGTACATTAATGTTTTATTTAGCTAAATGCAAAAATGCGTTGTATTGTAGGTCTAATATAAAACAAAATTTGCATTCTGCCATACAAACTCACACTCCATCATAACAGTTTGATATCAAGCCAACCAACCATGAAATTCTTGAACCCTTATAAATAAATTTAATGTGACAAAGTGACAATACCATTTCTATGATTTTAAAATAAAGTTTATCTTTCATAAGAACAAACTGGAATTGTAACAATCTAGTAATAATATTAGCTTTAGTAATAATAATTGCTCATGGAAAAAACTGCCGCACTTGCATACTGAAACTGCAACAGAAAATCACAGATATTTCTTTCTCCTTGTTTGTGCTGAGTTGTGCTTGGCAAAATTGCAGTTACTCTACAGGAGTGACATAGCCGGAAGATAATAAAACCAAAAACACTAAATGTATCAGTATGAAGCGCAATGGGGCAAGATGAAAATCTGCAACCTGGAATCCAGAGCTGAAAAATATTCCGGTGTGTATCACCTTCAATTCAACCGGTCCTCTCTTCAGGAAAGCAGGAGAATGAATAATAATCAACCTGACTCTCCATAACCGAAAAACACTCGCCGTGTAAAGTTTTCTGGAAAAAGGAAAAACAGCAGCAATGCAACCTTATGGTTTAGCGATAGCTGTGTACCACAGTGTGGTGAGAAACATCATTTTTTATGCCTGGTAACTTCTATTTGCACCCAAATACAATACAAGTATTTTCACCCTACTATCCATGTGCCTCAGATATTGCTTCTCGCCTGTCGTATTAAACAGCTTGGCAACCCTTTCAATCTTTCCTCAAATTATAATATGAATTTTAATGTCTGTATAGGAAGTAAAATTGACTTAGGATGGCAAATATTTTTGGCAGTTTATAATAAAATAATATAAAATGTTTACACATACCCACGTCAAGGTACAAAACTCCCTGGTTTTATGTCTTTTTGGACACTGGAAGTTATGCACTAAAACTTTAAAATAAAATTTCCGTTCTTCTTCTTTGTTTCGTGATGCCTTTCCTTTGTCCACCTGCTGCTGTCAACCTATTTACTATAAGCTTGTAATCACCTTTCACGCTTACCAGAATAGTAACCCAACTGACTTCTATTATTCAGATTATATAAACAACACATGATAAACCAATTTTACCAAATTCTGAAATGAATATGTAAAAGGCTTTTAACGTTTTTATGCTGTCTGAATCCTAAGTACGTTCGTTTATTCCGAAATATACGCAATCAAAATTTCATTGCAGGTGAACGAAATACTCAATTTCCACTCGGCAGTCACTCAAGCAAACATATTCAGTTCCCCTGTTCTTAGCAACTATTATTATCATACAGTTTATAACAAGTTTTTGCTTTACTTATATCAAAACGTTATGACGATTCAAACTATGATTGCTGAAAATCTAGACAAGCAAACTTTTACTTTTAGCTTTAAAAGCATTTGGCACGTTTTGAGTAAATGTGAATCAAAACGAAAAGTCAAATAAAATGCTGCCAAATAGGTCGTTTGTCGATCAAAAACTGGGTTGGTTTTGAGCAAAATGCTTGACTTGTAAATAAATAAAAGGATAATAGTGTCTTGTCAATTATAATAAGGTAAATGCTTTTATGGTAAAACACACACATAGCTTCGATATACTTGTGAAAGTCGACCACAAAATCCGTTTACTTGCGTTTTAGGGTAATATGAAAGATGACAGAGAGTGAAACCTCACAGAGTTGTAGCTGAAGTTGAACTGAGTGCACGTATTCGGTTTGCCTCTTGGAAATATTTTCAAATTAAAAAATCCAAATTTCAAAAAAGTGTATACAAGTAGATTGAGGTGTTTGTAAAACAGCCGTGAGAATTACCCAGTTATAAATTTCTTGTGAATTTAGTTTCAATTCGAATCTTATCCGCGAAAATAATGGAGGCCACAAGATACGAACACCGTTTTGTAATGTTCGTAGCACTATTAATGGTTACCGTCACATTACTCAACCTTGGTGTTGCCACCTGGGTTTACAACAACACGAACATTGTAAGCTTCTTTCCAGAAATAATCGTAGTTTTCTCAATTTGAAGATAGTTAAAAAATACATTTTTCTTTATATTATTTAAAATTTATAAAGGTTCAATCTGACAAGGTTAAGCCGCCTGGCAATGGTTGCATGTGTGGAGACCAGGCTGTTGCCGAACTAATCAGCATTTTTCGGGACAAATGCGGATTTGATGTCATAACAGGATTGACAAAGACATTTGTTAATACAACCTATCCAACCATACTGGAATAGAAGCAGGTACCGGATTCCAGAGTTAATGTAGTCCAGATAGAGGAAACATCTTTAATATGCTATCACTAGTAGAAAAAACGGCATTGTTTTTAAAGTATTGTGTTTTTTGAATTTTGAATTTTAAATTTGGACTTACAACGATATCTAGTTTCGCGTTGTGATTCCAGGCTTACTCCATGAAGATAAGTACAATATGAGTTGAAATTAAAGATTGTTTATTGTAGCAAATTATATTATATATTGTTTTCTTATTTGGCCAATCAGGTTTCCCTTCTTTTCATATTTAGCTCAAAAAATAAATACAATAAAGCACCAGCTCTACGCTCACGTCATAAAAGGCATTTTTTGTTATAAGTTAGAGTAAGTAAAAATCAGCAAGATAAAAAGCATTATAACATGTGTTTATTAAAAGGATCATTAAGTAACCTTTGTTTTTTAGGCTCGGGACATTGTGTTTATGAATATGGTTTCATTATTTGACAAATTCTTGTCCTATCTTATATAATTACTTATTGAACAGAAAAAAGTGGTTTTCTATGACTTGTTGTAACCAAAAAGCGAGCCTGTAATAACACTGGTTGTAATTATCAACACGTTTATAAATACATTTGGGTTCCTTATGCTGTTCCAAACCTTTTGAAAATACTGAGTTAATATTTATGTAAAATGCAGTTGCTTCACGTAGAAATGGTAACGAATAAACTGAGAAAAATATACAAAAGTTATTGCCCGAATAAGCAACAAAAACCGTACTCTGTTTTTTCTTGTGCTTGCTTTATAGTTTTTCACTGAATACAAAATTTCCTCTTGACTATCACCATGAATGATCTTGTCTAGACAGCCAACAGCTCTTTCTTATGACAGTTCTTTGACGCGTTTCGCGGAAGGGGGCATTTTCCTGCTTTTTGGTGCTTTTGATGTGTGATGTTGGCTTTGATAGAGTGACAGCAAAATCCCCGTGGTGGAACAATACATCAATCAAAAGAATTTATTTCACATACCTATATCAATTTCTCCAATTTCCAAAACAATTACATTTGCACTCAGTCCTTGAAAAGACAGTCCACATCCTACACTTTTAAATGACAAGCAAAACTGCAGTGTAATCAGGATTTACAGAAGTTGCGTAGTAAATTTCCATATTTAAAGGTCATGTCATCTTTAATAAAAATCAACTGAAAAAGCATTTTCTCATTTTTATGTTGCCGATAACATTAAAGGTTGTTGAAAAGGCTAAAACCTCAGATTCAACGGCTGTTGTGTGTGACTGTATAAGAACAAGAAAAGCTTCTTCCTGATACACAAAATACAAAAGAATACACAACCTATTTTCAAAAGGCAATTTTCGAGGTGCAGCGTTGCGTTGTTGTTTTGGGAGCGAATATGTATTAAAAGTAAAATTTTTCGGTAGGTTATAGTTATATGAACAACAGCCACATTATAAAGTAGTCAAGTGGCGGTCAGCTAGGATGATACTTTCAGTTCACACACACACTATATGAAACAATTTCACACGGTTCAGGCAACGTTCATGCAATGTTGTTAACATAAACACGTCTTTATTTAACTTTAGTTGATTAAATGATAGGCCAACAACATGCACACGTCTGTTAGAAAGTTATACTGGGTTTTTGCATAAACAATGAATAAAGTAAAATGACAGGCGATATGCTGGAGTGAAAGTCGTTTGCTGATCAATAATATTGTTACTTTTGATCATGTTGCTTTCCTTGTCAATAAATTAAAGGCTATTAATGTCCTGTCAGTAAAACTTGAAGCAAATATACGCACTATTATGCGTATTTTTTGACACGTAACTTGTCCATATTTATGTAAAAAATGTTTACCTGAGTTTCAAATACGTTTGGTAGCAGACAGCCACTTAAATCTTTCAGTGTTACTACGGACGTAGAACCGAGTGCATGTAATCTCTTTGCTTGTCCAAAAGCCTTAAGTTTTCAAGTTCTCCCGTGAAGTTAGATTGTTGTAAAAAGAAAGCAATAAAATTACTTGATTTTACAAATCTGCATCATCCTACCCCGTTTTCTATTGTTATTATATATTAAGATTTATATTGAAAGCAAACTGATAAATGCAGGTATTGCCATAAGAGTTCAAACAGGCAAATATAATGATGATGCAGCAGTTCAAGTTTTTAAAAACCGGAGAAAGATTGAAATATAAGCATAGTTTATGCTGAAACAAAATTTACATTTTCCAGCTTTTTACCAACAAAACGTCCGGCTTTGGCAAGTTACCTCTTGTGCTAGTATCTAAGGAGGCTTGACAATCGTATCCCGGGGTCATCTATATTCATATCGATGCTTGAATCGTTACTGTCTTTAGGAAAATCGTTTAAACTTCTTTACGTATACCCAACATAAATAATTTGGTCTTCCCCACTAATCTAATGCATTTCTGACTGCAAGTGGCCGAAACTTTGCACTCTTAGAGATGCCCAGCAATATATGTACAATGAAACTAAGCAAAATCGGTTTTGACCCACCATGTTTTCTCCTCTTTTTCATTTCTGCTGCCCAAATATATACAAACATGCTTTCTTGCCAAAGCTTGCAGTAGCAAAATTAACACTGAAACTCTATTATAAGCACCCACATTCAAAATTCTAGTGCGTAATTCGAGAATCTAAAAAAGTCACGTGCTTTCTAAAAACTAATTCAGAAATCTGTTTTCTACATTTCTATATATTGGACAATGTACAAAATATAATTACCGACGGAATGCCTGTTAGTGTTGGGCAGGTAATGAATTTGCTTATCTGTCGTGCTAAGTGACTCTATACTTTTTATTTATCTATCAACAGAATTGTACAATTTTGTGTGTGCTTTGAAAACATTAGTAGTGTTCGTATATTTCACATGGAAAATATCAACTTTGAACTTGCTATTTTCATATGACTACAAACGCAAGTCTAAAGGTTAATTTTATGGGTGATTTGTCGGCTCTTTCTATACGTAGGTTTAAAATGAAAATATATATTCCGTAAATATTTTTTCCCTAAAAACTCCAATAGAAAAGTGGTAATTTTACTTTGCATTCACTCAGGTCAACAGTGCAAATAGTTGCAAATAGTAGTAGCATCGGGAAAAAATAGCATGTAACATTACTCAAGAGAGCTTTTGTACTCGTAAGTGCTGAGTCTGGCGCAATACTGAAGCCAAATTGCTCACTCTCGTTTTATATAACCCAGTCGAGTTGGAAACTGAGTTGTAAACTGAGTTGAAAGAAAGGCCATTTATGTATGGGTTGAGGTTCAGCAGCAAGAAGGAAAAATCCAGTCCAAAAAAATCGATACCAGTATTGCCTATTGCCTGCTTATTATTCTGGTTGCCGGTGCGGACAAGACTGTAATAATTGAGCAGCGAAAAAGGGGGAACCAGCCAGCTAACCATACCAGCTTGCAGCCGGTTTTTTGTGAGTATTCAGGCAAAAACTTTTCGAATGGCTTTGCTTGTTTTGCTTTACACGGCATGTTCAGATAGAGTTCTGGGTTAAAACTGAATAAAAGCGTTACCGCTATGCTACCATGCACATTTCCATGAATGCAATAAACCAGAACAATGTGTTAGCCATACTCGTACCACTTTGATTTACTATTCTGTCATTTCAGAGAAATTCTTTGAATAAATTTTAAAAAACTGTAAAATTTTGTCAAATAAGAAAACTTGAACACTAACATGCTTTGGTACACACCCAAACATTTCAAATATAAACTGGAAGTAGTGTATGTGTTTGAAAATAATTTCAGAGTACTGACCTTGTTGACTGTGACCTCTTTTGTCCCTCCGGCATTTGGTACAACAATTGTAGTCATATTGATTTACGGTTTATCCGACTTCGGTAATAGCAGGAAAATAAAACAGCATGTCGTGTTGATTGATGATGCTGGGGTGAGAATGGAGGGACACAATGAAAGCACCCAAACTGTTTCTTCTCTCTTATTCGATAGGCTTATGGCTATTGAAATGATATGCATCATTACCCGTGTATTATAATGAATCCCGGATATTTTTTGCCGTTGAAAAAAATGACTTGTGAAGTGAAGTGGTACAAGTATGCATGTTTGCATTGTAGTGTAAACCAAATATAAGAATAAATTTGTAATTCGTCAGAAACGCTTAAGGTTGAGCTTGTGTCTGGAATCTTATGACTAATTTGCCAATATGATGCAAAGGCGATGATGTTTTGTTGATAGAATGCCAAACAATTTTATCACAAATAAACTTAAAACTTCTATATTTAAATTTAATATTAAAGAAAATTTATTTCAGAATACTGGAATATTCATATACATAAGCGTGTACGATTTTCATTACAAATTCCTTAAACAATTATACTTTAAGTATACCTAAAAATATTACTTATGGTTTTAGTCTGTCAATATTCTATTTTTAAATATGTGTTTGTTCATTTGACGAAACCTTTGTGCGTAACACTAACTACATTGTTAGTGTTATTGTTAAAGTTACATTTCCGAACAACTAAACTAGGTGCTTTTATAACTATTATTATACTTTCAATTTAGGATTTGAATATACGGTAATCGTTTTACACATTATTCAAAACACCAAAAGCTGCATTGCAAATATCTTGTTTTGGGTTAAAATATATAAATATGCATTGTATATTTGTATAATTTAACCCAAAACAAGATAATTCTTACATTGTCTATCCCATGATTAAATCATTACTTTTGTATGTTGCTCTATCTGATACTTGGTTTTTTCAACTGGAATTAAAATAAACCTATTATTTGCATACACATTTCAAAAACGTTTAATTCTAAATATATACTCCGCTGTTGGTACACGCTAAGAAGCAAATTGTTTTGCAAGAAATATATCTTGACTTCAGGTTGGGCTTTAACTAAACACTAAAAATATATGGAATGATTCAATTTGTAAAAAAGATGAATCATGTAAACTTGCAAAAAGTTTATGACGTATTCTTGGCTATGCAGGTAGTTGAAGTTTGTTTTGCAATTTTTGTATAAAGCCATTTAAAACAGTGTATCAAATAAGATCAGTTCTCCTGCCTAATCTCGACATTAGAATTGGTTAGTCTGATTCCGTAATTTTAGCGATTCTAACAAAAATTTCAAAGTTCATAGTTACAACACCTATGTAACCATGGTTACAAAATGGCTTTAAAAGTGTAGCAATGGTTTACACAATTCCCACAGCAATGTAAAAAATACAAAACTGTAACAATGGTTTTATGAATGTAGCTATGGTCACAACATAGTAATAATGGCTACAACAATGTACTATTAGTTTGCTGTTTACATAGAACAAATCTTCGGCCTTTGCTACTTCGCTATCTTTGCATTATTTACCGTTGGTTATGCGATTTTCTGAGCAAGCAAAAACACAAACATCGAAACCAAAAATGGAAAGTTTAATGGTCTTACAATAAAATAATGTGGGGTTTTTATCTTGTACGAGCAACAAACCTTGTATGTTCATTGCAGAGGACTTCGAGTTAGTTGGAAGTATTACAAATTCAAGAACAAGTTAAGTATTTCAGGTGTTTAGGTTTTTATTAAAGAGTTTACACGCAGACGTAGGCTACATTGCCAGGGCCAACCATTTTCAGAAGACTGATCTGTAAGCGAAATTCTTGTAATTGATATTTTAATCAATTTTAAACGAATTATCCTTCCTATTCTTCTTTATGCAAAAATAGTAAAAATCCTGTATCTAAGCTTTTTTATTTCAAATACTGAAATTTCTACAGGCTTTTTGAATGCCACTCACCAAGAAAAAGTTGAATTGAGAAGGACACAATTTAATGTGGGGCAGACAATTATCACAACTTAACGACCATTCACTTTCTTATATTGCACGAGTTTGGTACATGCCAAATACATGTATAACTGTAAAATGGTTTCCATAATTTTGCTTTTATTGTAGTGCTGACTACATTGCAGAAACCACGAAACTTTATTGTGGTTTATTGTACTGAAAAGCTAAACTTCGAAAAATTAGCTGATTCTGCCGTTTTGTTATTACTTGACAACATCAAAATTTGCAAAGTTTCTTAAAATAGTTAGCTTAATGGCTTATAACATGAAATGGCAATGCAATTACCTGAGCCTGAGCTCTAGAACATTCTACCTGTGGGAAAAATTTAACAAAACACCATGAGAACATTATCAATGTACTTCACATCTGACGATATAGGATTTTTTATTCAGCTTAGGTTGATCAAAGATCATTGATTCTAGATTTTTTGGTTGATACAATACCCCAAGTACACTTTTCTTTTACCAATTTTCTTTTAAAAATTTTACCAGTATTTCTTGAGATGCCCTGTAACTTCTAATACGTGTGTTTAGTTTGGAGAAAAAGTCGTGATTTTAGCATGAGTAGGATCATGTTTAGATCATGTTCACTTAACTTAGTTTCGGTATCCTTAGTTGCAAGACGGTAACCTTAATTGCTAGTGGATAACTTGACTCAATGTGGTAAATTGTTTGTCAAAGACGGAGTAAAAAATACCAACCGTATTCAAGTCCGTTTACTATGGTTGGACGAACACCCGTCCGGAGAGAAAATTTATAAACAATGCGATACTGGTTCGACTGTTTTAAGATAGACAAACCATCATGAAAAGATGATGTGACATCATTCCTGTTTGAAGTTTTAAAGCATCGTCGTATCACGTTATTTCTGGCCGATGATTAGAGTATATATTCTTGCGCATATAATTGTGTCAATGACCACATTGTCCATGCCACCAAATGGGATTTTGGAAGTTTTTGTTTAATACCAGTGCAATCTCACTAAACTGGAAGGAAAATCTCGTCATTTGCAAGATCAAATTAAAATGAAAAGACAATATAACTTAGAATTTTATCTGAAGTTTATTAGACGATGAAAGACTCAAATTATATGAATTCATGGTATTTAAACTTACAATTTGGTTTATGCATGAATGTCCAATCATACATAATTGTTAGGTTTGTACTGTTATGGGTACCTGTTGTTGCCTGCATTTTCGATACCAAAAATGAACCTCATAAAGGTTTTTAGGAGAGAAAATACGAAACAACTTGCGATAGACTGCAACAAGTTAATATCTTTACTTACCTAAATATTACGTGTTTGCCGACACTGTTGTAGCATGGTAAAAACAAGGTTGCTAATATTCTCTTCGCATTCTTTAGGAATTTTATAATTGTCCAAATTTTTAACACAGAAGAGTTAACCTCTGTAATCAAACATTTATTAATTCACAACACAGTTATTGTAAAGAACCTTTGTAATGTTCTTTCTTACTTCGTTTTGACTTTGTTCGGTTTATAAAATGTGACTTATGCTGCCACCTTGGCTATTTATTTGTAATCTGTAAAATTGTGTTTGACTTAAAATACCTAGAAATGTGTATTCATGAGTTGTGTGATGTACTTTTATGCGTGTAATCTTTATCATTTTGGGAATGTATGCACCTACCTACCAAGCAGAATGTATGAATGAATCTGTATTTTTTAGCCAATATTATGCGATGTAACAAGTTTGAAATATGTAAGCCAATGTGATGTGATGATACATTGTGTAGTAGAGATTTGTAGGCGTGTCTATAAAAGGTAAAGCGTGGTCCTGTGATTACCTACGTGGCATGATGTGTAATATTGGGCTTCTGCTGTAAGAGAAAAAATATCATAAAATGAAAGTGCACCCATTCCTCCTTGCCCAGTCCGTATTTTACGCTCCTGTGTGATGGAGCTCTAGCATTTTAAAAGAAGCTGTAAAACTCCTATTTGTAACATTTTTTAATTGACTAAAGCTGACCATAAAAAACGCTAATTTGGTTTTCAGCAGTTTAATAATAACTAAACATTTTCTTTTGACTACCTTAAACTTTGTGTTTTAATCCTGCATTAATTTTTATTGCATTGCCATCGTTCATCGCACAAAAAGCTACACAACCACCACCACCATCATCATCATCATTTTTACCAACTTGACTCATCATTTAGTTTTAACCTTTGACATAAACGATTGACTAGCGTAACTAGTCTGGTCCTTCCTGTCGTTGAGTATAATATGTGATTATACAGTTATGATCACGATAAATTAGTTATTGTTTGCTCGAGCTTGTAGTGTGCACAAATATATGTAAGTTTTTTGCCGAAACACACGAAAAGGGGGAATTTGATTCAATGACTTCAAATATTTCTTAAATCTGTACTCATTTCCGAATGTTACTCTTGAGAAGCCCGGGTTACCCGTGGTTTATACTCAATAAAAACGCACGAACTATCATCATTTTCCGCTGACTTCGACTTAACTATTTACTTGGGCATTGCGTATCTATAAAAATAGGGCGTATCATTTTAAATTGAAATCTACCATGCAGAGTGCTTGGTAACGTATCCTAAATCACGTATGCGTTAGCACATTCTTGCCTAATTTTACTTCATGCTGATATTGTACTGTTCTTTTTATTGTTTCAATGACTAGATTGTCAATGCAACAAAATTGGACTTTTTAACGTTTTTTAAAGTAGCAGTGCGTTTTTACTTGACTGAAAATAATTTGCAACCAAATTTGAATATTTGTTATCCTGACGAATTAAAAATGTTATGGATTATAAATTATTGAAATTGAAATTCGATGACAAAAGCTTTTTTGTCTTTCAGCCAATCCTTTCACAATTTACAAAAAAATCTTTTATGTCTTCATGTATCTGTGTTAGAAAATTCCGTGGAATCTTTGTAAAATGCTATTTGATACATGCTGTGACCTTAATGTCTCTAAATGATTTTTGAAATGGTTAGTCTAGTCACTTAAAATGAAATACCAACTTCATGCACTGAACGCAGTAATATATCAAAATAAGTATTTTTAAACAATGTTTTCTTCTCCATTCTGTTGCCATCACAGCGTTGTTATCGCTAATGGCGGTTGACCGGCACGAACAAGTGAACAGCCCTATCAGAACCCATTTTTCAATGCCGATCTGGTGTTTCCGTAATTTTTATCAACACTTGTGTACCTAGACAACAATTCTAGGCATATGCCTAGTTTATAGATTTCTAAAGCAGTCCCAACAGTTTTTTCATTTATTATGTTTAATTCGTAATATCTTTGTTCCAAGGTTTTAAAATGTTTTCATTGTAGCAACTACTTATACTTACGCCTTACGTGTTTTCACAGTTGTAAATAAAATCAGTGAATTAAGCTATAGGAGTATTGCAGATTCTTGCGTATTTTCAACGTTATTCATGCAAAGCAAGTTGATTTTAAAGCTAGTTTTTAAGGTAAACCTATCAATATTAAATTTGAATCGCGGCATATAAGTATATGAAGTATAATTGATATTTGTAATTAAGGACTATTTTCTGAAAGCTTAATTACAGCTACACATATACTTTTTTGCAACGTTATGCCCTTGAAATAAGTCAAACTCAAAGTTATATAAACATTTGCAGTTATTCCACAACATGATAATTTTGACGATGGCACATTTAATTGGTTGAGTGATTCAGTACGTAATTTTTTGTATATGCACTAATTAGAATTGGTGAATAAAGTAGTGTAGAATTAGGTAGTCTATACCAATTTTGCATCTCCAATGTACTTTGAAGCGTTAAACAGCGACAAAAGTCCATAATTCGTAAGTTATACCAAAATATTAAGAAAGTAGTTTTTTCGAAGATTATGTGTACATTTTGTGCAGAGAAACGAAAAGTTTCCACAGTCTGCATCGAACTTCTTTTGTTTTTCTCAACATTCTAATTACAAATCACAATGTAAACGTTCCTTGTCTGTGTGAAATCTGCTTTCGATTAATCAAATCCTGCAGGTCAACAATGCTAACATTATTACAAATTTTGTAAGTTGACTTCTGTTATGTTGTCGTAAACACAGTAATGGCTACTTTACCAACACCGTAGAATTGATCGCAAGTTTGTTAAATTTTAAGCCACAAAATATTTTATTTGTTGCTGTATTGGTTTTCGTGACGTTTGCAGAAACACAATTTCCACACTGCGATTTCTCATAAACGTCTTTCTGATGTGCTTTTGCTTTGCTTATTTAAACTTTGTCATAATATTTTTGGCATGCTTCGTTTAAAGTACATTTTACCTCTAAGGTGTAGTTAATTGAAATAAATGTATTTTTATTTTTTAATTTTATTTTATAGAAGCAGAAAATTGAAAAAAGTTGGCTTTGATATCAAACCAAGCACCAAGATGCATTATACGGTGCTTAATTTGTATTTACGTGCTTCTGTCTAGCATACAGGTTTGTTATTATCAACTGACTTTGCCGTTATTATATGACGTTGGCTACGTCGCCCATACCAGGCAAAAAGTGGCCGCACCATCAAGCATTAGCAGTCTCTGCTGGCGGAACTATCGAATCCACTGCGGAAACCAGAGTATTTTGAATTCAAAGAAATCAACTCAATTAGGAGTCCAAAGAAATGCCGTTTGTCATGCATTTTCTTCAGTGAACAGTTTACACTTGTGTGTTCTTCGAATTTATTCTGTAGATTGTTAAGAAACTTCGCATCACTTGATTTCTTGTTTTATTAAATTATTCTACTCAGATTTGGGACGACTTAGTGATAAGCCATGTAAAATGCTTACGTAGTTTTGTGTTCCCTTTTGTACAAACTATTTTTGGAGGCAATTGTAATTTGTATACTTTTCGACTACATTGTGGATGGGAATGAAAAATTGAGTGTGAAGCGTTTGTATGAACAGTGGTAACTTTCGATTCACACAAGAACAGAAAAATCAACAAGTATTTCAGGTTTCTGTACAAAGTTCTAGAGAATGTTTTATCTGAATTACACCTGAAACAGTTGACTTTTCAAACCATATTACTGCTATAATAATCATCGAGGAATATGAAATGTTGTGCTTGTTTTTATTAAAAACATACATATTCTCTTTCACCTTTGATGCTGTTTTTTGGTGGATTTAGTTTCCGTTTTGAGTCCACCGTAACCATTTCTTTCAGCTCGTCAAAGGTAATTGTTACACGTTTCTGTGGGTCGGAACTTGGATTATTTTGTTTTAAATGGAAATAAATTTGACTAAATTGCTTACAAAAACAGTTATAAGGAACGAACGCAAACGTGAACACGATTTTGGGGTTTTTTAATCTACTCCTGGTATCACAGCATTCTTATTTATATGCATTTACATTAAGGCATTCTTATTTACCGTATTTATTCGATTTATACCCCCGGCTAAAATTTCAAATTTCACATCTCAAAGGAGGGTATAATTCGAGGGGGGTCATAAATCGAGGAGGGCCAAAATTTCAAATTTAATGGTACATTTTGGCAGGATTTTTTATTTATGATGAGAATTGACATTAAACTGTTCAGCTATAGCTTTGTTAGAACGTACGTTAGCATAAATAATTGCGTCAAACGTATTGACAATGATTATTATATTCATAAGAGTCAGCATAAAAGTGAATGTTTGTGTATACGTTCGTATCAAAAATTATAGTGGGCTATAAACCGAGTGGGGCCAAAATTTCAAATGTCTCCTCTCAAAGGAGGGTATAATTCGAGGGGGTTATAAATCGAATAAATACGGTAAGTATATTCATGCTCATTGTATGGTATCATTGACGATATATAGGTATAATGACTATAATGTATGTAGTTTGTATCAGAATCTCTCTGCATTTATATCCAAAGTTTCTATTTGTATAGATGTTTGCATCTTTAAAAAGTTTTTGTGTAAATGGCTTGCATACATACACATACGAATACATAGCAAATTCATTTAAGAACTTATTCGTTTTCCATGCCGTATTATGTGGATGCGGATTCTTGTATAATACATTTTACATGAAAAACCTACTGCCTCGAAATTTTATGAATGAAATTTTATAGAACAGGATTCATGAAACCTATATAATATGTAACGCCTTTATGTCTCTACATACACTCTGAATATGTCTTATACAATTCACCCTAACTGACACATTTATCAAGCACCAAGAACAAGTAAAAAGCACAAAGTTTCTCGAATCTACATGGTTTACTTGTTTAAAACCTAAACTGGTTTCTGGTGTCATGAAACCGACTGAATTTTCAATACAATAGAATCTTACAACAGGATTAAAGCCAGTAAGTCTATATTGCTTCATAGGCATTCATAAATCGAAAACTATTCTTAATATGTACTATGAGACATGACGTGAAGTTAAGCCTTATCTTCATTAGTGTCCTTGTAGTTACCCAAAGAATTACCAGCATAGCTTTATCCATATATGCAGATTCCTATAGTGTTTTCCACGACTGGTACACTTTTGCAGGAAGTGTATTTATATGTATTTAGTTTTCTCCTGCAATTTTTAAGCCCTCTCTCTTAAAAAATGGATAACCACAAAAACAGCTAAAAACTGTTTTTGACCAGATTTCGTAAAATTGTAATGTATTGTCTTCAAGACAATTTCTGTTTCTATTATAGAATAGAATAGAACTTTATTCACGTGTTTAAGAGCATCAGTCATTACATTGTCTGTTGTTACTACCCTAACACTACAGCCTAGTTGTTAGTTAAAAATCATTCTGCCATTGGACTATCAGTGGAGGTTGAATAAATCTTAAAACAATAAAATATCAGCCAGAAATATCTACACTATTCTATTAATACACAAAAGTTTACAATGCATTATATTGTAACCTCTTTATAGCTGCAGCATTTTTCGTTACCACACGTAGTCATGCAAATTTAATTATTTCATAAATTCTAGCACTGTAATGCCTGCGTTGTCTCTGCCATTAAATGTGAGCACAGATATATGCTAATGTGTAGATTTACATTTTATTTACGACATACGAGAACTTTTGGATGTGTAACTCCTCTTTAAATTTTTTTTCACGCAATCTCTGATTAAAGCGACAAGATTAGGTGAATCTACATAGTCTTTTTGATTAAAGCTAAACTGAGTTCAGGTTTCATAAAATTGACTGATTATTCAGAACAACGGAAAACTGGAAATTGAGCCAGTTTATCTAGTGCTCTAAGTGTCCACGAAGATTATCTGTAGAGGTCTATTTTTCTGTATGTCATTTTAAAATACGACATGGATTTGCGAATTCTGGGATAATTGCCAGACAAATAAAATGGAATTTTGTAAGTACTTGAATTCGGTATTGCTAAAAATAGTGTATTGTCTTACAATAGTTTCTACGCATGCTGCCATTGCGCAATTAAAAAACCGTTCAGCAATCGCTTTTTAATTGAACAAAGTCTGGATATAGAACATTTAACTGTTTCTCTTTTGCAATACAGCTACCCTTTCTTATAGTATATCACTAATGGGGAAACAACAGCTTTTAGAATTTTGTATTTCACCATGGTAACCACTTTACATTGTTACTACAAGTCAGTCCTAGGCTATATAGCTAAGATATTTTTAAGAGTTTTACATTTGTATTCCTGTTTATCATTTTGCTGAATTTGTTAAAGTAAAAATACTCATATGCCTTTTGTTTACCTCTGTGCGTTTAATCTAAATCAATGTAAATTTGTTTTTGGCAACATATTCAATGCTTCTTAAGTTTTACGTTCTAGACCAACTTTTTTGTGTATCACACACACTGTCTTTGTGCTATTAAAATACTAGTAAACTGTGCTTAGCTTATTAGGGGGTGAAGAAAGTTGATGATATCGGGATAAAAATACACATCCAAGTATTTAACCCCAAACCAACAGATTGGCAGCATTGATGCTAGCATGCAGCGGTTATTAGAGCTCTCTGCAAAAACATAACCAGCGTCACTTCGATTTTCTTCTTAAAACGAAATTTTTCTTAGTTTTATAGAAATATGGAAGTCCTGAAAGTGTGTGCGCAGCACTTACCAGATTCGGTGAAATTGCGAGCCCGTCCAGAGTACTTTAATGTGAACCAAGCATAATTCCCATTACTGCTACGCTGGATATCAGTTTACAATCTAAAAAAACAGAAAAGTTCTTTAAGTACCTGACTGTCGAAATAATTATTCCACATCAACCTGCTGAACCTGCTGTTTTATAAATAGCGAAACAATCTATACTATCTACGTTTTTCCAATTGCTCACCAGAGGCAAAAATATTAAAAATGGGACAATTAAAGCAACATCACTTGCACAAAATAAAGCTTAAATTTCAACTAACTTTGTTTATTTGACATATTTTTCCTTTCTGCTCTATATCTTGATTTCAGAAATATTTCATTTCATTACGTTTTGAAGCCAATCATGTGTTTGAATGAAACGTCGAATTGCTAGGTTTGTGTTTGTGATGGAATCAAACAAGATAAATGTAATTGTAATATCCGCTGCTGTTCAAAATAATATGGTGACTTTGAACATAATTGTAAATAAATGCTAGTTCCAGGAAAACAGAAATGGTTGTGAGTTTTGTAAGTTTTAAATAATAATCGAGTCTTTGTTGAGTTTCTAATACTTACATGATTATTTTCAATATTTTATCTGAGTATAGGCAAAGGAAACATGACCATCTAAATTGCGCTGTAACTGGTTAAATTTTAAACTTCGTTAAACTAAAGGCTTCGTCAGAATCGTACATGAAATACAAAATATCAACCCGATGGATGCTACGGTTGTGGTACATGATTTCATTAAAAAATGTCGTACGAAATACATTCTCTGCGTTATTGTTTTTGTATGAATACTCCGTTGTAGATTTTTGTGATAGACTAGATATATGGAATTATTTGGAATTTTACTTACTTGTGTTGGTAATAATATAAAAGTATCATTGAACAAAATTGGGAATGTTTATACTTTTTTTGGAAACCAAACAAATTGTTAGTGATTGTAATCAAAAAATTAATTATTCAGGTCGCACGACTCACTACATGTTTCTAATATTTGAGCGCTTATATTATTTATAACCTATTATCAGTAAGCAAAAGCATGTCCACTTGTCATATCACTCAAAGAATATAAGGTACAGAATGGAAAACAGTTTCTTCAAGAATTCAATGCCTAATCGGGCATGCTGGATCATAATGCCGTGAGTGCTAATGGTATAATATATGGAAATCAGCAACTCAAGTGGCTGTTATTTTTGTGGCTAAAATTGCTGCTTTGCTCATTCCATTGTGGATCACTAAAATCTTATATAAAACCATTTTTACAATTAATTTTCTAGATATTTGTATCAGTAGCTGATTTAAGTTTTGTAATCTTCTAAATTGGTATTCCTTGTTATACATTTCAAGTATAAAAAGCCCAAAAAGATTCATACATTACATATTCAGTAGCAAGTACTCGAAACTTGCCATTATCATGCAAGTAATGCTTAGTGCAGATTGAGATGCGTGTTTGTATAAGTTTGCAAAATGAATAACTAGTCAAAAGTTGGATTAGCAGCTTTCAAGCAACTACCTAATGAGTTAATTTATGCCAGCCTGCATTGTGTTTGCAACATTACCCAGACTCAACCAAAACAATGAGCTATCCCATCTTTTCGTTTTTGATTACAGAATGACTATGAAATTTATACCTTGAGCTTGGCTTCTTCGAATAGTATCTTTAAAAATCTTATCAATTATTTTGGAATCAAATACTAATTTACCTTAATATTCCATTGCATATGATTACTGAACACTTTAGAGCTGTCCGCATATGCTTCCCTTAGAATGTGAGTTGTTTTCCATATTGAGTCGGTTCACAGTCAGGTAGCATGTCAGCAAAAATGCATTCCGTGTTATTGACAAAGAGAAAAATTACTTGATATCGCACCCAACCTCATAGGAAACTGATCATTCAAGACATTTATCGTAAAATACTTGGCAGATGCACTAATTCACGTAGTCTTGTAACTGTGCAATGTTTATGCATACAAGAGACGGATTTTGTGCGTGGTAAATACTCACGTAAGTAATTTAGTGAAAATCACACAATTAAGTCGTCGTCGCATTTTATTTGTTAAACTTTCTCTGAAACAAAGGATATTGGTTTTCTTTTTATTCAATATTGCTGATTAAAACTCATAAAATCCGGACTAAACCGAATCTTCAACAAAGCCATTTTCCGAGTACCTCAGTAAAATTTTGATTTTTTTTCCTCTAGCAAATTCTTAAAAACGTTTCCAGCTTTCCTGGACTTTTATAACGAAAATGGACTTCAAAAACCGAACTTTCCCAAAAGCTTCCGAGAAACTTGTAGCAGTCACACAATATTGGTAAAAACAACAATTT
This sequence comes from Entomobrya proxima, assembly GCA_029691765.1. NCBI lineage: Eukaryota > Metazoa > Arthropoda > Collembola > Entomobryomorpha > Entomobryidae > Entomobrya > Entomobrya proxima. Next base: position 45,825,711 of record CM056173.1, on the reverse strand, counting down.
TCAGGAGTATGTGCTCTGGAGAAAGTCTAAGCTTCAACTGATCGTTATTACGTGACGTTTGTTTGCCTTTTGTGCTCATTTCCAAAAAGTAAGACAGGAAATGGGTTGGTCTAATAATATGCTTATTCATGTATCATCAAAAAATCCCAAACATGCTACTATCATTTATTTAAGATGTACATTTACAAAAAGCAATTTTCTTTTTGGTTAAAGCTCCAGAGCTTATTATCTCCGAAGTATCAATTATGTTTGCCTTTTGTCGGTGCTACCTGTCATCCGGTTTGTACATAGCATAAAATTGAAACAAAGTCAAACATGTTATTTGAAAGGACTTCTTTTGCTGAATATAAAATGGCTATTCTAATTAATAATTAAAATGCCGACGAATGGAGAAATTGGCTTGCGTGTGGTATATTAAAGTACATAGTTTTGAGGCAACGCCACCCATTCCAGGTTTCAAACATTTTATCAATTATATCTTCAAAATGTTTATTATTGGAACAATGCGGAGGCGGTTCATAGAAACTTTAAGATTTTTGATTGATTGCAGAAAATACACACCTAATGCTTCTTCCCGTATGGAAACAATAAAGAGTTGCTGAAACTTACCAATTTGAAATTTCATGGCTATGTCTACTCTCCTTGGCTCCTTCTTGTAGAAATAACAAAGCACAACATTCAATCTGTTCTCTACCAGATTTTCGTCGGAGGATTAAGGATGATCTATGATTGCAATGACAAAATGTAAATCAATTTGTGCAAACATCGTACAAAATTTAAAAATCGAAACATATTCATGCAAATGATTTCATTAAAAACAGTTAAATCATGTAATTGCGAAATGAATTATATTCTAATTTCTTTATGTAAATATACATTGTACTTTTATTTATGTAATACATATTATTACAACCGTGTTAATATGTCAAGGTATGTTTACAAACAGTTTTTAACCGAATTAATTCAGTTTATATAAATTTTACACCAAACATATATAAATACACCTAAGGATATCATTTACCATATTACAAAATTTACGACAAAACGCTTACTACATTGTTAGCAGACTGTCTTTATTGTTACATAAGTGTTCAAAATATTCGTTTTGATAATAAACTATAACTTCAGTATACCTCAATGGAAGCGATAATACATGCGAATATTAAGGAATCACATTGAGGTCATTCGCAATTTAGCTGTTCATGCACACATATTGGTCATACAAATTGTTCGGGTTTGGAATAAAAAATTCGGATTTGGTTACCTTCAACCAGACGTTAGAAATTTCATAAAAAATTGTCAATATGTTTTCTGAGTTCTGATTTCATCTAATGCGCTGCTTGGTCAAACCTTTGTTTTTTTGGCTTGGTGCTTGTTGCGTTGCAGATGAAATTGTGTGTATTTAGATACCTATGCCAAAATGAACCGCAGTTGACTTTTTATCTTTTTCTCAACGCATACAGAAAACTTGCAACAAAATTTTGTAAAATAGAACAGACATAGAGAAAGCCTAAGTACCAACGAAATTTATTTCTCCTGTGTTCATCAGCTTTTATTTTGTATTCCAGCATTGTGTACTACCAACTCAGAATATATAGTATTGGTAAAATTCAACGTATTAAAGTAACAACGTTAATTTACTCATACATTTAATTAGATGATTTGGCTACAACGGTGACGTTTCCCCGGATTCCAAAATATTGGCTTTAAAGAAAAAAACCGTTTGCGACGTCCTACTTTATCGCAGTGGTCTATCGCTTGTACTTTAGTTCAATTACCTTATTACCATTACAGCCGAAGTATGCTGTTGTGACAATGTCGCGTGTATCTGTTTACACAGTTTTGCTGAATTGTTCTTAAGTTTTTATACAACGTATCAACAACATTTTGAATACCAACAATATCAGCAACTTTTGCATTCGTACATCGAGAAGCTTGCTAATCATGCTGGTTCAGTTGGAGTCGTGCACATTTACTGCAAATGTACATAACAATCATAAATACCTTAATTTCTTCTGATTTTCTACCGATCTCTTGCATTTAGATATTTCAAAAAAAATTAACAGCTTCTTCATTAAATAAAACATTATATGGTTTACATACTTGTAAAATAAATATACCTTGAACTATGTAAGCGCAAATATCCTTAGATTTTACTTAAAAATGCGAGACATTTTGCACTAATTACAACATTTTCTCTTGAAAGTTTTTTGTAGATTGTTGCATTTTAAATATTATTGGTATGCTTGAAATTTTTTTAAGCACAACATCAACAATTGTTAAGTAAATTTGCAACTTTAGAAATTGATTCTGTTGCAGTTTAGTTCAAGGGATAGTATGTAAACAGACAAAACATTTTCTTGCCCTTCCATTCAGTTAAAAATGGACCACCACAATTGGATGGCACTTTTATCATCATCTGTTGGAACAATTTACATTCTACCCATTCACAAAACTACTTCACAAATTATCCTTAACGCTTTTTAAAAACGCTTCACTATTCCTGATTATATTTTTTGTTTTCAAAAATATCCTCGGTTTTTTTTTTCGAAAAATCCTATATCAATAGAACAAATACAGACTAACGAGCTAATAAATATTACAATGTTTCTTTGTTTGAACAAAAATTAAACATATTGAGCAGTTTTTGAATTATGGAATTGACTACATTATCAATGCCACTCGACTATAATGCAATATTAAAACTTTTTGAAAATTTAAATGATTTCATACTTACAGAACTAAGTTAAGTTTGCGTATTTAAATTACCAACTGTTACTGTTGCAGACATTGCTGACAACGACTTTACATTAGTATTAGTTTTAGTAATTATGTATATAAGCTTTAGGAGCAAACTTTTTTTGGTTTCGGTTTTGATAGAAAAGGCTTACACCATAAGATAGGAAACCACCTTTTTAATCCTTATTATGGCAGTAATGCTTGCATACATATATATTTAAATAAATTATGAATAAATTAAACTAACAAATTGTACAGGTATTTTCAACGTATGCAATTTGCGCTATTATAATCCTCAAACAATTCGAGTTCGGCAAATAATTAATTGACTGCAGAATGAAAAACCGAAACAACTTAATGTGTTCATCCGTCTTTACGACAAGGGATGTATTATCAATCGGATTTGTGGCAACAGTAAAATTCTCCAGTAACCAAGTACCAGAAAAATATTTTTAGTTTTATGGTGACGTCATGCTTTATAGTTACATCCTATAATTTTGTATTTGTATTGTTCTACAGCAACTATTACATTGTAGTTACTGTACTCTTTTGTTGACTTCTAGGCGCAAAAATCACTTTATTGTCGTCTTGTTTTGTATAGACTTTATTGGACCTTTAAAAAATTTGCATTTCATCATTTTGGTACGATTTTGTAAACGTAAAGTATTCTAAAAATATTGAAGAGAAGTCAATTTCAAATTGAACGGCAATTTTTAACCGAATCAGTGGTCAGTGGCTCTTTTGTTCACAATGTGTCACAGCCTTCATGACATTCACCATATTGCCGATACCACTGGTGTTAATAACGCTGGTAAATAGTGCAAGCTATTTGCTAAAACTGTATTTTTCGGTACTTCTTTTTGTTAACTTTAATATTTATATTGATTCAGTATTCCTGCTATATTCACTTACAGCACGTAAACACGTAAGTTTATATTCTCATAAATGCTTTGTCAAAAGTTTGGGCACTAGACGAAAGCATAAAGTTGACAAAGTTGGCTGTTAGGGTACCAGTCAACTATAAAAGTTTGTTTTATTGATAGAATTCAACTCATCTTAGTTATTTGTTGCAGGGCATTTTAGAATTTGGCTAACTACAAAAGTTTTTGCTTTCGTTATGTGACTACGCAGTAAACAAAATAACATATTTGAAGGGAAGGGTTTGTCTTTTGCCGTCTCTATGCTAAATTTATTGAACATAAACTGATGTGGTAATCTAAATGCAAAATCATGTTATTGTAAGCAGCTGGTACTCTGAAACAGGTTGTGGGGTTTGTAGTTTTCTATTAATACGCGCTACAAGCTGAATTGATTGGTTCTCTACGTAAAATAATTAAAAAGTGAAAATAAATTTTTATTATATCAAAGTTTGGTTACGAAAGTTATATACTATCATTGTAATTATGAAATTCAGCACACTATACTGTAATCATACCCAAATCTTTGGAAACAAAACTTTTTCTGTGATTCATTATTTGCAGGTATCGTCCAAAAGCTAGAAGGCTCAGGTTTTTGCATTAAAATTGAAATAGGATGCATTATTATTTGGAACTCATAATACCACATTTGCGCTAAGCAAGTAAACGATTTTTAATCCTACGGTGCAAAAGCCTACATTGTTTTTAGCACCGTTCTGTTTCACTATGCAATTTGTTCTATTATATTCGCTAAGAAATTCAGATATTGCTTGTTGATCTGTTGTTCTCGAATAAAACCAGCTTTGCAAAATGTAGTTTTGGGGATCATCTGTAGCATCGTTCTCAATAGTACAGGTGGGATAAGTTTGGTACAGAAAATAAAATGGGTGCTTGTTAAGCTTAGCTTACCATGATGTCATATACATCATCGTGCCAATTGCTACCTCCACATGTCTTTCTGTCTGCAAATGAATATCCGAGACAGTTTAAAATATCCCCTTGACCAATTACTTTTAAATTTGCCGTATTCAAACGTTCAATTTGCAATGGCTTAATGTCGCAAAAATGCATGCATTTATTAGTTGCTAAGCTGATTTCAGCGCACTAAAAATTACACTTTTACACACGTATACTGACTGACTTATCACTAAAAGCTTTATTGGTTTATTAGGCTTTATTTGCCACAAGACTACAGATAGCTTTCAGGTTCACATTATGTTTGCTTAATACGGGTGCCTTTTTGAAATAACGTTTGCTTTAGAGGTCATGACATTCTCAACTTTTTATCAGTACTTTTCGTTACTGTTAATGGAACAGTTGGTCAAGTCACTTTCATATTTTCACCAGAAGCTCTATCATTGGCTTGGTAAGTGCCAGGTTATATTTTCAATTGCCAAATGATTTCTTTATGTTTTGTTGAACAATTTTACTACTTAACTGGCTTACAAACACTAGGTTCATCAATATGATTATCGTGCGAAACTGAGACGCTGCTATAATTTTAAAGAAATGACTGTGACTTTTGAAAACAATTGTCTAGTTTGTTTTATTCATGGTGAAACATTACACCAATTTTTCTAATTACGGGGGAACTCTACCCATGATTTTTTGCTGCTGCGGTAGTGACCTGTATCAAAAATACACTTCACGTAAGCTGTTCAAAGGTTCTCTATTGTACTTTTCACTCAAATATTGTCACAGTAGTATTTAGATAAGAAACACCTTGCGGGAATTTCAAAAAAATGATTTAAAAATGGCTGAACTTTTTGGAAACACTTGAAATACACCTTTTCTGGTTGTTCTCAAAGTCCTTTGTACTTTGTCCAGAATCTACTTGTAATGTCTTGACAGGACTTGTCTATAGTTTAATATCTACGCGCGTATTTCTGTTCACCTTTCTGTGTATTCACAATGTAGTAAAAATCTTGTCTTTCTTCAATGTACGGAAAGCACAAGAGCAAGAATGAAGTTTTACTCCGGTGGTCAAATAAAATAAGTAGTTAATGTCAAAGGTTATATTTTAAATATTTTGTGTCATTATAAATTTATCTACTTTGCAATTTATTGTATATTTAACTGGTATATATATTTTTGTCATTACACACAGAAAACGTTATGACCGTCTGAGTATCATGTAACTTTTTTACAATTTGATAAAAATAGCCACATTCATTTTACAAACAGGTAATAATTTATAAATTGTATAGCATTTTAATACGATATGATTCCATACAAAGTTTGTTCTAATTGTAAAATAATTTTTATGAACTGTAAGCCGCCTGATGATGTCAATAAAATAAAGACGAAACCGGTCGCGGGACAAATCAGCAACCAAAGTGACAGAAGCCATTATTACAGTTTATTTAAAACAGCATAACAATACACCTACTTTGGACAAAATCGGGCATTTAACTTTCCGCGATTTTACGGGGATTTCGAAATATTAGCAATGTATTGAGAAATCCAAAAATATGTAAGCTCACCTATTGATTTTCATAAATACAATTTTGTATGGAAACATTGTAAATAGGCCTACCATATTCCAGCCACAAACAATACAGACGCAGTCAAGTTCCTTTGAATTATTTATTTTGTTTGAGCTAGAAGTCAACGCATATACCCGTCGTAGTTTCAAAACATAATTTAAAAAAATAATAGCTCAAGATTTGTCAGGGTATTGATTGGTAGCTCAAGACGGCGCACTATGCGACGCCCAGTTCCTATCTAAAGGGGAAAAATAGTATCCAAATGAAACCAGTACCATTCGATAGAAGACGTTTTGGTCTATTCATTTTTGAAAACCCCATGTTAGAACCCTTCCCCGTTCAGGAGTTATTCAGCGTCAAAGTTGGGGTAATTTTACACAAGGTTTAAAAATGACGGGATAATTTTCAAAAATTTCATGAAATAGCTTTTAAAAGTATTATAATTTGAGTTAAATAGTGAAATGTTTCATGAAATAACTTCCAAAGTAATAGGTCGTGCTTACTTTTGTCAAATTAGCAGATGGCGCTACAAAAATTTGCTAATAAAGCATTCTACTACACAAGTGGCTTACAACGCCATTTTTTGCTTTTTGTAGCGCCATCTGCTAATTTGACAAAAGTAAGCACGACCTACTACTTTGGAAGTTATTTCATGAAACATTTCACTATTTAACTCAAATTATAATACTTTTAAAAGCTATTTCATGAAATTTTTGAAAATTATCCCGTCATTTTTTAACCTTGTGTAAAATTACCCCAACTTTGACGCTAAATAACTCCTGAACGGGGAACTGTTCCAACATGCGGTTTTTAAAAATAAATAGACCAAAACGTCTTCTATCGATTGGTACTTGTTTTACTTGGATACTCTGCCTTAATGGTAAAGGGTGAAACTTAAACCTCGACTTTAATGCAGAGTGCGGCGTGGACTTTCCAAAACTGTAATATTAATATCATTACCTACTCTTGATTCGTTGGAAAAACACTTAATTATTCAGTAGATAAAACCTTATTTCTAGTTTTGGCATTTCACTTTTGTATTATATGGCATGAGTATAAGTACAAAAGAAGGCATTTCGAATAGAATCTAAAGTTTTACTGCAAAAAGAGTTCGCCTTTTGCTTTTAGAAAATATTTTAGAATGTCTACTGGCTTACAGTTCAATTGCTTTTTTCAGTAATTTTTTAATGCAGAGAAAGGAAACCCGTAAACCTTTGGGAAGTTTTGTCAGCCAACTGCTTCGGCTTTCTAACCTTTTTTGTTCAAGCAAGCAGCACTACTACGTACAATGCAGTCAAACATTATGTGAGCATAGCTACGGAGTTTAATTTTGCACACAACCCTTTTATCACAACATGCATACCCTCATCCAGCCAAGCTTGTATAAGGGGCATATATATTCCACTGAATAATTGATTAAGTTTAAGCTACAAAAAAATCATCCAAATCGTCCGTCTTCGTTTGGAGACTGAATATGAATAATAGAACATTAGAAGCCCAAGTATTTCAAACTTAATTATGCTGATGCTAGAAGTAGTACGTACGTTTCCAAAATCCGAAATATTACAAACCCAACGAATAATTAGTTGATGCAACCATTTTATTTTTGGTTTCACTGTATATTACCCAATTAAATGAAAAAATGTAACCTTGTAATCGTACAGTTTTCAAAACGAACAAAACGCCAGCAACTGGGTTTACTTAAACCACTAAGCTACAAGTTATACCACTAATAAATATGGAAAAACAGCATTTTTATAGAAGTAAATGTGGATAATGATTGCTGATTTTTATTCTCGAATGCGAATTTAAATCGGAATGTTATCGTCAATCTTTGAATTATCGTGGTATAGTCTTGTGGAATGTAATCTCAAAGGGAATGGTATTTGATAAGATATGTTTGGAAAAGTTGAGAAAGGTGATAATTGGTGAAATGTAATGTTAATTGTTAAAATATTTAATTTTTAAAGTAGCTAGTAAATTCTATATATGTATGGGTCACCGTTTGTAAACCAGTATTTGTTACTGTAATGGCTAGACCGAATAAAAGTACAATTTCAATTTCGAATGATTCTTAAACCTTTGATCATTTGCTAGTGTTGTAGAAGTTATGTCCACTTATGTACGACCATTTGATGACCTTTGGCTGATGTCAGGTCACCAAACACAGAATTTCCATAACTTTCTCTTCCTCTATTTCTCTTAACTTGGTTAAAACTTGAAAATGTACATTGAAAATATGTCGATTTTATTTTTTGTCGCGCGTTGCTGTTGTTGTGATAGTTTGAATAGCATAAACTATTTAGTTCACTCTTAGAGAGCATATGTTTTGATATTTTATCAAAACTATGATAATAAATAAGTAATTTTACGACAAGAGAATGTAAAAAGTATCTACAAAATTTAGATAGATCATGTTGAGCTAGATATTCAAAGAAAGTAATATTTTCATGGCGCGTACCAAACGCTTTAAAAATTCTCAAAAAACACCTGACACTATCATTTACTATCAATTTCGTTTTCCTTTCAAGCCTGAAAAGGTTTACACGACGTTTTCTTTTGTTTGTCATTGCATAGAAAACAATATTACTGCAGTTTTCTTTCAAAAGCATAGAGTTGACGACCTGGCCAAGAATAACCGTTTTGGTGGTACAAAAACTGAATCTACGTCACAAAATTTCCTGCGTTCCCGTTATTGCCTCATTTTTCGTAGAATTTTGTACGACAATAATTCTACTGAGAAAATATGCTGTAGGGCAACAATTACCTTGCTGCTACACCAATAATTGTATAGAAGTTTTTCAAATTGGCGTTACCTCTTTATATTAAAAACCTTGATAGGGTTGAATAGGATAGTACCAATAAAACGTAGTTATCCAATGAAAGGACATGACGTCGTCACTGCCAAGTAGGTTGCCAGGAACTATTCATTCTGACTACCCAAACTTCCATGTTTTACGTTGGTTTAGCGCACATTGTCCAGTGTGTTCTACCCTGGGTTCACTTTTCACCGTCATTCCTGTCATTTGTAATTTCTCATATGTCCACATATTTTCACGAAGGACGAATTTTACTTTCTGTAGGACTGCAATCCATTACGAGTCGGTATTTCGCAAAGATGTTCATGAAGCTGTAAACACATAAAAATAATTTTCCTCTTATAAACACGTATTTGAATAATTAAGTAAAAGTTGTAACAAATACTAGACAAATTTTCTACATAAAAACGTTCTGAATAAAGCTATCCAATGGAAATAATGATTCCGAATGCAACGCTCCAATTTTCACAGATGCAGAATTTTTCCATTTTTAAAAATCTCGTATGACTCATGACTTGAAGACGTATTCATAGACAGATTGGTTTGCATGCGGTTTCCATTGTGCTTTTTTCGGTAACTCAATTATACGCTCTATGAGTATTACACTCCTCTGCTTTTCTTAACACATGGGTTTTAATACCTAAATTGTGCTAAATGAAAGCATAATTCCCTTTCTACAGAATATATTCTCATTCCACCTCTAAAACTTAATTTCTAAGCAATCAAACTTTATTGTCCTGATCTGAAATATTGACAAACCACTCAACTGTTGTGTCTCAACATTATGTATCTGAAATGAAGTACAAGCCTAAATACTATATATATATATATTATAACGCAGGTGGTTCTTGCGAAAAGAAATGGCAGGGTAGATATATTATAAAATATGTTGACAAAATAGGAAGCAAGCTAATTTAGGAAAGTGCAGGATCATGATCGGTAAGGGTAAGCGTTGATGAGTTTTGATTTTATAACGGTGTTATTCAAAGCAAAATTTTGAATATTATTTACACGAATTTATAATTTATCAAAACACTATTAAACCTTTAAATAAAACTAAAATCCATAAAATATTCCACGTTAAAATTACATTCGCTGGCTGAGCATCGATAGAAGCTTTATGAAAATGCTGAACAATACGACACAAGCTATATGGATTTTCATTTCAATACGACACAAGCTATATGGATTTTCATTTCAATACGACACAAGCTATATGGATTTTCATTTCAATACGACACAAGCTATATGGATTTTCATTTCAATACGACACAAGCTATATGGATTTTCATTTCAATACGACACAAGCTATATGACTTGTCTGGAACCACTGCAAAACAAGCTATATGAAAATTCGGGGTGATGTGAGACTATATGTTCAAAATGACCGGCAAAAAATTCTGCACATTTTGGTATATCTTTCTCAAGTTACCCCAAATTTTTATATAGCTGGTTCTGCAGTGGTTCCAAAAATGTCATATAGCTTGTGTCGTATTGAAGCGAAAATCCATATAGCTTGTGTCGTATTGTTCAGCTTTTTCATAAAGCTTCTATCGATGCTCAGCCAGCGATATAATAAATTTTCCTAAGCGCTTTCAAATGGAAAAATCATTTTTAATTTTGTATGCACACATCGCAATAAGAAACCGGTTGAAATATTTTAAGTTTCTTTGGGGCAACCGGAGACGCCTCAAAAATGCACACCACTGCTTTGTCAAAAAATACACAACCCTATAATACGTCGTCATTATAATCTATTTTCTAGACTGTTGTAGTTGACTACCGTCTAACATTTTCTGTTTTGAAGTCTATTTATGCATTTTCTAGTCTATGGAAAAACCATTGTTGGCTTTAACTGGCGTTTTTCTTGCACACTAACTAATTATTATATTTAAATATTTTGAAATGTGATGATGTAATTTACTTACTGTTGCTGAAAAAGTTCTGCTAATGTCCTTTACGGTACAAGCCATTGAAATCTGGTTGATAGTTTGCATATCTGCCCTGGCATTTGTTAAGCAAATCGTCAAGAATCCTCCTAAAGGACATTTCTCTGGTTCTAGACATAATAAAAAACGATTTTCGTCAAACGTCTCTTTCTTTTTCATTTATTCTCAGCAACGTGGTTGCGTTTACATGCCTTCAGCATTATCTCCCAACAGTTCTGTTACTCAAGTTAATGCAAAGATTTGTTGAAATCATTTAAACATCAAATAGTTTGTATAAAGTTTTAAAATTAATACCTGATTTTAGACAAATATTCGATAAACTGATATCGTATTTTTCATGGAAAAATGTGAGTAATATTGGACAGGTAAAAGCGTTGCAATGTCTACTGGGGCACCTTAACACATAATCGAGCAAATCCAACACTGCCACCGCAGGGCATGCTTTGCTTTTCCTTTTGTTAAATTCTTCCAAGTTTTTCCCGCTAGTAATTTTACGGTGAATGGTTTTCAAAAATTACTAGATCAAAGTCAGCACTTTCTTGAATTGTTTCATTCGCAATATTTATATATTACAGATATAACACAATGATCGGGTCTTAAAACTTATTCGTCATACGCAACTTCAAACTGTGTAACTTTTCACGTATCGATTAGAAATTTTTTTATATTCCCATGTTGCCAATCAAGTTTTACATGCTTATTTCACTTAAAAACCAAAAAGTGATTGTTATTGAAACTGAACTCATAACCGTCAATAAATGATGTATTTGTCGCTGCACAAATATAATATAAGTTCCAGTTTAACTTTTCCCCAGGCGACTCCGAATTTGACGACGAGTAAGTGAGACAAACATATAAATTTCAGAATAGGAAAGCGACTGCACGAGACACCGTCAGAAAGACAACTGTTCCATATATTCATATATTCACTGGCTTTTGTTTATACTTCCCTTCAACCAACTTTACATTTTTCTTTTTTGAGCAGCTATGTACTGAGCATGACAAACCAGTTTTTCCTTCGATTAACAGCAGTCGTGAAAATCCAACTTTAAATAATTAATTAAGGGGAAATTGTAGCAACCGTTGGCAAAATTGTAAAATACTTATAAGCTGAATGCCATATTTATTCCCCACCTCTCCGTATTTTGAGATAACGTTGCAAAAAAATACACCAAACCATGTTGCGTAGCACGCAATTGTTAAGTGCAACAACACGCAATATCCAAAACAAGAGCAACTCAATATTATTATCAATATAAATTTCCAAATCAATAGAATACGAAACGAAAGTAAATAAAAAATTTATTCTTCATTTGGGTTGTGATATCGTGATCCCAAGACCACTATATATAATCACTTAACAACTAATGCATTGCAACTTGCATAACTGCAATATGTGTGTTGCGATGTCAGATGTGGAGCAGGTGTTGACAGCACTCGCGTGCATTTACTTTAATACGCCGGGGCAATTCAACAGCTTTGTGCACTCAAAGCTGTTTCTATTTGTCCATGCACGCAACTCATGTAGAATACTATATTGATAAATAAAATGTGCATCAGCGTTTTAAATTTTTGTCTCGTTTTCTGGGTTCACTATACTTATATCTTCTTGGTCTGTTTCTTTCCTGACAAAAGCTAACATGAGTGTTTAGGTTAGCCTTGGTATCAAATTTAACGAAACAGATCCCACATTTGTACTTCTTTTGCTTTTGCATTGCAAAAAAATCACAATGCAAATCCAGAGTTAATTTTGTGGGGAAGTTGTAGCCACATAGGCAGTAGTATTCATCTCCCGTTTTGGAAGTGTCAAGCCCGTGTTGACTACAACGCTTACTCAAGCTCGTGCCCTGTTCATTATCCTTGCATGGAATTTTCTCAGTTTTCTTGATTTTCTTGCTTAGCTCTGAATTCATTTCGGCGTTGACCTCTTGAAGTATAAGTAAAATATCATTGCTGACTACTTCAAGTGGAGTATTATTTGCTGTATAGAATACCACTGTTGGTTTTTCCTCTGTTTTGTCAAATGTGACAGAGGACGTTATGGAAACGTTTTTATTTCCTTTGAAGCCTCTTTTTGCTTTTTGCGTATTTTCTTTCATGCAAATTTCGGTGCAAGATGGCTCTTTTAAATGAGTATAAGTTTTAGATTGTTTCACCGAAGATTTTTGATGTTCGATCAAAGCCTCTGAAAATTTCTGAATTTCTTGAATTGTTTCAGTTTCAATTTCCAGTGTGCTTTGTAACTCTTCTATTTGCTGCTCCGTCACAACTTTCACGTAACGCCGTTTTGAGTTCATAGAATGAACACAGTAATGATCCGTCCAGCGACGGCACATAGCTTTGTCGTAAAAAGTTTCCATGATAAGTTTTGAATTGTCTGTCTATAAACCACTTAAAAACAGATTTGAAAATTTTTTTGCGCTTTAACTCTGGCAGAAGTTAGAACTGAAGAAACTTTTCTGCGTGACACCTAAAAATATTTGTATATTCTTTCTCATTAACAAACAACGACATTCCCTCTAGGTCTAGTTTAAAAAAATGAGTGCATTAAGTTTTTACTTTTCTTTGTATTTTCGGTCGAATTCCCACTCTACTGGAAAAGCACTTTATTTGTTGGTATTTTGATAGTTTAATCGTTTAAACTTTTTTATTGAACACACTCACTCAACTTTCAAAAACAAACTGAGGAGTTGTTTTCGTAAAACAACATATTTTATGCCTTCGTTCGTCGTATTTTCAGTTTAATTTTTTATTAATAAAGCTATTAATGTTATCTTTTAAATTGTTTTGTTCTCTATCTAGCAGCACAAAATTTGACAAAGTACGAATATAAACCATATGTCTAGGTAGCTAGCGTGGGCATTATTTATTTATTAGTAATTTTTACATAAGCTTCCTGTGACTTGCCTAGCAATGAAACTGGAGCACGCTAGAATTCTATGATGGCTTTAGTGAAAATCTTTAAATTTTTTACACAACCAAGTTGTATTGACTTTGTGCATGCAATTATAAATATTATACGCGTTCTCGAAAAACAATACAATAAATATATCCTGTGGTCTTTCCATACATAGTATATAATCGGGACTGGGGTTTTCAGCTCGTCGGTTCTTCTAACAGAAGCGAGTTTATTAGTTTGTAAATTATTTAATAGACGTAGGCACTACGTTACTCCGGTGAATATTTTATGCATGATGAATCGAAAAAACACTTTTGTGTTACGTTATCAGATATTTTCTACATCTACAGAGAAACTAACTCGTTGAGCAATTGCAACTTGCAATTGGGATAACGGTAAACAATTTTGTGCTGTTGTAAGAAAATTACAGTACGTTTTATTTGTTTTAATTTCCTTTGTGCTACCGGATGTGGTTTGTGACACGCAAAGTATGCGCAAAGTATATAGGTGCAAACCAAATATGTTTTTAAAAATTGGCTAGATTTTATTTAGGTTTCAAATATTGAAACTCAATATAGTGTTTACAGAGGGTCAACAGAAATGTTTTTATTCCACACTTTATTTTATTCATTTCGTTACTAAAGAACAAAACCCATACTTCTGGACAGTTTAGTGTGTAAAAACAAACCTAACTAAGCAACTCTACATTTCTAGGTTTAAAAATCCTAAAATTCGAAATTATATGATTTTTAAACTTTTTAGCAATTGCCGACTGAAGCTTTTTATACAAGACTATGTGTGGTGCTGAGATTATACATGAATATAAAAGTTTTGCTTTCTCTAAATACAAATTTGAGTAAACTGATTGTTTCAGTGCTGAAATCAGTACATAAAGATAAAATTGAAATTGGAACTCCTGAAACTTTAGAACATACGAAAAAGGTTAAACTTGACCAATTTTTAAATACATTTGCATTACAGATTGGCTTGCGACCATGTAATTTGTTCTTGTTCTCGTTACAAAACTTGTTGAAGTTCAAAGCAAAGATTTCGACACAAGAGAGCATTCACTCTTCACTCTAGCGCTGCTGTAAGATTGAAGCCTCGGTTTGGTGTACACAAAATTTATATGGGTAAGTTGAGTTGGCTTTTGAGTTGAAGGACAAGTGCTTTAGGGTGAGTTCGGTGGCTGCTTGTTTATGACAAGCACGCAAGCTTTGCCAGCATAGTCAGTGCGGACGTGCAAGAAACAAAAACATGAAAAGCCTAGAAACATTTGCATGTTGTTGTTCTTATGATGCAGTTTTTGTATGAGCATATGGAATTAAATCTTTTTACACCGCATCATCTTTCAGTTGGCGAGATTTGGTATTTTTGAAATTCTCTTCTGATAACATACTATTTACGCAACAACAAATTATTTAACAATTCATACATATTAGCAAGTATGTAGAAAAACTAGAAAAGTGCATAATTTTTTTTTTTTGTCAAATACAAATTTCATGTTACAAATTTTACGATCTGCTCCCTTCTATGAAATGCTATAATGTGGTTAAAAACTGAAACTTGCATTCCTACTTTGAAATATTTGTAGGTTTTTGTTCACTTACATTCACGATTTCATGTATAACATTGCACCCACATAGCAACACTACGTAATGTATAAGAAAGTAACATTTATGTAGCAAACAGTTAATGAACAAATGGTTTACAAAATTTACAACTTCAGCAAAACTTCTAGAACTGGCATGATTTCTAAATGCATAAGCAAATACTATATTAGAACAAAGATTGAATGGTGGTAAGTTCAGAAACAGTTCAGAAATTTAATATTATATACCTATATTAATAACTGTGTTTTCAAATTCTCTACTAATCTAAATTATTGTACCAGTTTATATTTATAGCCTTAGTACATGCAATTTTAATGCTTATTAACAATTTTTTAATGGACAACATGCTATTTGTCAATTCAACTGTGATTTTCAACAAACTCGGAAAATCCAAAATTTAAGATGAGGTTTCAAAAAAGAAATCGCCAATCAGAACAATCTGATTATTCAAAGCGCAAGTTGCCAAAAACAACGAAGCGAGTTGTCCAAACGCTATGAGGAGCGCAGCACAGCATTTTTTGAAGGCAATGTATTCAGCTGGTTGTCGGCGGTCAGCGGCGTTCTCAGCTATGAATTAATATAAAAACAATCAGAACGTAATAAGTTTAAAATTACCTGTGATAATTTAAAAACTTGCTTATTTGTTGTATTTCTGTACCATTATTTTCAATATAGTTTGATAATCCACTCAGCAAAGCCACCAATATCTCAAATGCAGCAAAAATCAACATATCGGAAAAGTCGGCAAGAAAGGAGCTATGAAAAAACAATCAAAATGTATTGTAAAGTAGTTGCTACGAAAACACGAGGCAATTTTAAAAATAAAGTTTTTATAAATTTTAAATTACTCCGCAAATTTGGCCACTCCTGCTCCAAAAGCCAACACAGTATCCAGATCTGCTCCGGAAATCCAACCTGTGGCCAACAAAGAAGATCGCCCAAACATGTAGCTTCCTTCCGCAAGAAGTTGTGCATACCACTCATCCTTTGACCATTCCTTGGTTAATAATGTAAATGAAAATCCATACTGCCAGTTGCGAATAACTTTCGCGACAAAGTAGAACAAAGAGTACGGCGCAAAGTGCAAGAGCTATTGAAATATAATAAAAAAAATTTAACTTCATTTTATTATAATTTAATCTTTGTTTGAATTTGATATAGTTAACAATGAAATGTACCATTGGAAAGCCAACCCAGAGATCCCTATCAGCAACCAGCAACTGCAGAGGTTGCTGGTAGTATACACCCTCAAGCCAAAACTGCTTTAAAACAAGAAGCCTGGTACACACACGGAGAAACGCAAGCACGTAAGCACAATACGTACGCTGTAGAAATTGACTCATGGCATCGGATGCCACTGGATCCGGAAAACAGAGCATGTAGTAAAATCCAAGAATGTGCATTATGGCACACAGAATCTGAAAATATCAAATAAAATCATGTTGCTAAAAGTTTAAATCTGCTTCACTTTTAATATTTATTGAAGGAAATGGTGTACCCGCTGAAATTTGCAAGTTTGAAAAGAAAAGCTCCCGTTTGAATAAACAAACTTTTGTGGAAACGCGCAAAACCAGTAGCCAACACTAGACAACAAGTTTAGCATTTTTGCAACCGTTTAGAAATGTCTTCAGGGAGACTCTCTCCAGCTCTAGATCTCTCTGCAGCCAGCACTTCAACACCAGCATTTCTTCGTCTAGTTTCCATTTCTTATTGCTTTTGTGGTGGATATTTTTATGTTAGAATTTCCTGTAAAACTTTCAAATCAGGTAACTAAGTGACTAATAGTCACACTACGCCAATTTTACAAAATGCTATTTAAACCTAAATACAATTTAGTAAGGTTTTCAGCCACAAAGCTTGATTTAAAAACAATCTGGACGTTAAAAAAAACTTGCGACCGATCTGAAAGAACAAAACTTTTAGAATGTTGTTGGTGGCGTACTGTTCAGCTCAGTCAGTTCATAAGAAAATTCAGTCAACAGCTAAAATCCCTACCTATCTAGAGTATATTGCTGACTGCTGAGTATATTGCGTCCTTGCTAACTGCTGCAGGAACAAGACAAGATACTCAGAAAAGAAACATGTTATTTTGATCACTTCTTACCATCAAATTGAAAAGAATTACAGCTTTTATGGCTAAAATGGTAGTAAAATGGCATAGTACAATGTTATTTGCTACATGGTTTTGAAACGTAATATACGACAATTCGTGCGGATGGACAAACATCAAGACACACATAGTTATCCGTAATCGGGTTTTTCTTCTTTAAAAAGTGGCGCAGCCTTTCTTGTAAAATGTAATATCCATCAGGCGTGTTTTATGATGTTTTCTGGTATTTTCTAATTTATTTCTTTTCGACCGTGAATCGCATCATCCCCTCTTCACACACACATCTACATAACATTTTTGCAATTGTCTACAAGATATTTACTGCTACGGATAGACATTGTAAATTCGCACTACAAATACATTGTATTTTTTACTCTCACACAAAAACAGTTGCGGGTGAGTAAATACTCAGAATTTTTTTATGGTCAGTTTTATGACAGTGTCTCTGAATTGAATATTGTTTTGAATAGAAAGGTAAGTGTACAAGACAGCTTTACAAAATATGGGCGGGCCCATAACCAAAATCGTACTGGTGTTATTGACGATACAAGAAAACACTCAACTGCGACAGAAAAGAGATCCTCATTTAATAACAACCTCCGTCTTTGTTGATGATTGCTTATTTGTATGATTGTTTCTACGTAAAGTATTGATGAAAAGGGTCATGTTATGTCAAACAAATAAAACGCAAGCAAAAGAAACAGTTTGGTCATGCTTCCAAAACATGTTAAAAACTTGGAACCTTAATGTTCAGTATTTTTACAGAAAAACTCTATATTTTGTAGAATATTTCCATAATTTGCATTGTCCAAGGAAAAAGTATACGGTCATAGGCCTCGAAAGTGGGGGACAGGGGGGTCATTGTCCCCCCCTAGAAAAATCATTGTGGGACAAACGTATCTTTGTCCCACCCTTGAATTTGCGAAAAAACCAACAAATATTCCAGCAAACTATTGAATTTTTGTTTTAAAAAACAATTAACACGTAATTCCTTATAAATTCAATGAACAGTTTTATAAACCTCACAAAATCGGTGAGTTTTCTTAATAATTAGATGCGACTTGTACTGTTCCCGTCAAATTTGCACACAAAAGAAAGAATTAGTCGTGCTTCTACAAAACGTTAGTACAAAAATCGGTAATACGATTGTAAATGCACGATAGCTACTTCGTTTTAAATTCAAATTTCACAAATCAAGAATAAATTTACAGGAACATAAAAACTCTTACTTGAACTCGAACTCTTAAAACTTTCCAAGAAAAACAGCTATATTCAAAATTTATTTTCGGAAATTGTCCAAAACTTGAGAATCTGCTATCTAAAAATTTTGAAAACTCCACTAAACTATAGCGCAAAAAAACAATTTCTTGTTTCCAGAAGATAAGTTTATTTTGAAACGGGTGACCCTCCACATAGCTTTGAAATTTGTCCCCCCTGGGAAAATCTCGCTCCGGGGCCTCTGTATACGGTCCATATAAAAATCACTTTACATGTTATTACCTAGGTACATGTACTTGCGTCTTGTCACCTTAGCTGGAACAAATGGGGATATTGTGTATCGTCACTATATTTCTGAGCTACTGAACATTGACTTTACCAAAACCCGTTATAACTGACATAGATTCAAACAAAACTGTTGCCATTGTCATCAGTAACGCAGGATGCAATTTTGTGGCCAAAACTAGAAAGGCACTCAAGCAAATTGGTAACTACATTCCAGTATTGCCAATGCTTTCAATATATGACTAGGCAGCTTGCGCATTTGGAATCTAAAATCGATTTAAAGAAAACGCCTGAAGGTGAGGTAAGAACGAGGGGTTAATGAATGAATATTAAATACCTGGTGCAAACTTGAGTGTAAATTGGTTGTAAATGCAGAGAATTTAGAATTATCAGCAAGTTGGTCAAATTGTGCTTGTTTTTATTGTTTCAAAATTCTGTAGGCCATTTCAAGTTTTTTGCATTAAAATAATCCTATTTGATTTGTGCGGCTCTACAAGTTTTAATTCTTATTGTATCACAACACTTTAGTAATTTTATTCATGACAAAATCAATCATACTAACATCAACTCTGCACACATGAATGAACATATCATGTCGACAGTGTAATTAACATAATAGTGATATAATCCGTTTGTAATTAAGAACCATGCAATTATCAATTAGATTGGTAAATTTGAAAGAAAACTTACTGTGCAATAAACTGGTTTTGTTATGATAAATGTAAATGTGGGTATAAGCTTGGAAACAGCATAAAAAGTACAAACTCCAAGGCTCTGTGCTCTGTGTAACTGCATTATTTTGCGAAATGTGCGCTTGAAAACAGTTAGCTTTTTCACATTTCAACACCTGTTTTAAAACCTACGTAAAACCTACCTTTTAAGTACTTATTTGCATCGTTAGTGAAACTATTATAATTTTGCAACTTCTGTTGTCAAATTCATCTATTCTACACTACACAAATTACTTTTACGAATTAAATTCCATTTGAATGTACTTCACGATAATGTTCAGTGATCTCCTTCCGTGTATTAAACGTGGTAACTCCACAAGTCCAGCAACCAATCTTGCCCCCAGTCCATTTCACATTGTGAATCTGTTTCAGGTGGAATTTAAGAAAGTTGTTGGAAGAGTATTTTCTATCGCACAATGTGCATTTGAAAACACTTCCAAAATTTTTCACCCTTAAGTGGTACTTGAGGCTGCCCCAGGAACGATATAGTCTACCACAACTGCATTCACAATGTTTGATTCGCGGGTTAAAATATTTTACTCGATGCTTTGACGTTTTGAAATTTTCTATTTCGACACCTGACGGTTTCTTTTGAATTGCATTGCGTAAAACACGTGAACTTTTTGTGACACTTGCAGCACATGTTGTTCTTCTCTTAGTTTTATTAGGTTTGTTTTGGTTTCCTGTAGCTTGGCAATTGTTCCTGTTTATGCAAAATATGCGGGAATTAAAACCAATTTCTGAATTATTTTCCTTTTTGGGGTAACAGTGTTTAACTTACCGAATTACTTCGTGCACAACTTTCACTTCATCTTCTTCCTTCAATTTCAAATTTTCTCTTTCCAGTTCCTTGTTCTTTTCCTCAAGTTGCTTTACTTGAGCTTGCAATTCCTCAATTATTACCTGTTTTGCTTTCATATGGTATTTATGGGTTTTCAACGAGACAACGGACTTTTTTTGGAGGCGTGACATTTCAATATAGTCCGTGTCATCATCTTCGTCCACCGTTTCATTTTCCATAGAATCCTGGTTCAAATAATTTGGCGTAGAAGGTAAAACGTACTTAATTTCAATCATGTTGTCGTCCGCCTGCTCTGTTGATTCAGAATAATCGCTATCCTCCATTCTGTTTTGTGAACACTATATATAACCAATTAAAAACTATTAGGAATTGACACACCAAAGCCTTTCCAACAACTATAAAATGACTCAAATGATAACAATATTGCTTACATTTTGTAATTTTCCAAGCACAAATTTGTCGCAAGTTTTTTTTTTACAAAAATTAAACCGTTTTCATTTTAAGTCTTTCTTCTTGTGCACACACTCAAAGCCAAGAGGAGGACACTGAATACTTGTAAGCCATCTGTGTACAAAGTGTAAGCCTGTAATAACGCTGATCTTGGTAAGGCGACTCGAGGCTGTGTCATTCTTCGATTTTTTCTGCCGGTGGCTTGTTATAGTTATTAGAAAAGGAAGTAATAGGTTATATCTATTCAATGAATAGGAAAGTAAAGCGTTATGACTGATCTATACAATAGAATATGTATACTCTAACTTCTTTTGCTCGAGGCTTGGGGTGCGCGCTGCTGCGTAGCTACATAGTATATATTCGTACATTCACAGCTTTGCTATGTATCATGCTATATTGTATGAACCCTTTCCTGCCAGTAAAACATAAACTTTGTTTTATGATTATTACCCAGGTATTTGCCTTATTTCCAAAATGTTTGTTGTCATCTGTATAGTGCATCACCCCTAAGTTTTCACCATCACCCATTTTTTTCTACTGGACAGCAAAATTGAAAAATACATTGTCTTTTACCGTCGTAAAATATACGCCAGCTATTAAATACCTATAAACTTTGTGTAGGGAACGTTTACAACAAAATAATGAACGGAAGGTGTAAATTTTTTACGAAAGGAGAGGGAAGAGAGAATTTTTTGCTAGCTCACTTTAGTAATCGTATTGTTAAAATTATAATGCAATTAAGTAAACCGACACACAATTAGCAAGAAATATAACAATAGCTTTGTCAAATTACTCAAAGCGAGTCTTACATTACTCTTCTTATCACATTTTCTTATTGATAAAACGAAACATGTTAGGTTTACTTAGCAGTAAGCATTTTGCTGTTCCAAAACAAGCAAGTTAGAATAGAAATCCGAATACTTTCCCCTAAATTTGGTTTAGTTTCAAGAATTGCAGCTATTTTCTGTCAGTAAATTCAAAACAGTTTTCGTATTTTATTCTTATAAAATGTGTTGAGTGTGTATCCACCAGAAAATATTTGCAATTTATCGGAATAGATCTTCAGCAACGATCAGTAAGCACATATAATCCTGTTTCCAAATGTAAACAGCCAGATAAAAAAATCAATACTTCTACTTTTTAATGCAATAAATTTTCTATTCATGTTTTTCTCGTTCATTATTTTTGTCTTCCGTCACGATAATTCCTCTTGTGTACAGGTATCATAAACTGTGATTTATGACTCACTGGAAAGAGTGAGGACAAACCCTTTTCTCGTACTGAAACTATGTTTTATTACGCAGTTCCAAATTAAACCCCTCCTCACACGTCGCCTATCTTTCCCTTTAACAAACAATCTTTTAAAGCTTCGTTGCATCTTCTTCTCTTTCATGCAATAGGTATATACCTCAGCTCTTCCACATACTAGATCGCCAGAAATAATTTTGCTGCACTTATACGCTTAGTGAAAATGTATAGAAGAGCCAACATACAAAAAATAGGAAGTAAGCTTTAAAACCACGCAAAATAACAAATGCTTGTTGTCATGACACGTTGTTTGTTAAACATACATTGTAATAATCAGTAAACCTTTGCACTTCAAGAATCTTTTAAATATAAGACGCGCCTTAAATTTTAACTATAAAAATGCAAAATTATAAATATATATGATGTATGTAGTTTTTGTATAATACCAAAACTTATTTTGTATGAGTTTCAGTTTGGTAGAATATGGAAGTCGAATAAAGCATCCATATCAGTAGCGCTTTTTTCAACAAGTCAATCCCAATTAATCAGAGTTTTATTTACATTTTTTGTAGAGTATTTATAACGCCAACAGGCGTGTGTGAAATACACTATATATTGCACTTATATTTGATGAAAGAAAGAGCACATATCAACTTAAATTTTCGTGACATGCATTGCAACAGCAAAACTAGCATAATATAATATTGGAAAATGTTTTTAGCAACCTTCCTTTCGGCGTTGGCTTTGTCTTGCCTGACTTTACGCTGTGTAAATGCTGGATGGTTAGGATAGCACTTGAGTTGAAAATGTACACTGCCCGAGGGTGAGTTGGCAAGCTCAAATTTCTTATTCAGGTATTCGTTTCATAAGTGCATGGAGTCCGGACGTGCGTGAAGTTCTTGCATGGTGCCAAAAAAATATTTTTTAAATGCAATGTGTGGATTTGTGTTTGTAAAGAAGTGTTAGTACCAATTTTATTAGAAAGTGTATTTTTTCAGGATCAACATTTAAGAATTACCAAAGGTACTAGTTTTTGCTCATATTGCTATGTTTCGTAAGCTTTTAAAAATGAAATATTCTAGGGTGTCGTATAGCAAAGGAGAAGACATGATTAAACAATACTCTATTCAAATACTAAGCAACTGTGCTTTATTTTTAAACAAATATATTGTGACTTTGCTTTCATTGCTTATGAGTAGATGCATGCTTTCCTTTTTATATTGAAATGTTACAAAGAAATTTTCTTTTTATTATTTGATAATGTAATAATACTGCCACTAAATTGACTTGTAAAGTTTGATCTGTTACCATTTTTAAAAACGCTTTTCAAGTTTACTCCTATATTTTTCAAAGCAATAAACCATTTTGTAAAATTGAACCTACTTGCTTTAACAGAAAGACGAAACCAGTTGCAGTTAAGCAGTACACAACAAAATATTTTAAAACTTGCGATTACTACTCAAATTCTGATCTAAAAGTTTGAATGTAAACTTTATTTTCACACGTCGCTCGTAGCACTGCAGATTCTGATGGAAACATTTTACGTGAGTGTATTCGTTTTCTTCAAAGAAAAAACGTCATCTTGGAAATGTGCATCAGCTACCTGGGTGTGATCTAAGCAGGAGTATTATAATTTCTTTAATGCGTTTGCGTGTCATTTCATGCGCTATATAAACGTCAACGTGTGTTCTGGTGTGTATGTAAAGTGTCAAGATATAACAGTGTGTGATTCGTTCTTTACTTGTGTAATGCAATGTGATTGAACAAAATCCAAATATTCTTTGGTAGCTAGTTTTGCTCTTATTTCTATGATTGTTTGGTTTGTCAGTAATTATTTATTCAAAATACATTATCAACCCATTCAAGTCTTTAGCAGAATAGTAAACAACCTTAAAGCAATTTAAGAAAACCTGATATGCACTTACAATTGATCATTATGACATTTATACTTCTTGTTTGGCGAGTTTTTGAAATTTTGCAACATTGGTATTTAGCATACAGAAATTGTTCTGAAAGAAATTAACAAATATTAGATTTATGTATTTATAGATCCGTATCAACATTTTTCGGCAAAGAACGATGAGAAACCTGAACAAATACAATATCGTAAACCTATGGTTGCACGTGGTAAATTTTTGCAACACCAATTAACGTAAAGTCACAACAAATCAATCGCACAATTAATTTCAAAGTAGTGCAGGTATTCTTTTTTTTTAGTTTTTTGTAAAACTTGCATTAATCGCCGGATCTCCCTCAGTCGAGATTGTTGCCTAAAATATGCATGTACTTCTAAAGCCAGCACACACGCGGAAATACAACAAACAATCTGGAAAGATTTGTGACGTCATTGCATATTGAACAGATGCATAGCAAACCTGTAGCGTGTATATTATATACGTATAATGTAAGTCTTGCCGTAGTGCAAGCAGGTAAAA
Source organism: Entomobrya proxima (assembly GCA_029691765.1). Lineage (NCBI taxonomy): Eukaryota > Metazoa > Arthropoda > Collembola > Entomobryomorpha > Entomobryidae > Entomobrya > Entomobrya proxima. The sequence goes on along the minus strand of CM056173.1, from coordinate 45,801,010 downwards.
AACCGACATAAACAACTGCTCCGTAAAATTATATTCCTGTGCGATTTTGCAACAAATAACCAATTTGAGCAAAAAAAACGTGGTGCCAAAATTAGATAGTCCAAATCTCATACCTTGTTTGCAAAAGCAGTGTTATCAGCTATACCAACTGACAAAGAAGTACAACACATGGATACCTAATATTGTTCAAATTGTCTTTCTATTTGAATTTCAAATTTGTATTACTAAGCATGGCCAGAAAAAAAGTCAAAGCAAATCTAGCATACTCAACATCGTAGCTACTTTTTTGGGCGTTATTATCAACACAAATTTAATATTGAACTTTTGCAGCGTGAACCGACATGCACGTGCATAAAACATGAAAAAAAGTTTTCAAGGTCGTCCAGTTTCCCAACTCATGCATTACTTGCTCAAAGCAGTCTTGTTTGCAAATCAGTTCCACAGCGTCATTCGGCCAAAGCGTTACGCTTTACGTTAACCAAGAAGACAGCAAAATGAGCTCACGTCATCAAACCAAAAGCGTTTTTGCGCTGTTGCCTGAAGAGGTAAACTAAAATTCTAAAAACATTTATTAAATATTGCAATTAATTGATTGAAACATTATTATTTTAATTAAGCAGGGTTGGCTCCTTGCTTTCAAAAAGCTCCCAAATCCAGCTGATCTGTATGCTTGTTTTGAAGCTAGCGCCGAATGGAAAAACATTTTATTGTCAGAAAAGTCACTCAGCGCTACCCTGATATTTTACAAATGCCTCCCACTTCTTTACAAGTATTTATCCTTAGAGGACATGCTCAACTGCAGGCTGGTTTCCAAACAATGGAAACATGGGCTAGACAGCTTCCTGGAACACAAGCAAACAAATATGCCGGTTTCAAGTGACAAGTTTTTATGCATTCTTGACCTACAATTTTTTCCACTGACACACAGCCGAAAAGTAAAACTGAATTTGAACAAACCTGCTAACCTCACTGTGTTTCCTAGAACAATTGCTGACTTTCAGTCGGAAACCAGTAATTTTAAGCAAGTTCCTTCAAATCTTCATACCGTTTGCGTGTCAGATTTCTATCGCCATGACGGGGAAAAACTGTCTCAGGATTTGCTTCCATTTTTCCAGAAATTTGGAATCTACATAAAACACTTGTGTTTGCATTTAGAACTCGTACCTCCTGCAAGTTTTCTTGTGTATTTTCAAACTCTGCTGGAAAGTACGCCAAATCTAAAATCCCTGGCAATTACTGAAAGCTTGAATGGTGGCTTGCCCGTACCTATTAAAATTCCCAAGGACTCTGGACTACTTGTGCTTCCCCAATTACAACTTTTAGAACTTGACGCCAACAATTTAGTTATAAGACGTTTTGTTTTACGCACATTGCTGGATAAAACCACACAAGGCTTCACAAATCTTTCTGCGCTTTCCGTTTCAATTTATTCCAACCATGAATTGCTAATTTTGCAGAATGTTTCATTTGCTGTTGCAGAGTTACACTTAAAAATTGTGCAGCCTGACGTGTCTCTTGCGGAAGTTATAAAGACCACAGAATATTTTAACAATTCACTTATATCTCTGAAAATAAGCCTACTGAATGTTGACTTGGTTAATTCTTTAGTTTTTAAAAATATGGATTTAAAAAAGCTACAGCGTTTAACCTCAAATTCTTTAGGCTCATATGGAGGGAATTCCAATAAAGTATATAGTCTGTTTCAGGCTAGGCTTTGTCTCACTCTTTGGACACGCTTTACAGATTTGAAACAAGTGAGGATAACAGGGTTAGATGGTAGCGTTAAAGTTGTTCGTAGACCAAGGTTTGAAAATTATGGAGTAAACCATCACACTTTAATGAGCCTCCGTAGTGAAGGGAAAATGGGGAGAGAGAATGGTGTGATGAACATAGGTGTTCGTAGGGGGTATAGAAGTGTTCGGTCCTATTTGACATTGTTATGTACACCTATCTTGGATTTGTTTCGCAAATAGACGTGATAGTTAGTAATCTAACTCAAATTTATAAAATTACATAAGATAATTACACAAGGTAAACTTGCTGCAAAAATTTAATTAGTCTAACTATATGTGTACTTATATCTTTTGTGGTGTTTGAAAAAATAAAATGTTATGAATGTTCGAACATGCAAATAAATTGTGAAAATTATTTTGCTTCTAATGTCTCCAACAAACACATTTATGTGGAGGTGATTATCATTGTCTTTACTACATTTTGCGTAACACCAAGTGATAGTGAGCACCAAAAATTTGATGTTCTAGCAATGCCAAAGTTTTGCATATTTTTAACACACCTTACACACAAATTTTATTGCCTTGCAGAATCCATTATAATCAAATTCCAAACCCATTTTCAGATGATTTAATTGTTATTTGAAGAAAAGATACGCACTTTACAGTTTGCAACGTACACAAATTTCACATCTATAAATCTGCGTAAATGTAAATGCATGACGCTTTCACCGTTGTCAGAGAGCATTGCGGCCTTTTCCGTTTAGTTTGGGTTTCGCATACTTTCTCCACCAAAAATCGGTTTACTTTTTCCTGCACGAATAACATGTTGGGTGAGCTTACGCTTTTTTGCCAAGTCGAAGCCAATGTATGCCAGTTGATGTGCGTTATTATATGAGAGTTGGCACTATGCAAAGAGTTGACCCGCTTATAACAAGAATTTATAAAAACGGTGTATATGTTATATCTGTGCTTTCTCCCACGCACTTAGAAGCATTTTTGTGCTGTTGGAGTTTCATACTCCCACGTACGTTTTTGGCTCTACACTCGGCACGCAATAAACCTCGGAGAAAGTTGAGTACTAGCTGTGCATTGCTGAACATGCTTTCATTTTCACTTCCGTGTTTTATTATTCTGAGTGTAAGAGAGTTTATTTTATGGTTATTAAAAATTTAGCACTTCTTTTCAATTTGCCACTGACATTACCTTTTTTTGGTTAATTGGAGCTGGTGTCAAATCTATTCAGCAGGTTGTTCGTTTTATATATTTATTAGAATCTTTCCAATAGGAAATACTAATAAGCGTATTTTACGAACACTAGATTTGTCTGGAAAACTTCTCATATCAGATTTGTCTATCAACAAAATCAAGACAATTGTTATCGGAACGACGGATATCAAGGTGAAAACAGGTTGTTGATAAAAAATTTCTGCAATTCTGTGATAAGTTCTATGTGCATGTATCATTCTGTTGTCTTTTCTTAGCAGCTTCCAAACTACAAACTTAGTTTCAAATTTTATTTATTCAGTGTGATATCAGCCTGGAAAGCAGGAAAAGCAAAGCTGTGATACACCCCATTGTGTGCTGATCCATGCAGGTTTGTACTATACAATGCAAAATATTAAAAAACGTGTTTAAAAGGTACATACATGGCGCACATATATATAATATATACTTTTCATTGGTTTTCTCCCACGCACAAAATGTATCTAGGCACTGAGTGATATACGCCCACGTTCATATTGGTTCCACACTTGGCATATCAGTAGCCAGCCAGGGCCAGTTTGGCATTGCTGATCATGACATTATTTCTACTTTCCTATTTTTACTTTAAACGTAGTATCTATGAAAACCTTTACTCTGCATTTCCCAATCTGAAAACGCTTTTGATTGTGAGACAAATTAGACAGAGGATAAGAACCAGTGAAATGTGGTAGGCACGTCATATTTTTATTAAGCTTAGCTTGTTTGAGCAACTGTGAAATGTATTTTACATCAAGGCTTTTTAAAACAATAAATATCAAAGCCGTGTTGCGCAAATTAAACTGACATGTTCAAGCATAACTCACACGTTTCTTTTTGTACTCAATACAGAGTGACGAGCTTTTTTCCCTGCTGCTTGAAAACTACTGAGTGGCAATAGGAATGCTAATGCAGCAGATCCAAAGTAAAGAGCATCACTTTCATATAAGTTGTGGCATAGAACCACTTCAGATGCTCAGCCATCAAAAAGCTTTTACCAGTTCAGTATAATCTTCTGAGCAGTACAGATCGCACGAACTGCTCTGCTCTTTTGTGCCCTGCTGAAATGTCTTTCTGTTGGAGTAGCGTGTAATATATTTTTACTGATGTTGGTATAACATTTTCGAGTGAAAGGAGACAGTTGTGATGTAGTTCAGCTACGTGAATTACTACATAAACCTATTAATTATTAAAAACTAGCTATTATTGCAGTTTTTATCATTCTTACAATTCAAAGGTTTAAAAAAACTTAAAAAAATATTTGTGAGCAGTGGGTTTGATGTTATATACTCTCAAACTCTTATAAAAGATAAATCTCTCAGCTTGTGTTTTCAAACCTATTCCTTGATGTTTTTATTCGTGAATTGCATGTCTCATCATAGAAAGCATCAGAAAAATGACGAAGTGACAGTTCGAGAAACGGTTTTCTTTCATATTGTTCACTTAATGCATTCAGCACTCAGATGATTAAAGAGCCAGCGACAACAAAATAGGTAATGTCTTTATAACATATGTTTGTCCTTGTATTTTAACAAGCAGCCGTAAATTTCATGTGCATATCAGCTCATAGTTTTCTGCGAAAGTATCCATTTACGATTTTTAGTATGGTTATTATAAAGCTACTGCATTTTACATCTCCTTCAAAACGTTTTCCAGACGCTATAAAAAACTTAACGTAAAAATGAGAACAGTGAATTTTAGCTTAAAAGTTTCAGAGAATAATATTCATGTGACTGGTAATACATTAATATGTACATATTTTGCGTGAACAAAATTTCTAAAATAAGACAAGCTGAAATACGAACTATTTTTAGTAACATATTTGTGTTTCATGCATGACCTGTACCTCTTACTTCTTCGTTAACTCTTACTGAAATTGACTAAGTGACCAGACACTAATTTTATTGAAAACACGTTCATGCTCATTGTAATTAAAATGCTGCTTGTATAGGTTTTGAAGCAAGATGAAAATACAATTTTGAATGCGTTGTGAACCAAGCAATATAATAAAAGTTCCTCCTTGGATAATTTTAGTGGCGGTTGTCATTAAAACGATGTGTTATTATCCATTCCTGAGACAATATCAATGTTAAAGAAGGTTTTATATTGCTAGTGATTACATCATTTAACCATCAATGCTTTTCTCACGGCGGCATAAAATTTTGTACTATAAAGCCTTTTCTCGTTTTCCAATCTTGCCAAGTTTGCTTATCACTAAAATGTCCAGTCAGCAAAATAGTTACCCATTAAAAATGCAGTCAGCAGATGAAATGGTGCAATGAGTTTTATTGATGTCCAGATAAATTATTTATCATACTATGCCGTTGCATGTCTTGCTCTAGAACAAAGGTACTTAAGTAAATGAAAGATTGAAAAGTTCGTCTTAGCCTTTCTGTTCGTTCATAGTTGCAAAAGATTATGAGGAAAAGGTGACATGTAAAGCTATATCACTGTGAAATGTTAGCTTTTCTCAAAGTCATAGTCAAATATGACATCATATTGTATATGTTAATATTCGTTTTAGTTGTACTAATTTCCTCTTTTTAAGTACATATTTGTTCCTTAGTTTGCTGTAATTTAATTGTTTGCTGGTAATTTTATGTTTTCTAAACATTATATTGATACCAAATCTGCCTCTCTTATATTCTACAGAAGGAAAATCGTTCGGGGTTTATTTCGGATGCATAGTTAGCTATGTCATGCTCAGCATTTATTCTCTATTGCACTTGCAAACCTACAAAAGTCAGACTAGTAATACGGGAAGTAGCTTTTAAAAACATTTTGTATCTTATTCATGCATCTTATCTCACGTATCTTATTTTGCATTTTAACTTAATCGTTTATCCAAAAGTGAACCTGCAGCATTGGCATCCCCATAGCAGAATATGAATCAGGTAAACTACCATACCATGAGTGCGTGTTTTTACAAAGCGAGACAACCAGCAAATCGATTACTTGACAACTTTATGCTCAGTTTTACAAATGACAGAAAACTTAAGCCTTAAAATTATTTAAAAAACGAGAGATAAGTATCCACAGAAATTGGTTAAGCAACTATTTTAGTTTACCCCATTATATAAAACAGCAAATTTAGGTTTATGCCACTTATACCTAACAAATTTTACAAGTTTATATAAGTTTTACTGCATCTTTATTTATTAAATTGTTTAGTTTAATTATTTTGTCTAGACATACGAAAGTGTTACGTTGTGCCTGAAAAATGTGCATGTAAAATAATGTGTATTTTGCACATTGCGAACTACAAGTTAAAGAAATTAGAAAGAGAAAAAAGTTAAACAAGAGCTTAAAATGTCTTACATTATATTATAGTTATAAAAAGTTATCAAGCATTTATGCATTCTGCTTTCAATACAATTTTTTGAACAAGCTTACATTCTATATTTACATATGTATGTATTGAAGTACTTTTTTATTATCAGATTACAGAGGAACCATAGGTCTATGGTAATTCGGGGATGACCCAATTCTACTTCCAGCTTAATAAGATTCCATTTTGGTAAGATTAGTGTAAAGAACCTTTGTAATGTTCTTTCTTGTCTTGTTGTGACTTTGTTCGGTTTATAAAAATGTGACTTATGCTGCCACCTTGGCTATTCTATTTGTAATTTGAAAAATTGTTTTGACCTAAAATACCTAGAAATGTGTATTCATTTTGTGATGTACTTTTTATGAGTTGTTCTTTATCATTTTGGGAATGTGTGCACCTACCTACTAAGCAGAATGTATGAATGGATCTGTAATTTTAAGCCAATATTATGATCTGTAACAAGTTTGAAATTTGTAAACCAATGTGATGTGATGATACATTTTGTGGTAGAATCTCGTAGGCGTGTCTGCAAAAGGTAAAGCGTGGTCTGATGACTACCTACGTGGCATGACGTGTAATATTGGGCTTTAGCTGCAAGAGAAAAAATATTATAAAACGATAGTGTACCTATTCCTCCAGGCCCAGTCCGTATTTTACGCTCCTGTGTGATGGAGCTCTAGCATTTTAACGAAGCTGTAAAACTCCTATTTGTAACATGTTTTAGTTGAAAAGCTGAAAAAACGCTAATTTTGGTCTCAGCAGTTTTAATAATAACTAAACATTTTTCTTTGACTTCCATTAACTTTGTGTTTTTAAACCTTAATTAAATCCCATTAATTTTATTGCATTGCCATCGTTCATCGCACAACAAGCCACACAACCACCACCACCACCATCATCATCATCATTTTTACCAACTTTACTCATCATGTAGTTTTTAAGCTTTGACATAATCGATTGACTAGCGTAACTAGTCTGGTCCTTCCTGTCTTAGCTATAATATGTGATTATACAATAAGATATTAAGATATAATGAGCTATAAGGTGTTAATGATTCATGAATCATCAATAACTTCAGTTTGTAGATGTATGTATGTTTGTGCTATTTACAATAAGATAAAAGCAATAATATTTGCATCCGCGAAAAGAAAAACAACTGGCTTTTGTGCTATTCGAATTGTGGCGAATATTCTTTTATTTATGACTGTCTCAATTTGCGGTTTTGATTTTCAGATCAATACGCTTAATCTGCATTTTAAGCAATGTTTTTGATGGATAATGAGCAATTTGGAAGATTCCGAGGTAACAGTAACCTGGTAAGATACTCTTTTGGCGTTCCAACAACAAACAAAACCTTATTCGTTTTTCTCGAGCGTTTACACAATATCATTGAATTGCTTTCAGAAAGAAAAATTTGAAGGGAAATGGAATGGAACAAAAATCGTCCAAATATATGGCACGGATTTTCAAATTTTCAAGTGGAGATGTCTTTTTTGTTTGTTTGTCTTACACCACCAGCGCCCAGTCCTGGGTCGTTATGCTGGCTGAATTGTGTTATTTCAAACAATGATTCGTTTAATTTTTGCCGACCACCGAGGATTGAACTCGGAGCAAGGCAGCCTCAGTAGTATAGTTATAACCACTGGGCTATGCCGGCTCGGCAATGCCATAATATGTAAAATAACAAATACATAAAAATAGTATGTACAATAGGTCCACGGTAGATTTATGGTATACCTAATAGACGAAATAATAATAAGGTTGTTACCGTAAGGCATAAAATCATTTAACTGCAAATTTACGCAGAATCAAGTACTAAATATTTAGGCATTTCGTAATATGCAGATATTTGAAGTAATACAGATAATATAGTATAGTACAAATGGTTAGATGTAACATTGCCAGTCAATCAAAGCAAAAATGAAGCTTACGAATTCCATTTGAAAAGTTGAAATATGCAATTAGTAATGTTCAGGCAAACACAAATTACAGATGCTGTGTTTTGTCCTACTGATGTTGTAACCAAGGTTGAACATCTTGAACTGTTCCGAAAGGTGACTAACAGTTCACCTTCAAGATGTAGTGTTTACTGGTCGTCCAGTTTACAACCACACATTAAAACACCATGCTTTACATATATAAACGTCTTGGCTTTTATATAACAAATAGATAGAAACATATAAGTCTAAATAAAGTTTACAGTTATACAGTTCCGTTAAAGAAGCGTTCTTAAATATGCACTTCCAACAGAAGTAGTTGCCGAAGCAACTACCCAGGTGTACGGTTAGTAGCTTATTTGTATACCTTATATATAATGGCACCCTAGCCTACACAGATCTTACATTAAAAGATTTTTAACTTGCCGAAAGTTGTGACGTCATACGGAATAAGCTGATTATGTTTTCGGTTAACTGTTAAATTTCCAGTTATGATTTGACTTCGGCAGCACAAAGAAAGCTAATTTTTCGGATGCAGGTGTTGTTAAAAGTAATTTAGTGGCAATCAAATGCACAAAAACTTTTTAGTGAGTTTATTTGTTAGCTTTTTTCCTTGTCTTGTAATAGGTTTTAAAAAATGACAAAGTTCATTCATTTTAAAACTTGAGAATCATGACGCAGCTAGTACACATTTTGTTGTTTTGTATAAAAATATTTTTCAAATTTGATTATAAAAAGCAGTACAAATAAGATTAAACATAAAATTCAAAAATTCATGAAGTTTCTCTAATTTATTATGGAGATTTCAAGGGCAAGCAACTTGGAATCTGAAAACATAAATTTTGGGTATGGGATATCTACGAAATTTATATCGTTATATTACTTCATTTTGAAATTTACAGTGTTTACTGGATACGTTAGTTGTCAGAATGGCTCAACTAGAATGGCAGGCACCAGCAAATGAAACGGTTATATCGGAAAAAACTGAAACTGCTGTTTGTGCTTGAGTTAAAAATATATATTCATGTCATTATGCGGCATTTTATAACTAGACGCAGAGATAGAGAAATTGATATAAGAAATGCTAGGAAAAAATGTAAATTTCCATGCATAAACATTCCTGCTACATATGCTTGTTTTCTTATTTGAGAACCAGTGTTGTTATCTTTTCCTACCTACCGTTTACTTCCAAGCTGTAACTAAAATTGTTAAAATTTTATTAATTTTTAAGAACCTCATGCAAGATTTGCAAAACAGTTGATTATAATGCATATCAAGGTTTGTTTTATTGTCGGTTGTTACATCAGTAAGCAGGAAGTGTGATGATAGTTTCCCCAAGTTCTGATATTTTGGATATTGTTTAGGTACTGCGTGCTTTGGAACTTTAATTGAGCCAGAGATTAATTAAAGGATAATGCAACAATTACTTGTTACTGCGTAGCTGCAGGCTAGGTACATTATTTAAGCCACAAAATATTTTGAGCCAAAGTACGTGGCCTTTGCAACACGTTAGTTAAAAAAACAATTATGCTTCTCTAAACAAAACAAGTATTCCTAGCGTTTCATTTTACTTGTTTCATAATTTGTAGGAAGTGGTACATGTAAAATTGCTTACAGAATTTGTAGAAAATTAGTTTTAAATTGTGAGGTTATTAGACTTTACTTGAATAGCATCTAGTCAGAGTCAGACAAGAGATACCAAAAACCCATATTAGTCTAAAGATGATTTGTCCTTACTGGCTGCGCTTTTACTTTTTGTTTACCATGATTAACACTGTGGACATTTTAAAAACAATATAAAATTTCTTTTAATATGCTGAACATACATTAAATGAAGCTGGACTTCATCTCAAATTAAAATATCATGCCGTGCTAATATGAATCATTAATAGACTGTGCTGCAAGTGTTTGTGTTTTTGAGCATTATTCTATTTCCTAAAAAAGCCAACTCAATTAGTTCAAACATTTAAAGCTCGGCTAAGAAACTTCTGTGTCGCAATGGCTTATAAAAATCAGTACACTTAAGTACGGTTGTGTTAATGCTATGTAAAATCAGAGGGAGTGCCCTTATTCTTTAATATTTTCGGCTTTTTGCTGTGTGATTCTCATTGTTAATTCAGTCATTAATTGCCGAATCTGTCCAGGGGAACAGATCCTCCAACATCATGTCATTTACTAGATTTTATAGCTTTTGGTCAATGTCATCTAGTAGACTGTTTATTAAAGAAACTAAGCACGGGTGTCAGAAGTCTAACTCTGGCAAAAGCCATTTGTCAAAGTACTGGCGTATTTGTAAGAGCAATTAAGTTACGCTCAGGAATGACATAATTATTTTCCATTGTAGCAGTTACAATTCTACAAGCCTTAGATTTACCATGTTTTCTATGAAAAGATATTTCTTCCTAAATTTAATTTTTAAATTTTTTTCCCAATCTCCCTTTCTGTGTAGATTGGCGGAAATGAATAGTTTTGCGTAAGGGTATTAATCCTTTCTCTTCTAACTTTTCATATATTTTATGTATCTCATAAGTGAGATAATTTATCAACATTCACTTTGGGGATGGGGGATTTTCTGATCGGGAATTATAGTGTCTTTAGCGCTCTTGGGCATTAAAAGGCCACCGGGCTAGACCATTTCTGTGGTAGACAACTGTAAACTCCCAGCTCTCCTATAAAATGAATTCTTTAAAGAATGCTCATTTGTCTAACTTCTCTGCTTTAAGGGCAATCAATGTTTCAGTAAACTCGGGAATAAAATCGAAAACTCTTTTGAGTTGCATTGTAAACAATAGGTTGTCAAAATTGTACAACACTGGACAATGACGTTCTTCAAAAAAGGAACGCAACTCTTGATGTGTGGTGGTAATTTCAGAAAAACTATTCAGCTTAATATCTCTGAAAACTCGAATGAGAAAGGTGTGAATGAAACGGGAGTGTTTCCGCAGAAATTGTTTCAAACAGTATCTAACGCTTGGCGAAAAGAGCTCGCAAGTTGCGAGTCGCAACTAGAATCTTCCAGATAGTAAGATACTCACTTCTCTGAGCATCTCACCTTTATTTTCCCTCTCAATTTCACAGCACCAATCAAATAAATGGATTCGTAATACCTTTCAACCTCGTATACAAGGTAGCTTGCTACTAAATGCACTAAAGATCCTTTACTAAAAGAATCTTTACGCCACCGTAAGATATTTTCTGGCATTTCTTCACTCATTTTTGTGCGCAAAATGAATTTTGGGTCTCATGCCTTTGTTGGCAGCCCTAACTACACGTGTATTACCGTTGATGTACTCAACTGCAAAATTCTGGATTGCTTGCTGGTCAAATTCCAGCAGATTTTGCTTTTTTAGAGTACCTAAAAACACGCTTTGTTTGTAAGCAAAATGCAAAGTACCTAAGTTTTAGTCCTACAGATTTTAATTTGATTGAAAATCTAAAAATGCAAAAATGAATGAATCCATTCTAATAATTTTTGTTAGATATTCTGTAATTAACCTAATCTTTTTTTAAATGATGTGATATTTCCTTCTCCTTCCTGTTTTCGGGTAACATCATTTTTGTATGGTCTTTCCTACCATATAAACGTGCAGCATTATTCCGTAACGGAGAACAGCAATGGATGTGTACATTGCATAATGGTGACGAGGACAATTGGGGGCATGTCCAAATATTTCCTGGTTTTGGTGTTGTTTTATGAACAAATAGTCCTTCTAATTCATTGTTTTTAGAGATGAACCAGTTTATTATTGTTATTTGCAGATAAACCGAAATGTCTATTGTTTTAATTTTGGTGTTCTCCCATAGAATATCTGGTTGCTGATTTGATAGTGGGCATTATACGGAATTGTAAACGTACTGTTTGGGAATAAGTTGTTTTAAGAAATAGTTGTTTTGGTTAGTTTATTTACGTCATACTTTGAAGAAAAGCAAGCGTTGGAAAAGCAGGGATGGATTTTCATGCCTGACCCTTATTTTCTTACCATATATACGGTGAATATAGCTTTAATTTATCTGGATATAGACTTTGTTGTGTTTTGAAGACATTTTCAAATCTTAAATTTCAAATGAAACGAGTTTCGTTTGAACTAATATTTCGATAAGGGACATTATCCAATGAAAGGTTCCAGGTATTCCTTTTATGTGAAAAGTCATTAAACGTGCTCTTTCCATGTTGCATGTTGTATAATTCTGATGTGCTGTTATATCCTTAGAGCACTTTGTTTTTAACACAGTAATAAAGATCATTCTCCTCCTGTTATGCAAGGTTAAATATTCGTTTTGTTAACGAAAAAAAGATTTTGATATAAAATCGTCCGTTTACCTAACGTTTGACACGTTTGAGTTTAACAACAAATTATATTAAGTTGATGCTAATTTTGAATTTTTTCATAATGTACATAAAAGTATATCCGTAGACTTACAAACCGACTACACATATTTTTAGCTGAGAAAAATATCTGTAAGAATTGATTAGTTACTTCATAAGTATCTATGCTATATTTGCAAGCTCCTTTCTTCTTGTTCTTGGAATAATTGTTTTGATCAAGTTTTTCTAAGACCAGTTATGGATTGCTACCCACGATCCGGGTATCTTTGGAGGTATTTGTAAGGATAATTCGTGTAAATCCGTTCCTGTGGTTGAATACCAAATAGTAGTATAATAGTTATCCCTAAAGTATTGATATTTAAATGTTTTATATTATACAATTAAACGAAATGAAGTATTTCTGTTTGTTTCGAAAACTGCGGTTTCGTTATCGTGGAAAAAGTTCACACATTATTCACTTCATTTGCAGCTTATCAACAATAGCTTAGTGCCGATTAACAAGCTATATACAAATAGTTTGACGCAGGTATTGAATCAATGTTAAAAGCACAATTTTTAATTTACTGACTTTAATTGCGTAATCCTGGAAAATAATGTATTGTATTGGACTATCTTTAAATACAAAACATCTTCTATTTACAAGAAATAAATTATTATGTAAATAAATATGCCTAAACAAAGTAAACCTTCCTTAAATGTATTACCGAATAGGGTTTTAATCGAACTCAATAATGAAGAAAAAGTGTGTACACATGTATATGGTTTGCAGTAGTTTATGAAATGATATTTTTGTAGCAAACGTATGAAAACATTGTCTTGTAGTTAAGTCGATAGTGTATTCAATGAGATAATTTTACATCCACAAATACAAAATAACTGTTACAGCTGATATGAATAGAAATAAACCGATTCACTTATGTAAACAGTTTTTTTATTCTTAAAATTGCGCATCAATTTTGTCAATCCATAAGGTTGATTAAGTAATCGAAAAGTGTTGCAGGTAAGTCAACAATGTAATCGGTAAGCGAAATAGAATGTAATAGCAGCATAGTAGTTGTTGAGTCAGCAGAATAAAGGTCATTAGTATCCAGAAATGAATGATTTATGATTGATTTTCTTCGGCACAAAAAATCTAACTTATAATTTTGCTTAAACTTTTGTGATTTGTATTCCATGAGCATAGCCATAAAAGCTAGTTTTTTGATTTGCTCTGTCATTCATATTTATAAATTCAAATTAACTCGAATTTGGCTTTAAACTAAAAATTGTGAGCTGAGTTGTTTTCCCTTGACCCCTTAGCATGCCTTGTTAACAAAGGAACTATGATTTTTACTAAATCCACGATTAACGAATTGGCAATTAAAAATAGTAGTATTTATTCAAGCAGTGAATATAATATTTCGTGAGGATATGAATCATACCGCTTTAGCTTTGGTATGTTAGCGACTTCCAGTTCACTGAATCATGTAAGCAAAACGGTAATGTTGCAAGGTCACTTCATGTTTTACAAATGTGCTCACTCAAATCTGTGAAGTAAGTTGGATAGGAATCATGGTTTGCTAATTTTGATATCAAGTTTTACATACACGTGGGTCCGTAGGTTTTATTCGAGTTCCAATTTCTAGAGTTTGAGTTTGAATGTATGAGCAGTTTGATACTACGTTAAAGCTAAATAATGCTGGACATTATAGGAGAAACAGACAGGAAACAAAAATGTAGACAGGTTGCATGGAATTTGTAAATAAAGCGTTGACAACTTTTGCTCGCGTATTCAATCGAACATATCGTTATACCTATGCACAGTATAAATAGCAAAGAACTTTTAATTGGTCGCATTACTTAAAATGTGTAGTTTATATGAGATATACTTAGTTCCTTAATACAAAACGAGCTGATAATTATTTATTACAAAAAACACATAAAGTTAGATAAGTATAGCGATTAAAAGATGCATTTATAAATTAGGCATCAGTCAAATTTTGTGTTTTACATTGCATGGAAACTATTTAGTACATTTTTTATATTTAATATGCTATTCTAGACATTGATTATTCCAGACAGTCCAGGAAGGCGATGGTTGTTCCGGGGTCGTAACAGGAAGTGACTCCACGTGCCACCCCAGTCATAATTTATAAACGTCAGGTACATGGAGCTAATAATAAAATACATTTTCTATTGCACTATACCTTTCATCCTCACAAGGTACTAAAGCAGCATACATACGCTAATTAGTGAAATGAAAATTTGGCCGAGACTCAAAGTTTATACAAATATTTTACTGCCTTATGTCTGCATATACTATGCATAAACGACTTTATACTTTTTCACTTTTAATATTGGTTCACATGGTTTACCTCAGATTGTTATAAACATTATTAACGTTGCGTTGTAAGAATTTTTATGCAAAGAAAAATGTTTAAAGTTCTGTTCCCGTTTTTGATTTTCTCTTCCGCTCAATGTTATTTTGAACGCGGCGACTGGACTCCACAAGTTAAAGAATGCTTAACAAGTAAAGGATACGCTCAAATCTTTAACTGTTTTCGAAATTTAGTCGACCAGAAGTCTCCGGATCTGACAAGTGTTCAAATAAAAAATTTCGATCAAATTCTTAAGTTTTTTGAAAATAAGTGCAATCCATTTCTAAACATATTGAATTATGCTCAAACTGATATTGCAGCAATGAATACTCCGTTTACTATAAAAAATATTCCCAAACTCTTCAATTTACACGCAAGTCGAGGCGTTTATAATAAACAAAACTCACACTCGGCATTCTTCTCGGATATGGAAAAAAGTGCTTACCCACATGGATCACGTTTCGACGCAAAACTACTTTCTAAATCATCATGTGGCATTGTGCAATTTCATTTGTTTAAACCGGACTTTAAAACAATATATTACAACAAGGTACCAACAGAGACAACCACCAACAGTGCGCTAAACCTGTTGGAGATGTCTATACCTGTGTTTTATATTATTGTTCCATTGCAATATGATAATGAGTATAATAAACAGTTATGCAATTGGATGTCAAGGAAAATCGGGTATACTACTATATTCCGTGGAATACTTGGACTACCGGCTTCTGTCGATAAGCTAGCTTTTATTTTGGTACATCCAGTTGAAACCAATGGCACTATATCTAGGGTCACTTTACTGGATTTCCGTATTCCTATAGACCATTGCTTGGGAATCACTAAAACCGCTGCTGCTTTTTCAAATGTAAACCAACAAGAGATTTTTGCACTTCTAAGCTCAAGAATGTCTCAGAACGTCCGGGTTAATTTCGGTGACGAAATACGAAAAGGACCAAACTCTTATCAAAATTTTATTCATAAACATGACGAGTTTCTAAAAAACATAGCTCGTTTTTTAATTGATCCAAATTTGAAATCAACGTTAGTCACAACACAACCCAAAGTACATGCAGACCAACTTTACTTTGAAATTTCTAATATAATCGCACTTTTGTTTGATAATTACACTTACTACATTGAATACGGAGAAAGTTGCTATGTAAGCAGGAATGGCTACTTGATTGAATCGTGGTCTCATGATATGAGTTGTAAACGGTTTCCACTTTTTACAATTCAACTAAACATAAAGGATGACGTTCCCTTAAGTCACAATAAATACCAGCTAGTAATTCAAAACCATTTACAAAAGCTGCGAATTGTAGCCTGTGGACAGCGAGGATACAACCCAGTTCCCTTCAGTGAGCTCTACAATATTTTTGATGTGTATATATGGATAGGTATAATTATTTCGGTAATATTGCTTGCTGTTACAATCACAAAATCATTCAAAACTCGTAAATATTCTTTTAAAATGTACGACAATTGTTTCCGATTAACTAAGATACTACTTGAACAAGGTGACCCATTTCAGGAATATATGGAGCGGAATTTTAAGTTTCGAATTTTCTTATCCGGTGTCTTCTTAGGAGGAATGGTGCTAAGCAATGCATATAGAAACGATAATGTTTACAACATGGTGCTACCCAGATTTCCGTTGCTTTATGAAACACTGGATCAACTAGTTGCGGAAAATGTGCCGATCTATAGCAGAATTCAATCCGTTTTATTTCAATTTGAAACGGGGACATGTTCTGTCTTTGATCAAGAAAAAAATCAGAACCATATGTTTCACGTATGTGCATTGAATTTAGATATGTGGGGTTTAAGTGAAGTTTCCGGCAAGCTTAGGAAATTGCTATTAGAACATAATACAATGTTTCAAAATGAAACGTTAATGTTACAAGTGATGAAACTTGAAAAGTACTCAAAACAGCATCCATCTATAAAATACGAGCTTACTGATATAGTCACCTCTTTAATGCCCCTGGTAACGATTGGCTGGCTAAACACTAATGATACCAAATCAATGACAAAATTCGCATCAGTTCTGGGAAACATGCTTTTGGTGCGACAACCAGTAATCCATGAGAAAATGTTAATGGAATGCAAAAATAGTGCCTTGGTATTACCAGAGTACCTTGCTGTAGAGTATTTGAAGAAACTAAAGCTCGCAGGAAAACCCCTGGCAACGATAGCAAAGAATTCATTTACTAATCCTATTATTGGGATAGAAATTTCAGGCTACATTCCGAATTCATTATTGCTCGCTGCAAATGTGTTAGTTGAGTCTGGAATCATGAAATGGTTAACTGAAGGCCAGAATTTAACAAATATTTATAATCAACAGTTATCACAAAAACCTCACAGTGCTTCGTTAAGTGGTAACATTGTCATTATATTTGCTGTGTATGGAATTGGATGCACACTCAGCTTGGTTATCCATGTATTAGAATGTTCGTCAAAAGTAACGCATCTATATAAATCGGTTTTCTCCAATGTTCCTAAAGTGTACGAGATATTAGCGAAAGTACCAAGGATGCTTTTGCAGCCTGCATTGCTTTTACTAAGGTGCAAAAATATTAATGACGTTTTGGTGGTAATCTTCTAAGTTAATTATCGCATTATTAATATGTGTGCTTATATTGTAATTAATTTGATAATCAATAAATCATTTGTCGCCAGTTTTCGGTTGCTCTTTTTATTATAATACTTCTACTGCAGCGCAACAAAAAAATGAATATTCTTGCTGATATAAGAGTAGCTGGAGAAGGTCGGATGTGGACAACACGAATAAAACATATTTTTTAATTACCCAAACTGCTGAAACAGTAAGGTTGTAGTAAGTAGTATCTTTAAGAGTAAATGTGTTATATGGACAAACTCATCTATAATGACGATAGAGGAGAAGCATTTATTAGCTCGCTGCGTCAGCAGGTGAGCTTATTAACGAGTAGTGTGTCTGTCTGTCCGTCTGTCTGTGTGTCCGTCTACTTTATTTTTAAACCAGGCTAAATCGGCTCTAGACCAGCATAAATCGGCTCTAGACCAGCCTAAATCGGCTCTAGACCAGCATAAATCGGCTCTAGACCAGCATAAATCGGCTCTAGACCAGCATAGATCGGTTCTAGACCAGCATAAATCGGCTCTAGACCAGCATAAATCGGCTCTAGACCAGCATAAATCGGCTCTAGACCAGTCTAAATCGGCTCTAGACCAGCATAGATCGGTTCTAGACCAGCATTAATCGGCTCTAGACCAGCCTAAATCGGCTCTGGACCAGCATAAATCGGCTCTAGACCAGCATTAATCGGCTCTAGACCAGCATAAATCGGCTCTAGACCAGCATAAATCGGTTCTAGACCAGCATTAATCGGCTCTAGACCAGCATAAATCGGCTCTAGACCAGCATAAATCGGCTCTAGACCAGCATAAATCGGCTCTAGACCAGCATAAATCGGCTCTAGACCAGCATAAATCGGCTCTAGACCAGCATAAATCGGCTCTAGACCAGCATAAATCGGCTCTAGACCAGCATAAATCGGCTCTAGACCAGTCTAAATCGGCTCTATTGTATTGTATTGTATATTTTATTAAAGTGTTATCTGCATTCAGTCTTTTCAGTCTGATTTTAAATACATAACACTGGTGTCATTCCATAATACATAAGGTGCCATTTAACATTCAAGCAAGGTCATTTCCATATATATTTCTGTTAACTACAAAACTACATAAAACTACATAAATAAAAATTTTCTTTCTTCTATTATAATTTCTTTACAAGTATCTGAGAATATTTAATTAATAGTTTTTTGTTCTTCCCATTTGGGTTTAACTAATTCATTATTTAACTTTTTATAGTAGTCGTTCCAAAGAAAAATTCCATACCATTTTAATGAGTTTTTATACATTGTGGTTGGGATAGTTGGTGGAATCTTAAATCTATTTAATTGATTTGGTTGTTCTCTGCTAGTTATGAACCAATTTTTAAAAAGACTACTTCTTTTGAATTTGAATACAAATTTTAGTATTAGCAGAGTTTTTCGCTCGTTAATGGTCAACAATCCAATTTGTTTATACAATTTGAAAATATCAATTTTACTGAAATTTTTCGTTTTTGAGAACCATTTTTTGTTGTATGATGGGTAGAAATATGATATTAGAAATCTGCGAATTTGATTTTGAAACTTATTGACAAAGGTATTGTTATTGGGTGACCAAAAGATTATACCGTAATCGATTATACTCATGTAATATGCTGAGATTACGCTTTGAAGAAAATTTAGGCTAATCATTCGCTTTATACTATGAAGTTTAGCTAAAGCGCAGTTAAGTTTGCGTTCAACATTTTCACAGTGTACTTTGTAAGATAAATGCGAATCTAAGTGTACGCCTAGGTATTTGAAACTAGATACTAATTCTATACTTTTTCCGTTTAAAATTACATTACCTATATTTTGTTGCGATGATCTAGTATCGTGTGACTTGCTAAATACCATGTATTTAGTTTTTGATACATTTATGGTTAGTCCGTTTTTTGTACACCATTCATTGAAAGCGGCTAAACATTCATTCAGTCTTTTTGTGCCTTCAAGAAAGCTTGTACAGCTAGTATAGATAACTAAGTCATCACAGTACAATGTGTACGGAAGGTTTATAGCAGTACCTATATCGTTCAAAAACAGGGTAAAAAGTAAATTACCTAATATACTGCCGGGGGGTACCCCTGATTTTATGCTGTACGTACCGGATGTATAGTTTCCGTTTGTTATTGTAAATTTACGATTTGTAAAGTAACTTATTAGCAAATTTATCTGATAAGGTGGAATTTTGTTTTTGAAATCTTTCATTAGTTTATCTATTAGTTTTTCATTGGAGACGCTATTGAAAGCCTTGGAAAAATCTATGAACGCCGCGATGGCGTTACCTGACTTTACGTTTAAATACTCGTATATGGCTTGTGTAAAGACTGCTATTGCTGTTTCACATGACCTACCCGATCTAAAACCATGCTGGTTTTCATCCAGTAGGTCTGATACACAAGTAAGTAGTTTACAATATAATATTCGTTCAAATATTTTTACAATGAAAGGAAAGTTGAATATTGCTCTATACGAACTAGATAACAATAATGACCCTTTTTTCTTATAAAGAGCAATAGCGGACGCTTCTTTGAAATTGTCCGGTATAATTCCAGAACAAAAAATGCTTAGAAATAGTACAGTCAATGGTATTGCTAATGTATTTGAAAACTGTTTATAAATTTTCATTGGAACGTTATTCTTTCCATCTTTTGATTTGTTTACATAGCCTATTGCCTGTTCTACTTCAAGTGGAGATAATTCAGGATTATTGCTAATTTCGTTGGAGGTTTCTTTAAATTCATTACAATATTTCTCATAATTTGATCTACAATCTTCGACATTACTGATTGAATTTGTAACTGTAAATTCATTTGCTAACTTTTTACAAATTAACTCATCTTCAGTTATTTCTACTTTGTTGTCGTCGATTAACTTTGTAATTTTAGGATTGGTTTTGTTTTTGTATTGAATTAATTCGTCGATTATTTTCCAAGCTTCTGCCGAATTATTTACATTTGCTAGTTTGGAGTTAAAATATTGCTTTTTTGCTGATCTAATAGACTTTGATTGCTCTAGACCAGCATAGATCGGTTCTAGACCAGCATTAATCGGCTCTAGACCAGCCTAAATCGGCTCTAGACCAGCATAAATCGGCTCTAGACCAGTCTAAATCGGCTCTAGACCAGCATAAATCGGCTGTAGACCAGCATTAATCGGCTCTAGACCAGCATTAATCGGCTCTAGACCAGCATAAATCAGCTTTAGACCAGCATACATCGGCTCTAGACCAGTCTAAATCGGCTCTAGACCAGCATAAATCGGCTCTAGACCAGCATTAATCGGCTCTAGACCAGCATAAATCGGCTCTAGACCATTATTATCTATTATAGAGATGTTTTATCTATTTTAGATGCACTTAATGGGCTTTAAACCAGGTTAAATGGGGTCTAAACTAGGTCTTTCGCAGCGAGCATTTTTAATGGTTTACCATTCTCTGGTTATAAAATTAGTCTTATACAAAGCGTTTGCAGAAAAATTCATTATTATTTGGTTTAACATGTGATTTAAGTTTTTTTTATTTTTTGTCGATCAGCGGTTAATGCATTTATTACACTTTTGGCATCTCTCAGTAAGCGTTTTTACAACATACCCTAAATACATACCAAGTAATTTAAACTTGTACAGTATTTGTGCTGAACATTCAAAACTACAACCGATTATAGCCGCAGCACAGCCAATAGCATACAAACTAAATATGACTATAACATTTCCGTTTAAAGATGCACTTTTTGGTTCGCTGTAAAGCTCAAACTTGTAAATACTCACTGATGATCTAGGTAACCATTCTGCTATTCCTGATTCTTTCAGTGATTTTGTTCTGACATTTATTGCAACTGGTATATAACCTTCAATTGCAAATCCAACTCTGAAATCTGCAAACGTATCATCGATTACATTAACCAGCTCTTGCTCTAGCAAATGAAGTTTGCTTAGGTACAAATTTGCCTCGTGTTCCGGAAATAAAAGCGCGGTTTTATCACAGTCTAGAAGGTCATCTACCTGCCATTTTTCCTGACGTTCCAACAACAAACCTTTCAAGAATTCTGACAATCGATTTCTAAGTGCCAAGTCATTTACGTTTAAAATTTTTATAGTAACAAGTGGTTCTAATGTTGCTAGTAGATTTCGAAATTCTCTTTCAAGCTTTGGATTAAAATGTGTAATATTATATAGGTCATCGAAAGGTTTCCAGATTGCAAGCCAGTTTGTATATTTTGGTGCATCCTCTTGAACTCTCTCAAAGTTATCACGTTCATAGAAAATTTCTGTATGCGTGTTTACTTTTGTTTTGTGAAACAAACGACCGTCTATACTATGGTTGGAGTTAGAAGAAATGTCACTAGGTTGGGATTCAAAGTGAAACACATCCAGTTTGGTGACTCTACTGTAAATTGAAAACCCATCTGCCTTAATATCATTCAGGGTTTTGTATAAAACCGGTGCTCTAGGTAGTACCATGTTATACACGTTATCGTTTTTATACGCATTGCTTAAGACAAGACCTCCTAATACTAGCCCAGACAGAAACAAACGAAATTTAGGATTTTTCTCTATGTAAGTTTGAAATGGGTCTCCTTGCTCTAGCAAAATCTTTGTTAAACGAAACAAATTATCTGAAATGTTTCGGGAATATTTTTGTTTCACAAAAAATCTGGCAACAGTTACCGTAGAAAAGAGCATTGTACATATCAAGCTAAACCATATATATTTATCAAATATGCTGTAGAAGTCTCTGAATGGAAATTCTACAAAACCTTTTTGGCCACAGGTAATAATACGTAGCCGACTCAATGGATTTTCTACGCTGAGTTGGTATTTTGGATGGAACTCGCCAGCAAATGTTTTCATTCTTACATACCCCGTCCATGGCTTGTATCTGCATTGACCTGTTTTATATAAAAATGGCTTGCCTCCAACAATACAGATATAGCAAGAAGCGTCCTTTTCAAAGTAATATGAATAATTTTTCATCAAAATCACCAAAACTCTAGACAACGTGTAATGATATCTGTCAAGCTGGGTTTTAAATTTCATTTTTCTTATCGGAGTGTCCTTGCAGGAGGCCAAATAATTTATAGTTGATTCAAAAATTGGTTCTTTTTCACGCGACGCATCAAAAAGATCTACAGTTAAAGTTTTATAAGCCATTCGAGTAAACTCGGCAACACTAGTTTTCAAATACTGCAAAACATTCTGCTTATATTCCGACCAAATAAATCCATTTGTAGTTACTACACCAATTGTAGTAATGCTTTGATTTTCAAAGCTTAGATAAGCTGTTAAAAACACTTGCTTTTCTATACCCAAGGCAGTGATTTCATCTCGACGAAACAATTTGTACAGCATTATCACTCCAACCCAACCAGACTCTTGTGCTGAGGCTTGCTGATGATTACTCAGTTCAGTAATAATGAAATGAAAAACTGGCACTGATAAGTTTGCCACTGATAAATATTTCGTATCTGGTTTCTCAATATGTTTTAAAGAAGCTTCATGGATACTTTCCCCGTACATGCGGAATGCTGGCATGAACAAGTGAACCTGTACTACTCTACACCATGACCCAGTTAAGACTTTGTCTGGAAATCTTTCACTGTATCGTGTAGCTATTTCCATCATTTTGTTAAGGTAGTATCTGGTATCAAGTTCAGAACTGATATTTTTATTAAGAATCCAATTTACTTGTTTGAGTACCACTGGAATCTCTAGTGGGTTTATGTCAACACCTAAGTAGTTCATTATATTTAGAAAGGGAACACAATCTGCACTAAAAGGCGCAAGGACGTCATTATGATTTGTAATTAGGTAAGTACTGATGTCCAACGAATACCTGTCTACTGTGTTGCGAAAACATATTGGTATCTCAGCTGGTTTGCTGTTTCTTAAACAGGCGTCTTCTAAGGGATATGTCCTAACTTTCAACACATTAGCTAGCACTAGCAAAGAAAGAAACGCGAGCGTATGCATGTTTCTATATACGACTGCTGTTGTAAGTAAAAATGTTGTAACAAAATTTTTATGCAAGAGAGATCAAATTTGATCGTGAAATAGGGAATTCAAATAAAAGCGTACATTTCCTAATCCCCTGGTTGTTAGGATTACTTGTTTATAGAAAGCGTGTGTTCTGCAAATTAGAGTTTTTCCTCTTCCTATTCGAACTATGACGGTTTCAGGTACTATGAAAGCATATGAAGTGTCCATTACCCATGTTAAAACCGGAACTACGTTGCTAATATTCTTTGTGTAGTACATATCCTAAGCCAGACTTATTGATTCGCGAAGAAAAAAATAATTGCGTTTTATATTTCCTGGAGTTTTGATTATATTTTTTTTAACCAACTTAACAAAGTACATCCCACGCTAAACTTGCATCAGTTCCGGTTTTTTACACAGGCCGGAACCTGCAATTGAAACTGCTGTTTTTACGTATGCTAAGCAAACAACACGATGCGGATGTGAGATACTTTTGTTCTGTAACCGCGGAAGTAATTAATAAACTCACTTACACTGCAGATACAGGAAATACCGTACGTAATGAATTAAATTGGAACTAAGCAAAGTGACGAAATTTAGGCTACTGTTAAAACCTGCCACGGTTTGAAACTTGCATATTTTGACTCTACTAATTGTCTATATATATAATGAAGCAAGGCATTTGTAAAAATTATGCCACCACTTTCTGACTTGTCAGTTGGTATCATTTTGCAACTAACAATTATTTACGCTTATGTTGCTTGGTGGTTGTGCAATAGTATTTTACTTAATTGAAAGTGTTCCTGAATTAAAACCATGAAGCTTTTTTATAAACCCTTGCCACCAGTAATATTTACAATATAATTGGCTTCTAGAAAAGATGTCAGTTTGCAAATGTATTTTTAAACTTTGAAAATTACAAACATATGCTTTGTGCAGACTTTTTTATGCTTATATTGCTTCTAGTTTTGAATAAAATTTCGTCGTTACCATTCTCGTAAACTTTTCTTGCTGCGTGCACCCAATACATGTAAAATAAAATTGTATTTTATGTCGTAGCAATAATGAAATCTTAATTTTAGTGCTTGTATAAACTGCAAACTATTTTTCTTTATTTTATGTATGGAGGATTGCTACAGTTGACGATTCTTAGCTTCATCAGGCTAAAGGTTTCGAAATTGTCATCCATACCTCCAGTGAATCAAAAAGTTAAGTCATTTTTTTATAAATAGAATTATCATAAAGCAGTAATATAATATGTTGCAGTGTAACTTTTATGTTGCTTCCTATTAATTTTTTCATAATATTTTAATTCCGTGGTTCAGATTAGTGAAATATTAAAATATCTAGAATGGGCTTTACAACAACTACAAAAACTACAAAACTTATATATATTTAAGCTATATTATAGAATAAAGCTAAGTCTAACTTAAAAAAATAAGCCCAATTTGCCCAGACGTCCATCCATCTTACCAAGTTTTTGCCCGCCAAAAGTATATTCAAGTCCTAAAACAGCAATTGGCGAATTTTGCTGAAAGCAAATCATTCCTGCTTCCTTTTTGGCTTTATTAAAATTGTTAGAGAACAGAGTTAGTATGAAAGAATAAATACATTAAACGGTGTCAGGTGCAAGTAAGATTCGTTTATACATTATACCGACTATATTACGTACGTATAATTTGCGACCCATCTTACCCAAGCCAAGTTTTTTTTGAATTTTTTAGTAAAATAAACTTTTAGTCAGTTGTGCCAGTGGTAAATTTCATCATTGGATACTTCCGGATTTACCTTTTCACATTATTTCTCAGTTTGCTGCCCACCATTTTATCAGGTCTTAATTTGGTAAGCCAGCAAATTTAAATTGGAATTTAATCACAACGCGGAAGAGTTGCATGGACACGTGGGGTACCTTTATTTTGTTCAAGACATTTTTTGCTTCCAAGTTACAGGTACCAAATATTAGCCCTGACAAACCAAGAAGATATAATGTGAGACACAACCAGACATGCAACCAGTTGGCTATACGTATACATATAAATGCAGTCATACTCAAATGGAATCCAGCATTAAATATTCTATTCATATTCATTTATTTTATACTAAGTATAAGGAAACGAATGCATAAAAGCATTTTTTAGATGTAAGGTACCAGAAAGCTAATTATATTATAGCAAACTACCTGAAACCTCTCGTGGTTTGCGTCCATTTACTTGTTATAGTGCTCATTACTTCGTAGAAGAGACAGTATTTAACATGTTTGGAATAATTTTGGCTAACCGCACTTTCGATTTCTTGAAAATTTACAATGAATTTGCTAGCATTAGTATTGCATTTATCAGTTGCTGCACATTTGCTAGCTGGTGGTTCACTAGAACTTGCAAATAGCAAAATAACTTTCAACTTGCAAGGCATTTTGTCGCCATTCAAATCATGTCTAGTTCATCTAGTTGAATACGAATTTAGCGATGCGCAGAATAATATTAAAAATCATAATCTAGAGAAGATTTCAGCTCGGAACTTTGATTATCCTGTGGTAATTTCTAAGCATTTTTGGAAGGAAACGCCGTACTCAATCTGGAGGTCTAACCTGGTAAAGTGCCAAGCAGATTATTTTCAGTTGGACAAAAATATGTCGGCGTTCAAATTTATTCCAAAGTCTATTGACCATCTGTTAACCTGTTCCGGTCAAGTTCATGTAATACTCTGTCTGTCGCAATGGAAGTTAGAACTAGGCTATTTCAACGCTATAAACAGGCATGACACGAAATTCGTGCCTGCCCATTTCAAACAAATGTTGTACCTACCTACAGGATCGTTTCTGGAACCTATTACTCAGTTTAAATGGGGGATATATCAAATATTGATTACTTCCGTGCTTGAAGAAAAAAGTATTAATAGTTGGAGTAACTGTGTCGATCACGAACTGTTTTATGATCAGCCAATGTATGTGGCTAACCAGAACACAAAACTGATATTTGCTGTCTTTTCAAAACAAAAAGCGATATTAGCTGCATGGAGATCGCTTTTAGAAGGCCAACCGGTGACTCATGATGTCAATTTGCAAACGTACTCCATGGAAAATATAAACGAATTATTTGAAAATATGAGTCTTAACTCCATGACTGGGTTGAACTGGTTTGCGAGCACGTACATCAATAGTAACGACCAAATTGTGCTTAATTATTTTAAGACTAAACCGGGGATCAAAATTTTTCAGCAAATTTTCCAGTATACGCTTAGTTGTAGGGCAGCAATGTTTGTTGCAAAAGATAACGCTACATGCCTATCGATGCTTTTTTATCCTGGACAAGCAAACGGTCCATTACAACCATTACGGATTGTAGAGAAATTTTACTCAATATATGCAACTTCTGAATCAAGTTCAATAGGTTTTCTTACATGTTCGGTTTCCAGTAGAGGAAATTTATCTGCTGAAGAACTAATTACTGTCTTTGATGACACAATTTGGATTGGTCTAATTGTATGCAGTTTGCTCACCACTCTTATCATAAGGTATACAAAAAACGATATTACCAAAAAGATTGATCTAATCGAAAAGTTTATGTTTTCGTTTAGAATCTTGTTGGAACAAGGCTCCGATATTTGTAATTTGCCTTTAAATAATCAAAACCAAAAGTATTTCAGTGGTTTGTCTTTATGTGTAAGCATGTGGCTTTTAAACGGAATAGTTCTAAGTACTGGCTATCGCGGAGAAAATATTAGCCGTCTTATATCTCCAGTTTCACCGAAACCAATTGAATCTTTCCAACAACTAGGGGCTTTGAATGTAACAATATTTGCCAGAAATTATCATGAAGGTCTTTTAAGAAAACCCGTAGCTTTCTTTGGAAAAACATTCATTTCAAAACACTATCAGCTAGTTAGAGGATGGATACAGGAAGCGTCTTCCATATATTTGGAACCTTTGAAAAATACGATGAATGAAAACTTAATAAGAAAGTTTGTATCATCGTTTTTCTTTCCAAAATTTGTAGTTGACATGATCGTTCATATGGTAATTGGAAAAGTCGACAAAGGAGTTAGTAAAGACTTGAGAGGTTATGATCTACTACAGATATTTAGTCATGTGCATTTACCTGACAATATCTCGGAAACAATAGATATGTTAGAGGATGACTACTTTCTGCAGCACATAAGTAATTGTACAGGAATGACAGGGTATGTAGGATCCCATGACGAAATTGAGGTATTGACTCCGAAGCTGAAACATTATCTTGTCAAAAATAAAACAAAAGGTGTAGAATACATAAAGCACACATCCAGCAATCAGGAAATGTTTGCCGTGGTTACTACTGGACTTTCGCCAGCCGGAATTCCATGGTCGCCAGTTGTAGGAATGAGAAGATTTCGGGCTTTGGATGAATCCAGTATTACTAATCAGTGGCACAAGTGGAGGTCGTGGTTGATCACCTTTCAAGATAACGCAAACGTAGAAAGGGAACTATTGTTGAAAAGGGTTAAGCCTGTTTCCATTACTGATAACGTTCGTGTGGTGTTTTTTCTGTTTTTGAGTCTGCAAGGTTTGATATTGCTTTCGTGGCTTGCCTTGCTCATATCTGTAAAATCAATACGAGTACTTAAGAAGATAGGTCGACTTTTTTATAGTGTCAAAACAAGTTTAATGGGTTTATGGTTAAACAGCAACTACAAGTTTTTGCGAATTCGTCTTAAACTAGAACTTAGCCATACACCACATTAGTTAGGTTCAAAGTTACGCAATTTAGAGTTAGAGGCACGTTATGTAAGCTAGAAGCAGTTTGAATTCCGCCAAGTATAGTAAAACTTGGAGATCAGTTGTGAACGTTTCTTATAATATTTTGTTTCCATTTACGAGTTGTTCACAGGTCTACTCCGGCTAGGTCGACTACTAGGAACATACTCCAAACTCAGACCACCATCTTTGTTTGCTTGAATCTAGCAGAGCTGAGTTCAAGTTAAAAATTGAAGATAAAAGACTTAGAAAATTTTGAGTGAATAGTAATGCAAACTTTAGTGGGGAACATTACGGATACTTTAAATTCAAACTCACCATAAAACCTAATATTTTCCCCTATCCTCAAATACGCCAGCGGTCGAGTAAAAGCCATTATCTTCAGTAAATAGTTATGTCTAGCTTTAGTTGTTTACATATTTTATTTACTCCGCAATTGGTCACTTTGTGTATGCCAGTTTGATTTTGACATACTCAAGTTTCCAATACAAAATCCAAGAGTTGACGTAGCCAAATTACCTTTCCATGAAAGACTCAAAGTAACAAGCATCAGTTTAAAATCAGTTGTTCCATACTGCAAACACTGCTTTGTGTCTGTTACCAACTTCTATGGTCTAGACATTGTCAATAGCAACATACCTATAGTGCTACGAAAAACATTGCCTGTTCTCTACGACACAACATTCAATGCATTGATTTCCAAGTACACAGTTAAATTCCACAATAAAACGTATGTGAGCATTGTTTTTAAAACCAGCAATGGTAGCATCAAAATCTTTAACCGGAAAACCTATAAAAGAACTAGGGACGACTACACCAGTAAAACATTCGCTTCTTATAATCATTCTCTGGATCTTTCTGACGAGTTGGCCAAGAAAGTTTTAAAACCTAATATAAACGACACTCGCACAGTTACTTTACCGCTGACCTGCATTCGCAGCAGAAAACACATCCCAGAGTGCGTTTTATTTGTAAAACAAGTTTTTTCTCTAAACACAAAACCCTGGAATTTCGTGCAGCACGTTTACTTGTTTCCCCCAATAAAACACTATTCGTGATTTTCTTCATACCACTCTGGTCCCTTTTGGAATATTTCATACAAGATTCCTTACAACTGGTACTCTAAAAATCAGTACTTGAGTCCAATTACTGCATATCGTATTGTGGTTACTCTGTCACAAGACTCGCTCCAATGGCTTCATACACTTAAAAGTAGTGTGTACAAATCGGAACGTCGACACTACAAAACGGAACTTATATTTGCTATCTTAATAAATTCAAAAACCTGTGATCGCATTAACAATGGAATTCTCGCGTTGCCATTTACAGACAACTTTACTTTGGCAATACCAAAGACAATAGAGTTTGATCAAGAAAAACTTCTAAAATTTTTGGATTTTTTTCTCTCAAACACACAAAATATTTCCAGATGGTTTGTGCGTTTTCATTATAGAATCGAAACGTTTTATGATTTGCGTAATTCTCATCAATCTTGTTGGGCAAATTTTCATCGCCAATTGTACAATTTGTCCACTTCTGATATTTTTCGATGCATGCTACCGTTGTTTTTAGAACAATCGGTTGGAAAGAATTTTAATGTAAGCAAGCAACGTTACTTCCAGCCCGAACGCAAGTCTCCATTGATTTTTATCAGGTTAGCTTCTGGTAAGTCAATCTCAAATTTTCAATTTGATTTTGCTCCAAAAAATTTAAGATTTATAAACTGTGGCGATCACAGTACCAAATCGATTAGTTTGCATATTTTTCTTGCCAGTTTCGACAATTCGATTTGGTTTTGTGTCTTGATGACATTTGGTGTTCTTGTGATAATCTTTGGGATCTACATTAGACGGATTTTAAAATACGCTAGCAGCCAGTCTGCATTAATCGACTACTTATCCGCTTCAATAAAAATGCTTCTAGAACAGTCAAATCCATTTAAAGATGTACAACTGCAGACCTTTTCCCAAAAGTTAATTGCTATAGTTTTAATGATTTGTGCACTAGTTTTAAGTAATGCGTATAAAAATGACAAAGTTTACGACATTGTTGCACCTAAACCATTTCTACCGTTTGAGTCCATCAATGAAATATTTAAATACAAGTTTCCTGTTTTTGATGCACTAGAAAGTTGTGGAAGAAATTGGCCGAATCCAATGGCAAATACCTCGCATTGTTGGATCACATCGCTTCGCGGTGTTATATGTACAAAAAACCAGAGCGTAATACATTTTATGTTTAGTTCGTTAGTAAAAAGTGAAATGGGCTACAATACTCATCCAAGTTTGCATTTGGAAAAACTACAATATATCAAAGCTACCAAATGCTAGCCTACAGCATGCAAAGAAATGTGTTAACTCTGTGAATGATATTAATGACAATAAAAAAAAGATTCAATTGCGTGAAGAATTTAGACCAAATTGACACCATTTCTATTTTGTTAGCTTGCAATAATACTGCCTTTATAGGTAAAGAATTAACAATTCAAGAATACAAGCACGTTTTGGAATCCAGGGGGCTACGCAAAATTTCAATTGGCAGAGAGCCAGTAAACAAAAGAAACCTAGAATATTTAGTATATGGTTGGATGCCTGGTTTTGTTTGGAGACGCATTAGAGGCTTACAAAACTCCGGAATCATGAACTGGTAGAATACGTTCTCCGGAAAGTATTTGTTTACGCTTCGTTTGAACTCAGGACGACCATTTAGAGAGTTGGGTCACACAAAATTTGTAAACAATTTCGAAAAGCCCGCTGTTCAGGCTGCAAATATGTCCGGTAATATTGCTCTTGTGTTTTTTATTTTGGGCTACGGTATCCAAATTGCTTTGATGATGCTTATGATGGAGTTGTTGTATACGCATTGAAGCAAGGGTTTGGTGTGCCTGGGTATTTTTGCTGAAATGTGTAAAATAGCTTTTAAGGCTCTTAATCTTGTTCATTTTCATTCCAGATTTGTATACCAAATTCAAACATTTTCA
Organism: Entomobrya proxima; assembly: GCA_029691765.1. NCBI lineage: Eukaryota > Metazoa > Arthropoda > Collembola > Entomobryomorpha > Entomobryidae > Entomobrya > Entomobrya proxima. Next base: position 45,769,762 of record CM056173.1, on the reverse strand, counting down.
AATAAATAGGATCATCAATACTTAGCAAAACTTATCCATCAAATGAGCACAACTTATGTTTTATAAGGAAGAAGGAGTTCTGCTAATAAATTTAAGAGGAAAATCTGAATCGGATACTAAATTTGTAAATTAGAAAAAGTTAAACCCATAGTCAATATGTTCTTACATGCAATGTTTAATTTGTAGTGCATTTGCTGGATTGCCGCTTCATTTACTTGTACTTTTCGTCTGTATGAGATATACCGATGCATGTTATTTTATCACTATATATTATCCTAGCCTTCTAACAAAATGAACAATTAAATTGACCAACGATTTATTCCTTGAAAAGGTAGATAAAATTGACGTGGACCCTTAGCATATGGTATAAATATAATATTGAAGTATTGAATAGTAAAGTAACGTTACACTTGTCTGAAAATATGTATCAAAATGCAAGTTACTATTTCAATGACAGAACACGTATTATCGGGTTGATTTCAGTCAATTACTATTTAGCGGTTAGTCAGCAAATGAAAAATAAATTTTTGGACGTGATTATCATCTTGTTGCTACAATAACCAAGGTAAAAAAGTATTTATCTTCCAAATTAGTTATTTAGAACAGTTGGATGAATCTTTTTCATCTTCATCTGAAAACATTTTGGTCGAGTGTGAGCAGATAAGCTAACAAACCGCTGCTTTTATAGTCAGCCAAGCAGAAAAAAGTAAACAGTTGCCCGCATTCCCAGAAATGGTGACACAATGTAACAATAGCCAATAAACCAATGCTGCGATTTATAAAATCTCAAATTTCCCAATAATGGTTACACATATCACATGCTATTTTCCAAGAAGCTATGAAAAAAATACACATACCTTTACCTTAAACAGCCTTACAATGATCGGATGAATTCTACTATGTGAACAACAAGTCTCATAACCTGAATGAATAATAGAAATGTGAGGATTGCAAAATATCTGTAATCGGGTTTTCAGTTTAGGAACAGATAAACTTGCGTCACAGGTCCAAGATAATATTGCAATATGATAAGAAATGCACAGAAAGGAAATATAAAACACTTATTTTGAAACATTTTGGAAGAATGCCAGCCATGCGTTTTTAATTAGGTTGTAAATTAAAAGAATGTTATGTGAGGACAAACAACACAGAATTGTTGCAAAACAATGGAACAGTTAACTGATACGTTGGACAATTGCCAAAAACCTCCTTTAGGAGTATAAAAGCAACTAGCGCAGCCCCAAGATGACAATATTTTGTTAATAAGAACTTTACTTAAAGTTACTAGATGAAATTACAATTCACTGATTTGTTTCTGTATTCTTTATTGTTTGCAACATAATATTTTGCTGCTATTAGAAAAAATAAAACCTATTTACATTGGCATCTAATGATGTCATCTTTTCCACAGAAATTTCCATAACTGAATCCTTCAGCCAATTTAACCTGATACACATATCGTAAATTCGTCTTCTAACACGACTACAAATAACAAAAGAAACGGTTTTGAAAGAAGCACATGTACCTGTTATCAAATTGAGTGCTCCATTAAATTATCTTTTATTAGTTTAGCTTTTAGCAACAACAGTATTAGGTTCTACAATTGTATATATTATTGCATTAAGCTACAGATTAGTAAGTAATAGTTAAAGCATAAATTTTGGTTTGCTTTTACCGAGTATTGTGAATGTTCTCGAAAAACCCCTACATAACATATTTGTAATCCTCTTCCAACAATTTTTCATTTGTAAGCGAACTTCAAACAGTAAACCAACCACACTTGCGCACAATCCCGTAAGCAACAACACAAAAACAACAACAATATTTCCTTCTAACGAAGCACTCTCCGGTTCTTCAGATGAGTGCATGTTTCCAATATCGAATCTTCCTTCCAAACAAGCTAACCATCCAGGTAATCTTGATTGCTGTATGTATCTTACCATAGTTTCTGAGCGCGGTGAAACATATCCCAAAAAGTTTAACGCAATACTAGTTTCGCCAAACACATCTTATTTCAACGGATACATATTCGTGCTCGGTTTTCTTCAGAGCTTCAGCTAGTCTAATACATTCATACTCTTGAAGCACAAAAGCTGTCTTGCCACATTTTCCAATAGTTTCAAAGTTCCATTTACGCTCTCGTTCCCAAAACAAGTCTCGCAGTACTGGTACAAATTGATTTCGAATAAGTTGTTGCACCTGCCAAGCCTGTTTCCCCTGTCCTATAATTCCCACATGAACTAATGGCTGAAGTGACGTTATCATTTGAGTAATTTGTTCCCACACATTTGGATGAAGTTGCGATATGGCTTTTACTCTGTTCAAACTTTGGTAGGATTTACTACCTTCAAGCGAAAATATGTCCATCGTTCTACTAACTTCGCTTTCTACAAAAATGCTGGCAAGCTTGTAGCTAGCATTACCATGCGGTGAACTGACAACGTGACTACTATCTGAAGAAATAGGTAAAAGGTCTGGCCTATGAAGCCATGTGGTTATGAGTAAAACTTTGCTGTAAACTACAAATTTGTTTTGTATTAGCTCATCCAAATATTGATACAATAAGATTTTTCGTGGTAATACCATATCATAAATGTTATCATTTCTGTATGCGTTGCTTAAAATCAAAGCTGCCAAAATTATCCCAGTTAACATGTGGGATTCTTTTCCATAAATGACTGGAATGGGTCACCTTGTTCCAAAAGTAATTTAGCTAGGCGAAAAATATTATCAATCCAATTTAATCTGTATGACCTTGTAGTAAAGCTGCCAGAAACTGTTAAGGCTAACACAATAACAAAGGCTATCAGAAAATACCAAACATAATTGTCAAACACATTTACAAAATCGGCAAACGGGTATGCATTTATTCCTCTGTGGTGACACGTTATAAACCTAAACCGAAATAAGTAACTTTCAATGGCAAATTTGTATGGATGTGGCATATCGCTGGGAATAATCTTAATTTCAAAATTAAAGCGAGAGTAAAAGATTGTTAGATCTGCGAGCTCTTCTCTTGCCAGATTATACATCAGGCCACTTTTTGAACAAAGAAAGCAAACTCCAAAGCTCTTCTCGTGAAATGTTGAATTTGGCATAACTAATAACAAAAGTTGAGATAATCTAAGCAGATGACGATTCACTTTGGTATCCGGTATACCATATGTTGTTAAAACGCCTTTCTGAGCACCTGTAGTTCTTTGTATAATATACCAGGCTTTTGGATACGCCAAATCAATTAGAATTTTGAAATTAAACGAATAATACTTTTTAATGTTAAACCTGGTTAGACGATATAAAAATGTGTATACATTATACGGCTTTGTCAAGCCGAAACCTACACTAACTACATGTGCTTCAAATACCTTGTGTTTCGGGCGACGCAAGCAGTATTATATGAATATAAAATTTTACAGAAATGTATTTGCCAAATTGCTGATTATTACGGTCATACAGGCCTACCCATCTTTCATAATCATCTATATCTACTTTTGTTGTATTTGGGTGATATGGTATTAAAATATTGAATGTAGGTTTTGTCATTCCTGGCAAAATTGCGCGTGATATGCGTTGTTCTCTAATTGTTCTTTCAAAAGTCGATATATGGGTCGAATGGTAGAGTTCCTTAGGCATTAACAGAGATACTTGAATTGCGCCGTACCAAGGTTTCGATTTAGTTAAATTCAATGGAACAGTTGCACCAAAAACGGAAAACTTTACAATAATTTCTTTGCATGTAAAATGATGGTCAGGTTTCGTAATTGTGGGATTTACTGCTGAAAAATCGGGACCGTATATTGTTAAAATGGGAATATGAAGCTGTTGTAGGTCAGAGCGCAAAAAGTTGATTATTTGAACAAAAGGTACGTCTACATCCCATAGTGGCTTTAAAACCTTGTTCAGGTTTTTTACGCGGTAGCCGTTGTAAACTTGATGTGTCCAGTTTGGCGAAATCCAATAGTTATATGGCAAATCAGCAAATTCTTTGTTTTTGAAACATTCGATGGTTTCTGATTCATATGAGACTGTGTAAACTGGTAATAGGAATACAATAAAACTAAGCATTTTTGCAAAAATTATGCTTCGGTGGTTTGGTTCAATAAGTTAACTTGCCAATTCAAAATAATTGTGCTGTCAGCTCCTTTAGTTTAGCAGCCAGGAAGAAAAGCACAGTTAAGTACTTCGTGAGTACTAAATACTTACTTTTAGAGGAAGAGGAAGAAATATTAAGTAGGAAATACATTTTGGAGATAACGCAGGAAGAATGAAAAAAAAAAAATGGAGTTATACAATAAGAATGTGGGTATATACCGGAAGAAGGAAATACCTGATTTGAAGAAATAAATCAATCACGCAAACACCAATTAAGTTCAGCAAAGAAAAACAGGAAACTGAACATTTGGTATTTCATTGGGCGTGAATATGGACGATATTGATTAGCACTACGTTTAAAATATTCGTTTAATCATAATGCTCAAGCCAACGGTTTTAGTCCGCACGAATATGGACTACCTTTATATGTTTTGATTTTGCAGATTGGAAAAGCCAGAGTGAGTGAGAGATTTAATAGATATGGCGGTCCCAAATAGCGTCAGTAGCGACTTCAGAACAGGTCATGATGCAAGAATGTCCCATGCAGAAAATTTCTGCCAGAAATACATTCCGCATAAATGACTAAAGGTAGCATTGTATATTGTTAATGATTCATTGAAATTCTAAGTTGTATACTGTGTCACAAAAGAAGGAGAAGTGGGGTTTTATGATGCATTTCGGTGTATTGATGTAGCTCGGATTATTTCCAAGTTCCCAGAAATGAATAGGAGACAACAGAGGTATTTGCGTTTGTAGAGAAGTGTGATCAGGAAACTCTCACCAGAAGCTTGAGTTTCAACTGATAATTTTATTCAATTTTGAGTCGGTATTTATACAGAAATATTGCATCATACAAATATAAGATCAATCAAAATACGTTTGGAAAATAGAATCTTCTAAAATAAAGAGGGAATGAGAGGCTCATTCCAATAAATACCAATAGCATGAGTAATTCCAATAATTTGCCAATTATAATAGGTATCATAGTAAATGAAGATAAATGAAAGTTAATGAAATTGCATGAACTAAAGTTTACACGTCAACAATCAATAGCCAATAATTATAGGTATTACGGCAAATGAAATTAGATGAGTTTACATGATTTCTTATGACATGAGAGTACCTAATTGCTGGAATTTAAATACGTCGCAACTGAAACATATTTTTTTACCAAGCCACACTCTCCAGAAAGCGTCACCTCCAATGTCGCAACACATTTTGCGTCTATAAATTTCACGTTTTTCTTGCTCGTAGTGCCAAAATTGCTTTATACACCGAGCAATCGCCCTACTTAATTTTCCTTCTGATGCAGAACTAAATTAAGTGCTTTTAATATTTGCGTTTTTCAGTTATTTAAGACACCGACCAGCTTTATGTTGAAAATATATTTAAAATATTAATCTCCTCATTTCACCATTTGGCAATAAACTCATCTTTATATGTGTTTTACTTTTCTTGATCATCTGCTCACTGATTCAGTGAATAATCCACGTTGCGGAATTGGTCTATCAAACAGAAACATAAATAAGGCTCAGCAGCTATATCCTTTATTTTTCACTCCGCTATAAGCTACAATAAATACTGCATACAGATTTTAACAGCGTAGTGTTCACATCAATATTTTTTGCACATAATTATATAATTGGTTTATATGTTTACCGAGTTACTCACAATCTTAATATTAGGTGTTTTAGCTGGTCTTGAAAACGTTGCTTATTTTTCATATTTACTCAAATTAGGCTGGTTTTACGACATTATAAGATGATATGTTGCATGGTTTCCAAATTTAGTCGTAGAAAAACTATATTTGCGTTCGCCAAAATTGTTTTGCTTAAGCCAAACATAGTCATACTTGTTGATTTTTAAAGTGTGTTTTCTTGTCTATTTAAGGTTGGTTGTTATTGCTTGTTCTAAACTTAAATTTATTTTTTTGTTTCAATATTCCTTTCTTTGGTTGGTTCCAATTCAATTTATTTTTGGCGCTCTGATATATTTTTGTGTATCAATTTTAGTAGTTTTCTGCGCGTTAAAACTTGTTTGCAGCATAAAATTAATCAATAATGCTTTGAAGTGTGCTGTAAGTATATACCTTGTACATTGTATTTGTATAAACATTAACATGCTTTTTAGTTACAAATTTGGCTGTTGTAAATGCTCTGCTCTGGAATCCTAAGAATTTGCAATTTGTTGTTAGTTTTCCGAATATTGCGTTCAAAAGTCATGTAATTGCATTCAAATTAAGCGTTTTAACGACCCGCCGAACTCAGAAGCATAAAACCTTTTTGGAAATTCAGGCTATTCTTATTTTCGTTTCAGAAGCTTTGTGTAATCTATAACCAATTTTTGCAGCTATGTACCAGCATTTCCTATCTGTTAATCAGCGGTTATGGAAACAAGTTAGGTCAACATAGCGCCCAGGTACGACGATTTTTACAAGCAATAGCTTGTAATAACTTAAAAACCTGCTGTCTTCTCAAAGCAGCATAAATAGTTTACTGTACACTGGAGTATGTTTATATGCACAAAAACGCATTCAGACAATCAGAAAAATTTTATTTGACAATATATTAACAAAATGCAGGATCAAAACACAATCCTATTAATCCATTTTTTCTCTGCATTTTCAAAATCTCTTTTAGTGCCACTAACAATCGACAGTGATTGTTCCTTGCACTTAGTGACATCAAATGATTCCCAAAACCAGACTGGATATCCCATGAAAGAAAATTGGTTTTCACCCAAACCACGACTTCCTCAAAGGCATGCCTTGTTTTTGTGGACAATCTACAATTTTCAAAACTTGGACTTTAAGTTTGACGACCAAACCAACCTACTAAATTCTAGCAATAAACTTACTATAAAATCTAAATACTTTCGTTTCACTGGAAAATGGCTTCCCCTAAACTGCTCGGTATATTTCCTCCACATAAACTATATACACACATCAGATGCTATTCAGCAGTCTGGTGAAAGTATGAGCGTTCATGCAGTGTTTGTGCTGTTTTTGAAACAGAATGTTTATCCAAACTGGAAGTTTTTAAACCCAAAATCAATGAAACCTTTTGGTGCCATTCTAGTGATAGCAATTTATTCTGTTGCTATTTGCAACTATCCTAATTATCGGATTGGGATTTTCTGTCCCAGTTGCCAAAATGCCCACAGCAACCTTATTTTTTTGGAGGAAAATCATCTAACATTTCTGAAGTCCTTTGCATTTCAATTTAAAAAGGATGGTCAAGGACAGTCCATTCCGCTATACAGTTTATATTATTACAAACCCGAAACCACAATTAGGTGCTTTGCAGTGTCCAGATCTTCCGCAGAGCGTAGGAAATATTACGATGGCTTAAAAGAGTGCCAACAAACCGGAACATTTCTGATTGGGGAATTACAGCAGCTGCTTAACGTATCATTTCAATATCATGGCGCACAAATGTCCCCGGTGGAAATTAGTATGTCACGTTGGTTTCTTAGTGTCAGGTGGAGTGAAGGTATTCCATTTAGATTTCCAAACGAGCAAGCGCACACACGGGATGTATATATTGCTTTTAACATTGTTTATTACCAAACCGCAACCTGCATTCCGCTTAGCAAGCTAACGTATCGTGATTTCAACATACTACCTATATTTCCAAAACACTTGATTCTGGCCATCGTTTCAATTTCGGTTTGTTTTATGTATCTGTACAAAAACATAAAAAGAAGCTTGGACATATTGTGGTTGTTTGTTGGCATTGAGGCACAGATAAACCACTCTAGAAAAACTATAGGCTGGGTTTTGATTTCCATTCAGTTAATTTCACTAGCTTGGCAGTCGTGGATATCTGGCGATACTATGAATCTTCGCGAATTTCCAGATGAGGATGCACTGGATTCCACAGGGTATCGAGTCTGGCACAGCTTTAGCTTAATACGAATATTTTACAAGTTGAATGATGTGGAGTTTCAAATTGCGTATAAAAACTGGATTCAATATAAACATTACAACAGCGACGAGGACCCAATGGATTTTGCAAATTATGGTGCGTTTGTGAGTAAATTGGCGAATAAAAAACTAAGAGTACCAACCTGTTACCCGGCCATTTACTCAGTTTCTCTAATTCCAAGCACAGAAGTAATCTTTAATGAACAAATTATTTGCACAGTAGCTCCGGAAACTCGTAATTCACAAATTGTACATTATGAGACCTTAAGAGTTTGGGGCAACGGCGCAGCACAACGTGTTTTCCGTGCGTGGTTTGAGCTTGGCTATGTTATAAGAGCAAACAAGTTTTTTAAAGGAAACGCACCATTGAGGAATGTAACCGTAAGACGTTTAGACGGATTTGCGTACCCGAATGCCATAGGTTTGCGAAGCCCAATTGGGTGTGGGTGTGCTGCATTGGGATTAATTTATGCCTTTCTGCTGTGTATGACGCTACTACAAGGCTGGCAAACATTAACTAGTTATCTAAAATGGTACAGCAAGTCAAAACTTAAATGGTTTGTGCATAGACATGTTCTTATTGGTTTGTGGATTATAAAACTATCAAAATTGTACGTTGGTACACTTAAGAATATATTTTAGATAACCAAAATAATAAGTAAAGAAATCGGTACATACCATGTACAATCTTTATTCACTGCACCAATGTGTTATCTATAACGGTATATAAGTTAAAATAGGAATAAAATCAATTCAAATCAAATTAAATGAGTTCACAGGTCTAAATGTAATTAATTAAAACTGCTGAGCGACATGCACATACTAGTAATAAACTAAAGTTTAAAATATCGAGGTTAATATAACATCAAGTGTACTTTTGCTTAACTAGAACTTCTATAAACAAAAACTTTTTCTTTGTAAATATATGTATTGCAACTTTGGAAGAAACTGGCCTATTTGATATTTTGTTTGATAATGTATTCTACCACAACATTTTGGTGAATGCATTCTCGTGAAATCGCAGAAAATCTGAAAAAAAAAATCTCAAACAAGTTGGGCAACATTAAAGTTAAACAAGCAGATATTTTTTGCAATCTGAAAAAATACATCAGCCGTTTGTCAACATTGTGAAAATAACAAGCCTATTTTGCTGCTTGCGTCAGTGTGCAGAAAGTGTTAATGCATTTAAAATAAATTCTTACAAACATAATAGCTTAATACAATATCCATATACAGGTCTTATGTGCATAGGTACTTAAAACGGAATATTCTTAGGTTTAATAGGTTGGTTGATATCAATCTGTTAGATTTTGTGTAAGTATTGCTTTGTAATACCGTAAAACATAAATTCTGGATTTTTCAAGACGGAATTTAACCAACTGCAAGCCAATGCGTTTTACAAACGTGCTCATCAAAAGTTAATGGGACATATGTGACTAATCAGTGTTACAGATTACATTAAAGGTTCGCTGTTTTCCTTTGCCGACTTGCATATATTATAACGGTTTATCTTCACAAATGCAACCATACATTTTTTTATTCACATTATGCTGTAACAAATTTGTTGTGCATGTTCCACTGATAATATTCTTATCTTTTTGCTGATAAGGTAACAGCAGTCAGCAATAAAATGAGTAAAAAGCTTCAATACATTTTAAACAAGATGATGAGCAATCAGTGCATGACTCAGTGATTTAAAGGTTCTGACTTACAAGTCACCGGGATAACGATATTCTGCAATTAGTCTCTCTCAAGCAATCATAGTGATTTTACGTAACATATTTGCCAATTGAGTTTAAACGATGAAAGGCCCAACTTTGATACTAGTAGTGACTTCAGGTAGCACAAGAATATTTTTAAATCTATGTTGCTTTACTGTTTATACGATTCCTTAATCATTAGCTGTCGTTTTTTTATTTTGACTATTTATTTCGTTTAGTACTTCTGAGACCTATTTGCGGACTTCAGACTTCGACATTTCAAGAAAACAATTTTACTGTCTATTTGAATGACAGTATAAAAGGCTACGGTACCTGGCTGCAAGCACAATGGTATGATCCTTCTCCGCCAGTTCAGGAAGTCCTACATATCACATCGTTTTCAGGGAAAGCCGTTGAGCTTGATTGTGAGCTACGGTAATACTTGGTTATCAGCTTTTTATCCTAACGTTTCAATCAAATTTTGAAATTGCATCATTGCTTTTTAATATTTAGAAATCAACAAGTTCGTGGTCATTCTGTTGCATCCGTTGAAAATGTAGAGGTCGGGGTTTCTTTTACCACAACCTCACACTATTTTGAAGTAGGTCGGACTCTAAATCAATCCATTCACCTAGAATGTAATACCCTTACAAATTAAGCTTGTAGGTTTAGTTTGTACCAAAACTATTTAGTAATGCTTATGTTGCTTATTAGGTGAATTTGATTGTCGGGGAAAACTCAACTCTGTTCACTTCCCTGAACTGAACACCGACATGTACTTTTCTGGTACAGGCCGATTTGCACTGAACACGAGCTCGAGTTCTGAATTCATTTCTTTTATAAATGTCGGTATCACTGAGAACTATACGCTAGATTTTAAGCACAGTTACACTGACTATGGTTTGTCAGTGAAGACGTTAGAAAAAGAAATAACGGGAAACTGGAATGTATCAAACTATCTACCAAATATTACAAATGAATTTTTTGTTTTGTACGAGAGAAGTCTTGATACAGGAACCATTGCCGAAAAACAGCAAGCCAATCCGCAATATCGGCTTCTCAAGGAGTACATGGTCTTTAAAACAAAAGTAATTTTTAAATCTGATTCCCATTTTTCAGAAAGTTTACAGTATAAAACCACTAATATTTCTTTGTATACAGGATTTAAATTTAAAAAAATTTTATGATGAGAACAATTTGCCAAATCCATATGACCCGACACCTATTCCACCTACAACAATGGAACCAACTACACAAATAACAGAGATAGCTTCTAGTTTGTCAACAGGGGGAAGTACAGAGTCAACAACAGGAGCAAATAAAGCCACGAAAAATGTTTTGTCTTTGAGTGTTCTATGCTTAATATGTATGCATTTGTTTAGTATAATTTAGAAAATTGTAGCTACAAAAAACGAAAGTTGTCTGGGCACGACGTTGAAATAAAGTCGATAAAAGCATGGTTGCCTAATTTTCTTGGAGCAATTCAATTGTCGAAGCACACCAGAATTGTGAAAACTTCATTTCCGCAATATTAAAATTTATTTCGTGATACATGCACGATTTCTTCATTTTGTGCATGCATATTTATATTCATGGCTTGTTAACTGCATATACTACATTGGCACTTACATTTACAAGTTAACCACACCGACTTACAATTTTCAATGCATATAGTATGAATGTCTTCATTCCGGCTGCATTTTGATCTGATAATGCTAAAATACGAAACATTGATTCTGATAAAAACGGTTGTATAATGGAAGATAGTGCATTGTCATACAAAGCAAAAAAGTTTCTGCTTATCACTTTGATGCGGAACACGACAAATTTGAAATTTCCTTGTATCTATGTTACTCTTACATCACTTTCGCGTCAATATCAGGTTTTTCCTCAGAATGACTAAAAAACGATCAAATATTAAATGCCAAGCTGAGCTGAAAATATGTGCATTCATGCTTACTATGAAGGCCATTCATTTTTTGTTATCATGCATATTAGTTATCATACTGCTGATAAGACAATACTGACATTGTGTGACACACTAAAGGTTGTTAGTTTCATCAATTATCAGTTTAAATGATGGTTAAACTATTGCTAAAGCTTGTCGGAATCTCAGGTGAGACAACATATCTTGCTTTCCTGTTTTCGTTAATTAAAACATTCACAAAAATTGATTTGTTGTTGGGAATCAGTTTTGCTGAGATGTTCCCATGAGTTCCAATTATCCACAGAAAATGACATTAAGTTTAGTGTATACCTGACCGAAGTTGTAAAAAACTATAGCTCATGACTGACACAAAATCAAATGGACCCTACCCCGCCAGCTGAAGGAAGCATAACAATTCGTACTGGTCCTCTTGCCAATATTGAAATGGAATGTGAACTACGGTAGTTTTGTCATAATAAATATTTAGGGGTATTACAACATGAGGCAAACTAATTTTTCATATTTTTAGCAACCAACAAGGTAGCGGTATTTCTGTGGCATCCATTCCAAGAGTAGAGGTGAACGTGAACTTTACTGATCATTCTTTTGAAATTTATCGTGAAATTCGTGACACAATCAGTTTATTTGGTAAGTTTTTTTAAATTCAATTAGTAAAATAGTACAGTTTCATATAATGCTTGTTGTACCTTCAGGCGAATTTAAATGCATTGGAAAAGTTCAGTCGGTTTACTTTCCTGAACTGAACGAAACTGACGTCTTTTTCAATGGGGAAGGTCACTTTTCAGTAAACACGAGCTCTTTAGATGAGCTAATGTACTTTTTGAATGTTGGAGTAACTGAAAACTATACACTTGACTACGAGCATAGATACATTGATTACACTTTGTGGGTAAATAAAGTAGCACAAAGTGAATTGGATGGGGTCTGGAATGATTCTGTGGTCACAAATTATCAATCCTACATTGAAGAGCAATTTTTTGGGTGGTATGTTAATATTCTGGATGCTCGATTTTACGAATGGAAACAGCAAGCACATCCATTGTTTGGCGTTTACAAGACCTACATGGACATACAAAAGTATTTTTTACAATTTCTCATGACTTTTAATGAATTCAGCATAGGTTAAAATATATAATAAATTTATATTTTGCCTTCCAGGACTTTCACTTGAAAACACTCTTATCAGAAGAAGAATTGCCCTTACCATATAAACCCACACCTATTCCAACCACAACTCCAGGACCTACAACTGAAATGGCTACTTCTACTGCAGCAGTAACCTCAGTTTCAGAAACTGCAACAACTGCAGAAACAACATTAACCACGAGTGCAGCAACAATTTCCGAGTCGGCAGAAACTTCAGAATCAACGACACCGAATAATGTAGCTACAAGAAATGTACAGCAGTTTTATTGCATACAATATTTCTTTTCTTTGCGTTTAATCATGTTAGCCTGTAAACTGTAGCTACATTTTTCTAGATGCTGGGTCCAAATTCTCTCAAAATCGGTAACTTAGGTTTATCAAAACGTCGTTTATTAAAATTAAATTCTGTTGATGGTTCTGTTCATCAAATCAATATTGTCAAATATTGTAATAGTAAATGCGTCTAGCTCCATTTACATTTGCAGAAACCTCCGAAATACATGCTTTTAACATGCAGCATCATGATGATATGGCGTCGTCTATTAATGGCATCACCTTAAAGGGTCAGTGGGTCACCATGCCTAAAAACTGACAACCTTTGTTAATTGCCTTAACATTAACAAATAGTGACAGGTGTCGGTGGGTCACTCGAAAAATCGGCTTTTTAAAGTGACGTCATTAGTGGATGGCGCCTATACAAATCAAAATGCAACTACATGTTTTGCTGATCAATCAATACTTACATATAATATTACAAGGGAAGTTCAGAATTAGTTATAAAGTTTCATTGGCAGTAGGTGTTTGAAAGTAAAAGCGATAGTCGAAATTGCTGTTGATGTGCGTGGATTAATTTAAAAGGCAAAATAATAGTCAGCATTCTAACTCAATTTAAGAGATGCTAAATTATATAAAATGGTTAGTCCAGGAATAAGCCAGCGGCGGGGTGGCGCAGTTTGCTAAACATGCACTCTGCATCTACCTCACCAGGAGTTCGATCCTCGCTGGTAAAGTAAGTCTGTGTTGCTTTTCCCTTATTCGAGGCTTATTCTTGTAGTAGTAGATGTGACTTCGCTCTTTCGGTGGTTTGGTCCTGAACGTTCTACTAGGATTGAGCATGTTGTTGATTTACATACTTGCAATTTCCATAATATTCCTCGTAAAAAGCAGCACTGTGTAAAAGCGTAATGGGAGAGCCTGCAAAATCCAGAATGTTGGATACGCGGCTGGGTCCTCTCTATATAGGGGGGATTCCTTCCCAATTTACATACACATACATAGTCCAGCAATGTTTAATATAGGCATTTGCACATGGTGATATCGAGCACATGAGTAACGAAGCTTATTGATAATCCTAAGTGCACACTGCATGAATTTTCGTTTGTTTTAATAGGCGGGCTTTGTCAATTTGAGTGTTACGAGCTATTTCACTAAGAAGTCGTCAGAATTTCTACTGGAGCAAGGAGGAATGGAAAGGAATTTGCATTTCCGGATTATGATATCGGGATCGTTTCTAATAATATAATAATCTTATATAATAAGGCAGGCAACATGCCCACATGTAGCAAAGTAGCGAAAGTCGAAGCAATAGTTTCGTGCCTGACAAAAAATTAAAACGTAAAAAGACGTATTTTTGAAGAACAAAAGATGTTGGTAATTTCAAAAAATTTAAACTAATAGTTTCATGCCATCAATAAAATTGGAACGTAAAATGTAGTATTCTTGACCAACAAAAGACGTTGGTAATTTCACTGAAATTTTTTCAGAAAAGCTAAACCAATGGTTTCATGCCATCAATAAAATTCTAACTTAAAATGTGGTATTCTTGACCAACGAAAGACGTTGATAACTTCAAAAAAAGTTAAAGTATTAGTTTCATGCCATCAATAAAATTGAAGCGTTAAATTTGGTATTCTTGACCAACGAAAGACGTTGGTAACTTTTAAAAAGTTAAAGTAATAGTTTCGCGCCATCAATAAAATTGAAACGTTAAATGTAGTATTCTTGACGAACGAATGACGTTGGTAACTTTAGTAAAAAAGTTAAAACAATAGTTCTGTGCTGGTTTTATATTTGTTGAATTCACAATCAAACTACCCGTTTGAAAGGACTTCCCCTAATATGAACTGATGAGCCCACTAATAACCACAGTTTAATCCCCAATAAAATCAGCTAAACTACCCGGGTTTTAGTAATTGTAGAATAACTAATTTTCTTTATTAGGAAGTTTAATCAGTACTACAATTATTAGGAGCGTAATTAATAAACCGGCATGCTTTCAGCCGTAATCACTCTTAACACAAAATTAGGCAATGTGCAGAGCACCGTCACTATTAGTAGCCAAAGAGTGAAGTAGTGAATAATGAACGGAAACTCTGCTCAACTTACATCTAGACAGAAAAGTACGGCACGCCAACAACGTGCCCAGAAACTCATACAACCCACAAAATATGTACTCTATGATTCTTACTCTACATTTAGTTACAACTTCCAATATTCTCCCACCATCTTTTACGAGTTTACAATACAATGAGTGAAAGATCTAATTAACAAACTAAATGTAGCCACTGTCCATATCTTGCGGGTGTTTTCACTTCTCTGCCAAACTTGGTCCTTGTCGGAGGAACGGGTACTTTCTCCGTGGTTTCCCCAACACTCGGCATTTCTTCTTTCCTCGAAACTTCCAGTGGATAAAGTCTCTGCAACGGACGCTCTAGAATTCCCTTCTGAGTCTTTACGTACGCCACCCGAACATTACCATCCTTTCCTGGACACAGCTTCGTGATCATACCGATTGGCCACTCGTACCTCTTTTTCCCTTCTGATCCGATCAATACAATGTCTCCAACTTGCGGCTCATTTTTCTTCTTTTCGTTAGCCACCATCACAAGCTGGGATAAATATTCCTTTCGGAATCTGCACTGCACCTCCTTTTGCAGCCTCTTCATTCGTCGGTATGACTGGGTAAGCATCTCCGCTTCACTAGTTTCTTCCATTACCCCAGCCACCTTTCCTCTCATGAATATGTTGGGTGTTAAAGGGATGAGATCACCACTATTCTCGCTAACGGCAGTCAAGGGTCGATCGTTCATTACGGCAGAAACTCCAGCTAGACAGGTTCGCATCTCATCATAAGATAACTTCGCTCTGCCCAATATCCGCTTCAAGAGATCCTTCGTCGATCGCACCAATCTCTCCCAAAAACCTCCCCACCACGCTGCAGTTGGAGGGTTGAAGATCCACTGGATTTGACGGGCGTTGCTTTGCTCACTAATCGAATCCCAATCCAGCGTCTCGAATAAATGGTTAGCCCCCACAAAATTAGTCCCATTATCGCTGTAAAGGGTACAAGGACGACCAACGATACAAATGAAGCGTTCCAATGCTCCCATAAACGCTTCTGTACTCAGACTTGTCACCAAATCCAAATGAACTCCACGGAAAACTGCGCAGGTGAAGAGCACTATCCATGCCTTGGTACCATCCTTCAGGAAAAGTGGTCCTGCCAGATCCACTCCCGTAGTCTCGAAAGGCTCTCCGATGGTCACCCTCTTCTCTGGCAAAGCCGCGGGCTCTACTATCATAGGAACGCTCCCGTGTCTCCGACACCTCATACACTTACGAAGTACGTGTCCAATTGTACGAGTCGATTGTAAAATCCAGTACTTTTCTCTCAGTTTGCTTGAAAGGTACTTGAAACCTCCATGTCCAAAATGCTTGTGAAAGTCCAGGATTAGCTGCTCAGTTATGGGATGTTTCCTGGGCATCAGCATTGGGGTAACAAAGTCGCTGTTTTCTCCTTTCAAGTTCGTAAGCTTTGTCTTGACACGGAGCACGTTTTCCTTGTCTCTTATTACTGCGATACCGTTGATTGAAGTAGTGTTTCCTGGAAAAGCTTCTTGCTGCACTTGCTTCACCAGTACTTTCTCGGCATCACGCAGTTCATCAATAGTCAAGTATTTTGATTTCAATTTTGTTGTACCTTGACAGGAACGTATGAAGCGTAACATCCATCCCCACACGGCTACGTTTTTCCGGTAGCTTGAGAATCTTGGCTCCTTATAGCTCATCGTTGCTGTAGCTGTCAAGGCCGTGGCTCTGAGCTCTTTGTTGACTTCGTCTTCTTTAATTATCTCTTCTGAGACAGGCCACTCGCTCTTAGGTAACTTCATCCATCCAGGTCCCTCCCACCATCTTGATTCCAGTAGCTGTCCCGGTGTGCAGCCACGTGATGGAAGGTCTGCCGGGTTGTGTATCCCTGGAATATGGTGCCACTGCTCGGGTTTTGTTGAACTGCGTATTTCTTTTACTCGGTTCCCAACAAAGACTCCCCAATCTCCTTGTCGCCGTATCCACGCTAAAGCTGTGCTTGAGTCACTCCAGAAGTGAAACGTGACGTTGTCCGTACTTATGGCACCTCGAACTAACTCTGCCTGTCGAACTCCAATCAAACACGCCATTAACTCAAGCCTGGGGATACTTGCCTTCTTGATGGGGGCTAAGCGAGACTTAGCAGTCAACATCCGAACTAGGACTTTTCCGTTGTGTTCTGACCGCATGAAACTAACACTAGCGTAACTATCAGAACTTGCATCCACAAAAGTGTGGACTTCCTTCTTAGTGGAAAACGGAATTTGCATGAGCCGAGGCAACTTGATCTCCCTCAACAGACTCAGTTCGTCTTTCCACTTGATTAACTTCTTTCGCATCTCCTCCGGCAGGGGCTCGTCCCATCCAAACTTGTTGATCCATGTTTTTTGTACAAGTAACTTCGGCAATAGGAGAGCTGGACACGTGAATCCCACCGGGTCAAACACTTGAGACACGACACTAAGTACTTCTCGTTTTGTAACTTTATTGAAAATCGTTGCTTCCTTAATTTAACATGAAAGCGTGTCTTCCAGACGATGCCATAACAGTCCAAGCACGGATAGGCAGAGGGATTTTTCCGTTAAGTTTTCCTCCACATCAGGGCTGCTGCACAATTCAAGCTCCTGCGAGGCACTATGAGCCCACTGCCTTAACGTCATTCCGGCTCCTTTCATCATCCCTATCGCTTTCATTCTGAAATCCTTGTACTCCTCAGCACTATTTACGGAAGTAACGCAGTTATCAACATAATAACTGTTCTTCAACTTTTCTGCAATCCGGGCTAGCTCTTTATCAACTTTCTCCAGGTGATAATTGATTACGGCTCCAAGTAGAAATGGGCTACATGTCATTCCAAAAACTACTCTTCGGTGCTTGTAGACCACCATCCTACTGAAATCATTACTATCCCACCACAGGAATTTTTGATAAGCCTTGTCGCATTCTTGGACAAGAAGCATTTGAAATGCTTTCCTAATGTCTGCTGATACTCCGATTTCGTTTTCCCGGAAACGTAACAGCAGAATTGGAATTAATTCCAACAGATTTGGTCCTTTATGGAGTGTATCATTGAGGGAGGGTGAGTGGCCCACTCTAAAAGACGCGTCGAAGACCGGTCGCACTGGGGTAGTTGAACTTTCTTTGAAGACTGGTCTGTGCGGCAGGTAGTGTCCACTCTTGTCGTCATCCTCCTCTTTCACAATGAGGCCTTCCTTCAGCCATTCCATAAATACCGCGTGGAAGTCCTGTATCTTGTCACACTTCTTTAATTTTCTGGTGGTGTTGTATAGACGCTTCACAGCAGCATCGTAATTGCTCGGGGGTCTTGTACTCTCATCCCTCCAGGGCAGACGTGTAGAATATCCACTTTCTGTTTTCTGCACGTATTTCTTGAAATATTCCATCGCTTCCTGCTCAGTCTCCTGTAGAGATTTTGCTTCGAGACTCCAGATACCGCTGATATCCAAACTAGACACTGC
Source organism: Entomobrya proxima (assembly GCA_029691765.1). Taxonomy (NCBI): domain Eukaryota; kingdom Metazoa; phylum Arthropoda; class Collembola; order Entomobryomorpha; family Entomobryidae; genus Entomobrya; species Entomobrya proxima. Next base: position 45,751,105 of record CM056173.1, on the reverse strand, counting down.
CAAGGTCATAACTCGGACCGCCATTGACTTTGCCTGTGCTGGAACTGGCCCGCCTAACGTCCATCCAAAAACTGTTTCCTGTGCCACAAGACCACATGACAACTTTATAATATTTCCGGTGAGCACGCTCCCCCAATAATCATTTCCAAGCAGGATGTCAAAGTCCCCATATCCCTCACCAACGTCATTGAGTGTGATGCCTTTCGCTTCCAATTCTTCTATCCATGGTCCATATGGCACATACGGCAACTGGCCAGAAATCTTTTCTTTTTCCAGAAGCTCAAATGTCTTGACATCACCTCCTTGAAGGCTTCTGATAGGAACTGCAAACTTTCCATACTTGAACGCTGGAATTGTACTCTCTCCGAAAACTATACTGCTTAGCCATTCGTAGCCTGTTTTCCTGCAATTTGCTTGACGAATGACCTCGGGCTTTCCAAAGCTCCTTTGGCTCCCACCGTCTCCAACCAAACGCACACGAATCTCAGTACCGCTGCGGTCAACAAGACTGACGTTTATTGTATTAAGTATAACATCAGGGGCGCACTGGTTGTAATTTTCCACTGACGACGTTACTTTGTCCGGTTTTTCAGCTTGTTCGCTTCTGTCTGAGTTGCTGGAACTGGTGACTGACATGGGGCATAATATAGGGTAATGCTTTCCACTACACAACGCGCAACGTACAAATGCTCTGCATTTCCTGGCTGAATGTCCTCCTTTTAAACACTGAAAACAAAGGTGCTTTTCCTGCACTCTCTTTTTCCTTTTTTCCAGCGTCATCGATAAGGCTTTGACGCAGCGGTCACTATCATGCTTCTTATCACAAAAGGCGCATTCTGTCTGAACCGAGGAAATGAGGCTTGCGGCGGTGGGCAATCCCTCGTCGTTTTTAACTTCATTTGCTGCCGAGGCTTTCTTGTTCTTTCCTTTCCCTCCAGCAACAGCAACTTGAAGCTTTCCAAATCCTGATTGAGCGAGAGTTATCTGCTGCTCGCTCTCCACTTCTTGCTTGATGAATTCCATAAGAAGATCCAAACGCGTCTTCGGGGGCGTACACTTGGCACCATCTTCTTTGGAGTGTGAACTGCGTTGCCACGCCTTGAGTGTTTCCACGGTCAAACTGGACTCCACAAGCGGAAACAGAATGATCGCTAGCAACTTGTTATCCAAATTCAGTCCTGTTAGCGAACGAAGATGAGACTCCAGCTTCAAATAAAGCATCGAAAATGGAGTCCTTTCCGCTGCAGTGACATTGGATATGACCAGTCTGAGGAGCTGCCTCACATAAACCTGAAGTAAAAGATCTTCACGCCCGTAACGCTCCTTCAGTGCCTTCACCACCTTTTGATAATTCTCGGCAGTCTGGGGATAGCTATTAACTAGTTCCATGGGCTCACTCCCCGGCTCCATTGCTTGATGAAGGTACAGGATCCTATCGGAGTCGTGAATATCTTCTCTCTCGTGGATCTTTTGAAAGTGATTCCACCATCCCAACCAATTCATGATATCCCCATCAAACTTTCGCAGCTCAATCTTCGGCAATTTGAAGTTCTTCTGCTTCCGAACTTCTCCGGCTGAGCTTACGGTTTCAAACTCGGTGTCTGCTGGGCTCTCGCTGGGATGTAACACCTTCTCAATCTTGATTTTAATTTCAGTGAAATTCTCTCGGTAGTCGGTTATGGCTTGGTATTCCGCATCTTGGGCTGGCTCATCCAAACCTTCGTCCAACATTGCGTTGACAACCTTCGAGTCATGTTCCTCCAGATCCGACGAAAGCGTCTGCATGACCTGTAGCTTGACTTGAAGGGTCTCCTTGTTAACGGGGTCAGCTACAAGAAGGGCCTTACATTCGTTGATAAGCTTCGTCAATTGCGCACGAACTGGCCGCCTAGCTTGCTTTACGCGATCCATGATGATAATTGTTAACACTTATCTCGGTGGAACCTCCAAAATGTTGAATTCACAATCAAACTACCCGTTTGAAAGGACTTCCCCTAATATGAACTGATGAGCCCACTAATAACCACAGTTTAATCCCCAATAAAATCAGCTAAACTACCCGGGTTTTAGTAATTGTAGAATAACTAATTATCTTTATTAGGAAGTTTAATCAGTACTACAATTATTAGGAGCGTAATTAATAAACCGGCATGCTTTCAGCCGTAATCACTCTTAACACAAAATTAGGCAATGTGCAGAGCACCGTCACTATTAGTAGCCAAAGAGTGAAGTAGTGAATAATGAACGGAAACTCTGCTCAACTTACATCTAGACAGAAAAGTACGGCACGCCAACAACGTGCCCAGAAACTCATACAACCCACAAAATATGTACTCTATGATTCTTACTCTACATTTAGTTACAACTTCCAATAATATTTAAAGCGTAATACGTAGTATCCTATCTTTGTTATAGTAGTGAAAGAGCTAATAAGACTTATGACCTCATTGACCTGAAATTTTGGCCACAACGGAGCATTAACGTGACACATGTCTGTGCCAAGTTTCGTTGAAATCCGTTAAACCGTTTCGGAGATATCGCACGGACAGACGGACGGACAGACAGAGTGGTTTCGCCAAATTAATAAGTAGCTTTCGCTACTTAATAAGCGGCGATGGGCTCAGTTTTAGGTTGACACACCACCTTGGCCTTGCCAGCAACACCGCTAACTCACAAAATTGTTACGACTTCGAATCCAGTCATGGGCAGTCATTTTTTGCTTGCGGTTTCGTACTAAAAATTTACTCCAAACAAACCCAAAGTCTACCAGCTATCTTGGCAGAACACAGCACGATAATGCAGGACCTGAATCAGGCCCCTATTTGTCAAAGCTTAAATCTTTAATTGAAATGGTTCATGGTGTGCGACACATGATTTTAGTTCAGTTTTTGATCACACTTACAAATCTAACGTTAGCATGTCAAAATTTGAAGACCAGGATCAGGTCCTGAATGAATTAATACCTTTTAAACCATAGTGATTGTATTGCGCGACACATTATCATGGTCTGTCCTGTCTTTGACCCACCTCAAGAATCTGAAGTTGAGCTGTCAAAATTCGTAATCGTAGGACCTGAACTATGCCCTTAGTCGTCAAATCACAATCTTTAGTGATAGTACTTTGCGACGTATCTGAATGGGACAATTTTTTACTGAACTGATAAATCTGAACTCGGATTGTTGTTATTCAAATCCGTATGGTCAAATCAGTAACTCTGGGTAGTTTCAGTTTAACAAATAGCGTGCAATTGTCTACTCTGTATGGTGTATGCATTCATAGTGGCCGATTTTCCAAGGTCTCCATTACATCTACTCAGATATTCAATTTTCAGGGCCTAAATATTGAGATATGATCAAGGCTTAGGAGAACTTTATTCAAAACCCTTTAAATATTTCAACAGTTCCGCCAAAAACTTGCCTTGATTAAAATAGGTAATATAGACATACTGGCAGATTTTAAAGCACTGCCCTTTCATATACACACAGCTGGACACTTCTCCAGGGCCTATGTTTCGAGATATTAACAATAATTGAAGGGCCTGTATTCACTTATCCAGTGTTTGACTTATCCAGTAAAAACGTAATATATGGTCTAGTGCTCCGAGTTTTGGGTGGGACTTAAATCCATGTGCTGAACTGATATTTTTGAGTTACGAGGCCGGGGACTATGTCTATACGTGCTGAATAGGTACTTTTATTTTGGGGGCTGGAAACGAAGTATTCATGTGCTGAGTTTGAATTTTTGATTTTGGGGGCTGGAAAAGATGACCTAATGCGCTGAATAAGAACTTTTGATTTTGGGGCCTGGAAACGATTGTTTTGGGTGCTGGAGACCATATCTCCATTTGCTAGACTGGCATTTTCAATTGGGGACCTTGTCTGCCAATGCTGGACGGATACTCTAAATTTTGAGTGCTGGAGCCCATTTCTCTGTTTTGGTAAGGTATTTTCAATTTGGGGTGCTGGAGGCTTTGTTTTTTTTGTGCTGGACTTGTATTTTAAATATTTTGTGCTGGAGACCTTGTCTCCGTGAGTTGAACTGCTATTTTTAATTTTGGGCGTTGGAGGCCTTGTTTCCTTGTGCTGGAGTGGTATTTTTAATTTTGGGTGCCGGAGCCCATATCTCCACATGTCGTGGTCAGGTTTTTGAAATTTGGGGGGGCTGGAGACCTTGTTTCCTTGTGCTGCACTGGTATTTTTAATTTTATGTGCTGGAGATCTTTTCTCCGTGTGTTGAACTGCTACTTTTAATTTTGGGCGTTGGAGGCCTAGTTTCCTTGTGCTGGATTGGTATTTTTTAAATTTTGTGCTGGAGACCTTATTTCCTTGTGATGGACTGTTATTTTTAATATTGCTTGCTGGAGACCGTGTCTCCGTGTGTTGAACTGCTACTTTTAATTTTGGGTGCTGGAGACCATAACTCCATGTCCTGGACAGGTATCATTTATGTGGGGTGCTGGAGACCTTGTTTCATTGTGCTGGACTGGTATTTTTAATTCTGTGTGCTGGAGACCATGTCTCCTTTTGGTGCACTGGTATTTTTAATTCTGAGTGCTGGAGACCATGTCTCCTTTTGGTGCACTGGTATTTTTAATTCTGTGTGCCGGAGACCATGTCTCCTTTTGGTGCACTGGTATTTTTAATTCTGTGTGCCGGAGACCATGTCTCCTTTTGGTGCACTGGTATTTTTAATTCTGTGTGCTGGAGACCATGTCTCCTTTTGGTGCACTGGTATTTTTAATTCTGTGTGCTGGATTGGTATTGTTATTATTTTGTCCTGGGGACCTTGTCTCCATGTCCTGGACAAGTACTTTTAATATTTGTTGCTGGAGTCCTTGTCTCCATCTCCGAGATAGGTATTTTTAATTTGTGCTGGAGACCTTGTTTCTTGGTGCTGAACTGGTGTCTCGAATAATTTGTGCTGGAGACCTTGTCTCCTTGCGCTGAACTGGTGTCTCTTATAATTTGTGCTGGAGACCTTGTCTCCTTGCGGTGAACTGGTGTCTCTTATAATCTGTGCTGGAGACATTGTCTCCTTGCGCTGAACTGGTGTCTCTTATAATTTGTGCTGGAGACCTTGTCTCCTTGCGCTGAACTGGTGTCTCTTATAATTTGTGCTGGAGACCTTGTCTCCTTGCGCTGAACTGGTGTCTCTTATAATTTGTGCTGGAGACCTTGTCTCCTCGGCGCTGAACTGGTGTCTCTTATAATTTGTGCTGGAGACCTTGTCTCCTTGCGCTGAACTGGTGTCTCTTATAATTTGGAGACCTTGTCTCCTTGCGCTGAACTGGTGTCTCTTATAATTTGGAGACCTTGTCTCCTTGCGCTGAACTGGTGTCTCTTATAATTTGGAGACCTTGTCTCCTTGCGCTGAACTGGTGTCTCTTTTTCAGCGACGAAAAAACTTTCCAGCGACGAAAAAACTTTCCAGCGACAAAAAAACTTTTCAGCGACGAAGAAACTTTTCAGCGACGAAAAAACTTTTCAGTGACGAAAAAACTTTTCAGTGACGAAAAAACTTTTCAGCGACGAAAAAACTTTTCAGCGACGAAAAAACTTTTCAGCGACGAAAAAACTTTTCAGCGACGAAAAAACTTTTCAGCGACGAAAAAAGGGTTTTCAATCGAAAAATATCTTTTTAATCGAAAAATGTATTTTTCAATCGAAAAATATCTTTTTAATCGAAAAATTTCTTTAACTCGAAAAATTTCTTTAACTCGAAAAAAGTTTTGAGAATGGCATTTAGAGTTAAAATAGAATCGAGACCAGAATTCTTGATTTCGGAGCTAAAACTCAGTTTATAAATGTAAACCACTGCCCTGAGTTCAAAAATGAACTTTGTTTTACTCTTCACCTGCTCCTTCAGTTGGGAGTCATCTCTTATTTAACGGATCCATTATTTAAGGGACTTTGTAATCCTTTATTTTACGGATCATAATCCCTTATTTAAGGGACTTCAAAACGTTTTGGAAAATAACACAAGTTGTGTTACACAACCCTCTTATATAATAAAATGGGAGTTTGTCTGTGTCTCATTTCCCGAACTTGTTCATAGAGGTTGCATTACTATAAGATCAAAATGCAATTTCATCTTAATAATGGAAATATTTTTTCTAGTTTTATGGTCAGGCGTTTGAATGCGTTTTTCAAAAATGGCAAATTAAATACAATAAAAATGTGAATACAGACGCAAGAAAACCCTGTGCAGAACGTATTGAATTTCAAGTTAATAGGTTAACTCCGAAGCTCAAGTGAAATTTACGATCCAATATTTTTACATTTGCACATTTGCAAAATTTGCATCATAAGTCACATTATTATGATTTTAGGTTCATTATTTATTAATCAGAATTCCGAATTCGCGGTTTGTTTGTTGAATTTCGGATTTCAAAACCCTGAAATTAGGTTGTAGGTTGTTAAGTGACTAATATGCCAACATAAGTGCCCTTATGCTGTGCGACATATGAAAAAGTGAAATTTTAACTAGCATGACTATTACGAGGTCAGTTGGTGATATTTAGCTCATTTGTTAATATTGGGACTGATTTGTTAACATTTGGGTTCATTCGTTAATATCAGGGCTCATTTATTAATACCAGGGCTCATTTGTTAATATTAAGGGTTATTTGCTAATATTAAGGCCCATTTGCTAACATTAGGGATCATTTGGTAGTATTGAGGTTCATTTGCCAATATTAGGGTTCAATTGTTAGTATTGAGGCTCATTTGCCAATATTAGGGCTCAATTGTTAGTATTGAGGCTCATTTGCCAATATTAGGGCTCAATTGTTAATATTGAGGCTTAAAGTAGCTCGTTTTAGCATGAACTAAAGAACATGCACGTTTTCTACGGGTAGTGGCATCTAGTTCTGTGGTATTTATTTTTTTATTTGGAAAGTCCCTTAAATAAAGGATTTTCTAATGCACAAAAACCCTTATTTAAGGGCTTAATGCTTTAAAATTATTTTTAACTAGTTTTTAATGACAAAAAATTCTTTATGAAATTTTTAATAAATTCAGCATAATTTTTAACATTTATTGATATTTTGTTTTAATTTTTATCAGTTGTTTAACCAGAGTTATTGAATTTCGTAATTTTGAAGATTTGAAATTCAATAACTCAAAATCGCCATCGTAAACTTTTAACGTGCCATCGTGAGAAAATCGAAAATTTAATTAAATTTCATTATCAGAATTAAACAAAAACCTTACACCCCCACACTGGACCTTACGGGCGTTTTTTTCGAAAAAGTACTGAAGGTTTTTGCTTCAAAAACTCTTAAATAAGGGATTACAAAGTCCTTTAAATAAGGGATTATGATCCGTTAAATAAGGGATGACTCCCAACGGTCCTTGAAACGATAAGAAAAGATACTTGATAATATTGTGTTTCTGCCGGTCGTGAGTACGCAGTTTTAATCGGTAACAGCTAAACCGATTACAGCCAAACTTGGTATACAGATACTACAATACTACGGAGCATCCCCTACAACGGTATTAAAGGGCCATATTCCCAACCTTATGGAGAGTGGGCCCACGATGCTCCGTGTATACACATATACCATTCGATAGCTCTTGAGGAGCTTATCAAAAGTGTTGCTGGGCACAACTCCGAAAAACGTGATCCATTGGCACTTTTGGCTAAGTGAAGTTCAGAGTTTTACATACAAATCCTACGGTACAATTTTTGAGCCAAGATAGAAAACTCAAAGCAAAAATTTTGCTTTCTGAACAATATTTACACGGGCACTTCAATGTTACAATATTATATGAGCACAAACGACAAGTTGATCCTAATCGTACAAACACCTGGGTACCAGTGATTTTACTGGTTTACAAATCACATGTAAAACTCCAGTGAAACATTGAAGTGTCTGTGTAAATATTGTTCCAAATACTATAATCTGTCGATTTATATGCATTTGTACCTGTATTTTGAGTTTTCTATCTTTGCTCAAAAATTGTACCATGGGATTTGTATGTAAAACTCTGAACTTCACTTAGCCAAAAGTGCCAATGGATCACGTTTTTCGGAGTTGTGCCCAGCAACACTTTTGATAAACTCCTCAAGAGCTATCGAATGGTATATGTGTATACACGGAGCATCGTGGGCCCACTCTCCATAAGGTTGGGAATATGGCCCTTTCAATGGTTCAACTCTAAGAGTCCTACAGTAGGACAGAGGTCACAGCGACTTCAAAACTTCGTATAAAGCGACGTGTAACATGTGACACATAATGTTAAGTAAGTTTTTGACCACAGGTATAAATTTACAACCAGTTTGTTCAAGCTTGTGCATTATGGCCCTGATTCAGGACCTTAACTGGCGGACACAGATTTGAAGCATATATACAGTGCGACACATAATTTAAGTACCTCTTTAAAAGCCTTATTCAAGGCCTTAACTTAAAATCCTAATTTTAACCAACCAACTGTTAATCAGGCTATAAAGCAGCTGGAAATTACTTTCCTGTATCAGGGCCTTAAGATCAGAATCTTAAAACCTTGATAGCAAAACTGTAATTTCCGTCTAAATCTGACCTAAAAGCACGTGTCGCATGCTACAGGTCCTTTTATAAATGTTTTAGAAATCGCTGTGAACTCTGACCAAGAATTGACCTATTCTCCTGAAATTCAATAGAATTGTGATGTAGGTGCTGCAGTATGTGTGTAAGTTTGGTTGCAATCGGTCTGGGTATTGCTGAGAAAAACGCATATGGCCGGACAGACGACGGAAGAAAAAATTATCAAGTTTTTAAGCGATACTTAATAAAATTCTTGTAAGAATGGCGAAGTTTCGCGTGTTGCAAATTTTTTGTCTGATTGGGACGTTGTGTGTGCGTGTTAGATGTTTTTCTGTAATCTAAATACAAGTAAAAATGCAAGAAAGGGCTATTATTTAGTATACGGGGCCGCGAGTTTTGAGACGAGAGTCACACTAATCGATAGCCCTTGACATGGGGAGTCGAATGACACCACACTCGGGTTACGCAAATAAGGGGTTCGTCCCCCAGGGGTAATTTTAAAATGGCCTTAAAATGCAAGCATTAAGCGTGTCTCACTGTACCCCATACGAAGGCGGGAAGGTGGTGTTACTCCTCGTTAATCCCAGATGTAAGTAAATGTCTTAAATGTGTATAAATCTGTGAATATATACTTTACATTAGGTTAGGTTGTGGCTAGGTCAGCATAATTTTATGAAAACGGTCAACGACTGTGGATAAAGCAGTAGACCTCTCTACATCACGTTCGCTTATGTTTGATTATAATTGAGGTTCGTGCGATAGCACGGACCGAGGGGGTCTGGGGCCTTCGCCCCCAGCTAGCGGACGAGCAGGGCTCGAAGGGCCCGTAGCGAGGCCCGCGCCCTTTATTGTAACTTGCCATGAGCATTTTCTCTAATTTTCAAGGCACAAATTGTTGCCGCGTTCATCTGGGGTAAAGTGAGACATGCTTAATGCATGCATGCATTTTAAGGCAATTTTAAAATTACCCCTGAGGGACGAACCCCTTATCTGCGTAACCCGAGTGTGGTATCATTCGACTCCCCAGGTCAAGGGCTATCGATTGGTATGACTCTCGTCTCAAAACTCGCGGCCCCGTATACTAAATAATTTCCCAAGAATATTGCAGTACTAGGGATCTATACTGCGACCCAAGACTACATGTTCACCACTGTCAAGCGTGCTAGCCACTATCCTATAATGCGTCGGGTTGGGCGTTGCTACTGAAAACACAGACTAAGTACACCAGCCAGCGAGATTACAAAGTCAGTACACCAGCTAGATAGTCTAGCTAACGCTGCATTGTTTGTTCGCTTGTTTGCTTCTTGCGCTTCAAATGCAACCATGCAACTCCATGCAAGTACATGACTGAGAAAGGAATGAGGCATGGTTACATGTTTTTTCGAGTGGACACACATCAACGGAGAAGACTAATTGCTCAGTTGAAACTTTGCAAATATAGTTCATACTCATATTTATTGTGTCAGTGTGTGTCAGTTTACATACATTAACTGAGATTGAGGCCTTAAATTAAAGTTTTGGCCTCTCACCCATATTGACCCTGGATAACCCTGAGCGCACACGTCGTAGCGAAAGCTACTTATTAAGATGGCAAAACCTGTCCGTCCGTCCGTCTGTCTGTCTGCCTGTCCGTGCGATATCTCCGTGACGGTTTAACCGACTTCAACGAGACTTGGCATAGACATGTGTTATGTTAATACGCAGATGTGGCCGAAATTTCAGATCACTAGGTCAAAGAGGTCAAATGTTATGAGGTAATAAGTTTCATTAGCTCTCTCAGTACTTTAAAAAGTTAGGATACTACATATTATGTTTAAATATAAAACTAACATTAAACTATTGTTTTAACTTTTTTGAAATTACTAACGTCATTCGTTGGTGAAGAATACTACATTTTACGATTAAATCCATGCACACGTATTTTTGCATGGGAGAGGACACGTGTAATCGCTCTGTGTACTCGCTACAAGCGAACAAACGATACAGCTCGTTACGTTAGCGTTACGTTAACAAACGTTAGCTACAGCTCCGCTCAATCTGAACCACTATAGGGTAGTGGCTAGCGCGCCTAACGCGCTACGATGAGTGTCAGCGTGCATATTGGGGTCGCGGTATCGATTCTTAGACCTGTTACTTTTTTTGCATTTTTAACTTACTATATTATGTGTAAAGCAAAACATCTAGCACACACAAAAAACGCCCCAATCACGCACACAATATTTTGCAACAACCAAAACTTCGCTCTTACATTCTTACAAGAATTTCATTCACTTTCATAATGCCTTTGTATCCAGTGTTGGGTCCGCCATACATAAAAGTCATTTGCTGATCTGCTGACTGTTCTGTGTGGGTCCCCGTAGAGTCCGATTACAAAATCAAGAACATAATGAAATGCTTGTGTTTGCAATTTACTGAATTTGGTTGTAAATGTAAAAACTATAAACGCAAAATGGTAAAGTATGAAACCGGTTGAATTTATATTCCAATTCAAATTTGAAATTGCATTTTACATGTTGTTAGTTTGGACATTGCATTTGTGTTTTTCTATTGTCCTTCTCTGGATAGTTCAAACAATCCAACTCTTGATTTTTGCATTGTACTTCCTGTTTTGGTACCAAAATCAATGTATTGCATTGTACTCTAAACACCACATGAAAAAAGGAAAGTACAATATCAATGCAGCTGAAATTTTGCCCTTGATTGTAAATGCCACATTATGAATTGGAATGCAATACAAATTGGAAACTAGAAACGCAGAAGTGGAATTGGAATGCAAAATTTTGACATTGTAAATGTGCTTGTAATCGGACTCTACGGGGACTTTTAGACAACAAACTTGCTGTAGCAAGTAAACAAGTAATACAGCACACTGACGTCCTGATTTGGTTTCTCTTCCGTGTTTGCAGTTTATTGACGTCTTAAGGCGTGTAGACGTCTTAAGTTCCTGTGGCTCAGTTTTTGCCTCAAGTTGGAACAGGCGGAAGTGTTGAGATAGATCAACACTTTCACAAGCAAACAGAACTGTCAGACATATGGCGATCGTAGCTATCTGGGTGAAGGAAATTCTTGCGGGAGGAGGTCCAATGGCAGCGCCATTTCCGGTGGACGAGCTGATAATAAAGGTGGAGGACGAAAGGGTCATATCCGTGGTATTGTTAGTGGGAAGTGGTTGGCTCAGGCGAGGCTAAGGAAGTTGATAAAGCGCTTGATTCCCGTACAGCTACAATACATAGCTAAAGTGAATATCTATTAGGAACTTGAATTTTTTGGGTTGGTGTAATATTCGCCTTTTTATTATAACAATTTGTTACGTCGTTTTTTTGTTGTTTTATAAAGAAACTTATCGAAGCCGTGACGAACAGATTGCTAAAATTTCAGCCATATTATCATGTTTACCGTAAAAATTATTTTTATTTAATTACGTGACAACATCAGTACAAAAGCATACTACAAGTAGCGACAATTTGACATCAACAACATGGATGACTTTTAAGAACCATGCATTTTAATGTAGATATTAGGCATGCAATTTGTGGCATTTGTTCGAGTAAAGCTGCTATTGTCGTATTTTATTAAGTATCGCCAAGATAATTGATAGTTTTCTATTCCAGCAGTCCGCCAGTACAAATTTTTCTCAGCAATAGCTGCAAAGGTTACAGCCAAACTTGAAATACAGATATTACAGGAACTCCGCCACAACCCCTTTGAATCAATAAATCAGCTCTAGGTCAGAGGTCACAATGATTTCAAAAATTTGTATAAAGGAAACTGCAGCTAGCGACACATGATTTTAGGTCGGTTTCTATCCCGCATTACGAATTTACAACCGGTTTGTTAAAATTGGGTTTTAATGCACAGATTCAGAACTTTAATTGCAGGTTACACCATCCATACAGCTTATATGCTGTATGACACGTGATTTCAAGTCAGTTTGTGACCAGGATTACAGTTTTACAGTTAGTGCGTTAAAGTTTGGATTTTTTAGTCCTGATACAGAACCCTAATACGCAGATGCAGCAGTTTTACCGCCTAAATGCTGTGCCACACATGATTTTAGGTAAACTTTTAAACAAGATTACAGTTTTTCAGTCGGCGTGTTAAAATTGACTCGCCCTGATTCGGGACCTTAATTGCCCGATACAGCTGTCTTTTAGCCTATTTAACAGTCAGTGTGTAACAAGTAGGACTTTATGGCCCTGGTTGGGCCATTAAAACGATACTTAATTCCGCTTTCATAAAGTTTATTTTACCTATTTTTAAATTAGTAGCTTATTTTAGATTCATAGTTACAATTTTATCATGATCAATTAGATTGATGGTAGATAAACGATACTTAATTCCAGATGTATTAAAATTGCAAAACTGGTGAATATGTAGTAGAAATAAATAAGTACGACTAGTATATTTCGTTTCTTTTTAAACAATCCATAGGCAAAATCAGATTTATTGACATAATAGCGATGACAATGCTATTCAATCAGCGATGTGATGGTACAACACCTCAATTTAATCCATTCTAAAACACAATTTTGACACATGATAAGGCAAAAGTAAGCTTGTGGATTACTAAAAACTATGGAATGGGGTATCAGATTGTTAACTTTAGTTAAAATCATTTTCCCAATCGTCACTGTCGTCACTAGAAACCACGGTCGAAGCTTCGGAATCAATCTCCCATTTAATGGCTGGAACTCCATCCTCATTCTTTACCTATATTCAACCAAACCACAAATTAGTTACCCAATGACTATCAAATTATTGATGTTTTGGTTAATTTTTAGGAATTTTACCATTGAGAAATCAGCTTCGTAGTCGTCTTCCTCAGGTTCCGGGTCACTTGAAGCTTCTTGCTTGATCTAAAGCCAAATCAAACCAAAGAAGTAAATCAACCTAAATAAATTATTTAATCAATCCCCTTTAACTAATTTTACCACATACCCCATGCAAATCCACCTCCATTACTTCGGTATCCTCCGTTTCATTTTTGAGAACCTCCTCCATCTTCATCCGTTGTCCAGCGCCACTTTCTCCGTCCCCTGCTGCCTTCTTCCTTAAACCCTCAATCTCGTTTGTTAACTGCCGGATGTGTTCTCTGGCTACCTTCAGCTCATCATCCTTCGACATGACAGTATTTTTCAACTGGTCATTCTCACCCTTTAGTTGTTGAACCGTACCCACCAGAGCCGCGTTCTCCGCCTCAATTGCTTTAAAACAACTCTCCAAATAATCAGCCGCCTTTGCGAACGCCATTTTTGATTGGCAAACTACAGTAAACGGTTCAGTAACTTAAATTATCAGAAAAAGTGTGCAATTTGATAGAAATCACTTTTTGTACTGTGATTTTGTCTGGTGCTAAAACAGCTGGTGTCCAGCACAAGCTCCGATGCAGCAGATTTTCTGTTTGTGGTGAGATTTACTGCACTTAGAGAGAGATCTGTGTAGGCTTGGGTGCACCGTGCACCCCTCGCCCGAAGTATGGACCCCGATACCCGAAATACCGACACCCAATCGCCGAATTGCCGAAAACTGTTTAGCCGAATAACGTAATCCCTACTCGCCGCACTGATTTTTGCTGCATTCCTGGACATTTATATCCAGCAAGTAACCACTTTATTAAGAATCGAAAATCGATTCTTTATAATTTCCTGATCCGGCCGTCCGTCCTAATGCAATTTCCTCAGAGATGGCTGGTCCGATTTCCACGAAGCTTGGTATACTGACTTTAGTGGACCTCGGACAGGACCCTATTGAATTTCAGGTCAACAAGTCAACTCCAAAGGTCAGAGGTCACCAACTGTCAATCAATTTTACATAAGACCTATACCATGCGACACATGATGTTAGGTCAATTTTTGACCTAGGTTACGAATAAGATGTCCATTTGTTAAAATTTAACAATTTAGGAACTGATTTTGGGCCCTAAATGATAATTATTCCAAACATCATTATGAATATGATGTCAATTTGTTAAAATTTGTTTTGTGTAGGAATTTTAGTAAGCTTCATCCACAAATAACACAACATAAGTACTGTAACAAAAAGGCTATTATAGGTGACCTTTAGTGTACTAAAAGTTCCTACAGTTAGATGCGGAGATTTGGTAATTTGGCTAACTGGGATTCCGAAATTAGCCAACCGGGCTTAAGTTTTTGGCGAAAGTAGGATTGGAATTCGGCGACAATGTGATCGGAATTCAGCCAAAAGGTGTTTCGTATTCGGCAAGCAGGTATTTGGAAAACGGCTAACGGGGTTACGATTTTGGTCCGAGGTTGTCGCGGAAGGTTATTAGTTGTTTTCAGGGTTTATTTCTTCAATTTTGAAAAATCCAAGTAATATAACTAAATCTGAAACTGTAGTTCAACGAGTTTTAAATATACTCGTTCAGCAAAGTTTGGGATTGGCATATCGTGCAAAACAGTTTAAAACCGACAACTGAATAAAGCTTTAAGAGAGAGAATAGTTAAGTATCGTCCTGGCCGTAAAATCCGAATTTTAACAACCAGTTGTAATGCTGGTCAAAAACTGACCTAAAATTACGTGTCGCACAGTGTGCGACGCACACCATGTACGCTGTAAAACTGCCGTATCTTGCAATTAAGGTCCTGAATTAGGCCCTTAATGCACGAATTTTAACGAACTGGTTGTTAGTCTGTTATGCTTGTCAAAACCTTACCTAAAATCATGTGTCGCATGCTATAGGTTCTATAACGAAAAGTTGTGACATCGCTGTGACCTCTGACATAGAGTTGACCTATTGACCTGAAGTTCAATAGGGTTGTGGCTGAGGTGCTATTGTGTCTGTACACCTAGTTTGGCTGTAAAATTACCTGTCGCACAGCATGCACGCTGTAAAATCACTATATTTTGCAATTAAGGTCCTGAATCAGGCCTTTAATGCACGAATTTTAACAAACCAGTTGTTAATTTTTAGTTCTGGTTAAAAACTGACCTAAAATCATGTGTTGCATGCTATTGGTTCTATTATGAAAAGTTGTGAAATTGCTCTGACCTCTGACCTAAAGTTGACCTATTGACCTGAAATTCAATAGGGTTGTGGATGAGGTTATGTACTATCTGTACACCAAGTTTGGTTGTGATCGGTCTAGCCGTTACTGAGTAAATTGCATACGGGCGGACGGCCGGACGGTCGGCAGGACGGCTGGATCACAATATTATCAAGAATCTTGGCCGATACTTAATAAGGTGGCAATCGACGACAATTTGAAAACCGGGCTCAAACATTTATTTTTTGACATAACACTTGTATTAAACTACAAAACTGGTGAATAAATATGTAACCCCTACATCATCACCAAATCTCTTATTGCCCTACTCCGACGTCGTCATAACTTCCCAGTTATGAACCCTGCACATTCTCTTCTGCATGCAGCAAATCAAGGAAATAGGATAAGTGGTGGAGCATCAAGCGCACACCACTTGGGATTAGGAACTGGTATTGACTACAAGTTTCAGCCGTCTGTGGCTGATAGTGTAGAATAAATATAATTATCCCAATGTCACTTTAATTATTTCTGGAGTTAAATAAATCGATATTTATCATCTACTCTTGCTCTCCTCAATTCTAGTGCATTATTTGGGCATAAAATATATTTCTACCCATCATTCGTTCACTTTACACTTAAAACACGTATTGATGGGTTACAAATGGTGCCGAACGGTTACGAATAATTAAAATAATTATCAGGCCTTACAGGATACAGAAACGAGGCATTTTGTTTTGGCAAGATGTCGAATATATTCAACATTACGACACTCTTTAGTGACCGCCTCCCTCTGTTCATTAACCCTCACCAAGTGACCTGGTGGCTAGTGGCTCTAGTTATAATTATCATCAGTGCCTTAATACACTACATTTATCTTCTCACTCTGATTTTCATCGACTATGTTCTCTCGTTAGTACAACCTCCTCCTCCACCACCACTATTAACCTCTGTCCCCGGTGTATCTGCCAAATCTCCGTTTACAGGAGTAAAATCAGCAGCACGCCAACCAGGGAAAGCGGAAGTGGTTCGAAACACTGATGACGGAAGGGCTCAAGAAAAAATAAGGCCTTACGTTGACCAGAAACTAGGAGAGGTGTCTTTATCACTTAATCAGTTCCAGAAGAACGTCTTTGAGGATCATCACAACATCACTGCATCCATTGCTCAACTACAAAATGATATGGACGACGCAAAACGCCAACTCCAACGTCATGACAAGTTTAATGGTTTTATCAGTGATGTGTTTAATGGGAAAACTTTTGTTCGACCTTTGTTTGACTCAATTGTTAATCATGTGATACAAAAATTAGGTGAAAGTACGCCCACCGAAGTCACTCATCATATGGCACAAGCCCCGTTTCATCTCACAGCTGAAACGCAAGATCCCAGCTCATTCATCGCTAAACCTGACCAGTCTTCTCCATCCCTAATTAAATACACATCATTACCATCATACGAGTGCAGACCATCGCCAGGTTTTCATACTTTACCTCCGGGTGGTAATTACAACAGCAATCTACCTCTTCCAACCTTTGACCCCAAACTGAACACAGCGGATTATTTTTTGGAAGAGCTTAACACGTATATGAACCAGAAAGGCATACCCGCACAAGACCGACTCTGTCAGCTGGGATTTATCTTCGGTAAACAAAAGGATACCAATCTGTGGTGGCAACGCACAAAACTTATAGTGTCTACATGGGCAGATTTCCAATCACATTTTCTTCAAATGTGGGGATCACGGGAAGACACAGCAGCGTTAGAACGCCTTTTACAAAGGAGGCAACAAAAAGGCGAGCCCTTTTCTCAGTTCGCTTTTGACACGGAGTTACAATATTTAAAACTTCACCGCAATCATGATGTTAACAACCCAAAACCAATATTAACATTCATTGCTGAAAGAGCGCATACCTGGCTACGCCCACATCTTCTTGCGTCGAACGCCAGCAACATTTACGAACTCATCCGGCTCGACTCCAAAATGGAATCACCTCTACCTTCTTCAGCCCAATCACGGACAGCGCACCCGCTCC
Source organism: Entomobrya proxima (assembly GCA_029691765.1). Lineage (NCBI taxonomy): Eukaryota > Metazoa > Arthropoda > Collembola > Entomobryomorpha > Entomobryidae > Entomobrya > Entomobrya proxima. The sequence continues at coordinate 45,733,544 of CM056173.1, read as the reverse complement.
CTTACACCACCACCACCGCATCATCATCACAGCCAACAACAGCCACCTCTCCTCAGCACAAACGCTCAGAACGTCTCTTGTGCCAAAATTGTGGCATGACCAATCATGCAACCTCGGATTGCCGGAAGAAGAAGCAACTACATTCAGCCAATGTGGACTGCCCTGAGGATAACAATGGCGATACAGCATCTACCCCCACAGAAGAGGAGGAAATATTTATGGGATCGTTTCGAATGTGTAACATAACCAAATCCCGCAAAAATATTCTACCCGTTCTTCCAATCAATTGTAAACGTTTTGGGAACACCAATTCTTTAGTCGACTCCGGCGCAAATATTTCAGGTCTGGCAAAACATTTTCTCTTCCCAGGAGACAAAATTCGCCCTTGGACACAGGGCCCTGTTGTTCTAGCTGATGGAAACACGACCACTCCCAGCGGCCGAGTAGTGAGAAAATTCAAATTTTGTGGAAGGGAGTTCACTCATGTGTTTGCCATCATTGATCAATGTGACTATGCCATGATACTTGGCATGGATTTCTTACAAAATAGTGGAGTTAACATGGACTTTGGACTTCTTCAGATGTGGTTTCGAGATACACCACATGTTCGATTTCAAATTGAAGAGACCTGCGACGCCAACACGATATCAGTACGTGCACTCAAATTGCTTACTGAAGTCGAACGTGAAATGATTTCCGAAATTTTAAAAAAATTCCCGAGTGTGGTGGACGCACCCCAACTAGGACGGACTGACGTTATGGAACATCAGCTCAACATGCAATCTCATGTGCCAAAACAACAGCGACCTTACCCAGTTTCGCCTCAGAAACAGGACATCATTGATTCGATCGTAAGTGATATGTTAAAAAAGGGATTAGTGCGTGAATCTAACTCCCCTTACAGCTCTCCTGTTCTACTACGACCAAAACCAAATGGATGGCGCATGGTCAATGATTTCCGGTACATTAACCAACACACTGTGCCTGATAGCTTCCCCATGCGCAAGGTAGCTGATGTACTAAGACTACTAGCCATAGCCAAATACCTTAGTACTATGGATCTGGAGAAGGGATTTTGGCAAGTATCTCTCCGTGAATGTGACCGGAAGTTTACAGCATTCCAGACCAGACAAGGACTTTTTGAGTACACGGTCATGCCCCAAGGGTTACGCAACAGCCCATGCACTTTTCAAAGGCTGATGAACCGAGTACTTGCAGGTATGGATTCATTTGTTTTTGTTTTTCAGGACGACATATTAATATTCTCAGAAACCTTTGAGGATCACCAACGACATATTGAGGAGGTACTTCAGCGTCTGCAGAAAGCTAACCTGACTGTATCTACATCAAAGTGCCAATTCGGAAAATCTAGTGTCAAGTTTTTGGGACACATCATCTCCACGAAAGGTATTGAACGAAACCCGGAAAAAGTGTCTGCCATACTCAGTTTCCCAACTCCAACAACCAACGAAAGTTACGAAAATTTCTCGGCGCAGTTGGGTGGTTTCGCCACTTTCTCCCAAATATGGCCGACATTGCATTCCCGCTTTACAGTCTATTGAAAGGGAAACGAAAATTTACATGGACTGACACCGCTAATCAGGCATTCAACAAATTGAAAACGGCTATGGCAACAGACGTCATTCTACAACATCCTGACTTTTCAAAACCGTTTGTCCTTCAAGTTGACGCTTCCGAGTTTGGAACCGGCGCCATAATTCTACAAGCCGACAAGAATGACAAATTAAGACCAATTGCATATCACAGCAAATCATTAAATCAGGCACAACGAAACTACTCAGCTGTTGAGCGCGAATGCTATGCATTAATAGTCGCCCTTGAGAAGTTTGCAGAGTATTTAGACGGCTCAACCTTCACTATCCAAACAGATAATTCCGCTATTTCGTACCTCAATACAATGAAAAATAAGAACACCAGATTAATGCGATGGGCTTTACAATTACAGGAATGGAGTCCCAACATTATACACATAAGCGGCTCTGAAAATGAATGGGCTGATCTACTTTCACGCAACCCACCTCCATTTGAAGAAGATGACTCCATTACGCCTCAAGACCTCACTAACCCCACAGTTAATTCCATTGTTTCATTGTCATGCAACCTTGACAAGAAACTGTTGCGAGAGGAACAAAAGAAGGATGCTGGTTGCCAATAGATGACAATGGACAATCCCCATTTATTTTGTGATTTACAAGGGATCATCTACAAGAAGCTTAATCACCGTACACTTCCATATATCCCTTCATCACTACAACGACAGGCTATTGAAGCAGTACATGACATCCCCACCGCCGGTCACCTTGGCCAAGAGAAAACGTACCACAAACTACGCACTCGTGCCTTCTTTCCCGGAATGAAGAGAGCAGTCCAAGATTATGTGAAATCCTGCTCATTATGTCAGCGTCATAAATATGACAATCGTTTACCTTCAGGAGTTATGGGAATCAAACCCATTACCTCTCCTTGGCACACATTATACGCAGATTTGCTGGGACCCTATCCAGCCTCTACCACTAACAAATTCACGTACCTACTTGTCGTGGTAGACGGCTTTTCTAAATACACAGTACTACAGCCTCTAAAAGATGCGACAGCTTCGTCAATAGTGCGAGCGTTACAAACGCGGATTGTGTACCCCTTTGGACCGCCAGTGCTGCTGATTACAGACAATGCTACATCATTTCGTTCTGCTCTCATGTCAAACTTTTGCCGGACATGGGGTATTAGACACAGGTTCTCATCCCCCTACCATCCTCAAACTAATTTGGCTGAGCGGGTCAACCGGGTTGTAAAGCCTATGATCAGAATTTACTTGGACAGTCAACCTCACAATAAATGGAGCCAGCATATACCAGACTTCCAGTTTGCTGTCAATACCACTTTACAAGACTCTACAAAATATACACCATATCAAATCTTATTCAATCGTGACCCCCGCTTACCGTTGGATAATATCCTACAACCAGATCTTACTGATTATGGTGCTGATGTACCCTACCCTGACGAGGAGTCTAATACTGTTTCTGAAAATTTTTGTCAATTTCAGGAAATGGTCAACCAAGTGCGGTCCAATTTGCAAAGGTCAGCTGAAGCCCAGAAAAGGCAATATGATGGTCATCATCGACCGGAGGACTTCTCTGTGGGGGATCATGTTATCATCCGCGAGAACATTCTATCTAACAAAGACAAGAAGATAGTTGGAGGTTTATGCCCCCTTTACTCTTCCCCCGGACAGATCAACAAAGTCCTCTCAAAGCTGACGTATGAGGTTTCGTTTCCAGATGGGACTACCAAAGGCCCTATTCATGTATCATTGCTCCGTCGCTATCACCACCGGTCATCTACGGATACAACCAAACTAGTTGATTATGAAGAGTCCGCCTCTGAGGACGAAGAGGCCGACGCTGTACCATCCCCACCTACAAGGGTTTTAAGGTCACGGGGATCCACCAATTACCGTGACCTTCATCTTGGTAGAACTCGCCGGTAAAGTGCCCGTCAAGCAGGCCTTTCCTGGCTTGGTGGGGGGCCTTGTAACCCCTACATCATCACCAAATCTCTTATTGCCCTACTCGGACGTCGTCATAACTTCCCAGTTATGAACCCTGCACATTCTCTTCTGCATGCAGCAAATCAAGGAAATAGGATAAGTGGTGGAGCATCAAGCGCACACCACTTGGGATTAGGAACTGGTATTGACTACAAGTTTCAGCCGTCTGTGGCTGATAGTGTAGAATAAATATAATTATCCCAATGTCACTTTAATTATTTCTGGAGTTAAATAAATCGATATTTATCATCTACTCTTGCTCTCCTCAATTCTAGTGCATTATTTGGGCATAAAATATATTTCTACCCATCATTCGTTCACTTTACACTTAAAACACGTATTGATGGGTTACAAATAGTTAAAATAATGATAGCTCAAATGATTTCCTTTTAATCATTCCAGGAATTTAGAGAGATTTATTAACACAATGACAACCACGACACAATATTACCCCAAGTTCCGTTTTAGTGCTGAGATCAACATACAACTGCCCTATTTAATCGGTTTAGAAAATAATTAATATTGAAATATATCCTTACATATCTAACAAAAACGTACACGTAGAAACAATAGATTTGGAGATCATGCGGTTAAAATACAAGGATAAAAGGGGTTAACATTTTACTTTAAAATTAGCTTGTCAATAACTAAAACTTGTTTACCAAATGCTGACAACATGGAAAGTGGTTTAAAGAGAACATATTCTAATCAATCGAATCGCTGGAATCATCACTGACTTCTGTAGTACACTCAGAGTCAAAGCTTCTATCACGCCGACGCACTTGGACTTAAACCAATCCATCACTTGAATCATCTCCGGAATCCTCCATAAGATCATCAGCTTGGCTGCCTCCGATTTCCTCCAACTGAACAATGACATTCCCCTCCTGTCCTGTCTGGTTAACATTGTCTTGGCTAGTCTCCTCCACTTCAGGCAGCTTCTATTTAAACAAATTTTTAAATAAATTGAGCCACTTAATTAAAACTCCAGCAAAAAGATAACACATACTTCAACAACTTTCAATTGTACCTGATTCTCCTCAGGAATCAACCATTCCGACTCCTCCTGTTCCACTTGGTCACTGTACACAACTTCATCCTTAATCTTCAACCAAATCAAAAAAGAAATATTAATCCCTAGAATAAGATTACAATTTACCGATTCCCTCCAATTAATTTGAACACCTACATCAATTAAATTAGGATGAAGCCCGTTGTTGTCCATATCTTCCTCCATCATCCAGGGCTCGTTTTCATTCTCTGTATCACTTTCAATCTCATCTTTGACCTGTTATCAATTAAGAAAGCAATTAGTAACCCAAAAATATTATCTAATTATTCATCTGCTTAATCAATAAACTAACTTACAACAGAAAGATCGACCTCCATTCATTCCGAATCCTCCTCTCCTACCTCGGCGTCCCCGACCACATTTTTCATTTTCCGCTAAAACAAAACATTTAATCCTCCAAATTTAATCTAATCACTGGACGAATTAGCTTAACACTCTAACAACAACACAACTTACCACTATAATTTCGGGTTTATCCATCTCGTCGCAACTGGTAACTTCTTCCTTCACCTTTAATCAATCAAATAAGTAATTAGTTACATAATTAAGTACCTAATTATCCCCTAAATTTAAATAAAAACCATCTTACCAGTCCAATATCAACTAACAGCTGCTCTGGGATTACCGAATTATTCTCCTCCGACAAATTAGGAACCTGATCCACCGAAGCCTTCAGCAACTTTAAAGCCTTCATCATCTCCCCCTCAATCATCAGCCGTTCCGCCCTCTGTCCCGCTCGGATCCTTTCCTCTTTAATTAATACTTTCACCCGATTGATCCCATTTCGCACATTAGCCTTAAACTCTACAAATTGTCCATTCAAATATTCTTCATGCTGCAATACCAGGGTTGTTTTCTCAGTCACCAGCTTCCTTAATTTCCGGGTTTCTTCAGTAAACACTTTTAAGTCCTCCTCTTTTGCAGTAAGGGCTTCTTTGATCACCTTAAACTCCTCCTCCTTCGCAGTAAGGGCTCCTTTGATCACCTTAAACTCCTCCTCCTTTGCCATAAGGGCTTCCTCCAAAACGGTGTTCTTTAGCTGAAGGTGCTCTATCGTATCTTTAAAAAGTTCCTTTTCCGCCTCCATCTCCCCCAATTTATATTTTAGTGCCGAAATCTCATCAACTAGCGACATTGTGGATAATTTTTCAAAACAACTGGTTTCAATCAAAAAGTTCTCAAAGATATCAATCAATTTAATGCAAACTACTGAATGAACAGACTGTTGGCTGTTTTGTTTTTGTGCTTTAGGCCAGGTACAGCTGGTTGCCTAAAGTCATGCGCCAACACAGCGATGTAGTTTGGGGTGTGTTGCGACTGTTATAAGGACATCAGTAGATCAGCTGTCGTCACTACTTTCACTTTTGTTCATGGCAATTGGCTGCAACCCGTAAGCCGATACATCGAGCCCCGTTCCCCGAGTGCGGATATCCCTAGAGCCGAGTTTTCTCATCCCCGATCGCCGCATGAGCTGAGTGCATACTTTCAGATTATTAGGAATCGACAGATTCCTCCTAATTTCCTGTTCCGGCCGTCCGGACGTCCGGCCGTCCGTCCGAACACGTTTCTCTCCGAAATGGCTAATCCGATTTTGACCAAATTTGGTATACAGACTGTAGTGGACCTCCGACAGAATTCTTATGAATTTCAGGTCAATAGGTCAACTCCAAAGGTCAGAGGTCACCAACGGTCCAACATTTTTACCAGGACCATTTTTGACCAGGACCATTTTTGACCAGGATTACGAATCCACGGTCCGATTGTTAAAATTTGACTATTTAGGCCCTGATTTGGGCCCTTAATTGTTAAATTTTCCAAATTAATGGACATATCATGTGTGACACATGATTTTAGGTCCATTTTTGACCATGATTACAAATATGAGGTCCATTTGTTAAAATTTAACTATTTAGGCCCTGATTTGGGCCCTTAATTGTTAAATTTTCCAAATTAATGGACATACCATGTGTGACACATGATTTTAGGTCCATTTTTGACCATGATTACAAATATGACGTCCATTTGTTAAAATCCGTTGATCCGCGGGGTCGAAGGCCCCAAATATCCACGGGGCCGAAGGTCCCAAATATCCACGGGGCCGAAGGCCCCAAATGCCTCGAAGGTCCCGAAGTCGATTCCTACTTACTCCATTTGCCAATGGTTTATTAAATCTCGGAATAACCACTTTACGTCTTTTATCATCGATTACCGGTTCAGATATTTCTTCCTATGAACACAAAATGCGCTTTTGCGTTTGTGGATCTGGATTTTGAAATTTCTATTTGGTTTAAAATGAATAATCTGGTTGAAAAATTACCTCTAGTTCGGGTTTCCGGTCCTAATGATAATTTAACACAAGCAGTGGCCAATTTCTCTTATCGGAGAAATTGGCCTAAGCATTAGATTTTACGATTTTCACATCACTTTGTTTGGTATACTTGTTAGAAAGACTTACAAAAGTAACTATCTTTAAGAATCCTGTTTTTACTCGGAGCAAAGTTTCAAACAAGAACTTTACTTGAAGGTTTAGTTTTACGTTTAAAACAAACTCAAACGTATAACAAATTAGGCCCAACATGCTTCCAGTTCCGTAAACAATAAATATAATCACAATGTTTCCCTTCAAAGAAGCACTTTGCGGATCTTGTGCTACTTGTTGACCAAAATTATTTGCTAAGTTGTAAAACTCAGACATCCAATTTACAATTCCAGACTCTACCAAACGTTTTGCTGACTTTAGGATTAGGTTTGGAACATAATCGGAAATCTCAATTCCTACAGTCGGACTGGTGAATATATTTTCTCCTACTGTGGCTAGATTCTTTCCAGCGTGTATCAACTTCTTCATAAACTCTGTTGACAAATATTCTGGTAATATAATTGCATTACCATTACACGCAAATAAAATATTTTTGTGAAATATATTTTGTCGGTGTAGAAGTATACCTTTTAAAACTGATTGAAATTCTCGCTTGTCAAATACGTCGCTTATGTTCACCAAACCTACACGTGCAAGTGGCACTAATGAGCTTATAGTATCATATAGCCCAAGTGTTAAGTTTGGGTGCAATTTGGAAACTTTCAAAAGTTTGACAATTGGAATTTCTTCATTTTTGCGATTCTTAGAAAATGGCATATCATTTCCATAAGATTTGAGCAATAATTCGTACACGGCGTCACCAATTTCTGTTTTTCCGCTGACACGAAATTGAAGCGGTGTAGCTATAGAGAAACCATGGTTTTGGTAATTTGTGTAAATCAGTTTGTTACCGTCCTGATGCTGAAACTCTATAGTTGATGGTAGGATTCGGCTATAAATTGGAGCCTTGTCTTTCAATAAATCATCAAACTTTTCGTATAGAAGCGGATATCTTGGCAAAACCATGTTATAAACATTATCATTTTTGTACGCGTTACTTAGTACCATTCCACCCAGAAACAGTCCTGACATCATAATCCGGAAATGCGAATTCCTTTCCATGTACGCCTGAAATGGGTCTCCTTGCTCTAGTAAAACTTTAGTTGTGCGGAAAAAGTTGTTGAAAAATTTGAAGGAATACAGTCGCGTGTTGAACGACTTTTTGATAATAAGCGCAAGCAAAGAAATGCAAGCCAAGATTGCTACCCAAATGTACACATCAAAGATACTGTAGAGCTCACTAAAGGGAAATGGATTCAAACCTCGTTGACCGCAAACTACATAGCGTAGCCGTTTTAAATGATTGGCTATTACAATCTGGTACTTGGGATCATTATAAGGAACATTGTCCGGCAGGGTTAATCTTATACTATGTTTTGCTAATATTGAGCAGTTGTCGAACTGAAGTTGTAAAATCATTTTTCCATCTTTGCCAAGATAACAAACGCCCTGGTGGAATGTAGTATAGGTATAGTTTGGCATTAATGCTAAAATTAGTTTTGAAACACCAAAGTTAAACCTGTCTTGGTTATTTTCAAACTTGGAATTTCTATCCGTGATTTTCCTGTTTAAAACAAAATATTGAGAAACTTCACTTTTTAAATTGTAAAGATTTGCTCGTTGAGTTTGCCTGGAATACTGTAGTTTCATAACGTTTTGTGGAGACATTTTTGAGAAGGCTGTCGTATGTAAACTCATTCCAGCACAAGTTTGAGTTAAAGGATGATATTCTAGTAAATTTAATCTTGAAACACTACCACTTTTTTCTGGTACATTTGTTAGTATAAAAGCCAGGTTTTCCGCAGTATCAGGTAAACTTTTGTAGTGTCTATGGTCAAGTATAGTACCAATTTTGTTAAACATCCATGAACACAATTTTTTCAAATACTGTGGGCTGTAAGTTATTGGAATTACAAAATGAAACACTGGCACGTTCAGCTCATATATTATTAACTTTTCATTAGTAGTTTTCTGGTTTGTGTAGTGTAAATCTACACTGTTATACGAGAAAATAAATTGTGGCATAAACAAATGAATTTGTAATATGCCACACCAGGATCTAGAAATGAGCTTTTTGTCAAATAGAGTTTCATGGATGAATGCGGTATTTATCATTTTAGCTTGAATATAAATCTGTGTTTCTTTTGTGTTGATTTGACTTTGTTGCGAAAGATTCCAGTGTTGTACAAAACCTCTACGAATACTTTTCACAGTAACGGGAATACTATAGAACACTATATCCGATTCAGGATAGTTTAATATGTTTATAAGTGGATTGCAGTTTTGTGCAAATTGTATAAGTAGTTCTTCAAAGTTTGTTACTCGAAACGTTGAGATAGTGGGTGAATGATCATCGACCATATTACGTAAACAGTTGAATATCTGCAAAAAGCTGTGAATATTGGAGCAGTTATTAAATGGCCTAGCAAGACAACTTACGCAACATAAAAGTAAAAATGGAACCAGAATTTTATACATCTCGACTTCAACAAACTTTTAGGAGAGCTGACTTACTATGACAAATGAAATTCGCAACTGGTTAGAAAGATACTTCTGAAAGCAAAACTTGTTTGGCTCAAACTTTTGATGCAAATCTTAGAAATTTACAAGTCTATCTACTATAAAGAACAGGAAAGTACTTCAAAAGGGCTCACAATATAAAGTTGACAGTAAATCATCTTTTCGTGTATAATATAATATGCGAATCCGCATGCAAACCCAAAGGTGTATTTGTCAACCTGCAACCTTTATTAATTTCAACCCATGTACGCACTTAATTGGAAATTCAAGATTCAGTTAAATAAGTAAACGCAAGCTACAAAAGAAACTATCGAAAATTTTAGTTGGAAAGAATGATTTCTAGTATGAATTCTGCTCACTTATACACGCAGAAAGTAGAACCGTAGTTTTTCTTTAAGAGCAATATGCAATTGTATGTCCATTATATTAGTAGTATGTTCAGCTCAAAAAATGTCACAAAAGTTCTAAGTCGTTCTCATACTTTCGTGCAATTGAATACTAAGCAGGAAGTAGAAAACAACAAAGTACGGAGAAAGTAGAAACTTGAAGTACTGAGACGACATATCAGTGTAAGCAAGGCAATTGAAGCGAATCGTTGTTCGTTTATGAATAAGTAATTTAAGTTGACAACACATTACCACCTTTTGATAATTACTACTTCCAATATCAGCGTTTTTAAAATTAAAGAGTGTGCATAAGCGAACACGGAAGCTCGGACCTGGGTGTGCTACTTTCATTTCCTAGTGTATTTCCTACAGTTCTTATAAGTACATCATTTCTGTTTATATATGTTCAGACTTTATAAAACGTTTTCAGTTTAGCTCTTTAAGACTTCACTTCCTCTCATATTCACCTTACGAAAGCTTATATTTTCTGAATGACAGCAAGGAAATGCGATAAATTTAGGAGAGAATTGTTTGCTTCAATTTCATAAAAAAGATATTTCTTGACATTCTACATGGTATATTTTCCAAGTGCTATACGATTTAGACTCAAATATATGAAAGTCAGGAAATGGAAGCAGCCAAAATATTGCTTCCGGTGTACATGGAGGAACCAATTAACTTGATTAAACTTCTTATATGAGGTAGTAGCATTCTGGTTGTATTTAACCTCCGGCTTTTTTTGCTTGCACGCGTTCGTTGTATTGGTTCCTGCAATTTCCGTGTTAAGCCCGAGGGAAACTAAACCTTAATTTAAAGTCCTTTATAGTGAAGTTAAGAACTTATAGTACTTATATATTTGTTAACATTGCAATGCGTTGGAAGCAAAGAAGGATTTATTTTTTAGCGAAGCTTAACATTTAAACAGAATCTGTAATAAAACGTTGAAATGTTATTTGGTATTGTACATTTGCGAACAAAGTTTCTATTGTAATAAATATTTCATCAAAAACATCTTACAAGCATGTCGAATTACATAAGCTATTTTGCCTGTATTTTGTTAATAATATACGTAGACTTCCATACTTCGTTTGAGTTACGATACAATCGTTCAATTTGGCATGCCAAAGGCTACGATTGCCTTCCAAAACATATCGATGGCAACTTTTCAGGTTGTGCTATAAGAAAACCCATACTTTAAGATTTGTGCTAAATGATTTTCTCACAAACTTCGATTTGTGCTATATGACTTTTTTCAAAGACTTCAAATGATGCTATATGATTTTTTGGGGCAATTTGAACTGATAATGCCAAAATGTGTTTCAAAATCTCCTGATCATTTTGGTACCAAAAGTTCATTTTGCCCCAAAAAATCATATAGCATCATTTGAAGTTTTTGAAAAAAGTCATATAGCACAAATCGAAGTTTGTGAAAAAATCATTTAGCACAAATCTTAAAGTATGGGTTTTCTTATAGCACAACCTGAAAAGTTGCCATCGATATGGAATCCCAAAGCGTTTCATATGTCCGAATTGAAAACCTAGACAAAATTCTAAAACCTTTGGTTCAAACCAATATATTTCTTATCTCTGTAGTAAACTATGGTGTTGCTGACATTAAAGAAACTATGCATGCTGTTGTCATAAAGTGTCCCAGTGTGGCATATACAGTGTGGGAACGTGGCGCATGGGTAATTAAATTTGGTTCGTATGAAAATATGCTAAGTCAGAAACTTTTGTTGTCAAGGCCATGGCAAGGAAGGATAAATATTCGTTTGTTTGTCCCTGTTGGTGTTCTTTATCATGACAAGATTATACGCACTGATTTTGACCACTATGAAGAAGGCTATAACAGAGCGTTGAGTTTACTGTGCTCTCCAGTTTTTCACATTCTGATTCCAACACAACTTCCAGACATACTCGTGTCGGAATATAACTTTCGCAAACTTACTACTGGTCTAATACCTCCAGTTCAAACCGACTCGCCTCAGGAATCAGAAACCACAATAGTGTTTATTTTTCTAAAGCTAAACCTGCTGACACGAAATATTTCACAAGTTTATGTTGTCCAATCGTTTAATCAGTATTCCGAAATTACTTCAATTAAATTTTCAATAAATGACTTCTCAAACACGAATCGTAATTTTGTAACCAGCTTGCTTGAAAATACACATACTGATATAAGGATTGATGTGCGCGCTTTTTCTAAGATACAATCTGAAGAGTTTACCAAATACCTATTGCAAGCTTGCAAGTCAGCAAACTTTCTAAAAAGTGAATTGAAAATTGAAGAAAGGTTTGTTTCAAGAGTAGCTAAATTAATATTTACAACAATGGTTAACACGACCTGGTACCTTCAGGACTCACACACAAGTAAATGCATAAAGTGTTACAAAGATGCATATAAGAGCTGGAAAAAACTACATGTGGAGGATGAAACATGTAGCGGACAACAAAACAAATTGTCACCCCAAGTGTTTGTTGATACAATAATAGCTGAAAGTAAAAAGGACAGATACCAATTTATACTAGAAAACCATTTAGAAAAATTGCATATTCTTTCATGCGGACAGCGTGGCATAAAAGCTTTTCCATTTGAAGCTTTTGTAAACGTGTTTGATTGGAGGGTGTGGATGTTTCTTGTTGTATGCATTTTTATTTTTGCAGCAACGATAAAAGGTACATTCTCGACAATGAAACACTCGCATAGATGGTTCGACACAACATATAGAATATTCAAAATCTTTCTTGAGCAAGGCGACCCCTTCCAAACGTATATGGAAAAGAAACCGATATTTCGAATGATTTTTTCGGGACTAATTTTAGGTGGACTTGTACTTAGCAACGCGTATAAAAATGATAACGTGTACGATATGGTGCTACCACGAGCACCCATGCTGTATGAGACTTTGGACCAACTAGTTGCTGACGGATTTTCTGTTTTTAGTAGAGTCACTGATGTTCATGTAAGCTTGCATGCTCCTCAAATTAAAGAAACACGGGTTAAAAAGCACCGCATAGAAATCACTAGTCCACGTCATGGTACTGCGCTGATTTATGCAGAAACTGAAATCAAATCCAAGCGTTTCTTGGGGCCGTATTATCCTGATATCATAACCGGTACGGGTCTTTCCGAAGAAAAAATTAGTGAATTGGCTATCAACAAGCTCTACGCTCAGTCTCGTATTCATCCAAATCCAACTAACCCGATCTACCATTCCACGAAAATATCTCGTGTTTTCCACGTAGTCGAAGCACCAGAATCTCGTGAAGAACACATGGAAAATTGGGAGAACTTTGGAGGATTTTAGAGGGTTATTGTCCCTCGAGAAGTCGTGGATAACTCGTGATATAGACGTAGCTGCTCAACGTATTACTACGTGAATTACTCGTGTTCCTAACCTACAATTCCAACGAGTATTCGACGAGATCCAAGGCGTAAAAATTCAAAACAATCAAAATTATTTACCTTATTAGAAATTTATTAAAAAACCATACACTCATTTTCCAGTTTAGATACAAGGTGCTTAAACTAAGTAAATTTTGTGTACAAATCTAGAATGGAAATCGTAAATCTTCAGTTCTGAGAAATGAACTCTGCGTTATCTTGTCTGAAATTAGCACACAAAATATAAATTAGCTCCACATTTTATCTGACGTTATAGTGGTGTAATTAAACAACAGGATGATAGATTAAAAGGCATACTCTTTTGTCCTTGCAGCCATCCGTTTTTTCGCATTCTTAAGCCAGTTTTTCACGGCATCTTCGATGTCCTGGTCTTGAGCAGAGGTGTACTTCCGAGTCTTCCGAACAGCTTCTGTAATAGTTTAATTTTACTTTTCTAAGTTTTACTTGCAGCAGAAAGTGGAAATAATCAATGACTACATTGGCTATAAATACACTTACCATAAACAACTGATTTCATCGGTGTTTCAGCAAAGCCATGCTTTTCTCCTCGCGATCCCAACCAGCTGTAGTTTACCGCGACATTGTCCAACATCAATTTAGCCAGGATTCTCCTTACACAGTCTTTTAAGTCATTTCCGCCACGAAGTGAAAGCTTGCCAATCTAACAATTGTTAAATAAAATGACTGCAATTGACAAATACACAATGCATAAACAGTCTACAATGCCAATATACCACTGCTTGATTAAAAGCTGCGTCACTTAAATGTTCCACAAACGTCTCGACGTCCCCCTGAGCTTTCACAGGAAGCAGGGTATTCACCAACGAAGTTACGCTGTCATCCACACGGGTCCGTTTTGATGCTGGCTCGTTGTCACCGCGGGCGCTAATCAGCACATCAACCGATTCTTGCAAATTGTTCAATTTTGCCTTCATTATTCCAACCTGTCTTATCATCCAGTTTTCAAATCCTGGAAAACAATATTTTACCCCTTTATTATACCAGCAGCAAAAGTAAATTAAACAAAACAAAATTAAAATGTTACACTAACCAGTGTTTCCAGTTCTAATTGCTGCAGCATCATCCGAGGGTGATTGAATTTCGGCCGTGACACGTACCTCAGCTGGGGCGGTGACCTGCGACTCTGAATGCGTAGCAATAACAACAGGACGGGCGTGGAGATTGGTTCCTCCAAGATTGGTCACTGATCCTGTTGGAGGAGGTGGTGGTGGAACAAGCACATTTTGCAATTTTGGCCTTCCATATGTTGGCGCCACAACCTCGTCATCCTCGGAACTTTCTGCCATGTCCAATGTATCACCTAAAGATTTCCGGGTTCCCATTCTCTCTCGAAATCGGTGGGTTTTTGGGGTTTCAACATCCGTATTTAAATCTGAATCAACTTCAGCACTTGGTAACTTCTTACGAGCTGCATCATATGTTTCTAAAAGCACCAACAACATTTGTACTATTAAAAACCGCCTTTTAGTTATGGAGATTAATAACACGATTAAAAAATTTTTAATCATCTTACCGAATAGCTTCATAACCCGAATCTCGTACAATGTGAACCTTTTTGAGTCAACCTCTTCTCGTTTCATTACCGATTTTTGTATCATAGCCGAGGTCCTATAGTTTGGCCACCAGCACTTTTTATTGTTCACCATCCAGTCGGAAGGCACCACCGCAATCTCGTTAGTCTTCGTAAATTCGACGATCGAAAACATTTTACTGGGAATGAATTAATGGAATAGCTACAAATTCGGTATCTGACCCGTCAATAGGAACCAAGTACACTTTATTTGCTATCTCGTTAACTGCAATCACTTTTTCCCGAGGTGCTAATCTTGAGACACGTTGAATACTGACAAATTTGGAATCACACGGATTGTCGAAAAATGATAGACAGCTTGTAAACCTTCTAAATTTTATAACAATCTCCGCAGACTCTAACTTTTCGATGGTAGTAATCAAACCAAACTCGTTCGAATTCAACACAACACAGTTATTTCCTGGCGTTATTTTGATGGTATAATTTTTAAATCGATACCCTTTGTACTTTACGCTTGCATAATCCTCACTATGCACTTTTTCTAATAACCCTAACCTTTCCTGTTCACGAAAGATTTCTATATTTTCAAGTTCATAAATTCTATTATGAATCTGCTGTAGTGCGTTGAATGGAGATCGTACTAATTTCTTAACTTTTTGCAAATGATTTTCAAATTTAAATCCAGAGTATGAGTCCAAAGGTCCGTGTGCAAGTACATCAGCTGCTACGTGGATCAAACCGTGCACGTTGTAGGATATGTACTTGGCGCCGTAGAAATAAGCAAAGTTCCTTACAAAAACAAGCAGCAGGCTGTGTGCGTACTCGTTGTACTGAACACACGTTTCCTGTTTACTGAGGAGATGTACCGCTACACACAATTGAAGGAAATGAGAATAGGCATCTTTGCTCAGCACATTTTTCAAAACAACAGGACCTGTGTACAAAATGAATTGGCGAAGCTCCGTTGCTTTCCATTGACTAAATTCATTGATACCTCGGGGTTTTCTACAAAATTCTAGTGGAGTATACTTTCGACTGTGAAGTAATCTGCCTGAAATTATTTGAATCTGAGATTGAGGTAGTCTACCAGGGCACTTTGTAGCGCAGCACCATAAATATATCAATTTCCGAACAACCCCAAGGCAGATTAGGTGCATAAATTCATACGGGATATCACGCACTAGATCAATCGGTAAATCGTATATCCGCGTAGTCATATGATGATGTTCACTTTGCTGCTGTAATCGGAATGACTGGTCAGTCCTTAGTTCCGCATCAACTTCCGGAAATGTTGTTCGCTTATCCACCGATTCGCCTTTTGTTATGCACTTGGAACACGCGTAGTACCCAGTATGACCTTTTACACCTGTGATGTATGATCGGGCCGGAGCATCACAAATTAACGCACTCAGTTTCACTCTTATGTTTCGATTGCCAACTGTGACTACTTGATTTTCCAAATAGGTACTGACAAAATGGTGTAGGTATTCATTTACGTCAGCGGGTTTTGATGATCCGTAAAAGATTCCAATTGAAAATACATCCTTTGTACCTTGAATGCTTGCAATAATGGGCCAGACTTGCTTGTTGGAACTTCGGAAGAGTGGCAGTCCGTCGATATTCACATGTAGGTAAACGTCATCTTCCAGACTTGGTAATTGTTTAAGCAGATTGACAAGTTTATCTTTCCATTCAAAACTTATATAATTACCAGATGATATTTCTTGCACTGATGAATATCTCGGAGTTGATAGTAGTGACCTGGAATCTGCGGGTAAGTTGCTGAAACACTCGTGGGTTTTCAAAATTTTCAACAAATCACTGGTTGCTGTGTTGGTAATATTATGACGCACAGCCCACGCCTGGATAGATTGTTTAAATGATGCGATTCCGTTGGCTTGTGTTGTTACACTACTGATTGATCCGTAGTAACTTGGCAGTGGCAAGCAGTTATCCCTCTCACTATCTGAAGAATCGGTGTTGTAATCGCAAAACGGCTCATCATGAACTGGTGTTATTCTCTCAAAATAGTCAAATTTATTGTTTATTCCGGACCGAATACTGTTACTGGTATTAGCAAATTCATCATGATCCTGAATAATTGATGATCCGTGAGTGAGCTGAGAAGCATCAATTTGGATGCTACAACCTTTATATACATTGCAACTCTTACCAACAGAAGACTGGGATAGAAATAAGAGATTACATGAGATTATTCAACAAAGATTTTTTGAAAAAGAAAAGCAGTGGTACTTGAAGGACCTTGAAGCATGCGGCAAATCAGCGTTTGTTTTTCCAAAGTACTTAGCAAACGAGTACGCAAAACAAGTAGTAAGGTTCGAGAAAACGGTTATTTCATTAGGATCTGAAAAATTTGGATATTCCAATTTAGGTATCAGCATTTCTGGCATCACACCAGTTTACATAATATTTAGAATTAGTGCGTTAAAAGCAGCAGGAATTCCAAAATGGATATCCCAAGTTGGAATAGAGGTTGCAACATACGATTTTAGTTTGAATACTGTTAGAAGCGCCTCGCTTGGAGGAAATGTGGTAGTTATATTTGTGCTGCTTCTAGCTGGACTAGCTATTGCTTTTATAGCATTTTTGTTTGAAGTTTACAGACAAAACCAAAATACTTTAATGGTTTCAAATTATGTTAAAAGGATATATGAAACTCCAAAAGCAATTGTAAGTTACTTATACAAGCTCATGTACAAGATGCGTTGTTTCACTTTGTCAAATTCGGACGAAAAAGTAGTCAGAATATTTACAAATTTCGTTTTGAGTGTAAAACCGACCTAGTAGTTGTTATATCTTAATATATGGGTTGTAAGATGGCTATTTTGTCTGAGACTCTAAATTATATTTTACAGGATATATTTCTTTGGAAGATGTAACAAATGTATTCTGCGGTGTATCTTGAGTTTGAGTTTATTTAAGATTGTCTTTTAGATTGAATGGAAGCCCTTACATTACTGGGACCATATAAAGTTATCTTTGCCGATTGCTACTAATTGGCTAATTGAAAATTTAAATTGTACTTTTGTGAGGACTATTGGTATCTGCATGTGTACTCTTTTTACTTATAATTCTAAATGATGAATGTAAAAATGCGTTTACATAACCGTGCAAAATCTGTTAAAGCAAACTGCACTGCAGTTAATAAAACTACATATCTGGATAGACCGCATAAAAAATCTTTTTTGTGTATCAGAACGAAGATGTATTAGGTTATGTAACTGCGCCATTGCTAATTGGCAGCATTTGATTTGATTAATTATGCAATACACATTATACATGAGCAATGCTAATGACACTTGACAATCAATTTAAGAGCAATCAAACGTTAGCCTGTCGGGTTGTCCCCTCTTTACTAAAAATTGAAATTGATTGATTGATAATGACGATATCTTTACAAGTATTGAACTTCAGAATATCCCGATTGAAAAAATTTGCTCGTTCGATGCCCACTTAACGCATGCTATAAAAGCTTAAGTTGAGTGTAATGCGCTCATCATTGTGCCATTCTGTATCCAACAGGCAAATCTTTCGCAGAAGTCAATACATAAACCTTCATCTTAAAAAGCTGCACCATGGCTAAAAGTTTGAACTTGTGGATTTTGCTGGCAACTGCTTTAGTCCTGGTGACCGTAGTTGGTAAGAAACATTTTAAAAAGTTTTTATACAAAATTGCAAAGTTGCGCTGCATCTTTGGAACACAGGTTTTTTATGTTGTATTTCTAAGTGAAGTTTTTATTTTTTAGCATTGGCTACAGCTGAAGAAAAGCAGAAGCCATCTGGTCTAGTCTGTAACTGGCTGTGCGAAAACGGGGATAACAGCCTTGGCATGTGCACTGCATGTTGTAGACTTTGGGGCGTCTTCCGAGATGGAGATTGTGTTGGAAATAAGTGCGTGTGTAAATGGTGATACGACTAACCGGAATCAACTGCTTTAACTCTAAAATTCAGTTATCTGTCATTGTATACATTCATAATATGTGTTAAAATTTTAATTGTTCATGAAACGATTTTCCAATTCAAAATAAAACACGCATTTTAGCACCGCACACTTGTCTTTTTATGCCGCTTTTATTATGATCATGCCAAAATCACATTTGGTGAAAGCGTAGCTGCGATATAAACCAGGTGTTTAGAAGCTTGTTTTAAAATCTTGCCTAAACTTGATGTTTGAAATTGTTGTACTGCAATATTTGTGAGCTACAGGATGTCTCATAAGTAAAGAGACAAATTTAATTTTGATATAAAAAATCTCAAAAATGTTTTTAACAAGCATTTGTGGCATAACATGATTAAGGTACACTTAGAGTACTTGGGTGTAAATGTCTCGCTTCCAAAGCTCTGCTTGGATGTACGGAGTCATTTTACTTTATCTGACGTCAACTATGAGATTTACCGGTGCCAAAATTTGCTTGAACTACTTGCAAACATTTAATTCCTTAGTGTTCCATAGAACCTTTGCCTTCAAACTAATTTGCTCATTATATTCACAATGTCTTCTTCTATAAACGCACGCAAAAACAAATTGTTCATTTCATTCTAGATATTTGTACAGAGACAATTATTGATCCAGTGCCCTACAATCAAGTGTACTTTCCTATATGCAATTTTTTTCACATAATGTAGTCCGCGAAACAACTTTGTTTTGTAGCTTCTAAAAGCTGAGAGGACGGGCTACAATATATTTTTAAGCAAATATAAATTTAAAGTTTGCATGCAAAGTTGTGGCACTTCAAACATTTTAATGAAAATTTCTGTAAAATTTGGTGTTCATTACAAAATGGCTAAAAATTGAATTTTACATAACTTTCTTGATAAGCATTTTTGAAATACCGTTAATAGCTCATTTAAAAATCCACATTTTAGGGACTAAACCACGATTAGTTTTTGTAAAATTGATTTGAGCCATTTACGTAGACAAACCATTATATGGAATCATCTTTTAAAAAATCGCTAAAAACGAAAAACGAGTTACTCGTAAACAATTGCATATAACTACCACAGTATAGCTTTACTCAAACCATCGTATATATTAAAATATTCTACTAACCTCAGTGTACCTAATCACGGTTTTGTCTGATTGAAAAGACTACTCTATAACTTTATATAAAAAGTTTAAATTTGTCTTTTTACTTATGGAACACCCTGTAATTAGAATGTAGTATGCGGATTAGGTTAACGACCAAGAGATGAATTATATATATTTCCTGAATAACATTTTACTTCGGAATTTTAAAACTGCAAGATCTGATGAGTCAGATCAGCAAAAACGTGTTCAACTGGCGTTAAGCAATAACAATGTAATAAAGACATCCTGTTATCCATAATGATCAAGTATTGAGTAAGCAGAGCCAACATTCATATTAGCACAATTTATCATATCGCGTTATCGCCACTGATGTTGTTTGTTGGCAGGACAACTTGCTAAATACTGATTATCCAAGTATATCAATTTCGAAGCATTGATAATCCCAAAACCAGCAGTGATTTTTTAGCTCGTGTATGTAACACTTGTGTTGGATTTTGACAGCCCATGCATCACTAATATTCTAATCTACTTAAGCCGTCAGTCATTTTGAATAATCTGTTGAGTGATTTAAATCACGCCACTAATAAGTTTATGGTTCAATACCAAAACGTGTTTAGGAAACCCATATAGCCTGCAAAATGTCGTGCTGTCTAGAGAACTGATGAAGTGGTATGAACTGTGAAGAGAAGAGCATGATATTATTATAGCTTTGAGATAATTATTTGTGTTCCTAGGATAGACTTTTTGTACACAGTGGTAAGAGTGGTACCACAAACGTTTTCAAGCTACGATGATGAAGTCAAATGAAAAGGATAAAATGATTATTAAAGTTTAAATGAAATTTTAATGCATATGGCATATTTATTTGTACAGTTCTTTTCGCATGGTTGGAATTATATATTTGCTTGTCATGATTATAATTCATGCGACGTAAAAATTATTGAATGATTACGAGATATTTTTTCAAAGCGATTTTGTAACTTCACGCAAGCATATTTTACGTTATGCGATTAGAAAATTTGGGAGGTTTACTCATGAGAAAAGTGTCGTAGACTATATATACGTCGACATTAAGTTTATATCACTGCTGCATACTCCGAGTAGACAAGCATTTACACGCAAAATCTTGTGGAGGACTGTCATATATATCGTTTTTTGTACAATGGATTTTCTTGCATTTTCCTTAGTCATGCATGTAGATATAGCGGGTGTCTGAAAAGTGTGGGCATGTAGCTGAACTCTCTATCTTTAGGTGTGGATTGATTGAACTTTGTATTTTACTATGCTACGTGCTTCACACCCAAGTTCCTACAATATCAAACAACTTCAAGTACTACGGAAACTCGCATCAGTTTAACTATAGCTGGCGGAGAATCTATAACTTACATTTCTTTGGTTAGATTTTATTTTGCTTTGCAGTTTTACGAGTTTTGAATTGAATCGTATTGCGACATTAACACAGCATGAACGTTCCACGATAATTTTTCTGCGTTTCTTATAATAAAGCTGGATAAAAAAGTATTGTGTAGTTTGTGTGTTGCGAGTACAATACTTAACAGGCTTACGTTGTTAATATATGATACCCCAAAAAATATGTTTTTGCTGTTTCCTTACAAAAACATATTCTTGAATCTGTAGTGAGTGAAACATATTTCATCTTTTGGAAATGTGGGAGCTTTGGTCAAACTGTTTCATCCGAAATCAAGGTAAAAATTTCCTGCTATCTTTTCTTGTTTTTCATTTTTATTTGAAACGTAAATTTTTTTAGGTAAATTAATACAATAGTAGTATGAGTAAACGTGTGAGTTGAAAGATTTGGCAAAGTCTTTCGGCATTTCGTGTTTACATTGCTTTCTTTCATGCCATTCAGATTATTTAATAATGTAATGTAAATATTTTAAAGACGGTTAAAAATCTCTAGCTATTTTATATAGGTGCAATAAATCTTAATCGAATTGAACCAAATTGTTAGCTATTGGCTGAAATTTCTTTTCAGGACTTACAGTTTATGTTTTCATTTTCAGAAACAGTAATTAATCAAACCATTGCCAAAATGAAACAAGTGACCGAAGCATTACCTGGACGTAATAAACTCTCCAATAAAGTAAGCTTTTTACCCATTTTTTAAACTCTATGCATGTCCTGGGGTAGATTATCTGCTCAACATAGTAAATGAGATTTCAATAATATGGTAGTTGGTACAGTTTCCTTTTGGCCTAAATGCTTTTATAAAATGAAAGTCCCATTTTGCCATTTTTTAAATATTATGAAAAAAACATTCGAAGTGTGACTGTTAATTATACTAGTGCATTCTTAGAATGATATTTTAGCATATTAACAGCGACATGATGAGAAAGTCCATTGTCGTAGCTTAAATCTCCCTTTTGTCTCGTATCTTGTTTAATTATCCTTTTTCTAAGCTTTAACGAATACCTATGTGTTTAGGATTTTAATTTCATCATGTATTGTTTTATTCGGACTAACAAGTGAGTTTTGCATTTTGAAAGTTGATTATCTGTACTAAAAGAAGTGTAGAAGGAAAACACAAACAACTTTTGACCGAAATAGTCACATTTTATTAAGTGTTTTCGTAGTTTTAAAGTAAGCTTTTAGAAAAATTTTGGTCAGGATTTCCAATAATCGTTAAGACAAAGCTTAACAAAAACTATTGTTTTTTCTTGCAGATACAACGAAAAATTGCCTTGTATTAGATAAACTCGATGTCATGTATACTAAAATAGCTGAAAAAGCAATGAATCAACCACAATATATGGTGTAAAGATGAGAGGTTCTTTTCTAATGGTAAGTTATATTACTGTCTCCTTTCAGATTTTGTAACTTTTTAAGTGCATTGCATTGTATAATGACTAGGTTTGGACTAATGATTATGTAGCACGAGAAGTAGAACGAGAAAATTATTTATGGCAAGGATTTTAGCAGCATATGCATATATTACAAACGTGCTGCACCACTGCAAAATTCATACAATTTCAGAACTGGCCATCTTAAGCAAGCCATTGCTCAAACAAGTTATCAGTTACGAGCATAATATAAGTATAGTTTTTATTGTTTGATGAAGTATGAAGTCCTATAACCTATTTCACATTAAACTTTGCGGTAGAGTTATCGAGCATTTTTTCGTACTAATATGTCCTAATGCAAAAAATCGAAATATAGAAACAAGAAAATTGTCTTGGCATATAACACTATCTGTATAGATTCAACGTACCTATATTAGAAATCTGGTTTGAACTGGTGTCACATGGTTGAAAAGAAAGATAATATTTCGGCGTACCAACTGGTCCCAGAAGAAATGTTGGAATCTAACAAAGCATATTAGGATGCTATGCTGTTTTATTTGTGCAGTCATATACCCAAAATGAAGAAGTCGGTAAAATATTTTACATGATTGTAACCAGATTCTTACAAACGCAAATTCAGAAGTGCTGCATATATATATTTAATTTTGTAGTAAGGTCATTTTCTTGAAAAGTTATGTATGCATACCACATTCAGATAGTAACACACATAAATGAAGTGTAAATTTTAGTAATTAAAAACATATATTATGTTAGCTGTTGAACAAGGAATAATTACTTTTAAAAAACCTATTAAACAAAATGTAATTTGATACAAGCTTAACATGGCACACTAATCAGAATGGTTTATTTATGTAACCCAAGCTGCACTAATACATAGTTGGTTCGTGTGCTTTGGAGCATTTAAGAATACGACTTGCTAATACAAGGCAAGCATAAAGCTTTTATGACTGAAGCATTGAGACAAACAAATGATAATATGTTAAGCAGCGCCGAAACAATCTCTGCCTTCTAAGTATTGCAATAAACACGTTTTCAAATGACACGACGTCATAGGCATTCAAAGCTCAAAAATTGGTTCTATTTTGTTATCCAACAGCATTTTTCAATGAAATGCTATATATTAATACATAGTGGACGGCTAAAAGCATTGTCTTACGCGTATAACTGTTTAGTAGAGTAAAAATAAAAGTGATAAAGTAAATGTGTCAAACTATAACTGGATAATTTCCATCAGTCGTTTGAGTTTTTCATGCGTGTTCGTACAGGATGTGTGATGAAACAACAGCAAAATAAAAATGAACTTTGTAAGCCATTCTTCACAAATGCATTTAAATTTTTCAGGGCGTGCAAAAAATATTTAGTAACTAAACTTGTATAAAACATTTTTTATGGCTCATTAACAGCTCCATCGACGTTGGACTTATAGCAAACTCATAAAATGTATCTTAGCAATCACAGTGCAATAAAATGCAGAACAAACATAATTTTCGGAATGATGTACATTGTAGCACAATTAAGCAATTTTTGTAGTTGGTTCAAATTTTTTATATTAAGAGAAGCTTTTTATAATATAAAGCAGATAGTGTTTGATGACTGAGTGGTACATGCAAAAATTATACATTAAACCAGCGCCTATAGAAGTTCTGCTTTCGCAGTCATAGAAAAAACGCTTTGCAAAGAATCATTATGTAACACACAGAAACAGACAAAACTGAATAGATTACACATACAAATATTACAAATAGAAATTGCTTTTTGAATGTACATGTTAATTGACAATTTTAATTATCTATAATAAAGTCATACTTGTATGCTTGACTTTGCACATATTTGAAGAATTTATATTATGTAAAAGTATATTTTATTATTTCAATGTTTGAATTTGCAACTTTGCCTATAGCAAAAACACATACAAAACTTTACAACTATCCAATATCAAAGTTAATATATTTTTGTAAGCCTAGACGATGTTTCAAATTTTTATCTACCTATGAGGTAAAGTGAAATTCCCTGTTCACTGATTCCAAGTATTTTTTATACTCTTTTATAAGAGTAAGGATATAAATATATCTTGTCTACTGCTTAATTCTGCCTATGACAATGCGCTGATGTAATATGAAGCAATATGAAGGAGTATATTCCTTTCCTTTACATATCTATAAAATGTGAATATTTTTTGGTTTAATAAGCTATATCTAAAATATAATTATATTCACAAGCACATTTTTGCACACATTTGCACTGGCAGTTTACATATTTTAAATATACCTAGATGGCAGTCTTTGCATATTCAACAAGAAAGAAACAACAAGTAATGTTGAACTTTACGACGTAGGAAAGATTAGACAATGGAAAAACTAGAAGCGTTAACTCTATGTATTAAATAATAAAACAAACTGTAGGTTAAAACAAATACTTTAACTTTTATTTTTAAAATGTTTTTATAAATGAGCGCTGCTGTCACAATGATATTATTAATCTGATATTACCTTTGTTGTCTTTCTAGATCATCTGTTATACAAACTAACCAAATGACACTGGAACCATGATGCATATTGATTCTCTTTACATACAGATCTAGAAACACAAACCAGCACTACTGATAATGAAAGAAACAACATAAAAGGTAAAATATAAAATGTACATGTAGGTAAACCAGCAGAAATGCGAATAAGTTTGCTTGACATGAGAACTTATGATTTTTTAAATTCTAGATGCCATGAAGAATATTGCCCTCTTATGCAACATCCCAGGAGTTTGCTGATTGTATGCATAAATACATCAGCATTATTGCAAAGAATGGTACGTATAACGTCAAATGAAACTGCTCATGAACAGAGTTGCAATTTGTTTTGTACGGGAGGGAAATCTCGTTGTCATATTATACAAGCGTTTAGGCATATATAGCATAATGCAAGTCAGATATCGTAAAGTCAAAGTCATTTATTGAAAGATGAGAATGTTCAGATCGCAGAATTAGCAAAGTACCTTTACCTATAATTTCAAAAGTTAGTTTTAACGTAGAAACACTTTTGGCAAGGTGATATTTACTTACATTACTCGAAAAGTTGTTTTGCGAATTTATATTTTGAAAAACAGTTTTTACGTTTTTTTGAAAATGTAATATGACAAACATTAAATCAAACAATAAACCATTAACTATTTCTTTTTAATGAAAAAAGTGCAATTCGTCATGTAATGCGTGTATCACAAAACTAAATTATTTCACTTATTTATCGTATATTTAGGCACAGCCAAAATTTTTCCAACGAATTAGAAGATACCAGTTTCTTCAAGAGTGCCTTACCGTCTGCTATAAAAGGGTTGCACCCATTTAATTTCCCATCGCAACGCAATCGTAAATATCTGTGGGTTTTTCAAAATAGCAGTGAGTGTTTACATGAACAACCTATACTAAAATTGATATCTACAAAACCTAAACTTATATCACAGAAACATATGTTTGTTTAACCACATACAGGTAAAATGGACGCATGTGTTCCGGAAGTCCAAAAGAACTGTAGTATCAGGAAGTAGAAAATGCAAGTATTCTCAAAATGGTTCAGGCTGCAGGATCCAGATAGTTTAAGTTAAGATGTATATACAAAATACCTATGCATATTAGATTTTTACTGACATACTTCGTAGATAAGACAAGAATGCACTTTTTGTAAGTCTGAATTACTGTTGACTTCAACAAACTCGGAATTTCGAAACAAAGAAACCGCCTACGCCATTTTAATAGTATATGGGATTGCGTTTCTAAACTAGAAACAGTGAAAGTTTTAGGAAAGTTGTAGATTTTAGTTGGAAGTACATGGTAAACTGAAACCTAAAACAGTTACGCAAGCTGAAGCAGCATTTTAATTGTTAGTTTGGTGGTTTAAAAAGACAGAGAATACTGGTTGCAAGAACATGACTTTTTTATAGTTTAACAAATCAAAGCTTTAATATATTGAAAGTTGTTACACGAATACAATAATATTAAAACATTTTGAAGAAAAAAGTTGAAAAATACTTTTTACTTTTCCAAGAGTACAGTGAGTTTTCCTGTGTAAGTATTTATAAACATAAAAATGGATAAAATACAAAACACGCTTTTTCTAACATTAATTTTTAAGATGTCCAGTCGGCTTCTCCCGGACTGATTTTTTTTGCAATTGACCCTAATATCTGACTATGACTTATCCTCTTGTCAGCGTAGTAGAAATACCTTTACATTTCTATGCTATGACGCATTAAATTTTAAAGGCGTTCATATAAACTTCAACAGATTCACAGATTCCGGGTCTTAAAGCTTTATTCGTATATCAACAGAATTTGATTTGTTGCTCCGTTGCTATTGTTAAACAATATATTTAAATTAAGGTGTTATTAGAAACTTAAATTCTTCCTCAATATTTGACATGGTGTGTATACCGCAGCACATTTTAATGTACAAATGTGTTGAAAACTTGCAATTTTTGAATATACGTTAACTAAATGTGCGTAAAAAACTACAAAAGGCTCATCCATAAAGCTTTGCCATATTGAGGACATATTGTTCCATAACTCTAATTATTACATGAGAAGTAGCTACGTGATTTTAATCCATCCGCATTCGCTTCCTGATCATTTTCCACCACCTATTTCATGCAAATTGTGTTTATAGGTAACTCTTTCGTTGTTGCAAGTAAAAAAACGGTAAATTGCAGTTTGGAGTCCAGTTTGCACTATGTGTGCAAACTGATATTTGAAAAAAGAGAACTGCGTTGTCCAGAGAACTTACTTAGAAAATATATGTGCAACTAGATACCAGAATCATTTGTTTCATTTTTTGTGACAAACTGCAATTTTAATTTAAGTCTTTTGACAGACACTAAAATAATATGTATACTTCATTTAGAACTGAGCGTGGCGGATAACAGAAGCTTATAGAATGTAGCAGTACGAGGAGATTATTGAGAATATTGGTTTAAATTATTAATCTTTGCAACTAAATCATAAAGGCTATCCAAGTCAAATACGCCTGAGCTGCTGTTGAATTTACAAACTTTGGAACTACATAGCCGTATAGCTATATGTTATAATTGTGTTTCTGAACTCTTAACAGTAATAAATTTAGGAAAAGTGTAGATTCCCTGTTGGAAGTACGTGCTAAATTGAAACCTAAAAAATTTCGCAAACATGAGCAACATCTTGAATTAGGGTTGCCTGATATATTGTTACAAAAATATGGAGAAATTTTATATATTTGTTAGTTGAATACATGTGAAAGCAGTTGGTGAAAACACAACAAATACTGATTGAATAAACATTTTTTTCATAGTTCAGCAATTCAGTGTTTTGGTTTATTAAGAGTGGGTACACGGATGTATAAATTATTACAAACATAAAACAGATGAAAATATTGAATGAAAGCCACCCTTCTAATTTAAGAATATTGTTAGGATATTAAGTCGGATTTAATGTGGCTGTTGAATATTTTGTCATGGACGCTAACATGATGTTAATAACATCTGACTATGAGATATTACTTATGTATGCGTATTAAATACAATTTTAAATTTCTATGATATGAAGCATTTGAGTTCAAATGGTGGTCAAGTAAAGCTTCAGCTGTTATAGAGGTGTATTGTCTACATTGAGGTTTTAGTGTTATATTCGTATTTCAACAGAACTTGTATAACTGTTCCGTTGAAATTGTTAAAGTCCGATACTTAAATTAAATTCTAATAATAAGTGGCTTAGCATCCTCTTCATTGTTTGACATGGTATATATAACACAGCACATTTTAATGTTCAGATATGTAAGTACGCAACTTTGGAAAATACACTAGCTGAAAGTGCGTACAAGTATTACCTAATACTCTTCCATAAACTGTTGTCTTGTTTGTGGCACACTGTATCATATTTTCCATTAGTCAAATACAGTAGGAAGGTGATTTTGGTCTTCGTGCCATTATCTAGCCTATATGTTTAGCGGTAACTCACCAAACTGAGGTTTAATACAGTTGGGTGGAAATTTTCTTGGTGCAACACACAATCGAGGTAGACCTACTTTTTATCTCTTATATAGTAATTGTGCACATGTTCCAAACAGCAAGCTGTGTTCTTTCAGTATATATAAATTGGTTTTATAATTTTACAAAATTAAAAGGATTTTTGAAATGGTGTGTGTTATGCCAATTTTATAAGCTTTGCTAATTGTTTCATAATATCACATTACAAGTCACGCAACGTGAAAGCATATTATCTTTTTGTTGACATGGCTTTATACATAAGAGCATGTTTTCTGAGCCATAATTAAAAACTAGAATTTTTAGTGCTGCAAGCTAAACAGTACTCGTGTTTCCTGTATTTCTGTTTTTATTACAAAACGCGTGATTTTACTACAGTTGCCTATGGCATCTGACAGTATACTTTTTAATGACCGCTCATGTTACGATTTCTTGCTGCACTTCGGTCAACAATAAACATCAAATACTTGGTTGCCATGAAATCTAAACTAGCAAAGGAGCAATGAAAAATCTACATGTCTCCTGCAAACAGTTTAAAGCACATCAATGTTTGTTGTCGACTTTCAAAAAAACACTTGTAATATTTCCCCTGTAGGAAATCATTGCTTCCACAATAATCGTGCCAAGGTCTAGCTGTGGTTTAAAGTAGAAGAAATCAAATTTTATTTCTCAACGTGAACTTGGCATAAGCTCAGCTAAAACTAAAAGCTAAAAGAACAAACATGTGCTTGTTATGTGACACAATATTTTTAATAGTGTCGATATATAATGCTAAGCCTGACAAAGCACTCAGGCTCTCAACGTCAACGTTTCGCTGTAATCCTCTGTTTACTAAAATGAGAAAAAATACTCTGTCAAACGAGAAGCAAAACAGAATGCAAACTGTTCCAATTTTCCATGGCATCTTTTAATTCGGCGGATAAAATAGCATATTATTACTTACAATTCTATATACAAGGAGTGGCCCGTCATTTTTTTACGTAAACTTCATTTTGTATTACAAAGCTTGTGCTTCATACTTTTTCTATTTCCCTGTAACTTACAAAGAAAAATATCTACTTAACACGTGTCAGTTGTGCGATTGCTGAAGCTGCACTTAAAGCACTGGTGTACGTTAATAGAAGGTTTTTTGAATACAGCTATAAAACAATTAAAACAAATGAATGTAACTAGAGAAGGAATTTTCTCTCTTTGAAACAGTTTGCTGGTACGAGTATTTTCGTTGCATCATTTGCAAATTATTTTATTGGAGTTGGCCTAATATTGGATAAATATAAGATCGAAGAGCATTAAGTGCATTCTTTGAGCTACACACTACACTACACTCGCTAGTAAATATGGTTAGTATGTATTAGGTTTTCTTATTAAGAATAATATTTTCTTCAAGCTTATTGGTAAGGCAAAAATGATAGTGCACTACATATTTATATGTATTCTTAATATTGGAAAAATATATATGCCACAATATAAAAATTAAATATAGTCACATGTCAGCAGATTCATCAATTTTTGGTTTCATATTTTGGTATTATGATGAATTATGGAAAAATGTGGGTTTGCATGATTACTAAATGACACTTAATCACTTTTATATGTGTTAGGATGTACATGTGCATAATACGATACGGTAACTAGTCGTGCTGAGACATGATTTGTCGTCACGAATGTTGCCTACCTAAATTATGATTGACGCTTGAATAACTATTAACATTTTTCTTTCCTACTATTATATTTCTAATTATGTATCAGGTTTATGGTATTTATGAATTTGTGGTGTTAGCTGTATGAATCTCATCATAAAATGAATGAAATATATTTAAAGGCTTATAGTCATTAGTAAACCTTAATAATGTTACGAATGTGGCTGTTGTATTTGGAAAATTATTATTGCTACAAAGCTAAAAAATTAGTAGTATTGCTGTTCCTTTCAGGCAAACTTACTGCTAAATACTTTTTGATGTTACCTGTCTTACTCGAACTTTTTAAAAGTGACCATGCACATAATCTTAAAACTAAAATGGCATTTTTAGGAACTCACTTTTTATGTGTTGGTTTTTAGGAACAATAAACTGATACTATTATTTTGCTTCTACTAGGAACCTCTTACATTCTAACTTTTCATAAAAATGAAAGCATAAAACATAAACTAATTGACCTATTACTATAACGTAATTAATACCGTTAGCTTTACCTATCTAATTGTGATTAAAGCGAAAAAACGCATCATTAAATTCTGAAGCACACGAAGCCGCTTGAGACATGCTATTTACAAAGACTTGGATTGCTGAACTGTCCAGGCGAACAGATTTTCCAATACAATTTCACCTACTAAATTGCCACACTTTTGATCTATGTCGTCTAATAGACTGATTATACTGACTGACTAGTATAAACTGGGGAGCGGGGGTCCTCCTTTTGTGGTGTATTTGGTGGTCGATTTGAAGACAAAGGCGGGGTGGTCATTGTAGTCGCAGGGTATAGATGTATTATGTCCGGAGAACGTATCGTAAGGCCTGCAGGACGAAGTGGAGCCACACGGATTTGTGAGCGGTCCTGATTGCGGGGTACACTGTAAACCACTCTGGTGAAGTTGAGATGATGAAGAGGTGGCGGTTAGTGGAAGTGATGCTGCTAGAGGGAGAAGGATCTCATGCAATGGCACTAACAATGGAAGGTTTGCACTTCTCTGAGCTGGATATCATGACCAAATGGTCAGAAAAAAGGTGCAAAAACTCGTGGAATATTAATCTGCTTCGGGAATCTTCCTGGACTCCGGAAAGGGTTCTTCCTACAAGTCCAGGGATGTTATTAATGTTTTGGGGTCCAAACAGCAGTATGTCCAAACAAATCCGAATGGTATCGTTTCCTTGTGCGTTGTGACGCGTAATTGATTCAAACGGTGTGCCCAAGTTGTCACCGGTGGTTGTCGCTAGAATGTTTTCAGTCGTGATGGTGCGCCAAAAAACTTCATTAATGCGAAGAGTGTCAGCGTCCAAATATTTTTGGCAGGGGACGAAGAAGTCGTTTTTGTGGGGAGGTGGAGCAGTAACTGTTTTTACGGGAGTTGAAGTCATAGAGGTGGATGAGTTAGGTGTGGGTTCCCAATTTTTCCTTTTCGTTCCCGGATTTAGCTCAGTTTGCCCCGTAGATTCGTCACTGTGAATCCGATTAACAGGGATGGCAAAGTCCGGTGAAACAGGAGGCGGAATATTCGTCGTGTTATAACGACGTGAGGCGTTTGGATTCGCAGCCTAGATAGAATATTCCGGTATAAAGCCTTTCCGTATAGCTCAGTAATTTTAGGTGCTTCTTTTCTCTTGATTTTTTACCTGTTGCAAGTTGGCTTGTCTGATATTCCAGCTTATGAGATTTCCGTAAGAAAGATTGCGTGTTGTCTATTCCTCCAAGTAGTGTCGATAACCAGTGTGTAAATGTAAGTAGATAACGAAGGAATGTTTCCCACACTGGTACATTTGCAGCTCTCCAATAACCGCGTGGGTCGTGCATAATGCACTTTTAATCTAATACTGAGTCAGCTGATTCCTCGGATTCTTCTGCTACCTGATACTGTTGTCGGCTATAAAAGATTAAAAATTCAACATTCAACAACTGATTTCTCAGTCATGAGTAGATCAAAACTTAACAGTGGTTTCTAATTACCGTCTCACGACTCCTCGAATGTAAATTTTATGATGATATCGGCACCTTCCTTCCAAGATTTGACAAGCTGTACACACTGCAATATTATTAGCCCTTTCCAAAGTTTCTTCCACCAGGAATAAAATGTGCGTAAATGCCCGAGTTAAACGGAAAACTGTGGTACTCCTGTTTCCAAAGAGCGCTAGGGTGTCTCTGATCATGTAGATTATCCTAATTGCAATGTCCCTAGTTCTGTTGTTCCTGTTCCAATAATGATGAAAACGTGGGAGTATTTTCAGCTGGCTCTGCAGTTCCGATGAATTCGTTCAATTTTGAAAACAACTCATCCGCGTTTTCCGAATATTCGTCGTATTTTGTTGTCAAACTGGTAACAGCCGCAGTTAGTATTGAAGAACGCTCTACGCTATTTGCTACCGCTTGATGTAGTTTGTGTGAGCTAAATCTTTGTCTTTCTCCAGTTCGGTAACACGACTTTTAAGTTCATTAACTGATTCACTTATATCTTTAAATGAGTTTTTCATAGTCATTTTCATTTTCAAGTCACTAAAAGTATTGTGATTCAAGGAACTCTAACAATGCTCCAGAAAATTCCTCACAGAGCACGGTTTGTTTTTTTTGCCATTTTGCCCTAAGACGTCGTTCTCAATGATGTGTACTTGCATTTCGTGATGCATAGTTAAAGTTGTATATCTAACTTCTGTCGTCATCTGAAGTAAATATTCTATGCAAGCTTGCTGTTGTCCTAATTGATGTTTTAGTGTAGGAATTTCAGTCTGAAGTTCTGCAATTTTATCATTTATTTTTCTATTTTCTTTGGGAATCTCCGCAAGGAGGAATTGGATCTGTGCATTAAACTTATTTTGCAAATTATTTGCATTAAAATCCATATTGAAATGAGAAGAAGTAAAAGAGAAAGGAAAATGATGGCCGAGGTTCGTTATGGGTATATTTATATGTTTTAAACCAGCCCATTATTTTTAATGGTGTTAGAAGAAAACGCTTTGTTTTCCTTACTCTTGGAGAACAAGGATCAGAAATTGTGGGTGGTAAAATTCTTTCTTCTACCGCCCACCTTTGCAGTGTATTGTCGGTAATAATTGTTGATTTCAAATTACTCCAAGCTGCTGGGTATAAATGATGAATAACTATATCCTTTTGTGCCTGTGAAGAACATGAGTACTTTCCTGTGATCACATCTCCATTTCTAAAATGCATTTTACAAAAACAATACAAAGCGACGCTTAACAATCCATCAGAATGTTCGAGTGGTAGTTTTCATGTTTTTCATCCTTGCATTTTTGGGCACAAGGTTGAGGACAGTGAACCTGTTTTCCGCTATGTGACTTATCACCATATCTTCTGTGTTCTCAAGGTACGTAAATGCGCAGTGCTTCGCGAGGTCATCTGCTGTGGGAGAAGGAGATATCAGCTTTCCAATGAGTTGTGTGTGGATTGGTGCTGCCCTTAGGTATTCAGGTAGAAAGCACAGTTTGTCGCTCACAGGATCGCATAAATGCAAGGTGTCAGCATTTAAAGGAATAATGTTGGCGTTGTATTTTCCAACGTAGATGATTTGCATGTTGATTTGACATATTAAAAGTTTTTGCTATGTTGAAAATAACACATTTGTACTTTGCGTAATGTTTATTAATGTATATTTATTGCATGGGCTTATAGGGTTTATATTGTCACGTTTTTTACTGGTTTCCAATGTCAAAATTACGGGAACTGTGGACAGGAAATGCATGCCTTTAAAACTTTATAAAACAAAGCAGTAAAAACTCTTTTCTGGAATCTAATTAAGTTATGTTTGTTTGTCATGCGCACAGAAAAAGTGCAAGCTAACCAGCGCCAAGGGGCCTGCAAAAATCACCAAGACATGATTCCTATTGTGAGAAATCATACTTTGATCTTGGTGAGCCAAAACACAATGTTTTTACGTTGAACTTTCGGGGAATTATGATTTCCATAAAAGTGTATATTTATCGGATTACAAGACATATTTTTCTCTTATTGGTGTTATTAAATAAGTGCATTTCGTGCAGAACATATACTTTGCAAGCGTGCGCTTATTACGAAGATATGTTCAGCATATTTATTCATTGCAGGCTTGCTGGTGATATTTGTTTGTTCATTTCATTACATCATGACATTACAATGATATCTAATCATCCAAATACCATATTTAAATAAGGGAATAAACATTTTGAAGATTTCCCGTTTTTGTATCGAATTGGACGCACACTTGAATTTGATTAAAATTATAACTTCATTTAGAAAGCCGTAATGTATAAAAACGTTTCCTACACTTAAAGAATTACACTGAAGTAGTAGAATTCAACGATTGAGTACAATCACAAGTTAAAGAAGACTTATACTTTGTACGTGTTGATTTCACTTGTCAAACATATCTGGATAGGAAAACACATTCTAAAGGAAAAATGTTTTGTAAAAATGAAATGTGTAAGACGGTTTTTGATAGCCAAAGTCCGCACAAAGATTATAATGTATAATGCAAGTTCAGCCACACATTTTTGGAATGTAATATAGAATATAAAGCTGAATTCCTAATTTGACCGTTGAACCGTTGGTGTAAAAATATAAACTTCATAATTAAGGAAATTAATTCGAAAGCATACTTGCAAAGCATTCGCATTTTAATATATTCTATGTTGCTTTTAATAAATTGTTAGGTGTTTACTACGAAAATACAATCATATTTTATCCAGAATTTTGTTTGGGTACAATTTTAGAAAAGCTGTTTGCCTAATGGAACATATCATAGAATGGATAGAGGATAGATGCTTTATCTACTCGCTACTGTAAAGTAGCTAAACAAAAGAACTTTGCAATGAAAAATTCGTAAAAAGATTCCTGAATCCTTAAATTAATTCGAAGAATTACAGTTTTGTTTGTTTACAAATAAACCGCAATATTAAAGTTCAAGTTACTGTAATAGTGGACTTAATGTTAGTACATTACGTAGTTTTCCATGAGATTTTTATTACAGTGTTGTGGAACCTTTGTTCATTACAAAAACAAATTATTGCAAAAATTGAAAATCTCTGTTTTTTTGTTTTAACAAAATTATTCTTCCCACTGCCGGTCTCAATTAATTTTTTTAAAAATTTAAAACTTTGATGCGTTACTGAAGCGTAAATGTTTGTAATGAAGTTCTTGGAAATAAGAACGTCATAATTTGTTCGCATGAACATTCTGTAAAGCTCGGTTTTAAGCTCAATTTTTATTTAGCTTTTTGTTTAGGTTAAGGCTTATATAAATTTTTAAATGTTGTTGTTAGTTAAGTTATGGTTTGTAGTCAAACAATTAGTAAATAACGACTATAGCAAAGTGCTTGCCAATACGTTTCTGTATTTTATTGTCGTCGATTAAATGGATTTATGTAATGAAAAACAGTAATTAACCGGACATGTTATACTGATTGCTTGTATATGTATAACATTTGTGTATACATTTATTTATGTAGCAGGCTAATTAAAGTTGAATTTTGAATCTTGAATTACATAATAATAAATACATAAACCATTGCATCAACAAACAAATAAAGCTTACTGTTGCTTATGTTGTCAAAGAATTGTTCTACGGCGGAATCTTCATTTTATATTGACGATTAAAATGCGATGTTCTGTTGTTTTTTCATGTGTTTGATTCGTGAAGAGATGACAAACAAAATCTCAAGCAATGCCGATACAATAATTTTTTTATTATTTTAATTGTATGAATTGTTTATTTATCATTGTTTTATCAACTGGTTCTTTGTGATAGTGTAAAATTATATAATGTTATATTGTAGTACATCAATTTAAATATATAAGAATATTTAATAAAATAAATGTTTATTATTTTTCTGTTGTGTGCAATATTTTCTACATTGTTAGAGTAAATCAATTTCCTAAACTGGAATAACAATAAAGTATTTTTGGTGAACGTTAACGAATTTTTTATTATTCAATAGTAATTCATGGAACTAAAAAAGATGAATCAACTTAATGTTTCTGTTCATAAAATCAACTCTCATATCTAATCCATGTGCACCAATAACAAAGTAAAGCATTTCGATACATCACATGTACAAAAGCCATCAATGTTTAGACATGAAACCATATGCAGGAAAGATGTTTGGCTTGTTGCATGCCCACAGGCATAATAAGCGATATAAAAGCAGTTCTTTGCTTACGATGTACACTTCGCTTGTTCAAGCGTTTCAGAAACTAAGCGGATACTCGGCATGTTGGAATTCGCAAAATGACATGGGAGCATTGAAATGTTTCAACACCCAAACAAAAAAAACATCAGCATAAAATGTTGGTATATCAGTGATATCACTTTTTATTTTGATCAAATTGATTCCTGCAGAGTTTCTCTTTCTGGTAGCAAATGTAGTACCTTATTAGCTGATTATACGCATCACAACTGAGCATAATTTCTTAGCATTTTAAACCCAAAAATCACGTATAATTATTGTCATTACTAACAAGTAAAGGCAGGGAGTGGTAACCCGCCAATTTTCGATGATTTATGCTTTCTAGATTACTTTTGTGCGCTGATCACGAATATCATGTCGAAAATCCCGAATGCGCCCACCCTGTGGTGATACTTGGTTTTTAATTTTGCAGTACTGCCTTACGGAATTGCTATGATAGCCAAAAACAAAGAATTCTAAAACGGATAAATGGTTTGAGTTTTTGAGTTTGAGATGAGATTTCGAAAGATTTATGATATGCACTGCAGCGCACTTCTATAAGACGCATGAAATCTCGGTGTGCTAACCTTAATGTGTTGAGATGCTCGTTTGAAACAAACAAGCCATAGCAATATGGAAAAAATTTCCCTTGAAACTAATCACCCAAACCATGAGTTATAAGTAATTTAGAATCTATTTTATATTTTTTGCTCTAAGAATTTTAATTGTCACTTCGGTTAACTTTTTCTCTAATAAAAGTATAATTGTTAAATTGACAACCTATCCCATCCCTATAAATTGGCTAAGGTTATCAGATTCATAATGTTTATATTTTGCATTAAGCAAAACTGAAACAAACTTTCTCGGCTTAAAGTTTGAATGTTTTCATGAAATAGTGAAAATATTTATGTAATCATGAAGTCATTAAACCTTATGGGTATTGTATAAGTGGCTATACGGGGTTTGGTTAGGTGTATACGTTAGGTCGTTTGGACTTTAATATTCACCTAGTGTCACTGGGGTTGCGCATTCGGGATTTTCAACATTATATTAATAATCAGCACACAAAAGTAATCTAGAAAACATAAACTATTCGAAAATTGGCGGGTTACCACTCCCTGCCTTTACTTGTAAGTGTCTACATTACCATTTCCTTATAAATAATCCTAAAATTATTCTTTATGATTT
Organism: Entomobrya proxima; assembly: GCA_029691765.1. Taxonomy (NCBI): domain Eukaryota; kingdom Metazoa; phylum Arthropoda; class Collembola; order Entomobryomorpha; family Entomobryidae; genus Entomobrya; species Entomobrya proxima. Next base: position 45,695,695 of record CM056173.1, on the reverse strand, counting down.
CGAATTTTAAATTTGGGCATTTTGGCTTCAAATGATTTGGTATTTCAATATACGTTTCCTGTCACACGCACACTATTAATTTTGCAAACTGCACAGGAATCTGTAAACCTTTAAAACATAGGAGTCAGTAAAACTTGCGAAATGACCATTCTCGAAGAAGGAAGAAGAAAATTCTGCCAAGGGCGTGTAGTATGCAAACATGAATTACCTGCTTAAAGCAATAAGGTTTCCTTTCTAGTAGAAAATATTGTGGTAGAAAGGATAATCGTAATATTGCCTGCGGCTAGTTGCAAATATTTACCCAAGGCACCTTTTCTGTTGCTACGCAAGGCTGAGCTTGAACAGAAAGACAGACTCGAGCTGTTTTCCCAACTTCTTTCATTGCCACACCTAGTAGAAACTCTTTTCCTTCAGTACAAAACTCACCTTCAGTTTCTCTGCATCAACAAAACAAACGATTATTAGCTAGTTCTAATAAAACTGTGAAAATATGTGCTTAAACATTTCTTTAAATTTATCAGTGCTTGTTTCAAATATTTTAGTCCAGTATATAGAAAGTTTAACCAAAGAAACTGGAATACTTTTTTGGAATCAGTGATGCTGAAGTATCCAGTGTGCTATTGACTGTGGAGAAAAGAGGCAAGTTTTTCTACAAATTATCTCCAATTTAAGAAGAAATCTTTCGGTAAGTTGGAATTGAAATATTACGTCACTATTAATTTGTCTAGTACTACACCCGTTTCCTTTTAAACAAGAAATGAAAATATTTACTCTCACAGTTCCTAATATTTATTATTTCTTCTATATTTCTATCTTTTGCTTTGTTTAGTACGTGGTTCATCATTCAGTTTTTTTAAAGCAAATGCATGCGAGACTAAACTAAAAATCTGTGAAAAGTAGTCAAAGTTGATTGTTGTAACCCAGCCTTTATAAATAGTAAAAAATGTGTTATATTGTAGCAAAGTTTTTAACTTCAAATTTCATAGATACGGACTATCCATTCTTCACATAACACTGGTTAAAATGTGAATGGCACCAAAGAATCGAGAAAACTCACTGTTATCAACAAATGTAGCTTGAAAAACTTTTTCAGAAAAAGTGTCATTGTGGAAAGCGAATTTTTGCTGGACCTATTTTCTTGTGATGCCGCGTTACTTGTGAAAGGAGTTCTATTAAAGTTAGCAATACTCTTCAAAATAAATTAACCATTTCCCTTATTCGTTTTATGTTGAAATTGAAATTCAAATTTATCTGAATATTATATTCTTATATGAAATTGTCCTGCAGATTTAATTGCATCCCGACAGTGAACGGTACCAAGCATTGTTCCCGTAGAATCATCATTGTCATCGTAAGATTTTTATTTTTTATTACATTGCTCAGGCCTTTGCACGTTCAAAAATGGTTTTCAGTCAAGTGATATTACGTGATTTGCTAAACTTAGGTTAAAAATTGAGTGTTATATCTAGGATAGAAATCAAAATTTTCATTACTTCCGCTTATATATTGTCAAATTTGATGTTAAGAAAAGAGTTTTTCCTCAGATTAAAAAAAGTTTTTATGCTGCTAGAGTATTTTAGAGAAGTTTCAATACAAGAAAAAACGATTTGATAGGTGATTGGCATAAGAGCTAAATATTAATATGATAGATGTCACTTCGAAACATTTACGTGCTGTTGTCTAGGTTATAACATTTCAAATATAAATACCGTTAATTATCAGTCCGCCAAACAATCAAGTTTTAGTATCACACGAAAATGAGATGGCTTCTGACGGAGTTTGGAGAAAGAAGCAGGTTACATATTTAGATTACAGATACGCAGAATGTAAAACAAGGTAATTATGTCTATCTGTTTGATGTAGAATTCAAATACTACAATGAATGCAAACATTCACTTGAAGGTGACTAAAGGGTGTGTATTAAATCGGAGCACAAAATACAATCGAGGTTTTTTGAATGTTTATGTTGCTTGTATACCAATGTAATATATCCATTTAAAGCTCAAAATCAGCAGATTAAAATACAGTTGTAGTTGCACGAAAATCTATATTGTGTTAGTTTTTTCATACTAATAAATAATTGTTTGAAATTTTGATTTTTTCCCAGAGTGTAAAAATTGTTATCCAGATTGACTTTATTTTATGGTCACGTGTACAGAAAGCAAACAAAGTTCGATCTTTTGTTTTTAATATATTGACCATATAGTTCTTTGCAGAATAGTACATTCGCTTGAATATAAGATACCATGTAACTGCAGTTGTAGGGAGTCAAACATGAAACGGAGAAGGAAACAAAAGCTTATTTAGATTTGCATTTTGAGAACACTCATAGGCAGAACTCAGACCAGCTATTGGTGAATTTGTATTCAGCAATGTTTCTTCTACTTAATGCACTAAAGATCATTTCATAATTAGAAGCAGAAAGAAAGTTATGCAATGGTATTTCAAGAGTACATATTTTCATGTTCGAAAAAAATGTGCAAAACTAACGCACTGCCATAACTTTCCAAAGAAACCAGCAATGGAGACGGTTAGATCTATTTCTGAATCTGCATTTTATGGAGATCAAAACCCTAGGTAGTGTTTGATTGTACTGTAAATCTTTAAAGAAATAAATTTGAAAATAAAAGTTAACTTGTTCGAAACCCGGGAAAAATCATATTTTGTGTCCCGAAGTAAATGCAGCAATAGAATCATTACACTATTAGGTTTTGACCACAAGTAATACTGGTATTAAAGCCCTTAAAATGTAGTATCAGAATATTATGAACTCAATTCGATAGGCTTGTACAGTTGACTTATGTAGCGAAACAAAATTTGTGCTCCGATTTAATACACACCCTTTAGGCTGCTAAATAATGAAATTTATAATTGCCATTTGGTCTAAGGCAGCAGATATACCTATTTTCTTCAACATGTATAAATGTTTTGCTTAACTTTCATTTTAAAAACGGGTTCTCATATCAATCCGACTTTGGAAATATCTCAGTACAATCCTGTTTTTAAAGTAAAACACAGACTTGAATTTAAACTTGTTTTGTAGGAATTAAATTTCTCAAAGCATTAAAGTAAAGCCAAGGTTAATAATAAATTGTTAGTAAGGATACAAACCAATCATCTAGCATAACCGACACAGCAAAATTCACTCTAAAAGCCTTAGCTATCTAAGAGTCAGACTGTAAAGCATACAGCTCACCGTAGCAACCACTATATATTATTTAAGTTTAGTACCAGATAGTTTTGTATGATTTAGGTTTATAAGATTACCAGATTATTTTGATGGCACATGAATTTGTTTTCTTTAGAGATTTTAAAATAGTTCTTAGATCTGAATACTCAATGAGTAAAAAATCTGTCAACCGACAATTTAACAGAAGTTTTGCATACGGATCTTACAGGGCATTGTTAGAAGAGATGAATATGTAGGTACTAAAAGCTTAAGCAATTTATTGTCTAAAAAATGACAATACGCTTCCACTTCAATAAGAACAGTATTTTCAACGTATAACTATGAATGTATAGAAACATTTTTGTGTCCTCTACACACTGTTACTCTAATTTTGGCATTGCATGTAGCGGAAGAAAGTTGACGGCCTTATAATTTAAGTTCATTCATGTGGCCGCTGCCTGATTTACTATAACGGCTTTAGCAAGACAAACTAAAAATGATGCTTGTGTTACTATCATACTTTTGTGCACACAAATACAACCTCAAAGCTTCATTCCTTCTGATTGTGATTACAAGTATAAATACAGAACGAAGAAACTTGTTACATTACAACTTCTCTATTCATTCTGAATGACCAAGCCGATTATTCTCTTTACATTTAATGGCTTATTTTGTGGTACTGAGAGCGTACGTATACCAAACCACAATTCTGTTTATAAGGTAAAAAGCAGATTTGAACTCATGATTGTATATTATTTTTAAGTGCTGTAAAATACTTATGCTCAGATTATTCACTGATGCACTATCATTTATGTATAGTTCCACGTGTGAAAATTTCTGCATTTACATTCAAACTCAGTACTTTATGCAATACCATTTCCAAAAGTTATAGAAAGCGTTAGCAACTCTCTGTTTTCATGTTATTTACCACTATTATTGCTGTATTCATTCAATTGTCCAAAATGACAGCACTATCTAAAGTAATGTAGGAACTGTCCAGCGTGTTCTAAAGATATTTTCAAGATTAATCATAGACTATAAAATTAACTCTTTCGACCACCTCCCAGTATTGTTTCTGGATATTTAAAATATTTAAAGCAAACCAACGACTGCAAATGAGACTCCCTACTTTAACTGCGTAAACTTCCATGTTGAAAAAATGTTAATTCTTAACGGAATTGTTCAATTACTTTTAGACAATGTAAGGTTTTATTAATTACGTAAAACATTTTAGATATAAATATAAGTATGTTTACATTGTGTACGGAAATGATGGTTGGTAATAAGCGTACAAGCAGCAAAGTTTATCGCGAACGAATAGGAAAATTTTCAAAGTGTTTGTAAAAACGCCACACTTCAAATTCAATTCACTACTATTTTAACATTCCTGTGAAAAATGCAAAATATGAGAACACATTGTAAACAATTTTTGTTAAACCCTGGTGCCTTAACTACTCGCTATGCTGGTTTCTTGACATTTTTTAAGTACTCAGAATGCCATTCTAGAAATGTTTTCAATGGTTTATGAAAATTATGCGGTGGCTTTACTCCATGCTGAACAATACAAATTTTTAAAGTCAACAGACGTAACTGACTCAGTAATTGTACACACAGTAGTGGCTGCTTAATTGTAGTAGTTGCTTAATAGCAAACAGAAATGCAGTTTGGTTTTTAGAACTAATCATGGCTATTTTGAGCCAGCAATTGATTTTCTACGTGGTTCATTCTATATATCAGATGAAGGGCAACGAATATTTTTATACTGTTGCGGTTTCTTTAGAAGATTAATTCAAACGGTGTAATATAACTGTTGTGGTAACTCTCGGGTTACCGTTGTGTTAGGCTTCGGTTAGGGATGATTACTAATCAAATCCTCTTGATTCTCCTAACTAGCCCCTACACAACTTTTAAAGCTATTCTAACATGCAAAATGCATATGCTTGAACTCTCGGTGCGGTTCTTCTTATCTACTGAATTAACTAACCACTGTTACGTAATCAATGAAGCGAAGTTAAAACACAATAAGGGGTTCTTTAATAATAATTAAAACTAACTTTTAATAACTGACTTCATTTAGATCTCACAATTAACAAAATAAGAAATTAGTAATGTTTGTGCGCTGCTTCTGCTCAGATGGTTCTTGCTTGAGCGTTACTGCCTGACTGTCATGTCATCGTCCTTGTCCTTGCCGATAGCTCAGTAATGCGATCATGAGATCGGTGAGTGTAGTTTTACTGTGGAGCAGGATTGCGAGATGTTACTGTGGGAGAGTATAGCAGGAGAGACACTATGTGCGTTTCTCACTTACCGAAGGTTCTAGATGCTTCTTTGTTCCTCACTGTGGTAGTGTATTAGAGTTGAGCTCTGGGATTAATAATATTTTGTGGAAGCGCTCTCTGCTATGCTATGATGTAGGGACAAATGTACATAGTGCACTTGGAACGCTACAACGGGATAACCTAATGATTTTTTGAGGCATTCTGGATATGCTAGTGTCGTTCAGATTTCTGTCAAGATAACAACTACAATTAGATTTTGCAAGTTCATGAGAAATTAGGCCCTAATGCTATTCATATTTCCACACTGGCACTTAATCTTTATTGGTACAATGGTGGTTCTTACGGCAATATAAGCATACCGGTCTGAGTAAGCCCGTCTTGCAAGGGAACTATTAATAAAACCAAAGGGAAAAATCCCAAAAACCTGCATATGGGACATATAATGTGCACGAACAAGGAAAAAATAATTCTTTGATTGCACGGTCACATGCGCTAATCTAATGAATTTTAATCTAATTATAATCTAAAAAATTAGCGCATGCGACCGTGCAATCAAAAAATTATTTTTTCATTGTTCGTGCACATCATATGTCCCATATGCAGGTTTTTGGGATTTTTCCCTTTGGTTTTATTTCTAACTTTTTATTACAAATATTACTCTTCAGACAAAACTGATATCAAGAATGAGATTTTTTAAAAAAAATCGAATCAATGCAATAACTTCATCCCTTTAGAATGTCAGGATTTTTTATTTCATCGAAATCTACCCAGTGGGTCGTTCTCCAGTTAAGTTTAAATGCTTTTGATGTCATTTAGCCATGTTGCGATCGAAGTTTTTGACAAAAATGATACCAAGAATGCAATTTTTTCAAAATTTTCGAACCAATGCAATAACTCCATCACGTAAGAATGTCAGATTTTTTGATTTCATCAAAATCGACCCAGTGGGTCGTTCACCAGTTAAGTTTAAATTTTTTTGATGTCATTTAGCCATGTTGCGATCGACGTTTTTGACAAAAATGATACCAAGAATGCAATTTTTTCAGAATTTTCGAATCAAAGCAATAACTCCATCACTCCAGAATGTCAGATTTTTTTATTTCATCAAAATCGACCCAGTGGGTCGTTCTCCAGTTATGTTTAAAGTTTTTTTTGTGCTACTGAATGCAAGCATATGTGAAGGATTATGGCAACGAATATTTCCGTTGCCAAAATTGCGTGCTTCGCACGCGATAAGAATCCTGGTGCTCCGCTTCGCTCCGCACGGTCCTATATGCAAAAACTGAAATTTTAGAACTTTTTGGAATAAATTTCTTATAATAAAGTAAATGCTTGATCAAAAGAATTACAAAAAGTGTATGATTTAGTGTAATGGGCCTCAAGGATATCCAAACTTCAGTGTCATATGATTTACATTAAAACCTCCGACGACTTTTAGTCTTAGACGGGAAACATTGGTTGTTTGGTTACACCGCTGCTTTGAGTCTTGTAATAGTATGTTCTACGTTGTGATGAAAAATTGATTTGAAATCTCGTGGTAAAACCTATATTATTTAATAACCAAAACCAATATTGCTACAATTATTGTATTTGTTAATGAAGCCAAATATTTGCCCTGGTTCACAATGTTCTGTACCATATACATTATTCAGAACGAAAAGTCAAACAAATGTACATACCTATCCGATTTGCACTTATTATTTACTAAACTGGTTTAGGTGTGAACCGATTTAAAATTAGTTTTCTTACTAGCAGATAAGAAATTTATTAGGATCATTACGAAGAAGGCAGAGATTACTTTGTCACGTGCAAAAATCTTTAGATTTGAAGAGAAACTGTTAAACTGTTGTAGTTATCCATATTAGTGTGTCAGAGAGATAGAAGTATCATCATGGTCCCAATTTAGTTTTCATTCAGGCATAAAAAAACTGCTATCCTGTAATATTCAATTGTTTTTTCTTTTCCAAATATATACATAATTTACTTCATATTAATCATTTTATTCTCCGTTAAAGTGACGACAAAAACTCCAGAAGAAATATTTTGCTACAAACTTAGATGTGTTAGTGGCATCATTTATCTGACAACGACCTTGCAACACACAAGTTAATGATGCGGGATTAGAAAACCGATCATACTACTTACTACATATGGTGTCATTCGAAAAACTTCAGGAGACGACTAAATGTACTGTAGCAGTGTAATTGTTAACCAGTACTCATACTATTTTTAGGTGCCGAGCTCATGCCAAACGCAAAACGCACAAGTTGAAGTGGTAAAATTTACATGCCAGTCATTAGAAATAATTTACTCAATCACACAAGTTACATTTTATAGCTATGTAAACAGAAAGCTTCAAAACTTCAGAAGGTGGATAGATTATCGTATTTTTAATCGGTAAATAAATATTCAAAGCTTAGATCTCGGCAAATGTATTTGTCCTGCGGCCGTAGCTTGCAAACTGACCATATTTATCAAGTTTGAAAGTAAGCTTTTTATCTTTTAATTATTTCAAAATTAATCGGTCATCATTTCCTAAACATATGTCACCGGAAGTGTTCATTACACAAATTTAAACAAACCAGCATTTGGAATATGAAGAATGTAAGAAAAATGTGAGTTTCATGCACCATGAAAATATCTCAATGCTTCTAAATGCGCTTTCGTTGGTGGAATCCATGTTTCTAGCTTTAAGAAAAGTACACTTAGTAAGTTTTTAAAGTCCTTATGAGCATGAACTCAAATTTGTGCGGTATGGTAAATAATTTTTAAAAATATGAAAAAAATCCAGTATTGCCGCCCAAATATTCATCGCCCCCGAAAATCCATAAAAAAAAGGTGTATTAGCCCCTTATGTGTGTGGCTGCGCCCAATTAGGATAACAATATTGTTTCTTTTGCATTTTGTTGCATTAGCAAATTCCATTATTCACTCATTGGTTTTTGAGGCTTTCGGACTGAGGAGACTCACTTGATTCCTATTCTGTAAACTAGGGCTTGGAATTTAGAGATTCGTAATTTGGACCGTTTACTATATCCTTCGTATTATCCGTTTGGCAATTTGTAATTTTTTCTATGTGATACTTTAAAAGACGCAATAATAAATATGCATTTAAATAAAAACAATGAAATTACTTAATAAATTAGTGCATAAACGAAACCGTTGTCCATTTATTTGTTATAAAATACAAACTCCAGCAAATTGCTGGTGTTTTCAGATTTGTTGTTAGAGCATTTTTATGCACTTCTAGCCTTAGATATATTCCATGTGTTTAGGTTATTGCATATTATGCATGAGCCTGGTCAAGACATGTACTTTGGGATGGTAAGAAAGCACACTACATATGAAACCGTTTGGAAGAATACAGGTTTTCTGCTGGTTCTTAGCAAACACAGACATGTACAAACACATGGGTTTTGATAGAAAAACGGTTACTATGTTGCAAGCAACAGTTTAATCTATTAGATAATTATACTGAAATAACAACTTTAAAACATATATTTGTAGTAGTATTTAATGCGTTATGGTCCAATCTTTTATGTTATTTTTTAACCAACCCTGCTAGAATATATATATCTTTGCAGCATAAACTTCGTTAGCCTGATAAGTTGTATAACGTTTGGCCTAATTTACACAAACAGACGCCTTACTTGGTATGAAAAGATTTATGCGTTTGGTGTTTCAATATTCAACCGTTTTTTAATGTTCTTGGCTTCTAGTTTGAACTATGAATTTAGACACATGTTAACAAATTATGCCGTATTTGCTATGCTATTGTATGGGTTTTGTATGTGCGTTTAATTAGACTTTAATTGAATGAATAAAACATTTGTGAAAATACATTTTGTGATTTGCATAATTTATTTTTCATATTTCAAAACAAAAGATATTTCAGTATATATAGCTACTTTCAAATATTTCAAAACCTGAGCTTGTTGGGCAATAATAAAACCCAATGTTAAATTTAAACCCATCAATGGCGCCAGTTTTTATGGCCCTATACATACATATATATACATGCATGTATAATAAAATAAAGCTCGCTAATTCCAATTAATACCAACAAACCCGTTCATATCCATTTAAACCCAACCCCGCGGGTTTAACTGTGAAATCCAGGGGGTTTGGCAATGGTTATTTACATTCTTCATGGAGTTTTGCTGCTTTTGCTATTTTTGCAACTTTTCTAATATTTTTATGACTTGTAGGGCCAACGAGCTATTTTAGGCTATTCCGTATTATTGGAGTTACTATTTAATTTTTTGTAAGATTTTCTAAGAAGTAAGTTGAGCATACTGCTGAATCAAAAGAATGGGAAAAGAACAGGAAAAATACAAACACACAATTGCCTTTATATAAAGCCATCCAAAAATGAAGAGCAATAACTTCTTTCGCTAATTGCAAACTGGAATAATGGAATAGAATTGGATTTGTGTTTATTGTAAAGCCCTACTGAACTTTATAAAAAACGTAGCATTTTGGAACAGTAAGAACAGATACAAGAGCCCTACAGGCTGGGTAGTTTCCAGATGGTTGATATAGCGACAGAAATAAAAATGAATGTTGATTTGGAAATCCATTGTATAAAGTTAGCCCAGAAGGGAAAACACCCCTAAGTTGCTATTGCGCCACATTTAACACGTTCTGTGCATGTTTGCATGCAACTTGACTTTCAATAAAGGTTGAATGTTATGAATAGGTGCTTTCATTCACTTTGACCTTGACTTGTAGAATTGGTGTTAAAGTAAGCATTAACATTGCATTAGAAGGTTACTACATGAATTACCACACACACATTTAAACATGCAATGTTGAAATATAACCTTGAGTATGTCCCAATATAGTTTTCAATTCAACTTAAATTCAGGTGTCGTTTTTTATTTTATATACAGTTTATTTTCTTGGTTTCGCTTTGGCTAGCCCTAATAGCTTTTACTTTTTAAAACCAGCAAACTTTGCAAGAGTTACCAAAAATGCAAAATATTTGGTTTGTAGTCAAGCTATTGTTAAATATATGTGTAGTATTTATAGTTAGCTGTACCGTTTCGTCGGCTGCTGCTATAGGCAAGACCGCCAAACAGGATGCTTATAATTCTGAAGTGAACAATGACGGCGAGCAGGCGCTTCCACTGGAACCACTGGGCGCGGGCGCAGAATTGTGTAAGTGGACATACTTGTAATATAATCATATTGTGCAAACCTGCACTTAATACGAAATAATTGAAAATAAAAATATTTTCCCTAGTTTTCAAGAAGATCGGTGACTACTTAACAAACGCGATTTCTGGATAGAGTGGAGTCGTCTCAAAATGTCATTGTCAAATATGCAGCACATTACTTGCAGTTGGAATTCAAATAAAGATGATTCTAAGTAAAAAACATGATTTAAGGTTTTATGACATTTGTTTTTCTTTTCTGTAATTGTTTGGCATTTTTGGACGTAGACTCTCTCCCTATTATTCTGACTGAGTTAAGTGATTGTCTAAGCTTATGAATTTTAAGAATTTAGCCACATATTTTGTCAGCATCAGGTTTGGTTACGTACATTTTTATATTGAAATTTTTTGGCACGATGCCAGAACCATGAGTCATAACAACAAACAATAGCCTATTATGCTTTATGAAAAATAATAGGTTTTTAAAAAACACAGAGTAACTATTAGCGGATGTTGACACCAAAAAATGAACTTTCTTAAATTTTGAAAGTTTTGATACATGTTGATAGTACGTCTAATGGAAATAGCCTGTGCAAGGTTTCAGCTCCCCAAACCGTCTGGGGAGTCGGTGGTGACGAAAAGTTCTTTTTATCAGTGCTGAAGGACAAAAATCCAAATTTATCTGAAATGGATAGCTGTGGGGTTGTGATTTTTTCCGTGAAGCTTAAGAGGTATATAAACAATTTAGTAGTGCATTTACTTTAAATCAAGGCTTGTGCAATTTTTCGCAAAAAAAATAATTTTGAAAAAATTTCAACTTTTTTTCAATTTTTTAGAGGTTATAACCGCGTCCATTTTTAGCTACCAGTCAAAACGCTGACAATTTGTTATGTCCATCTAGAGTAGTGTATTGCTGACCTATTGCAGCAAACCCCGTGAAAAAATCAATATACTTAACAAAATATGGAGAAGAGTGGAAACCGGAAGTGCTTTGAAAAATTGAATGCAGTATAAAATTTGCGGTAGTTTTCTTGTTAAGCAATATTTTAAAAATCTGAGTGTGTACAAGAGAGCTAAGTGTATAAGGATTCATTTGACATATCAACTGTCAATATCAGACGGCGGACCACGGTGGACACCTTGGCTACTTTTGGCACATATATTATTTATTAAAACCTTGTGTTAAATTTCACAATATCGGTTGTCGTTGCGTAATTCTTGGGTTTTGTTACTCTTGTAACAATATTTAATGTGTTTCCCAAACACGATGTTGATTTTTTAAAGATATTTTACATGTAAGTCCAAGAATTACGTAACGACAACCGATATTGTGAAATTTAACACAAGGTTTTACTGTATAAAATATGTGCCAAAAGTAGCCAAGGTGTCCACCGTGGTCCGCCGTCTGATATTGACAGTTGATATGTCAAATCAATCCTTATACACTTAGCTCTCTTGTACACACTCAGATTTTTAAAATGCTGCTTAACAAGAAAACTACCGCAAATTTTATACTGCATTCAATTTTTCAAAGCACTTCCGGTTTCCACCTTTCTCCATATTTTGTCAGGTATATTGATTTTTTTCACGGGGTTTGCTGCAATAGATCAGCAATACACTACTCTAGATGGACATAACCAATTGTCAGCGTTTTGACTGGTAGCTAAAAATGGACGCGGTTATAACCTCTAAAAAATTGAAAAAAAGTTGAAATTTTTTCAAAATTATTTTTTTGCGAAAAATTGCACAAGCCTTTATTTAAAGTAAATGCACTACTAAATTGTTTATATACCTCCTAAGCTTCACGGAAAAAATCACAACCCCACAGCTACCCATTTCAGATAAATTTGGATTTTTGTCCTTCAGCACTGATAAAAAGAACTTTTCGTCACCACCGACTCCCCAGACGGTTTGGGGAGCTGAAACCTTGCACAGGCTATTTCTATTAGACGTACTATCAACATGTATCAAAACTTTCAAAATTTAAGAAAGTTCATTTTTTGGTGTCAACATCCGTTAATAGTTACTCACATTCAAGTTCATCCACTAAATTACTCCGACATTCCTTGGAAGTAAAAACTTAATGCTTTCTCTTCGAAACCTTTATACCAGAAGTCACCCTTAGTTTACGGGTAGTTTATGATAAAAAGTCATCAATTTTATAGGAGTAGTATAGCATTTATTCAAAATATATGCATGCCCTTGTCTTTGGGGTCAGGTTTGGGGTATTGTGGGGTACTCTGGGGGTTCAAAATACAAACGGAATCCTTCTAAGGCCCCACTTAATGGTTATCTAAATTCGAAGTTTAATTTGCAATTTAATGCAACCTGTGACTGTGACTAATGCACTTCCCCATTTAAAAAATGGTAACCGGCTATTAGCTCCCGAACCAACTAGCTCCCGGTGCAGGGCAACGGGACTTGGAAGCAAATGGAACGTTAAGCATTGCAGCGTTTCAAGTTGAATTGCCCCAACTACCGGGCTCCAAGCTTTCTGTTTGAAGCTGAATATTTTTTATAAGAGTTGTTAGGAAACTGTTGCGACGGTTAAAAAAGACCGATTGGTCATACCCGGAATTTGACCAAGTTAGTGTAATTCCTACAGATAACCCAAATAATGGCTGAAACTCAGTATATAAGCTCATAATGACTCATTAAGTAATAATACAATGGTAAGTATAAGGTTACCCACTCCCCCCTACCCCCGGGGGTAAACTCCCTCATAGAGAGTCGTAGAGAGCTGAAACTCGGTATATAAGCTCATAATGATTCAATAAGTGAGAACATACTATGAGAATGAGTCCAGCCTACTCCCTTCCCCAGGGGGTCAGCTTCCCCACAAAGCCCAAAAAAGCGTCGTAGAGAGCTGAAACTCGGTATATAAGCCCATCATGACTCAATGAGTGAGAATATACTATAAGAATGAGTCCAGCCTACTCCCTTCCCCAGGGGGTCACCATCTCCACAACGCCCAAAAAGCGTCGTACAGATCTGAAACTCGGTATATAAGATTGTAACGACTCAATAAGTGAGAATATACTATAAGAATGAGTCAAGCCTACTCCCTTCCCCTGGGGGGTCAGGTTCCCCACATAACCCAAATAGTGTCGTAGAAAGCTGAAACTCGGTATATGAGCTCATAATGACTCATTAAGTGAGAATATATTATGAGAATGAGTCCAAGGTAATCTCTTCCTCTGGGGGTCAGCTTCCCCTAAAAGCGCAAATAGGGTCATACAGAGCTGAAACTCTGTATGTAAGCTCACTATGTGCTCAGTATTACTCAGTGAGATTATGTGGTGAGGTACACTTAAATACCACCAAAAGGACACGAGTAACCTTAATTGCGGTTGGGTACACTTAAATAGCCTCAATGGGACACGGCTAACCTTAATTACGGTTGGGTGCACTTAATAGCCTCAATGGGAAACGGGCAATTAAGGTTACCCGTGTTCTTTTGGTGGGATTTAAGTGCACCCAACCGCAATTAAGGTTACCCGTGTCCTTTTGGTGGTATTTAAGTGTACCTTACCACATATTCTCACTTAATGCGTCAAAGTGAGTTTATTAAAGAGTTTCAGCTCTGTATGACCCTATTTGGGCTTTGAGGGGAAGCTGACCCCCAGAGGAAGGGATGACCTTGAACTCATTCTCATAGTATATTCTCACAATCTTATATACCGAGTTTCATATCTGTACGACGCTAATTAGGCTATGTGGGGAAGTTGACCCCCCAGGTGAAGGGAGTAGGCTGGACTCATTCTTATAGTATATTCTCACTCATTGAGTCATGATGGGCTTATATACCGAGTTTCAGCTCTCTACGACGCTTTTTTGGGCTTTGTGGGGAAGCTGACCCCCTGGGTAAGGGAGTAGGCTGGACTCATTCTCATAGTATATTCTCGCTTATTGAATCATTATGAGCTTATATACCGAGTTTCAGCTCTCTACGACGCTTTTTTGGGCTGTGGGGGGGAAGCTGACCCCCAGGGGAAGGGAGTAACCTGGACTCATTCTTATAGTATATTCTCACTTATTGAGTCGTTACAATCTTATATACCGAGTTTCAGATCTGTACGACGCTAATTAGGCTATGTGGGGAAGCTGACCCCCCAGGGGAAGGGAGTACGCTGGACTCATTCTCATAGTATATTCTCACTTATTGAGTCATTACAATCTTATATACCGAGTTTCATATCTGTACGACGCTAATTAGGCTATGTGGGGAAGTTGACCCCCCAGGTGAAGGGAGTAGGCTGGACTCATTTTTATAGTATATTCTTACTTATTGAGTCATAATGAGCTTATATACCAAGTTTCAGATCTGTACGACGCTTTTTCGGCTTTGTGGGGAAGGTGACCCCCTGGGGAAGGGAGTAGGCTGGACTCATTCTCATAGTATATTTTCACTTATTGAGTCATGATGGGCTTATATACCGAGTTTCAGATCTGTACGACGCTTTTTGGGCGTTGTGGGGATGGCGACCCCCTGGGGAAGGGAGTAGGCTGGACTCATTCTTATAGTATATTCTCACTCATTGAGTCATGATGGGCTTATATACCGAGTTTCAGCTCTCTACGACGCTTTTTTGGGCTTTGTGGGGAAGCTGACCCCCTGGGTAAGGGAGTAGGCTGGACTCATTCTCATAGTATATTCTCGCTTATTGAATCATTATGAGCTTATATACCGAGTTTCAGCTCTCTACGACTCTCTATGAGGGAGTTTACCCCCGGGGGTAGGGGGGAGTGGGTAACCGTATACTTACCATTGTATTATTACTTAATGAGTCATTATGAGCTTATATACTGAGTTTCAGCCATTATTTGGGTTATCTGTAGGAATTACACTAACTTGGTCAAATTCCGGGTATGACCAATCGGTCTTTTTTAACCGTCGCAACAGTTTCCTAACAACTCTTATAAAAAATATTCAGCTTCAAACAGAAAGCTTGGAGCCCGGTAGTTGGGGCAATTCAACTTGAAACGCTGCAATGCTTAACGTTCCATTTGCTTCCAAGTCCCGTTGCCCTGTCCCGGTGGTCAGTTAGCTCCCCGACCCACTTGCTCCCACACACATTAGCTCCCCGTGCCATTTGTTCCCAGGTAAGTTTGCTCGCATAACAACTAGCTCGGGAACCACTTGGCTCCCATGCCAACTTGCTTCCTGTTCCATTTGCTCCCAAACTCTTTGCCCCCTTAGGACTTTAGCTTCCAGGCAAGTTTGCTCCCAACAATTTACTAAACAGTAGAAAGTCTTTGGGATACAAGTTAAAATTTGAAACATGGGTTTCGCTGAGAAACGGGGTTTGCTGAGAAATGGATGTTCA